>CM052900.1:165632331-165668133 GCA_028534135.1 Potos flavus | reverse complement strand
TATGGTGAGTGCTGTGAAATGTGTAAGCCTGAGGATCCACAGACATGTACCCTGGGGCAAATAAAACATTATGCTTTAACTAAAAAAAAAAAAAAAAAAAAAAGCTTGTGTCCTTCTTATTTTGTCCTCCTGTGAGTGTCCTGGACCCCCACAGCAAACGCTTCCCTCCCGCATCTCTGACCCCAGCGGGGCTCCTACAGCTTCACTCAAGTCTGACAACGTCTACCCGGAGACACGGGCGGGGGCTCAGTCCCACAGGACTGTCCCCGTTCGGACGCCAGTCACGAGCCGGTCCTCAGGCTGCCCGCAACTTCTGGCCGGCGACTTCTGTCCGGATGGCTACCGGCCGGAGCTCCCGTGACCCCTCACCCTGGGATTCGATGAATTTACCAGAGTGGCTCACAGAGGTCAGGGGAACCCTGACCTACGTCTACCGGTTTATCGTAAGAGGACATGATAACGGGTACAGACGGGCAGCCGGAGAGAGGAGGGGGTAGCGCGAGGTATGGGGGAGGGGCATGGAGCTTCCTGACCCCCTGTCCCCGCACCTCCATGCGGCCGCCAACCTGGAAGCTCTCCGAGCCACTGGCATTTTTGGGCGGCTTCCTCACCTAGGCATGGTGGATCAGGACCTCCACGTCCAGCCCCTCTCCCCTCTCTGGAAGAGGGGGGCTGGGGCTGAACATTCCAAGCTTCTAATCATGGCTGGTCTTTCTGAGGATCATCCCCAGCCAAGGGCCTACCCGGAGTCGCCTCATTAGAACAAAAGATGGAAATAGTACATTATACGTTAAAATAAACAGATAAACAAAAAAATAAATAAAAATGGTTAAAAAAAAAAAAAAAAAAGAACAGAAGATGGTCCCGGTACTCTGATCACTTCGGAATTTCCAAGGATTTCAATAGCTCTGTGGTCTCCTTTGAGTCTCGACGAGCGTTGGAGTTGGGCACCCGGGGGCCGCGCTGGGCAGCTTTCCCCCAAGAGTGGTCCCACAGGGGGGTGCTCCCAACCCTGCATCATTTTTCTGTGCGTGGAAATCAGGGTTGCCTCTACTTGGCAGCTATTACAAATACTGATGCTGTGAACATTCCAGAACATTTCTTTTGGAAACCTTGTGTCCTTGGTTTTGGAGCTGCGCACTGGCTCTGACGGGTGGACGCACTCGGGGGGCCCGTGCGCTGCGCGTCCCCACCGGCGGTCGGCGTCCCCTCGCCCTCGGGAGGCTCGGGGAGGGGGGCCACGCTGCAGCTTTAATTCACGTTTCCTGTGGTGTTGGCCACGGCATTTCTCTTCCTGTGAAGCTCTCTGTCTTGTGTCTTGCACCACCAGAAGTGGTGCTTCTGCCACTTTTACGTGTCTTTTCCTTATTGATTTATAGGGCGTGTGCCTTCTGGATAAGAATTATTTATTGATGTCTGTGCGATCAATATCTTCCCCCTCAGTTTTGTCGTCACTCTCTTCACAGTGCCTTTTGATAAACAGAAATTTTAAATTTTAATATAGTCCAGGTTATCAACAACTTCCTTTACATTATCACCTTTTCTGTTGTTCTTTTTTAAAAGATTTATTTCAGGGCGCCTGGGTGGATCAGTCGGTGAAGTATCTACCTTTGGCTCAGGTCATGATCCCGGGGTCCTGGGATCGAGCCCCGCATCGGGCTTCCTGCTTGGTGGGGAGCCTGCTTCTCCCTCACCCACTCCCCCTGTTTATGTTCCCTGTCTCGCTGTCTCCATCTGTGTCAAATAATAAATGGAATCTTTGGGAAAAAAATGAGTAAAAGGATTAACCCACTTTTTAAAAAAATACTTATTTCATTTATTTATTTTTATTTATTTATTTGACAGAGAGAAACAGCGAGAGAGGGAACACAAGCAGGGGGAGAGGGAGAAGCAGGCTCTCCGCTGAGCAGGGAGCCCGATGCGGGGCTTGATCCCAGGACCCCGGGATCCTGACCTGAGCCGAAGGCAGATGCTTAATGACTGAGCTACCCAGGCGCCCCTCATTTATTTATTTTTAAAGATTTGTGTATGTACTTGAGAGAGTGTGAGAGCACGCGCGAGTGGAGGGAGGGGCAGAGGGAGAGAATCCCAAGCAGACTGCGCTGAGCACGGAGCCCGACGTGGGGCTCGATCTCACCACCCTGAGATCATGCCCGGAGCCGAAATCAAGAGCCAGAGGCTCAACCAACTACACCATCCCATGCTCCTCACCTTTTCCGTTCTTTTAAAGAACTCTTCCCCTGCGCCAAAGTCATAAAGATTTCCTGAAGGTACCCTTGCGTATTTGCTTAACGCTGTGTTGTTTTACCTTTCGCATCGGCTGTGCAACCCGCCTGGTATTGATTTTGGGGGATGGCGGGTAATGGGGTCCTGGGGACACCTAGCGGGCCCGGTGCCACACGTGCGGGTCTGTCTGCAGGGCTCAGCAGCACAGCCCCGCCTGGGGTTGGAGCCCTACAAAGGGGAGAAGTCCGCGGTGTTCAGGGCAAGGGCTTTTCAGCAGCTGCCCAGGCTGCCTGGGAGAAGAGAATACAGAGCTTGAGGGAGGCAGGGAGGCCGGCTCTGAGGCTGTGGGGAGGGAGCAGGTGCACTGGGGGGGGGGGGGGATGGAGGGAGGGGTCTTACCTGAGGGCGGGTGAGGGCTGAGCTCCACCCGGAGGGTCCCATTTCCTCCTCTCCCGCCCCGTCACGGAGGACTCCTTGCTGGGGGCCGCGGAGGGATGTCTGCTGTAAGATGAGGAAATCAGGTCAGGATGTGCTCCCCAGTGATGTTAAGTCTTGGTGGAGACCTGGGCCAGGGGAACAAGTGGATGGACAGACGGGCAGTCAGACACACATCCCACTGAGTGGGGAGCAGAGGCCCGCGCAGGAAGAGGTGTGCGAGGAGAGAGAGGTTAACAGACAGGGCGGCCTGCTGTACCCCTGGGGGCCACCGGAGGGCACCAGGACTCCACCGGAAGCAGAGCTCAGCGGGCCTCCTTGCCCTGGTCTGGGGGATGCATCCTTCGGGGATTCTGGGCCCCCTTTCCTGAAGCCGCGGATTCCCTTCGAGCCCCTGACCTCGCCACAGTAAGCACTCAAAAATGAGAGAATAAGAGCCAACTTTTAACGAGTAGCTATAATAGGCCCAGCAGTACTTCACAGATTACGGGCTTTTAACTTAAAAAAAATTTTTTTTATTGAGATATAATTTACATACAATAAAGTGCACATATTTGAGTGTGAAATTTGCCAAGTTTTGACGTTCGTGATGGCCCAGGAAGCCGTCACCACAGCCCAGACGGCAAACACGCCCATCAGCAGGTTTCTGTGCCCTCGCCGATGCCTCCTTCCCCCACTCCCAGGCTAACCATCAGTTTGCATTTGGTCACTAGAGTTGGGGGACATTGGCTAGAACTTCATGTAAATGGGATTATAAAGGATGTACTTACTGCAAAAGAGTACAGTATGTCTGGGTTCTGTTGCTAAGCATAATTTGAGATTCGTCCATTATATTGTATATACCAATAGTTCATTCTTTTTTTTAAGATTTTATTTATTTATTTATTTATTTGTCAGAGAGAGCACACAAGCAGGGAGAGTGGAAGGCAGAGGGAGAAGCAGGCTCCCTGGGATCATGACCCGAGCTGAAGGCAGACGCTTAACCGTTTAACCAACTGAGCCACTCAGGAGTCCCGTAAGGAGCATTTTCAAAAGTCAACATTTTATTTTTTTATGTAAATGCAATTAATTAACATATAGTGTATTACTAGTTTCAGAGGTAGAGCTCAGTGACCCATCAGTCTTACGTAACACCAGTGCTCATCACATCCTGTGCCCTCTTCAATGTCCGTTACCCCATCCCTCACCCCTTAATTTCATTTTCAAATTGTTGTCAGTGTGTAGAAATACCACTGATTTTTAAAATATCGATCTTGTACCCTGAATCCTTGCTTAATTCATTTATTAGTTTTAATAGTTTTCTTAGTGGGTTTCTTTTTATTTTTTTTATATATAAGGTCATGTCATTTGAACATAGTTTTACTTCTTCCTTTCCAATCTGGGTGCCTCTTATTTCGTTTCCTTGCCTAACTGGCCTAACTAGAGCTCTCTACGGTGCCGGACAGAAGTGTCACAAGCAGACACCATTGTTTCATCCCTGTACTGTAGCAATTTGATTATGTGGTTCCTCGATGTAGTTTTCTTCAAACCTCTTATGCTTGAGTTTCACTGAGCTTCTTGGATCTGTGGGTTTATAGTTTGCATCAAGATTGGAAAAATTCCAGTCATTATTTCTTTCAGTGTTTTCTAACTCTTCCTCCTCCTTCTGGGACTCCAATTACATGTATACTAACCCACAACTAGTTAGTTGTCCCACAGCTAACTAGGCTCTTCTCTTGTCTTTCCTTCTTTTCCGGCTTTTAAATCTCTGTCTCAATGTGAATCATTTTTGTTGTTCTGTTTGCAGTATTTTAGCTTCCTGAACACATGAAGTGTGACTATCACAACCCTTTTGATGTCCTTGTCTACTAATTCTATTATCTGTGCCATTTCCAGGGTTCCTTCCAATTGATTGATTTTTCTCCTATTATGAGTCATATTTTCCTGCTTCTTTGTATTCCTGGTAACTTTTTACTGGCTGTCAGACATCATGAATTTTAATGTGTTGGGTGCTGGATATTTCTGTGTTCCCAAAAATATTTTGGGGCTTTATTCCAGGGCACAGTTGAGTTACTTGGAGACAGTTTGATCCTTTGGGATCTTGTTCATAAACCGTGCTAGGCAACACCAGCACTTACTGTGAGGGTAATTACCCCTCACTACTGTGACAAGGTCCTTCCGAACACCCTCCCATGTGCCCTCTGAATTATGGGCTTTTCCAATCCGGCTGGAGGTGACCCTGGGTGAACTCGAAGGATTTTTCCCTCTAATCTTTTCGGGTGGTTCTTCTCTTGGCCTCGAGGAGTTTCTCCCAACATGTTCTAATCAGCCTTGAGGGAGACCCTCTACCACTCTCCGTAGCTCTCTCTCGGGCATCTCTTTCCTTGCTGACCCCGGCTGCCCTGGCTCCCCACCCCCACCCACGGAAGTCTGCTCAGCCTCCTGGCTTCCGGCTCCCTGCAGTCGAGGCCTGAACACCGGCTTCTGGCAATCCGTGGGGGGGCCATGAGGGCTCACTTCATTTCCCTCTTCTCAGGGACCACTGTCTTTCAAGCCTGCTATTTTGTATATTTTGTCCAGTTTTTTAGTTGTTTTAGGCAAGAGGGTAAATCTGGTCCTTGCTGCTCCATCTGTGGTAGAAGCAACTGTCACTATGCAGATTATTTATTTTATTTTATTCCTCCAACCACACAGCCCTAGGCATAAATAGTATTCGAATCCTATTCTATTTGAGATTTTGTGACTTGGCCAAGGTCACACAACTAAGTGACAGCAGAAATAAAATTCAATCCCTGTCTGTGCTAGAACCTTCCCTGGAGCACTCCGGTGCTGACAAGACCTCGAGGGCGTGCCCGACACCGGAGCCCCGGGCGGAGACCATGGGTGCAGGCAGCACGTCTGCGCCTTCCCCAGCACAGAGCCGACGGCAGCAAGCTCAGAGACACGCGAGAGAAGGTCTGAGTCTGTCTGTCTGTCTGTGTGCGAGAGGCCCCGGCCGCCCCTGGGGGTTCTCTGTGCCGGCTCAGTCTCCGTCTCTGACCACGGGGCGGCGTGTCTCTGGCTCCGTGGGTTCGTCCTCCTCAGTTACCGGCCCGGGTAGAGCTGGCTTCCAGGTGGGACGGTAAGCCCAGAGGCAGGTGCTGCTCTAGCTGGTAACTGCTTCCCTGCCCGCTCCCTTCTCCACAAACTTCCGCCAACGCCACACGGCAAGCCTGAGGGGACGCGTGCCCCAGACTCAGGAGGATGGCGGCCGTCAGACCCACAGCCTGGTCACACGTGCACCCCCAGCCGCAGCCACGGGCCCTGGAGTTACACGGCTGCCAGCTCGAAGCGCTTCTTGGGGTCTGGAACATTCCAGCACTACCTCATTCGCGCCACACGACCCTCCCAAGTTCCCGGCGGGGGTGGCCCAGACATTCCCCAGCGTTCGGGGCTTCGTGCGGGGCGCGTAGGTCTCCCCACCCAGGAAGGAGCTGCCTTGCTGCATTTGGGCGAGAGGTCAAATTGAGGCTGAGGCTGAGGCTCACGGGGCGGCGGGGGGGGGTGTCATTTGAGGAAGCCCGCCGACCCTCAGACTCCGTCCTCCCAGCTGTCTGTGCCCGTACGCCAGGGACGGTCCCCGTGTGTCCCTCTGGGGAGGGTCCCCGGTGCACTCTCGTGCCGGGGAGCGGCCACACCCACAAACGAGGATCAGCCCCGACCCCCAAAGCTCAGTTTCTGCCCTCCAGAAGGGCAGGCGTTTGCCCCGTGACTTCTGGAAAGTCAACAACAGCCTCCTGCCACCACCCTACTGGGTAACAGGAAGCTCTGGGATTTTAGCCCTTTGCGGTGACTGTAACCAGATACCACAGACTGGGCAGCTTATCAACACCAAAAACCCACTCCTCACAGTTCTGGAGGCTGGAAGTCCGAGATCGGGGTGCCGACAGGGACTGACCGGGGTGAGGGCCCCCTCCAGCTTGCGGATTGCCACCCTCTCACCGTCTTGACATGCCTGTGTCCTTCCATAAGGACACCAATCCCATCCCATCACGGACGGCACTACCTTTGTGACCTAATCATCTCCAAAAGGCCCCATTTCCTAACACCGTCACCTTGGGGGATAGGTTTCTACATACGTGGATGGGGGGCAGGGGTGGGATGTCCCTACCATCTCAGATGTGCGCACCCCACTTCCAGGCAGGTCGGGGGTTGGTGAGGGCCAAGCACAGGACCTGCGCCTCCCAACACCAGCCTTCTACTCGCTGCTGAGCGCCCTTCTCCCCACACAGACCTGGGACCCCTCGCTCACTGCAGAGGCCCAGGAGGGAAGGCTGAAGCCACCGGGGGGGCAGGGGGGGCGTCAGGGTCAGGCGCGGTACCAGGAGAGGACGCGTCTGAAGCAGCAGTGGACAGGGGCTTTTTGGTCCCCGTGGTTACCAGGCTGCAGAAAGGGTCGGTGCGCCCCACCCGGGACAGGGCAGTGTGGCCCAGGAGTCCGACAGGGCCGGCTGAGGCCAGGCCCACCCAGGGTGGGGGTACCACGGCTCTCGGCAAGAGGCATCTCTCACACCTGTCCTTATTGTAAACCCGCAGCCTGTGACTCCCCAACCCCGTGCTCTGACCCCGGGTGCCCCATCAGTTCCTGCCCCAGAAACGACCCCCAGCTCTGCCTGGAGCCCAGGGGTGGACCTGGACTGTGGCTGGTCAGCCCCGGCAGGGCCCTGGGCCTGTCCCTGCTCCCATCCAGCTGGGGCTTGCTGGGAACCCGCTTCAGGGTCAAAGTCAGGCCAATCCACTCTCTGCTTATGACAACAGCCGCAGGGACTGTTTCCGGGTCCCCCCCCCCCCCGCAGTCCTGTCCTCACCCCTACCCACCCTCCTCCACAATCCCGCCGTCAGGAAGGCAGATGGGGCGACTGCTGGATGAGCACGGGTTTGTTTATTGCTATTGTTATTTAAGTTTTACAACTTATGTTATTTTACAACTTATTGTTATTGCATTAGAGTTTAGCAGCTTCAAATGACAAGCGTTGTTGATCTCACAGTTTCCAAGCGAGAAATCCAAGAGCCGCTCAGCCAGGTGGTTCCGGCTCAGGGCCTCCCCCGAAGTGGCCAGCGAGATGTTGGCAGTGCTGGGACCTCATCCGAAGGCTCGAGGAGTTGGAGAATCTGCTTCTAAACTCTCTCCCCCTCAGGCCCACACCGTTGGCGTCTCCAGAGTAAGGGACAGCTGGCCTCCCCCAGAGTAACGATGTGAGAGACACAGCAAGACGTACTTGCAAACTAACATCACGGTCATCTCCTGGCTTCCGCCGGGCCGCATCGCTCATGTGAGCCAACCTGAGCACGCTGACAAGGCTGCGGGCCAGGAGAGGGGTCCCTGGTGGCCTCCGAGGAAGCTGTTGACCCCAGGGCCTGTCTCCGAGACTGAGGTCCATCCCGGGACGGATCTAGTCCCCAGGGCTCCAGGGAGCGGAGAAGGAGCAGCCAGGCACAGCTGGGGGCCCGCTGGGGTCAGCTTCCTGCTCTGGAAAGCTTGCCAGGTGATGGGAGGGGGCTGCTGAGGCCTGGAAATACTCAGGGGACCTGGAGCTTTGGTGGGGGAGCGCAGGCCTCACCTCTCACAAACTAGGGCTCCAAACAGCCCAGCCCCTCCCCCACTCTGAATTTTCAACCCACCGCAGCTTCTGGGGCCGACTTCTGCCACCATAGGGACCAATCCTTTCTCCAGATTTCTAACACCCATGATTTGCTGTCATCGTTCAGTCCCCAAGCCCTGGCCCCACAGGCAGATGGGACCCAGACACGCAGGGATCCCACACCCGAAGAGGCAGAGAGTTCTGCTGACCAGGCACACGAATTTAGCAAACATTGATTGGCTCTTGGTCTTTGCCAGGGACTGGGCTGGAAGGGCACCCCAGTTACTGAATGAGACCCCACCCACCGGCGGAGGGGAACCAGTCAGCAGGCCTTCCAGCCTCCTTCTCCCCAGGAGGAGGTCCTGATACCCCCCCACCCCTGCCACACAGCCAGGACAGGAGAAGGTGCTTCATCTATTATTCATCAGGAGGTGTCTGCAAGACAAAAGCCAAGATAAAGATAGCTGGGTGGGTGGCTAGGAGATCAGGGACAGCGAAGTAACCCCGGGGTCCATCTGGGGGCAGGGAAGGAGGGGGGCGGGGGCAGGTGTCCAGGCTGGGTGTGGGGAGGGGTGGGGTTCCTTCCACAGCTGGAGGCAAGGATGCTGTTTTTGGTTTTTTTTTTTAAGATTTTGTTCATTTATTTGACAGAGAAAGCAAGAGAGCACAAACCGGGCAACAGTAGACTGAGAAGGGGAAGCAGGCTCCCCGCTGAGCAGGGAGCCCGATGCGGGGCTCGATCCCAGGACCCTGGGTTCATGACCTGAGCGGAACGCAGACGCTTAACGACTGAGTCCCCCAGATGCGGAGGAAGCTGTTAAGACCAGGCGCCCTCAGCTGCTGCAAAGGGGGAGCCTGGGGAGGAGGGCAGCCTGAGCTGTGCTCCCTCAGACCTCCCTGCTCTAAGCGAGAACAACAGCCCTCTCAGCCAGGGGTGTCCGTGCCGGCTCAGCTGCTTAGGTGGTGAAGCATCTGACTGGAGGCCAGTTCACGATCTCAGGGTCCTGGGATGGAGCAACCCTTCCAGCCTCCCCCGCGAGCCCCGAGTCAGGAGTCGGCTGGTCCCTCTGCCCCTCCTCCCACAGCCACGTGCTGCACGCGCTCTCTCAAATAAATAAAATCTTAAAAAAGGAATGACACCTCTCTCAGCCATAAAGCAGCATGAAATCTTGCCATTTGTGACAACATGGATAGACCTAGAAAGTATTACACTAACTGAAATAATCAGACAGAAAAAGATAAATACCAGGTTTTCACTTGTGTGTGGGATCTATAAAAGACGACCAACGAACAAACAATACTCTTGGGGCTCCTGGCCAACTCCCCAGGCTGGCAGAGCATGGGGCTCTCGGTCTCGGGGCTGTGAGCTCGAGCCCCACGCTGGGTGTAGACGTGACTTAAAAATAACATCTTAAAGAAAAAATACTCCTAAATACAGAGAACAAATTGGTGGTTCTCAGAGGAAAGGTGGATGGGAGATGGGTGAAACAGGCAAAGGGGATCAGGAGGTACAAACTTGCAGGGATATAATAAATAAGTTACAAAGATGAAAAGTACAGAATAGGGAATACAGCCAATAACGCTACAATAATCGTGCGCTGCCGGATGGCGGCTACTCTCACGGCGGCGAGCACCGTCTAACGTCCGGAGTGTCGAGACTGTTGTGCACCTGAAATTCACAGAACACCGTGTGTCAGCCACACTTCAGGCCCTTCCCGAACCTTCGGACTCTTTCATTCAGTTAATCAGGTCAGTACGGATCGAACTGTTCCAAGCAGGTACTGGGGACAAGGTGAGGCCCACGGTGACGGCGGCAGCCTCTGGAGCCCTCGGAGCCTGGGGTGGCTGCCCCCAGTGGGAGCGTGAGGAGAGAGTTCCAGCGGGGAGGCTGAGAGCAGGAGGAGCTTGCCTGTCTGAGGAACTGCGTGTGGTCCCCACAGAGCCGGAGAGGTCCTGGGTGGGTCCTCGCTCCAAAGCTCCCTTTGGCAACAGTGTTGAGAAGAGATTACCAGAAATGGGAAGCAGAATGTGGCATGAGAGTGGGGGTGGGAAGGACAGCAAGTAAGGCTGGGAGGGCGTGGGAGGCCAGGATCTACTGGGGAGTTATCCCTGCCCTCTCGTGGGAGGAAGGAGAGCGTGAGGAGATGGCCCTAGTCCCAGCTGAGTTCCCCAGGTGGCCCTTTTTCCTTTGGCCACGCAGGTAGGGAGGTCCCTCTTTTTCCTGCAGGATGTGTGGGCCCCAGCTTTGTACGGACCCTAACCACCCCCCCACCCACCCCCCAGGCTTCAGGTCCCAAAGCGTCCCTCCCCGCTCCCCCACTTCTGCCCTGAAGCCCCAAGCAGCGCAAGCTTCCAGCTTTGGCAATAGCCCCTGTGCTAGTCTCTGGCCCAAGAGAGCTTCCCAGGTGTGACCAACTCTTGCTCCCTCCGTCCTGCCGATGCCACGGCTCTGAAGGAAGACGAACTACTCCGAAGCTCTCCAAGGGCCAGGATCATGGAGTGCGTATACGTCCAAGGGTACAGAACCTGGCCCATGTGGCTCCCTCCATCTAGGACACGGACGCAGGCCCTTGACTCTTGGGGAGATGGGCGACCAGAGGGCAGGCGGTGACTGGCTTGGTGGGGATTTGGCAGTCCCTGCTGGGTAAGCATGGCTGAGGGCAGGAGAGCCCAGCTGAACCCTGCCGCTGACACAGCCACGAAAGCCACTGGAGGAGAAGAGGCTAATCTCTGGCAGTGACTCACCCTCCTTCTCCTTGACGGGCCCTGGCCAGGCGGGCGGCTGGTGAACTCAGCGGCAGTCGGGAAGGGAGTCTTGGCTCAGCCTGCAGTGGGCTCAGGATGAGACACTCCAGTCTCAGCTTGCATGACCCACGTCACCCCCTCGTTGCAACTGCAGCACAGCCCCCAGCCGCAGCTCAGGGAGACCTGGGACCGCAGAATGGTGACTCTGGTGCTGACGTCCAGTGCCGCCTGGCATTACTGCCCGGGACTGTCCGGCTGCCACACGGCAGGGGCTCAGGACAGAGGCGTGGGCAGGCCCACCCTCCAGGCTTTTCCCACTAGTGGGGAGACCTCCCCTCCCAGGGCACACAGCAGGACTGGACTCTGGTTGGAGAGTGCCCCCCCAACCCCGGCACCAAGTGCTCTTGGCCAGTCTGGCCCCGGTTCCCTGTCCTCAACACTCAGGCACCCTCTCCCGCTGGCTCTCCTCTGCAGGAGGACTCCCGCCTGGGGCAGGCTCGGCCCCGCAGCTTCGGGGTGAACCGTGAGAACAAAGGAGGAAGTGGACCGAGCCAGAACTGAAGCTTCAGGACACCATCACCTCTCACCACAGCTCAGGGGTGACCCTCAGGGCAAAGGGGTGACAGCGTCTCCACCTTCCAAGGTCCACAGCAGTGCGAGTGGGGTAAGGTGCCTTAAAAAACAAACACACAAAAAATCCTTGTCCGGTGATACGGCAGGACGGGTTCCCAGAACTGGGATGCGCCGTGGACAATGTGCTGCCGGTCACTCTGGGGGGCGGCTTCTCATGGCCCCCACACTCCCACGAGGGCGGTGGTTTCCGCACCAAGCCCTGGGCTGGAGGAAGGGCCGGCGCGGGGTACAGAGCCCGCGGTCCCGCCCCAGAAGCCAGCACAAAGCCACCAGCAGACCCCCCACCACCCCCGCCCCAGGACTAAGGGCTGAAAGAAACTCCAGACTAGAGTTCGTAAAGACAAGGAAAGATCGGAACTGTCTGGACGCGGCCTCTGGAAACCAATCCCTGACATGCTCAGAGGCCGCGGCCCTAGAAGGGAGGGTCGAGGCCTCACCGCAGCCACGGCCTCCAGGGCGCGCCCCGGTTCTGCAGCCCCGCCCTGGGGCCGTTGGGGGGCGCCCCAGTCAGGCCCGGCGGGAGCCGCAGCGCGAAGGCGGACCCAGCGCGCAGCAGGGGGAAGGGGCGGCCGAATGCCGGGAGCGGCGGGCCAGCGGCGTGGACGAAGGGCGCCCCGGCCTCCGCAGCGGGGGGCGGGGGGGCCGGGCGGCGCGAGGACCCCAGCTGACCCAGGCAGGCGGCCAGGTGGCCCAGCAGGCGAGAACGCACGTCGGCCGGGACGCCCTCGCAGCCGGCCAAGAAGCGATTCACCTCCGCGAGACACTCATTGAAGCCGGCGCGGTACTTGCCCAGGACGGCGGGGTCAGCGCTGAGCGCGGCTGCGGGGGCGGCAGGGGACAGGCGGTGGGTTCCCGCCGCGGGGGTCCTCTGCGCCTCCGCGCCACCTCCCCCCACCCCCGCCCCCCGCCCCCCGCCGCGGCCCGCGCCTCACCTGTCGCCTGCACCCGCCGCAGGCTCTGCAGGTGCCTCACGGTCATCTCCAGGATGTCTGCTTTCTCCAGCTTCGAGTGGCGGGGGCTCTGGGGGTACGGCACGGGTGGGAGGCTTGCGACCCAGGAGTGCGCCGAGACTTCCGAGCTCCGCGCCTCCCGACCCCGACTCACATCCTTCCTGAAGGCGTCCAGGATGAGGGTCTTGAGCTGCGCGAGGCTTTCATTGATGCGCGCGCGGCGCCGCTTCTCCATGACCGGCTTGGAGGACTGCGGGTCGGGCGGCGGCTGAGTCCCGCGTCCGTCCGTCCCACCCACGCCGCCCAACCCACGCCCCGCCAGGTGCCCACCTTTCGGTGCTCCGCCGCGCCGCGGGGCTTACTCGGGGTTCTGTGGGCGCCGGCCGGCGCTCCCGCCAGCGGCGAGGCTCTCGGCTTCCCCGCGGTGTCCGCAGGCATGGTGCGCCCCCGCGCCCCCGGAGCCCCGCGGGGTGCGCCGCCAGGGCCTGGCGGGCGCGTGGCGCGCCACGTTCTCCTCGATCGGGCCCCGGGCCGCGCGCGCGCAGAGGTGCCAGCCGCTCGGCTATTTAAGGCAGCGCCGCCGCGGGGTGTGGGAACCGGGCTCGGCACGCTTTCCCACACTCTCGCCAGCCAATGAGGGGCCGCGCTCGCCGCCCCCCGCGCCCCCCGCCCCCTGCGGGCCCGCCCACCCCCGGCCGCCGCCCCCGCCAAACGTCAGTCACGCCGGGCCGGCCGGCGACGAAGGCGCGCGCCCCGCTCAGGCCTCGCCGGGACGGGGCGGGGCGGGGGAAGTCGCCGTGCCGCCCCCTCTGCCGCCGCGTCCCGAGCTGTGCGCCGGTCCCGGGCCCCTTGCGACGGCGCGGGGCGGCCCATCTCCCATTCAGGCCCGACGGGGGCGGGGACGGCACGGGAAATCTCAATGTAGAAGTCGCGAGGGGAGATGCGTCAGGCGTCCCGGAGGAGGCAGCGAGCCTCGGCCCACGCGCCTCTTCCGCTTTGCTCCGCCGTTCCGGGTCCCCGCCCGGGGCCGAGGGTCTCTGCACAGCCTCATCTGCCCTGCCGCGTGCTCAGCCTCCCAGGACCCGCCCCACACCTACTCCAAGCCCGAACCACAGTGAACGTGGAACGCCGGCCTTGGGCCGCAGAGAGCTCGGCTGGCTGAAGTCTGGAGGCAGGCAGGGCGGCGGCACAGGACAGTTAAGTTCTGGCGTAGAACGATGACGGTGATACTGCACGACAGGAAGGGTGACGTCACCAACCAGGCAGAAAGATGTCATGGAACAGAATGGAAGGATGTCACCGGCCAGGCTGGCAATGCCGCCAGGTAATTAGAGGTGATATCTCAGGGTGAAGGGCGGTGATGATACAAGCCAGAGGAGGGGGTGTCGAGGGGCTGGTGATGTCACACTCTTCTAGATTACGCAACCCTGGGCTAAGCACCAGCAAAGTAGGGCTCACAAAAAATGAGCAGTTGTTTGTTTGGATTTTTTTAAGCTTTTGTTTATTTATTTGACAGAGAGACACACATCGAGAGAGGGGACACAAGCAGGGGGAGTGGGAGAGGGAAAAGCAGGCTTTCTTCAGAGCAGGGAGCCTGATGCAGGGCTCGATCCCACCACCCTGGGATCATGACCTGAGTCAAAGGCAGATGCTTAAGGACTGAGCCACCCAGGCGCCCAAGAGCAATTGTTAAAATCTGTTTATTTCAAAGTGACACGGTGAGAGAAACAGGACTGTATCATTTTCCTGTTTGATATTGTTTTCGTTTTGCATTATGTTGCAGGCCATAGTCTTTTGCATATTTGGGGTCCCCAGTCCAGTGTGGCCTGGCAGCAGTGTGGTATCCATCCCATAGACGTTTCCGGAAGCCCACTGTGGGCCTGGCCAGCCGCTGTGGGCTGGGGAAGCCTCTCCCGGGGCTTCTAATCTGGTGCTGGAGGGGATGGCAAGCAAAAATAATCATTCCGTTGTAAGCGATAGAAATAGGTGGGTTCCTGGGGGAGAGGAAAGCCTTCTTTTGACGAGGTGTCTGTAAGTCTTCTCTGCAGTGGGATCTTCTAGGAAGAAGGCAGCTCTGCAAAGCCCCAGGGGGAGGGAATGGCATCCCCTGGATGGGAAAGGGGCCACAGGGGCCGAGGTAGGAGGGGAAGGGAAAGGCAGAGGCACAAGGACCTGGAGGCTTCTGGCCCCAGGACGGGTCTGGGAGAGCCTTGAGGGGCTTTTCTGAGCAATGGAGTGAGCCGAATGGCGGGCCTGGAAGGGTCAGTTCAAGTGCTGTGGGTCTACATAGTGGGTGTCCACGGCTGGCCCCTGTCCCAACACCCATTTCCGGGTCCCACTCTGGGGCCCCATCCAGAGGCCTTCTTTCTGGGGCTGATTGTAGTCTAGTGTCAGGCAAAGTCCCCACCTGCCCTCCACCGATGCCCTCCCTCCCCTTGTCGGTCTGGGGCGCTGGGGCAGGGCAGGGGGCTGCTCCGGTCCTCCCCACACACACAATCGTTGCTGCACAGGCACCTAAATGAGGCTACCCATTTCCCTTTCCCGCCTAGAGGAGGGTGCGGGAGTAGAGGGGCATTGGAAAGCAGCTGGGTCAGGCAGGAATCTCAGGAGAGGCTACTGCTGGCACAAAAAGCCATAGGAGTGCTGATTGGTCCGGTGCTGGGGCGGCTGGAACCGGTCCTGCTGTTGCGGAGGTCGCTGCTATGGCAAGAGTCTTTGGGGAAAGTGACAGAATCAGGAGTGAAACACATAGGAAATGAGCCAAGGACCCCAGGCGCAGAGACGTCGTCAACAAGGTAAAGTGTGATAATACAAGAGCACCCCCCCTCCCCCAGCCACAACTCATGCCGAGCGACAGCATCTTCCCCCTGGTCCGGGTGTTGTTAATATCTTTCTCCAAAATCTTCCCACCTCTCCACGGCTGGGAAGCCATCTCTCTCCAGCCTGGGAAGTGACAGACTCGCCTCCCATCTCTGTCCGCATAGGACGGCTCCCGTTGGTGCTGCTGTTCTCTCTTCTCGGACCACTGCGCCCGGGGAGAGCTGACCTTCCTTGTCCTTCCTCTTTGGAACTTCCGGACCAGTCTCTTCTCTGCCACCAGGTCCCAGCTTCCAACCTTGCCATAGTTCCTGGTCATTTCAAAATCCACAAAGGTGATTCTCCAACCTTCTGGACGCCCTCCCCTTCACCAGTCCTTTCTCCTCCTCACTTGGCCACTCACTTCCCCGGCCAGGGTCCTTCTCACAACTGCAACCCCTCCACGGCCTAACCTCAAGACTCACGTTCCCCGACGACTTCCCAGCCTCGCAGCTCATGTCCTCCACTCCCCTTCAGTCCTGCTGAGATCAGCAGTGCTTGGGTAAGACCGAGGTTGGCGCTTCGTCATCCCCTGATGTCCTTCCCCTTCTCTGGATCAAGAGAAACTTAATTGGCCAGCCATCGTGCCTGCTCCCTAACCCTCGCTCCCTCCTCTTGCCTCATCATATTCAGTTGCCAAACCCTAACCTGTGTTAAACCCCAGCTATCTTCGTGGCTTGACAACCCCTGCCTGTCCCCTTGCACAGCTGGCGGATCCGGGCGGTGCTGGCGGCTTCCGCGGGGCACCCGCGCTGGACCGGCTTCCTCATATGGTTTGGCTAACATCTCAGGAGGGTGAAGTAGACCCTCCAGGTCTCCTGAGGCCTGGGCTCCAGAACTCACACAGTGGAACTTCTGCTACATTTCCTTAGCTGAAACAAGGCCAGCCGGGTTCTGGCATCCCGTAGCTGCATGTGGCCAGAGATGCACCGAGCCCCTGATCGCCCTGGCTTTACGCTCTGGACCGCGGGCCTTCAGTGGCCCCGATGCCGCCCAGGACCTCACATTTCCTGGCCACTCCCCAGTGTGCTTCTGAACAACTCCAGCGCACTTCTGGTCCCTCTCCTCGAGCCCACGGTGCCTCCTCCCTGTCCCGCTCTCATCTGACGTGGAGCCGAGGCCTGCGGATCAGGCTGAGGCCTGGGCTGCCCTCACTAGACAGGCTCCTGGCCCCCTCCCCGCTCTCTGCATCCTCGATGCCTCCCCTGTGCGGCCATTCCCACTATGCTGCTCGTGTCGGACAAGTGCGACACGACACCAACTTCTCAGTTCCCCACTTGGCTCTCCGCCTACCGCGGCCTCTCTCTCGCGAAGCTCCTGGAACAAGGAGCTACCGACCTACCCTGTGAACCCAGCTCCTCTCCTCCCCTCCCAAACTCCCCGGTCTCTGGAGCGGTCTCTGCCTGGCGAGTGGGCCTGCCTGAGGCTCCTTGCCTGCTCTGCGTCTGGGCTTTCCTGGAGTCCCCAGACCAGCGTTCGGCCACCACCCTTGACACTTGGCGTCCCCCCCCCCCCCCCGCCCGTCAGGCCTCCTGCAGCTCTCACCCTGGGTTACCCTTCGGACCCCTTGCTTCCCGGCCCCTGACACCATGCCGCCAACACCTTTCCCCCGGCTTCTCTGAGAAGCTCCTGATTGTCTCCAGCTCCCTTCCTGACCTGAGCTCTTCTACTGCACGCGGGGGTCCCGATGATCCTGTCCGGCCTGAGCGGAATCGGGTCAGGCCCCTCCTCGGGGAAGCACAGTGCGTTCAGCGGCCATCCACGCGCCCGGCTTCTGCGCAGCCGCTCCCCAGCCTCCCTGCCCCCCACGCGGGCACACACACTCCTGCCTCGGGCCTCCTGCAGCACCTGTGTGTCTGCCTGGGCCTCTTCAGGACTCACATCCCCCTTTCCTGCTCTTTCTTCCTCGTACTGGCAACACTGCCTTCTTCTTCTTCTTTTTAGATTTTGTTTTTAAGGAATCTCTACCCCAACATGGGGCTCAAACTTGCAACCCCGAGACTGAGAGTCCCATGCTCTTCCAACCAAGCCAGCCAGACGCCCTACAACCCACGCCTTCTGCACCTACTTATCCCACGCGATGTCTGTCCACCGCCCTGGACCGTGAGCTCCACTTTGTCCCCGAGGAGTGCCGGGCACAGAGCGTGTGCCCTATGAAGACATGGCGGCCACATGGTTGAGAGACAGAGATGGCACCTCCCCAACCTCTGGACAATGATACCGTCTTTCCCCAAAATCAGTGCTGCCAGCATCCCGCCAGCAGCCAAGCGATGGTGGCATAGTTTCCAATATCTGATGTCAAAATACGATTTGCAAGGCAAAAAAATCATGACTTCCATACAAATGTGGAGTGAACACATGTCAGGTGTTTGTTTAGCTCACCCAAGGGGAAAGCAGCGGGTTCCAGGAGGCTTTGGGGGAGGAGCACGGGTCAGGTACAAAACTGGCAGATGCCACGTGAGGCAGCAAGGCCGCGTTTCTCCAGCACAGAAGTCTCTGTGTTCGGTAGGACAGATGTCTACACCACATTTTTTTTTTTTTAAGATTTTATTCATTTGAGAGAGATACAGAGACAGAGAGAGAGCACAAGCAGGGGGAGAGGCAGAGGGAGAGGGAGAAGCAGACTTCCCGCTGAGCTGAGAGCCCGATGTGGGGCTCGATCCCAGGACTCTGGGATCATGACCTGAGCCAAAGGCAGAGGCTTTAACCCACTGAGCCCCCTAGGCGCCCCACAAGTTTGGGATAATTTTCTTAACCCTGGGGACTGGTGGCCTCTTCTCCATCTGGCAGTGGAAGCCTCTCCCCCAACCTTCCCACCTGAGTCTCCCCCTCCCCACTTTGGCCCCAAGGCCTAGATCCCAGCCTGGTGAGATGGGAGATTGGGGTGTGGCTCAAGCCAGGGACTCTGGACTTCATGGGGTGTCAGGGCTTTGTGTCCTGGGGTGAGTCCTGCAGAAAGGAGGATAAGGTAGCTGATCTTCCCTTCTCTTCCCCTCCCCACCTCTTTTTCTCCCCTCCGTGGGGGGGCGGAGCGGGGGGGGGGGGTGGCTGCAGAGGCGTCCCGCCAGGTTTTCTCTATTTTGTGTCCCCCACCGTTAGCCTTGGGTGTGCCAAGTATCTGCAGCGACACAGTCCTCCAGCACAGCTGGCCCTGGGTCTCCACACTGCAGACTGCAGGCCTTGTTCTCACGTGGGCCTGAACTCAGAAGACTTGTCCCTAACACACAGGGACCACATAGGGTTACGGGGTGTGCCTGGCTTGGAGCCACTGACGGCCCTAGCAAAGGGGCCACGTGGGCCGTGGGGCTGAGCTCCTGCCTTGCCCTCACCAGATCCTGTGGGTTTGAACTAAGCTGAGTGCCCCCCTCCCGCTCCTCCCACCCCACAGCTCTAACTCATGCCTCCGCCAGGTTGGAATAGCTCTCCACATCTCAGGGCTGCCTTCTACTTCTCCCCCTCCTTTTAAGCCATCCCTGCAGCAAGGGGGATCTTTCTCATCTGCAGACTACATCCTGACTCCCCTGAGGGCCAAGTGCCCCCGGCCCAGAGTCTGTTTTGGGGAGAACCAGACACGGAGCTGTTTGAATGGCCCTCTAAGCCTGCCGGTCAGTGTGCGGGCAGCAGCCTCATTTGCATTTCTGGTCTGCATTGAGTCCTGCATCCCCCGGACACCCATTACAAGGGGCTGTGGCTGGGAGAGGGATGTGCCCACCAAGTCGGGGTGAGGCTCTGCCATGAGGAGGGATGGGGTCCAGGACAGTGAGACTGTGGCCCAGGTCGGGGGGTGCTCAACCTTCCTAGTGCTGGGGGGACGAACAGAGTGACGCTTCTCCTCGGAGAACATAGAAAGGAGGGGGATGCCTATTTAATGAGCCCAGCCAGCTGATATTTACAGCTAATTAGGCTCCAGCAACAAACCTTCATTAAGAAATTTCACCCCCAGGGTCTCTGACGACAGTTTTCCTGGTCAGCCACGGCGACTAGCAAGCTCTGTGCTAGTTTCTCGGCAAGTAATGGTGTCCCTGTGGCCTCCCACATCCGTGCATCCGGAGGCCTCTGGGGGCAGCCCACCCCATCATTCCACAGTGCCCCTGGGTGACCTTCAAGCTCTCACCAAAGGCCTGCAGCTAATCAGATGTCATCCAAGATGATGGTCTCAGGAGCTGTGACTGGCCAGCTGGAAAGGTGGGAGAAAGGAATCCGATTCAAATGAGAGCAGAGATGACGTTTTGTCTTGCTGAAGTTAAAAGTGGTAGATTTGCATCCAATAGAAGGATTGGACTGTGCAACTAGTACCTCTGTGTGGTGTAAGTGGTAAGGACTGTGGACGTTCTTGGGAAGGCTTTTTTGTTGTTGCAGTTATTAGATAAGTCGAAGGGCTTAAAAATAAAATTAAGTATATTAAATGCTATAAACGCTGTTTTAAAAGTTTAAGGAAGTTTAAGTTAGTAAATGAAATAAAATATTAACCAAAGGTCCTTTTATAAGTGGCTGTTATAATTTCATAAATAGAGTATTAATATTTGTGACAAAAGCTTATATATTTTGTGGCCATATTATTAGGTGCATACAAGTTTAAAATTATTTTATTTTGCCAGTGATCTCAACTTTTTTTTTGTGATCTCAACTTTTCATTGTTACATGACCTTTCGTGTCTCTGTAACATTTTGCCTATAAAATTTCTTTGTTGATAGAATTGTTAATATGGCCATATCAATTTCATTTTAGTTAATAGTCATGTGGTATGTTTCTTTCCATCCTTCTACTTTCAAATTTTTTATATCCTTGTATTTCGGATGATTCCTGTCTTCTGTAAGCCAGATAAAATTAGATTATTTTTAACCAGCCTGACAATACTGGTCATTTAGTCCCCCTGGATTTCAGACCTCTTGCCAAGGTTTCAAGTCCCCAGTTTGTGATAATTTGTTATGACAGTCCCAAGAAACTGAGACAGGTTCTGTCAGTTTGCTTCCTTAATGTCTTTGCATTTAGTTCTTCCTGTCAAAAGCAGGAAGACAACTGGTGGCATGGGATGAAGTAACTAAAAGAAAATGAAGATTCTAGTATCATATGTCAGTATTAAGAAATCAGAAGACATCAATACCATGTTTAATAATGGCCATCTGGGGGAGATGGTGGGGATTTTCACATTCTGTATTCTTTATTCGCTGCCGAGCAGAGAGCCTGATGCGGGGCTCGATCCCAGGACCCTGAGATCATGACCTGAGCCGAAGGCAGAGGCTTTAAGCCACTGAGCCACCCAGACGCCCCTGAATTCTTTATTTCAATAAACATTTGTGGTTTTCTTTTTATAATGGCAATATTATTTATACAAGGAATGAGTCAGGACATATACTTAAAATATAAAAAGAAAGAAATTTAAACCCCTCTGTTTTTGTGTGTTCACAATTTTGGAGCCCTATGAAATCTTTTTGGGGGATGAGGAAGTGAAATGGCCAAGATGTATATTGAAAAAATTTATTTTTCCACTCTAACTTTTTTATTTCAAAAACTATTTACTTTCTTATTTATTTAAATTTTATTTATTTATTTTTAGTTAATGTATGCCTCTTGTGTGCTATTTGTAATAGCAGAAAATTGGAAGCAACCTGAATACTTAACAATATAGGACTGACTACTAAATTCCACTCTACACTATAATGGATCCATTATGCTATGGGAAACATATGCAGCCATTACAAAAAAAAGAGAAAAAACTTGCATAGGGGCGCCTGGGTTGCTCAGTCGGTTAAGCGTCTGCCTTTGGCTCGCGTCATGATCCCAGGGTCCTGGGATGGAGCCTCACGTCAGGCTCCCTGCTCAGCGGGGAGTCTGTTTCCCCCCTTCCCTCTGCCTGCTACTCCACCTACTTGTGCTCTGTCTGTCAAATAAATAAAATCATTTTTTTTTCCTGTGGGCAGATGGAATTTTATTTATTTTATTTTATTTTTTATTATGTTATGTTAGTCACCATACAGTACGTCATTAGTTTTTTATGTAATGTTCCAAGATTCACTGTTTATATCCAACACCCTAAATAAATAAAATCTTTAAAAAAACTTGCATAGAAGTATCTATTAATATGGAAAAATGTTTATGATATACTGTTACACTGGTTTGGACGAAGCAGTTTACAAAATGGTGAGAGTAGGATGAGTTAATTTTTTTGGCTTTTTTTTTTTTTTTTGAGAGTTGCCACATTTATTACAAATAAAATAACAGGCCTAAGAACAAAGAAAAATCCTGAATCTGAATTATTCTTAATAATTATATTGTTTCTTATAAATGGGCTTTGTTTTTATTGAGGTAAAATTAATATAGCAAATATTTAACCGTAAGGTATGTAATTCAGGGTGAAGTTGGTATATTTACAACACTGTGCAACCGTGACCTCTATCTAGTTCCAAAACATTTTATCGCCTTCAAAGGAAGCCCCATATCCATAAAGCAATCACTCCCCGTCCCCTCCGCCCACCAGCACCGGGCAACGTGCCGGGCTCTACGGATTTGCCCACCGTGGATATCTCACATAAATAGAGTCATACAGTATGTGTGGCCTTTTGTGCCGGGTTTCTTTAACTTAGCATAGTGTTCTCAGGGTTCATTCATGTCGTAGCAGGGATCAGTATTTCATTCCTTTTTATGGCTTAATAATATTCCATCGTGAGGGTGTATCCTATTTTGTTTAGGCATTCATCTGCCTTTTTTAAAAAATATTTTATTTATTTATTGGACAGAGAAAGAGACAGTGAGAGCAGGAACACAAGCAGGGGGAGTGGGAGAGGGAGAAGCAGGCCTCCTGCCAAGCAGGGAGCCCGATGCGGGGCTCGATCCCAGGAGCCTGGGATCATGACCTGAGCTGAAGGCAGGCGCTTAACGACTGAGCCCCCCAGGAGCCCGTGTTTATGCATTCATCTGTCGATGGATTTGGTTGTTCCCACAGTTTCTACCTCTTGTCTATTGTAAATAGTGCTGCTATGAATATTTGGGTACAAATATTTGTTTGAAAACCTGTGTTCAATTCTTTGGGGTCTATACCTAGGACTGGAATTGCTGGGTCATACAAAAGTCCTACTTGACTGTTTGAGGGGTGAGCCCACTGGTCTCCACAGTGGCCGAGCCGCTACGTCCCATCAGCCGCGCATGAAGGTTCCAATCTCTGTACATCCTCAACACTTGTTACGCTCTTTTGGAATGATCGTTTTATTATCGTATTATACTGATATATTATTATTATAATCGTGCTATAATAATGGGTGTGACACAGTATCTCATTGTGATCTCGATTTCAGTTTCCCTAGTGACTAATGATGTTGAGCATCTTTTCATGTGGTTCTGGCCATTTATGTATTTTCTACAGAGAAATATCTATTTGAACATTTGCCCAATTTTTAAAAACAGATTTGTTTATTTATTTGAGAGAGACAGAGAGAACAGGGGAGTGGGAGAGAGAAACCCAAGAAGATCGCCAGGCTGAGCGCAGAGCCCAGCGTGGGGCTGGACCTCACAACCTGAGATCACAACCCGAGCCAGCGAGAGTTGGCTGCCTAACCGACTGCACCATCCAGATGCCCCCATTTGCCCAATTCTAAACTGAATTGTTTATCTTTTTATGGTTGAGTTCTAAGAGTTTTTTTTTTATGGTATGGACACTAGACCCTTATCTGACATGATTTGCAAGTATTTTCTTCCATTTTGAGAATAGTCTTTTCACTTTCTGGATAGTGTGCGTGAGTTCATTTTTATGGAAAATAAGAGATACATCTCTTTCATTAAAAAATAACAACAACAACAATCTGAACAAATACCTTCCTAAACAATTGGTGATTATCTCTGGGTAGTTTGGATTGTCACTATTTTGTTATTTCTGAATTAATTGAGGCAATGTTTTCCAAGCTTACTAATTTTGCAAATTGGTAAATGGGAAGTGAAAGTTTCCAATCTAATGTTCGTGTTATTACGGCTTCCGTGTATCTTGCAAAGAACGTGAAGTGCTGGACATTTAGGGGGTTTCGGGGTTAGGGTGTGGTCCTGAGACCCCCAGCAGGTGCACAGTCCCGGCTCTTACCTTTGCCATTCTGTTTTGTTTCTGCTACTCCCTGGGGCACCCCTTGGGAAAAGGAAACCGAAACCGAAGCTAAATTCAGCCAGTGGTGCGGCTCTCTCCCCGACACTCCCCCTGACGTGCCCGGCTCAGTTTATAAAAGGGCTGAGCGGGAGAGGGGCTGGAAGCTGAGAGGCAGCAAGCTCGGCTGTGCCTGCGGAGGACCGGAGGACCGGGTGCCAGAGCCCACGGCCATGGTGAGGGGCGTTTGATAGGCGGGGGCGGGTGGGCTCTGTACCTGTCAGTTTTCCTACCTCTCTGCCGGGGCCATCCAGGGCGGGTGGAGTTGCTCCGCGCTCCCCCAGGTCCCTAAGCGTGAGGGGTGGGACAGGGCTCCTTCTGATGTCGCGTTGGGGTCTGGGTCTTGGAAGGCATATTCTGCCCAGGGTTTAAACTTGAGATCCCTTGGCATTGGCACGGAGGGGCATCTTAGTGGGTTAAGGGAGGTGGGGTGATGGTCGTGGCTGGCTGGCCCTTCCTCTGGAAACACTCCCTGCTGGCCTCCAGCACCTGGGGTCCCGTTCCCGGTGGGTGGGGAGGGGAGAGCAGCATCCCCAGGCTTGTCCTATGGCCGGTCATTTGCACGTAGGGGCTCCAGGACTGATGCCGAGTTCTATGAGTCTGTGTGATGCCCACAGGCGGGGAACCTGAAGGTGAAGATGCTGGGGGGCGAGGAGTTCCTGGTCCCCCTGAGGGACTTCATGCTGGCATCGGAGCTGAAGCAGCAGATAGCCCAGAGAACTGGCGTGCCTGCGTTCCAGCAGCGCCTGGTGGCCCACCCTGCCGGCCAGGTGCTGAAGGACGGGGTCCCCCTCGTCAGCCAGGGCCTGTGTCCTGGCAGTACGGTCCTGCTGGTGGTGCAGACCTGTGACGAGCCCCTGAGCATCCTGGTGAGAAACGACAAGGGCCGCCACACCGCCTACGAGGTCCGGCTGACGCAGACCGTGGCTGAGCTCAAGGGGCAGGTGTGCCGGCAGGAGCACGTGCAGGGTGACCTCTTCTGGCTGAGTTTCGAGGGGAAGCCCATGGACGACCAGCACCGGCTGGGGGACTATGGCCTCACACCCCAGTGCACTGTGTTCATGAATTTACGCCTGCGGGGCGGGGGGGAGTGGGCAGGACCAGGAGGGCAGCGCTGAGGGCCACCCACCCGAGTCCCTGACCAAGTGCAGGTAATAAAAGTTGACCGCAGTATTAAACGGGTCCTGACGTTTGGTCCTTCCCCCAGCACCCCTCGCTTCTGCATCCCTGCTGATGAGGCTGGGGGAGGGGCAGAGGAGGAAGTGGGAGAAGGAGACCCAGGGTCAGTGGGGGGTCGCCAGGCTGGGGTTGCCAAGGGAAGGGACACGCCTAGTGAGGTCAGAATGGTGATTCACTCCCACCCACCCCTTGGACAAATTGAAGATGTCCCTACACCTTTGGGAAATCAACTTCTAGAGAAAGGAAGGAGGCCCTCTGCTAGCGCAGCCCCAGCTCGATTGCGCCCTAGTCAGCCTCTGCACCAGGGTCCCCGCCCCCACATCTGGGTCAGCAGACAGCACAGGGAGGGGACGGCGTGGTCAGGTTCCTGCTGGGACCAGCGCCCCGGCGAAGTGGGGAGAGGGTGAGGCCCTAGGGCCTGACTGGGGGGGGCTGTGAGGCAGGCTCCTCCACACCACCCAGGGCCTTGGGGCCTCGCGGCCCCCCGGGACCCGTCCGCCTGCCCTGTCCTGTCTGGATAGGGTTTAGGGAGGGCTGAACACTCACATCACCGCGGGGCAAACTGTGAATGGAGGCTATTCTCCGACAGACACACCGGCCGTCAGGGCTTCCCCTGATGGAGAGGCCACGGCCACCAGGAGGGGGGCCTCCAGGGATGAGGGGTTCCTCCAGTCCATGTGGGAGAGCTTGTCCCAGACGGGGCACCTAACTTGGCAAAGGCCGCACCGGCTTCCACATAGGATGCTTCTTTGTCTACCAATTTCCCAAGAGCTCCACGGGAGCCAGACGGAGTCAGTCCCCGACACAGACAAGATTGGGCGGGGGGAGCAGGAGACACAGAACATACACTTCTTTGGACTAAAGTCCATGACTGTGGGGACACCCAGACTTCGGCTTTCAGACTGATCAGGGTAAGTTGGCTGGAGACCCAGAAGCCCCTTTCTGGTCTGTGGGGGTCTAGGCCGAGGGATCTCCCGGTCTGGCTTATCTGTGACGGATAGGTGTAGACGGGCCGCCGTGCGGATGTGTGTGGGAGGGGTGCTCCCCCGGTTCCAGCTTCATTTCCTCACTTCTCTGTCATACTGCAAATTAGCAAGTGTGAGCAGACCCCCTTGGAGGGGAGGTAGGGTCCTCCTCCGGAAGGGCCTCTTCTACCCCTCAGCCTCCGTTGCTCCGGACATCTGTGGCCGGCTTGGAGTGACGCGGTGTGCCGCAGACCCAGCCCCGGGGGGACAGAAGCGGTCCCCTCTCCCTTCCCCGGGATCTTCGGCTAAGCCAGGCTCTGGTTCGTACCCTCTGGCTCTCGGTTTACCCCGTGCACCCAGACCTGGGGGCTGAGGAGGGGGCGTGGCCGGCCGCCGCCCACCCGACGCGGTCTCAGCCGGACTGCAGAGGGAGCCCTCGGCTCCGCGGTGGGGCCCGAGCTGACCCGGGCGCGGGAGGTGGGCGGGTCTGCGCGCCGTTCTGACCAATCCCCACAGCCCCCAGCCCACATTGGTCCTAGCCAGCCGGGGGCGCGGCCTGCTGGGGCCGCCCACTCCCCTCCGCGGGCTGGGGGTCCGGGCCCCGGCCAGTTTCCTAAAACGGGCGGCGGGTCCCCGTCGTGTTCTTCCCGCCAGGGGAGGGGCGCAGGCCTGCAGGGCCCGAGGGACCGCGGGGTCCCAGGGTTTGGCAGCCCCTTGCCGCGGCCAGGAAGCTCCCGCAGCTCCGGCCGCGGCACAGCCTGGAACCTCTTGGAAGTCCCGTCACGTCGCCTCCAGATTATGCATTAACCCGACTGCAGCCGCATTTCCTGGGCGGGGGGTGGGGGAGAGACGTCCGCGCGGGAGGGGGAGGGGAGCCCGTGGGGGCGCGCCGCAGTGGAGAGAGCACCCCCCCCGGGCCCGCCCACCCCCTGCTCGGCCCGCCCTCCGCCCTGGCAAGTCCCACCACCCACCTCGGCCGGACCGGGTCCGGCCCCCTCCCTCCCACCAGCCCGGCCTCCGCCCGGCGCCGCCGTCCCGACGCTTTGTTCGCGGCCGGCGCGGGTCGCAGGGCGCCGGGCGGGCCGGGGCGCCGGGCGGGCCGGGGAGCTGGGTGGGGGGGAGGCGGGGAGGCGGGGAGGGGGCGGGGCTGCCCCGGGTCCCGCCCCCGCGCCGCCCGCGCTCCCACCGCCTCCCGGGAGCTGCGTCCCGTCCTGTCTAGTCCCGTTCCCGGCGCGGCCAGGCCCGCGCGCTTGCTCTGGCCGCCTTCCGCCGTCCTCGGCCCGCGCCATGGCCAGCCTGTGGCCGTCCGGCTCGGCCCCGCTGCCGCCGCTCCTGCTGCTCCTGGTGGTGGCCGCGCGCGCCCTGCCCAGCGCCGACGGGACGTGCCCGGAACGCGCGCTGGAGCGGCGGGAGGAGGAGGCGAATGTGGTGCTCACCGGCACCGTGGAGGAGATTCTCAACGTGGACCCGGTGCAGCACACGTACTCGTGCAAGGTGGGCCCCCGCCGGGACTCTGAGACCCCCCTCCCAAAAAAAATCCCTCCTGGAAGCCTGGGCTGAGGGTCTCTTCCCCCGCCATCCCGGACCCCTAGCCCAGAGGCCCTCCCTTCGAGAAGCTGGCCGCCCCACTGAGACCCCCGCCCCAGGCCGTGGGAACGGGCACCAGACGATCTACAGCTCCCGCTCCCGCTCCCTTGGCGACCGCCGAGCCCCCGGGTGGGGCGCCGGGTCCCGGACAACTCGCGAGTGCCAGCGGGAAAGTTCCTGCGGTACCGCTGCAGTCCCACCTCGCGGTGCCCAGGCCCGGGAGACCCGATCACGTCTGCCCCCACCCCCACCCCAGGCCCACTACCTTATTGCAAACAAGTGCGCCGCCCGCCAGGGAAACTGTATGGCTACCGCACCCCTTCCCATCAGTTAAAGAAAAGAAATGGGGATGAGGGGAGCCGACGCCTTCCGCTTGGGGTGAAAGTGGGGATTTGGCCTGTGGTCAGTGCTGTCACCCCTTCCCAGAGGGTAAGAGGGGGTGATCAGGATAGAGAGTGGGGTGCACATCTAATCTCCCAACCCCCAGGGATCCTGGGGGGGGTGTTGCAGTGACTAGGTGCGGGGGACAGGAGCAGAGAAGTGGGAGGGGCCGTTGCTGAGCCTCAAATGTAGAGGGGTGCAGGGACAGGTGCCCCGTCCTGCTCCTAGGAGAACTGGATCCCCCTGGCCACAGGAGAGGGGCCTTGCCCAGCCTCTCCCTCAGTTGGATCTTGGAGCACCCTGGGATGGGTTTGGTGGTTTTTTGTTGTTTTTTTTTCCCCCACAGTACGTTCCTAGGGAGGGCTCTGGGGACCCGGCCTGTCCCCGCTCTGGCCCCTAAAACCACCCCCCTGACCAGAAATCGGATCATTCCTTCTCCATGGAGATGGGGAGCGGTGGCAGCTTCTTTCAGATGGGCCTGTGCAAGCTACAGCTGGGATCCCCAGCCCAGCCCCCTCCCCTCCACCACACCAGGGCACTTTGCCAAGTCCCTGCAGGATTTTCCCGACTTCCTCCCCGCTGCTCCTGGGTGTGGCTGGGGTGGGGGGAGGCGATGAAAGCAGCCCAGCCCTCTCCCGGCTGGTTATCACCCTTCTAGAACCTACTGTGTGTCTGGGTTTGGGAGGGATAAGGCTGGACAAGGCTCACCCCCCAGCTGGGCCACTGGAAGGTGGAGGGGATCCCTACAGAAGCTGCAGTCCCAAGGCTCTCAGCAGGGCCCTGGCAGGTGGGCAGGCCACCATTGTCTTTGATCACCCGTTCCAGAAGTCTCGGTTTCCCTGAGCTCCTGAAGAAAGGGGTTTCTTCTCAGAGAGTGTGTGGGCTCATGTCCCCTGCGCATATGTCCCCATGGGCATGCCAGCACAGCCTGCAGCTCCTGCGACCCTTCTGCACCCCCCCCCAGCTGTGGGTGTCTCCGGGCTTGGTTTGTCAGAGCGGGTACCCTCAGGGCCCCAGGAGTGAGAGTGTGTAGGGTGGGGCCGCCATGTGCTGCCCAAACTTGATTTTGTGGTTCGAAGTCTGCCTTGACTGCGTTCACTGTAGGAGCCTGGCAGGAGGAGGGGTCTTTCACCTCCTGGGGTGTGTGTGGGGTGTCTTAGCCCACCCACAGGGCTGCAAGGAGCCAAGCTGGCCCAGAGTCCTAAGCTCGGAGCCCATTGCCCGGACACTCCAGGGTCCATGTTAGGTGCCCCTGGCTGTCGGTGGGTGGGAGGATGGGGAAAGTAGGGACATGGAAGGCAGGAATCTAGACCAGGTGGACCCCCTTCCCATACCCAGCCTGGGCTGAGATGGACATTATGGGAGGCGGCTGGGGTCAGTTAGAGCTCCGGGGCGGGAGTGCCGCTTCCTGGATGAGGGTGTGTGTTCACACGCTGTGTGTCCTTCTGGGTGACACGCACAGGCAGTGGCCTCCCTCGTGTTTGTGTGCTTCCTCCTGGGGGGCTGACCCAAAGATCTCCATACATCTCTGCCCGGGGTTTGAGTCTACTCTGGACATCCGGCCTGAGCAGCTGAGGTGGGACGAGAGGGAAAAGCCCAGGTGCCCAGTCTGCTGCTCGTCCCTAGACTCTGTGGCCTCATCTCCCCCGTGGAAAGAGGACCACTGATTCCTGTCCCCCCACCCCATGTCCACCCCAGGTTCGAGTCTGGCGGTACTTGAAGGGCAAAGACATGGTGACCCAAGAGAGCCTGCTTGACGGCGGCAATAAGGTGGTGATTGGCGGCTTTGGAGACCCCCTCATCTGTGACAACCAGGTGTCCACTGGGGACACCAGGATCTTCTTTGTGAATCCTGCTCCCCCATACCTGTGGCCAGCCCATAAAAACGAGCTGATGCTCAATTCCAGCCTCATGCGCATCACGCTGCGGAACCTGGAGGAAGTGGAGCACTGTGTGGAAGGTACCCGGGCCCCGCCAGGGCGAGAGGGTGGCCGAGGTGGGCAGGCTCACAGGGGCCCCGGAGAGTTCACTGGGGGCCGGAGCACCTGTGTCTGGTGCTCTGACCGCCTGCCTGTCTCCCTGGTCTCCGGGCCGAGTCTGGCCATCTCGGGGTCAGCTCCAGCCTCTGACGTTGGCAGGGATCCCCGCGAACCAGCCCCTGCCCCACAGTGCCGCTCTCTGCTGTCCTGGGGCCAAGCAAGTCCCAGTCCTGCCAGGGACAGGCTTCCTCCTCTGCTGCTTACCCCCGGCCCCACACCCCCTCCTGGAGGGGCCTTTTCGGACTGCAGGGACCAGCTGTTTGTGCTCCTGCAGAAGCCGGAACATCTGTCCGGACGGGTCCCTCAGAGTGGGGCGCCGGGATTGGAGGAGGGGCTGCCCCTTGTGTGTTCCGGGACGCCTGGCATTTCTGGAAAGGGGCAGGTTTGTGGGCCGGGTAGGTCTGCGGGTTTTGAGCGGGTGTGGAACTCCCACAGCGTGCGCCTGCTCTGAAAGGCCCGAGCGCGCCCCTCCCCCAGCCCAGCCCCGCGAGGTGAGCGGGGGTCACATGACCGCGGCTTCCCGGCCCCGCCCCCCTCGCCCCAGGAGAGTCCCCGTCGGGGGCTGAGATCCTTTGCTGGGGAATGTGGCAGGGAGAATACAGGACTGCCCCTCGCCCCCACATCCTGTCTGTCCCCTCCCGGCGGCCTGGGAAGGGATGCACTGGAGGGGGGCCGTCGGGGGGAGTGGAAAGAACGTTTCCTCCTCAGGCCAGTGGGAAGGGTCTGTGACTTCCTTTCTCTGGAAGGCAACTCTGTCCCTCCGGTTTGTTCTTTTGGCAGCAGGGAAGTGCCACCTTCTATCTAGCTTAGGGTGTGATGCTGGCTTGGTTTTTGTGGGATCCTGGATGGTGGTCTGAGAGGGACTGTGCAGGAGTAGGGGCAGGACCCGAAATGGGGAGCCCTGTGGCATTCTGCCCAGCCTCTTGTCATCTGTCCCCGGGGCTGCTCCAGGGCCCTGGGCCATAGCATCGCACAGAGAAGCCAGCGGGCCCCTTGCCTGCAGTGGCTCAGGTGAGGGGTCCCAGCCCAGCCCTCACACGGAGCGAGGACTCGAGACGCTGGCCTGCTTTGGACACGTCTAGGGGAAAGATGGGAGGGTGGCCTGGCGGTGGGGCAGGCTGTGGGATGGCGATGCCAAGTTTGGGGGATGAGTGGGTGTGGGGTGTCTAAGGAGAAGCTGGAGAAGAGGGGTCAGGGTACAGAAAGTCCCCTGTCCCGTAAGATAGAGCGAATTATCAACTCTACAGCTGGGCGGGTCCAGCCTGAGGGTCTGTGACTCAGTAGCTGTGGCCTTCTGTGGGGTCAGAGGGCATGTGGCGGGAGGGCCACCCTGGACAGAACAAGCTTTGGCATCTTGCCAAAGCCCGTTGTACCCACGCCAGCCCCTGGCTCTGGATATGGCAGGCTGGGCACGGGGGCAGCTAGAAAGGAGGGTACCCAGGGAGAGCCCCCCAGCCAGGACTGGGTGAGGCCTGACCTACTGTGTGCCCCAGGTAGCCAGGACTGGGTGAGGCCTGACCTACTGTGTGCCCCGGGCAGCCGGCGCTCAGTGCTAGGTGGGGACCTGAGCTCCAGCTGGAAGGAGGGCGGCGCTGGATGCGCAGGCCGGGTGCCGGCACGGCGGCGTGAGCTCCCAGGACGGGCAGAGGCATCAGCTCTCCTGGGGCAGGCCTGCCGGGGAGACTGCAGGCAGAGAACCAGGCAGAGAACCGCTAACGTCGGGACTGGCTCAGGGCCTTGCCAGTGGGGCCAGGTGGAGGGGAAGCGCTTCCCTCCCCAAAGGGAGGGGAGGAGCTCAGGCTCCACTGTGAGGTGGCCGGAGGCTTTGAGGTGGGTGACATAGATCCCTGCTTTGAAAGCAAACCAAGTGCCATGGGGAGGGGGCTGGGAGGGCTGGGCTCTAGGACAGGGTGTCCCCGAAGGCCCAGGGTGAGGGAGGTGCCTCCTCCCTGAGACTCCCTGAGGCACGAGATGCCCTGGAGCCAGGCCCAGGCTTGGGAAAGGACTACTTCTGTGCCCACCTTCCCAGGCGGGGTGAGGGTGGGAGGACGGCCCCCCTCCTACTCCGCAGGAGATAAGGGCCTCAGACCCCACCCCAGGACTCCACCCTCGGCTCTCTGGGAGCCAAGGCCCCACCCTCGCGAGGGGCTCAGATGGCTGGGGCTCGAGCTAAGCCGACTCTTCCCCATCTGACTCTGACCCCATTCTTTTCCCGGGGCCTCCATGGTTGTCCCAGCCCCACAGGGCCCAGAGGGAACCCTGGGCCACCCCTTTTCTCTGCAGGTCGCCCTGAGACCACCAGGTCCCACTGTGAGCAGGAAATCCCCGTCCCAAGCACACTTCCCTCCCCAGACCCCCCCATTCCTAAAGGCCCAGAGCGGCCAAGGTAGGGGGCATGTCTTCCCAGGCCTACCTCCTGGGGTGCACCGGTCTGCTCCCTTCTCATCCCTGCCTTGGCACTGTTCCCTGCAGTGTCCTGAAGGGACACCTGCTGCTGGGCAGCACGCACGGCCCCTCCCCCGGGGCCTCCGGGGTCTTCCTGGCTCTGCGGGTCAGGCCCCTTCCCCAGCCTCCAGCCCCCAGGAAGCCTCCTCCTCCCCCGTCCTCAAGTCCGCCTCCGCCTGGGGAACCACATTCCTGGCATAGCTGAGACAGGTATGTGTCCCTCCCTCTGCGCCACCTTTGGGTGAGGGAGGCCTGCCCCTCTGGGCAGCTGCTGCCAGAAGGAAACCCCCACCCCCTGCTTCGTCGGGGAAGTAGCCAGGCCCCTTCCAGTGCCAGCTGCCCCCGCACTGAGAGCCTGCCCGGGCTGGCAGCTGGCCGGCATTCCCTCCAGCCCTCAGCCACCTTGCCCTGGTCTGGACACGGCCCCCACCCTCCCACCACCCTCCCACCCTCCCCTCATCAAGACTGGTCCGAGGGCTTCTGCTGCAGCCCCCAGAAGGGTCATGGCGCTGGCCGAAGGTCTGGGGCCCTTCCCTCCCCACTGGGAGCCAGAAACAGAGAAAGGAAGTGTTGTCTGCCCTCAGCTGGGGCCTGGCACAGGGACGGGGTCAGAGTGAGTCTGGCACCAGCCCAGCCCTGCCCGGCCCGGCCCTGGAGGGGGTCCTGGCAGGCCTGATTCTAGCGAGTTCCCGAATCCCTTCCTCCCAGGCCAGCTGTCTAGGACCCGAAGGAGGGCAGCGCTGCAGGTCAGGATGGAGAACCCATAGGTCCTGGGGGCGGGGGCGGGGGCGGGGAGATGCCCGGGGAGGGTTCTGGGCTCTTCCCTCTGTTGTCTGGCACTTAGCTTCCGTACTCCCCCCACATTCCTCCCTGCCCAAGTGGGAGGTAGCGTCTCCCCGTTCCCTCTTCTGCCCTCTTCTAGACTGTGGCTTCTCACCCCACCCCTTCGCAGACCCCACCCAGTGTCCTCCTGGGCCGCTCCCCCAGGCAGGTCAGCCAGGACGGCTGAGAGAAGGCAGGCCCAGACTCGAGGGGGCCTGCCCCACTCTCCCTCCTTCCCGTCACTGGGGGAGGGAGTCTGCCCAGGTGGGGCGTGACCCCCCACTGTGCTGGCCTGTCCCCACCTGGGGCATCCCTGGCTGGAAGTCAGGTGCTCCCAGGGCACCTGCTGGCTTTGGCTTGGATTTTGTGTGCATTTGCTGGGGCAGCCCCAGGGGTGGGCTTTGCTGGCTGAAAGCAAAGGGCTTGCTCTCCCGTCACTTCCCTGGGGATGTCTTTCCCTTTGCGCCGGGCTAAGCCAGTAGAAACAGCTCTTGGCCTTTTCCAGACCCCACCCGCCCCCTCAATCCCAAGCCCCTGCAGACTGGAAATGGAAAAAAAAGTTGTTTTGGAACTGTCCTCTCTCTCCCTGTCTTCACTGGCCACCGCGAACTGTGCCGGGGGGAGCACGTTCCGGGGGGCTGGCTCTGCCGTTGCCGCCCTCTGTGGGGGCCGGGGCCAGGCTGCACAGATGAGGAAACGGGAGGTCACCTGCTCGGCATTAGCTGTCCCCACCCCGCCACCCCTTCCAGGCTGGGGGGCAGGGGTGGCAGAGAACAGGGTGGGGCTGCCCCCAGGAAGTTAGTGGGACAGGGGCCCAGACCTCAGGGCCAAGGGTCCAGCACAGCCTCCTCCCCCGGGCTGTGTTGTTACCCCCCCCCCCCAGCCCCATGAGAATCAAAGCCTACAGCCCATCACCACAGGAGGGTGGAAAACAGCTGCAGAAACAGGCCTCCTTCCCGCCCCCCCACCCTTCGCCCCTGCCTAGGGGACCAGGCCAGTTGCACCCTGTCTCCCCCTCGCCCAACAAGTTCTACCCTTGCTGGGAGACCTGGGGGTGGGGTAGGGTTGGAGAAGGGACCCCCTTTCCTGCTCTGCCCTCCTGGCCCTAGCACTCCCCTTGCCCCTGGGACAGGGGTGTCAGGGCTCCCCACTCGGGCCACCGAGGCCTGGCTAGGGCTGGGCTGGGGGCTCTCGGTGCTGTCCCCACAGTAGCCCACGTAGTACTCTGCACCCCAGAGTCCCTGCAAGTGCCCACTGATAAGGCAAAGGGGGGCTGAGAAACAGGCCTCACCGCAGGGACAGTTACCCTACTGATAGTGACCCAGGTCGGTGAAGGAGGGTCATGTGCCCCCCACGGTTCTATACTGGGGCTTAGGAGGGGGTCGTGTTCAAGCCCGAGGCTGTGGTCAGGGTCTGGAGGGGGGTGACCCAGGCCTGTGGTGGAGCATCCAGTGGGGAGAGAAGCCTCTCTCCCCCCAGAGCAGATCCTGAGAACTTCCTCTGAGGAAGACCCCCTGCCAGGTCGCAGCTGGATCTGGGAGGGGGAAGAGGGCCCCTCCTCGTCCCCCCGCCCCCTGCCCCCATGGAGTGGAGGCTCGGGAGAGGGGAGCTTTCCGTCCTCCCAGGCAGCCAGCTGCTTCCAGCCGTGGGGGCCGCACATGTGTGTGCGCACGTGTCTGCGTACATGTGTGCATGGGTGCCCGTGACCTCAGATGTCCTCATCCGTGCACGGGAGAGTGGTGGTTTCTGCCGCCCGCGCGTCCCCAGGCTTGGCCCCGGGGCGGGAGCCGCGCAGGTGCTCTGACAACGGGCTCCCGGCCTCTGCTTGCTGTGGGTTCTCCCGCTTCCTGCCTGCTGCCCACCGCGGCCTGGCGGGGGGCTGGGCACCTCCTCCTGCGGGCGCTGCCTCTGGGAGCGGCCACGGTGGTTTCTCAACACTGAGAGGAAAGCGCTGTGCTGACAGGACAGAGTCCCTGGGGCCACTCAGGTTCGCGATCCCAGAGTGTGGCTGTGGGACCCTGAGTCGGCCACGGGGCTCTGGGGGCGGCAGCGCCGTTAGGGAGAGGCGGGTCTGAGGCTTCCCCGCGCCTCCCCTGAGTCACCGCACGGCGGCCCGGGGAGAAGCGGGCACCGGTGTGGCTGCGGGAGCAGCTGCGCCTCTGTCGGCAGATGTGAGGGTCCAGTGCGCATCTGGGAGAAATGCAAGCACAGACCTTCGGGCCAGACTACGGCCGTCCCCAGCCTGCCGGAGAGGGCGTGTGCGCCCGACGCCTCTTCCCGGAGCGGGAGGCTGCGAGGCCAGGTGCAGGCATCGCTTCCTCCAGCGGCCCCGTCCTCGGCCACACATCCACTCACAGCCCAGTGCCGGACCCTCCCGGGAAGCGGGCTCACAGGAAAGGGCTGCTGCCGTCCCCTGCGCAGAGGCCCGCCGGGGTCCCGGATGGGCTTCTCAAGGGTCAGCTCTGTGTCGAGGGGTCAAGGCAAAGGGGGAGCGGTGCTCTGGGCGGGCGAGACACCGTGAGGTCTAGTGGCTTCGGGGAACAGCAGGTGTCCCCGGAGCCTGGGGGAGCGGCGGGAGAGGAAGGAGCTAGAAAACCAGACACGATTGCTTAAACCCGCGGGCTGAGGGAGCAGGCTAGTCCTCACCCTTGGCCCCTGTGCCTTCCCACTGACGACAGCACCCTCTGTGCTCTGCTCTCCCCCCAGGGAGACGCTCCCCCTACAGACTCCACGCCTGCCTCTCCTTTTCTGCCCGCACCTCCCTCCTCTGCGGGTCTCTGCCTCTCTGTCCCTTTGGTTTCTGAACCTGTCTGC
>CM052900.1:165565170-165622171 GCA_028534135.1 Potos flavus | reverse complement strand
CGCTGCCGTGAGTGGGGCCGTGGGGGTGGGCAGGCTGTGGTCCCGGGTGCCCCTCCGCCGGGGGTCCGCTGACCCCTGCCCGGCCCCGCCCTGTGCAGAGACCTGTGGAGATGTGGTGTGTGCTTTTGGGGCAGTGTGCTCGGCGGGGCAGTGCGTGTGTCCCCGGTGTGAGCGGCCCCCACCCGGCCCCGTGTGTGGCCGTATGTTTTTGTGTTTGTGTCAGTTTGTGGAAACACACTGGTCTAAGCAGGCTGGGTTCTGGTTGCGTGTCTGCGCGCGGCGGCATGTTCCTGACCTTCGGGTGTCGTGCGTGTTTCCGCTGCTGCGTGTACAGCTGGGTTTGTATAAGCGGCGTGGTACCCTCACCTGTGACCCGGCTCCAGGTACCCACGTCCTGGCGGCAGTTGGCAGGAGGGCTGAGTGGTGACGGCCAGGGTGGCTGAGGTGCAGTGGCCAGGCCCACGGTGGACACGCGGCCGTGCCTGTCGTCTGAGCCCTCTGCCCCTCCCTGCAGGCCCCACCTTGGCCCCGCTGCCCCCCGCAGTCCCCCCGCACTGCACCCAGACCCCCTACGGCTGCTGCCCGGACAACAGCACTGCGGCCCGGGGCGTGGGCCTGGCCGGCTGCCCCAGTGAGTACTCACGCCCGGCCCTGCCCCAGAGCTGCGGGGGCCGCGGGGCCGCGGTGACCACAGCCTGCCCTGGCCTTGCAGGCTCCTGCCACTGCAACCCCCACGGCTCCTACGGTGGCACCTGTGACCCAGCCACGGGTCAGTGCTCCTGCCGCCCGGGCGTCGGGGGCCTCAAGTGTGACCGCTGTGAGCCTGGCTTCTGGAATTTCCGTGGCATCGTCACTGATGGCCGGAGCGGCTGCACCCGTGAGTGACAGGGGCAACGGTCAGTCCCCAGCCGAGCGCTCGCACCTTCCATCTTGTCACCGTGCTCCTTGTCTCACCTGCTCAGACCCTGGCCTGAGCCACACCGGGCCGGCGCTGGGCCGGGCTCTGGAGCCAGTGGGGAGAGCAGGCGCAGACCTCGGGTTCTTCCCTGCCCCCCAGCCTGCAGCTGTGACCCCCGGGGCGCCGTGCGCGACGACTGTGAGCAGATGACCGGGCTGTGCTCGTGTAAGCCTGGGGTGGCCGGACCCAAGTGCGGGCAGTGTCCACATGGCCACACCCTGGGCCCCGGTGGCTGCGAAGCAGGTGAGAGCCAAGCCTGGCACTGACCTTGGCTCCCCGTGCCAGGGGTGGGGCCGTCGTAGGGGCGAAGCCTCCTGAGCCGGCAGGGTCTCCCGTGTCTGCCCCAGACTCCTTGGTGCCCGAGACATGTGCTGAGATGCGCTGTGAGTTTGGGGCATCCTGCGTGGAGGAGGCTGGCTCCGCCCACTGCGTGTGCCCAACATCCACCTGTCCGGAGGCCGATGCCACCAAGGTGAGGGCTGGGGCCCATGGGGGGCGGGGCAAGTGGGGAGGGCCCCCCCCCCCAGCATCCTTGCCCTGTGCCCCAGGTCTGCGGGTCGGACGGAGTGACCTACGGCAACGAATGCCAGCTGAGGACCATCGCCTGCCGCCAGGGCGCGGACATCTCCATCCAGAGCCTCGGCCCGTGCCAGGGTGAGGCCCCACCCGCCGCCTCGAACAGACCGCGGAGGCCTGACTCGAGGCCGACCGCCTGCCCCGGGCCTCCGCTCAGGCTGTTTCTCCCGCAGAGGCTGTCGCTCCTGGTGGCCGCCCGACGCCGGTGCCCGTGGCCGCGTCGGGGCTCAACCTGAGCAAGGCGCTGCCCTCCCCCCCCGGCGCCCCGCCCCTGGCTCCCGGCAGTACCCCTCACAGCCAGCCCACTCCTCGGCCCTCGCCAGGACCTCGGACCACGGCCAGCATGCCCAGGACTACCACGAGGCCCGTGCTGACCATGCCCCCCACAGCCCCGGCCCCAGCAGCCAAGCTCGCCACGTCTGCCTTTGGCGAATCTGGCAGTGCTGACGGGAGCGGCGATGAGGGACTGAGTGGTGACTTGGAGGCCAGTGGGACTGGCTCAGGGGGTGAGCACGGGCTCAGGGGTGTAGGGAGCGAGGCCAAGGAGGGCTACCTCTAGGGCCAGGCTTAGACTGTACCTCCCCAGGACTCGAGCCCCCCGAAGGTGGCAGTGCTGTGATCCCTGGGCCACCCATGGAGAGGGCTTCTTGCTACAACTCGCCTTTGGGCTGCTGCTCGGATGGCAAGACGCCCTCACTGGACGCAGAGGGTTCCAACTGTCCCGGTGAGTGGGTAGCCAGGGGCTGGGGGGGAGCGTGCCCGGTGGCGGACACGGCCGGGAACGCTGTCTCCCCTCCCGGGCAGGAGGCCTGCCCCACAGGTGGGCACTCAGGGTGGACAGGCTTCTGACTTGGGCACACACGTGTGCGTGGTCTTGGGGACGCAGCCCAGGCATGCACACGTGTGGTCCCGGCCCCCACACACACGTGGGTGCCCGGGAGCCTGCGGCTAATGTGTCTTTCCTGTTGCAAGCCGGCCTGGGGCACTGCTCCAAGAAGTTCACCCGGTAACTGGTGCCAGCCCTGCCCTGAGACCCCACTAACCTCATGACCATCTGACTAACCTGCCCGTACCCCGTGCGGCTTGCGGCTGGGGCCTGTGCCCGTGGCCCGCCCAGCGGCCAGGCCAGTGCCCGCCAGGGCCTCACTGCCCCCTCCCCCACAGCCACCAAGGCCTTCCAGGGCGTCCTGGAGCTGGAGGGGGTCGAGGGCCAGGAGCTGTTCTACACACCGGAGATGGCCGACCCCAAGTCGGAGCTTTTCGGGGAGACCGCCAGGAGCATCGAGAGCGCAGTATGTGCAGGGGTGCGGCCCTGCCCGGCCGCTAGCTTTCCTCCCGGGACACAGCCGGAGAAGCGCTGGAGGGGGCGGGCCGGGTGGCCTGGCCCGGGCAGCTCCCCAGAGCCTCCCCACTGCCCGCCCACAGCTGGACGACCTATTCCGGAACTCCGACGTGAAGAAGGACTTCCGAAGCGTCCGCCTGCGGGACCTGGGGCCTGGCAGCTCCGTCCGGGCCGCCGTGGACGTGCACTTCGACCCCGGTGAGTCTCCTGTCCCGGGCCCTCGCAGGAGGCGGGCGGGGTCCGTGCGGGGCTCTCCCATGCTCCGTGTTCCCTCCTTCTCAGCCACGACCTTTAGGGCGTCCGATGTGGGCCAGGCTCTGCTGCGGCAGATACAGGCGTCCCGGCGCCGGTCCCTGGGGGTGAGGCGGCCGCTGCAGGAGCACGTGCGCTTCATGGACTTTGGTGAGTCCCGCCCCCCCCCCCTGCCCCCTGGCTGCCCCGGGACCCTTGCCCCTGCTGGCCCTCCCTGGGCTCTGCTTCCCGGGGGGCCTGACGGTCCCTCTACCCTCAGACTGGTTTCCTGCGTTCTTCCTGGGAGCCACCACAGGAGCCACAGCGGCCGCGGCCACGGCCAGAGCCACCACCGTGACCCACCTGCCTTCCGCTGTGACGCAGCGGGCCCTCTCCCCCAGTCGCACCAGCCGCCCTGCTGGCAGGACCACGGCCCTGCCCACCACACGCCAGCCCCCCACCACTGCCCCCCGTCGCGTGCCTGCACGCCGGCCCTTGCCCCCAGGCACCCAGCTGCCGCCGAAGCCCTGCGACTCGCAGCCCTGCCTCCACGGGGGAACCTGCCAGGACCAGGACTCAGGCGGGGGCTTCACCTGCACCTGCCCGCTGGGCAGGAGGGGTGCCGTCTGTGAGAAGGGTAAGTCGTCCGCGCTGGAGAGAGGCGGGGAGGCAGATGGGGGGGCGGCAAGGGTTGGGGCCGAGCCGGGCCGAGTCACGGCCGGGAGTCGGGGGCCAGGCCGAGGGGCCCAGGCTGGGGATTCAAGGCTGGGGTTCTCAGGCTGGAGGAGAACACCGAGGGGGCTGGGGCCCTCCGCGCCCCTCCAGCGGGTCCCTCCCTGTCTGCCGGCAGCACTGCGCCCCTCCGCGCCAGCCTTTGGGGGCCACTCCTTCCTGGCCTTCCCCACCCTCCGTGCCTACCACACGCTGCGCCTGGCGCTGGAGTTCCGGGCACTGGAGCCCCAGGGTTTGCTGCTCTACAACGGCAACGCCCGGGGCAAGGACTTCCTGGCGCTGACGCTTCTGGGGGGCCGGGTGCAGCTCCGGTGAGCGGGCAGGGCAGCCCCGGCCGGGTGGGGGGGTGGCCGGGAGGGGAGCCCAGGCGGGGGAGGAGTGAGGGCAGGAGGCCGAGGTGGAGCCCTGGTCCTGGTCCCCTGCGGCGGCCCTGAGTGCCTGCTCCCATCACCCAGGTTTGACACGGGCTCGGGGCCCGCGGTTCTGACCAGCTCGGTGCCCGTGGAGCCCGGCCGCTGGCACCGCTTGGAGCTGTCTCGGCACTGGCGCCGGGGTACGCTCTCGGTGGACGGCGAGACCCCTGTTCTGGGCCATAGCCCCAGTGGTACGGACGGTCTCAACCTGGACACAGACCTCTTTGTGGGCGGCGTTCCGGCGGACCAGGGTTCCGTGTGAGCCTCAGCGAGCGGGGGGCACCCCTGGCCCTGGACCCTGAGCTTGGTCCTGAGCCCCGACTCTGGTGGGCGGCATCCAGGAGGCCCAGGCGACTTGTGAATAGCGAAGTGGGTGGAAGGAGGGGTGCGGATGATGGCAATGACCCTGATTTGGTGCCGATCCCGACTCTGTGCCCTGGCCGGCATCCCTGAGCCCCAGGCTGCTGTATTACCGCCGAGGAGGGGCTGGGCTGGCCCTGACCTTCAGTCCCAAGCCGTGACCCTCGACCCACTTCTTGGTTCAGTCCTGTTTGTGGGACTGGGCATCCCGAGAGCTCCAGAAGCGGGGACGGGGCTAGGGAGACCCCGACTGGCCGGGGGTGCCGGTGTCACAGCTGGCTGTGAGGGGGGGCGCCTTTGGGCTCTGGCCTCTGACGCCTGCCCTCCCCCCGGCGCAGGGTGCTCGAAAGGACCTCCGTCCGTGTGGGCCTCCGGGGCTGCATCCGCCTGCTGGACATCAACAACCAGCGGCTGGAGCTCAGCAGCTGGCAGGGGGCTGCGACCCGGAGCTCCAGTGTGGGCGAGTGCGGGGACCACCCGTGCCTGCCCAACCCCTGCCTCGGCGGGGCCCCGTGCCGGGCCCTGGAGGCTGGCATGTTCCACTGTCAGTGCCCGCCCGGCCGCTTCGGTGAGGCCGGAGCCCGGGCTGGCCGCGGGGGCGGGGGGCACGCCCGTGTGTCTGTGGGCGTGGGACCCCCATCGTGTCTCCTTGCAGGTCCCACCTGCGGTGATGACAAGAACCCCTGTGAGCCGAACCCCTGCCACGGGGCAGCGCCCTGCCGCGTGCTGCCCGAGGGGGAGGCCACGTGCGAATGCCCCCAGGGACGAGGGGGCACCACCTGCCAGACAGGTAGGGGCGCTGGGCCGTCAGCGCAGGGAGGGGGGCGGGGACGAGGACGGCAGGGGGCAGCACGGGGTATAGGTTCTGGTTGGGTTCGGGTCGGGGTTCAGTCTGGTGTTAGGGCTTGAGTTAGGCCTGGGGCTCGCAGACCCGTGGAGTTCCAGGAAACCCCAGGGGTCGGGGCCCAGCCCCCGGCGTGACTGCTCTCTCGTCCTCCACAGTCTCTGAGCGGGGTTATTCCCAGCCGTTCCTGCCCGACTTCAACGGCTTCTCTTACCTGGAGCTGAAAGGCTTGCATACCTTTGAGCGGGACCTAGGGTCAGTAGGGCAGAGGGGGTGGATGAGGGGAAGCACCCCCCCAGCCCCCGTGCGGCCTCCGGGGTGAAGGGCCTTTGAGATGCCCGCACCTGACCCCACCTGGCCCCAGGGAGAAGATGGCCCTGGAGGTGGTGTTCCTGGCGCGCGGCCCCAGCGGTTTGCTCCTCTACAACGGGCAGAAGACAGACGGCAAGGGGGACTTCGTGTCCCTGGCATTGCAGCACCGCTTCCTGGAGTTCCGCTACGACCTGGGCAAGGGGGCCGCGGTCATCAGGTGCGCCCTCGCGTGGGGGCCTGGGGGTGAGGCCGGGGACGCTTGGCAGTGTCCCGCAGGCCCCTGGGTGGGCAGGCTGGCAGGGCCCAGGGCCTGCTCACGGTACCCCCTCCTCCCCAGGAGCAAGGAGCCGGTGGCCCTGGACACCTGGACCAGGGTCTCCCTGGAGCGCAATGGCCGCAAGGGTGCCATGCGTGTCAGTGACGGGCCCCGCGTGCTGGGGGAGTCCCCGGTGAGTGTCCGCAAGGCCGTGAGCCTCCCACCAACTCCCCTGCCTCCTCCCTCCTCCCTGCTCCCTGCTCCCTGCTCCCTCCCCTCCTGGGAGGCACGGCAGTCCCCGCCCCACAGCTGCCTCTCACTGAACTGTTTTCTCCCCCGTCTGTCCTGTGCCTCTGTCTGTCTGTCTTCTCTCTGCCCCCAATGCTCTCTGGCCCTTGCTCTGCAACCCCCACCCTGCTCTCCGGACGTCAGAAATCCCGCAAGGTACTGGTCTCTGCTCTCATCCTACTCGTTCATCTTCTAGAGTAGCTCCTGCCCCACTAAGTCTCCACACGGGCCACATCTGTGTGACTAACTCTGCCTCCTAGATAGGCTGGTGGGCGAGGGGGTGGGCCACGGCAGGCCGGCAGGGCCGCGGAGCTGGGGCCCAGTGTCCTTGTCTCTGCCCCGTGAGCAGGCCCCGCAGCCCCTCACCCAGCGTCTCCCCCCAGGTGCCACACACCGTCCTCAATCTGAAGGAGCCGCTCTATGTTGGAGGGGCCCCTAACTTCAGCAGGCTGGCCCGGGCAGCCGCCGCGTCCTCTGGCTTCGATGGCGTCATCCAGCTGGTACCCGGGGCCGGGGTGGGGCCTGTCCCAGCCGGGGGCTCTCTGCAGCGGTAGGGGTGGTAGAGTCTGGAGGAAGGGCCCATCCCAGAGGGGCCTCTGCCCTAGGGTGGGGGCTGCCGTCGAAGGGCGAAGAGCAGGCCGGACACAGGTGTTCTACCTCTTACCCCCCCAGGTCTCCCTGAAAGGCCAGCAGCTGCTGGTGCAGGAGCACGTGCTGCGGTCCGTGGGGGTCTCGTCTTTCGCCGGCCACCCTTGCACCCAGGCCTCCGGCCCCCCGTGCCTCCATGGGGCCTCCTGCCTCCCTCGGGAGGCCTCCTATGAGTGCCTGTGTCCTGGGGGCTTCTCGGGGCTGCACTGCGAGCAGGGTGAGAGGGGTGAGCGCTGCCCTGGCTGCAGCTGGACGGGGAGGGGCGGGCGCCTGAGACGGCCCTCACCCCGACTGTCTCTCAGGGCTGACCGAGAAGTCGGCGGGGGATGTGGACGCGCTGGCCTTCGATGGACAAACTTACGTGGAGTACCTCAATGCCGTGACCGAGAGGTAACGTGCCACCTGGGCGCTGGGCGCCCCTGCCCTCTGCCGTCCGTCTGCTCCTGTCTGGGCCTGCTGTGCCGGCTGACACGCGGGCCCCTCCACGGCCACCCTCCGCTCTGCGGCCGGGAGGGGAAGGCCCGGCATCCCCGCTGCCCACCGCCCTCCTCCGCCCTCCTTCCCTCTCACCACCTCTGTCTCTTTGTTTCCAAGCGAACTGACCAATGAGATCCCAGCGTAAGTAGCACCTTGGCCCCCACCCCTGCCGTCCTGCTCACCCATTCTCATCACCTCCCCCCACCCCCCACCCCTGCCCCCACCCCCGCGGAGGGCCAGGCTTCCTCCCATGGGGGCAGGAGACTGGGCTGAGGAAGAGGAGCAGGTCACCCCCTGCGGCCCCTGCCCCCGCCCCCACCATGAGGCACTGGCATGGCGTGCACGTGCATGTGTGTAGGAGCACGCCACTAGAGCCCATGCGTGTCTGAGCGTGTGCGTGCACGTGCGTCTGTGTGCATGTGTGTCTATGCACACGCACACGCCTGTTCAGACATCCAGGGGCCTCTTCCAGGCAGGGGAGCCCTGAGCCCCGCCTCTTGACCTCTGCCCTCGGCCTGGGTCATGCCCCCCAGCCCTGTGTGTCCACACGTCACTGCCCCGGCTCTGTCCCAGGCCTTGTGTATTTTCCGCGGGTGCTTGCTCTCACTCTCCATCGCCGGAAAGGGGACGGGGGTGGGGGGCAGGGCTGCCAGGTACCCCCCCCCCCGACCCCACACCACAGCCCGTCTGTCCCCTGCTCACCTGCTTCCCCTCTCTTCCGGCTTCTAAGTCCTGATGCTCCGGATTCCGGGGCGCTTCCCAGGTGAGCAGTGGCACCCAACCCCCGCTGTCCGTCTGCCTCCTTCCTCCGCGCGGCTGCCTCTCCGGTCCACCTCCTGCCGTGCGTCTCTCAGCCTGTCTGTCCCGCGCGGGTGTGCACCCGCCTGCCCGTCCAGGCTCCCCGGGCCTCCTCCCAGCGGCCGTCTCGGCCCTGCCCTCCCGCCCCCTGCGCCCCACCCCGGCGCCCTCGGGGGCCCTGACGGCTCTCTGCCCCGCAGCGAGAAGGCCCTGCAGACCGACCACTTCGAGCTGAGCCTGCGCACGGAGGCCACACAGGGGCTGGTGCTGTGGAGCGGCAAGGCCACGGAGCGGGCCGACTACGTGGCGCTGGCCATCGTGGACGGGCGCCTGCAGCTGGCCTACGACCTGGGCTCCCAGCCCGTGGTGCTGCGCTCCACCGTCCCAGTCAACACCAACCGCTGGTTGCGGGTCAGGGCGCACAGGTCAGCGGGAAGCCCGGGGCGCGCCGAGAATAGCGGCGAGTGGCGCCTGGACTCGCCCGGCCGAGGCGCGCCCGGTCACTCGGAGCCGGGGCCCGGGTTTGAGGTGGGGGCAGGGCTCCGTGCCCGACTCAGGCCACTGCCAGGGCTAGGGGAGGGACAAGGGGACAAAGGAGAAGCAGCTGTGGCCAGGGACCCCCTGATCTGGAAAGGGAGTCCTCGCTCTGCCCGGACGCTGTTTGGAGACCTGTCCATCAGGTCTGAGCCTGGTCGCCCCTCCAGCAAAGTGTAACCCACGGGAGGGCCCCTGCCCTGGCCAGCAGGCGCTCTCCCGGGGATCAGTGCCCCCTCGTTCTGGCCCCCAGGGCGGGACTTCCGGGAGGGAGGGCTGTGGGGCTCAGGATCTGGGGGAGGCGGGTGTGCCCTCTGGAGCCCGCCGATGATGGCCTCACCCCACCGCACCCCCAGGGAACAGAGGGAAGGGTCCCTCCAGGTGGGCAATGAGGCGCCCGTGACCGGCTCTTCCCCGCTGGGTGCCACGCAGCTAGACACAGACGGAACCCTGTGGCTGGGTGAGTGTTTCGGGGGGAGGCCAGGGGAGGGTTACCCGAGGCTCCCAGAATCTCTGAGGAACAGAGCTCACCCCCCGGGGCTGCAAACCGAGTGTTCCCCGCGTCAGCCCGTCCGGGCCCGCGGGCCAGCTAGCCAGGGTTAGGGCCCTGTCCCCTCCTGTCTTAGGCCACCGTGGGGCCAGGAGGCTGGAGCGTGTCTCCCGGCCACGCGGTCCCCCCTCCCCTCAGGCCACTGACAGGCCTCAGGTAACTCGGGGTCTTTCGAGGACCCGTGGGTCTCTCTGCTGGCTAGTGCCCCAAGCTGCCCATCCAGAGTCATAACCGGGCGGCCTTCCTGCTGTCTTCCTGCAGGTGGCCTGGAGAAGCTGCCCACGGGCCAGGCCCTGCCCAAGGCCTACAGCACAGGCTTTGTGGGCTGCCTCCGGGACGTGGTGGTGGGTCGGCGCCCGCTGCACCTGCTGGAGGACGCTGTCACCAAGCCAGAGCTGCGGCCCTGCGCCGCCCTGTGAGACACACCACAGCCCACCACCCCGTTGTCATTATTTTCTATTTTTGTAAGCTCATTGCTTGTTTGATATGGTTTTCTTGCCTGTGTGTTGGCCAGAGGGACTGCTGGGCCAGCCTCCCTACCGTCCAAGCAGAGAAGCTACAGAGACGAACTCTGGGTCCCAGGACTTGCAGGGGGAGATGGCGCGAGCAGCACGGAGGGCTTGCGCGCCTCCACCTTGGGCGACTGCGTCTCGGCCCCTCTTGCCGTGCCTCCCCCATGTGTCCACCTGGGCTGGGCCCCTGTCCCCAGAGCAGGCAGGCAAGCTGGGGCTCGAGGGGGCCCTTCCTCCCTGTAAGCCCTAAGGGGCCTTCCTGGGTCCCCACTTGAGCTGCTGCCCCTCCCTGCGTGTGCTGGAGGCCAGGGCAAACCTCGAGCCCAGCCCGGCCCCTCCCAGGCCTCCCGTGCCAATACTGTGACTTAGAAGCAATGTTACTGTTGGGGCTACTGTACCCCTCCCTTCGACCATGTCCACCAGTCCCAGAGCACTGGAGACCAGAGGCCAGGCCCAGACCCGGTCAGAGCGCCCAGCCGCCCTGGACATAGCCGTGTCCCCGCCCTGATACCCCGGGTCTCATTAGGAGTCCTGGGAGGGAGCAGGGCTGCTCTGTGCTGTGGTCGATGTCCACTCCCTGCTTGCTTGGGCAGCTGGCGTCCCCCTCTCGGGGGTGGATGTCCGGGCCTGACCACCAACCTTTACGCGTTGATTTTAGTTGGCACCCGGGGTGCCCAAGAGCAGCTGAGCACACCGTACAGCAAACTCTGCCTCCCGCTCTGGTGTGAGGGGTGTCACTGTCCAAAACCAAGGCCAAGGGGCGGGCGGGGAGGCAGCAGAGAAAACTGCAATGTTACGCCCCCTCCCACCTCCCCCGCCCCCCCCCACCCTGCCCTCCCGTGGGGGTGGCAGCCCTCCCCCTCCCCCAGCCGGGAATGGGCCACTGAGCCCAGACGCTGGAGGGAGCCCCGTGTCATGTTACTAACTCCAGTCTGTGTCTGTGTCTGTGTCAATCACCCTGAAATAAAGTCGGAACACTTTAGAGGTGCTGGCATCTGTCCACACCAGCCACCACACCTGAGCCCTGCCTGGCCCGGGGACCACCCGCCTGCCCGGCTCCTCTCCCGTGGCTTCTTGGTCAAGGTCGTGATACAGCACAGGCTCCAAGCTCCCTTAGGATGCTCTGGAAGAGAAAAAGGGCCTTGGACTGGGGTGTAGGGCTGCTTTTCGCCACGTGCACCCTGTTAGGCATGGGGTGGGGCCGTGGAGGCCAGCATACCAGGTGGCCTTGGAGGTGACTGGCCTCGCAGGCGGCAAGCCCCACGCGTGCGTGTGCACGTTTGCACACGCGTCTTCTACATCTGTACGTGAGCACAGGACGGGAAGGGGGACTGTGAGGAGAGTGGGCACATTGTACGGAGGTCAGAGGGGCTGGGGGGCAGGCTAGGTGGAGGGGAGGAGGGCCGGGGGGTGCAGCCAGGCTGGGGGGGCATCGGGCAGGCAGCCTTTCTCATTGGCCTGGTGGAAGGGCGACCGTGGGCTCCGCTGGGAGGCCCGATGCAGGAAGCCCTGAGACGGGTCGGCCCCGGGGAGCTGTGACCGAGCAGCCCCGCAGCAGCTGTGCGTCTCTAACAAGGAGCAGGGCAAGAAGGGAGAGTGGAGTGGGTCTCCTCCCTGGAACTCCTGGCTCTTATAAAGGGGGACTGTGTGCTTTTTTGTTTTGTTTGTTAATAGAAAAAAAGCAAAAAATGAATATAAGAAAACAAAAACACCCACCCAGTCAGTGGCCGGGTGGCCTGTCCGCCCTGGGCACGCACATTGTCATCCATTCTTCTTTGACCCGTTTGTTGAGGAGATGTGTGTGGAATGGGTACCGTGTGCCCTGGGGCTCGGGGAGGAGGGCGGCCCTAAACCCCAAGGAGCCAGGAGGGATAAACGGATGGTGATGCCGGGCACAAGGGGCAGGCCCAGCCCGAGGCGCCAGGAAAAGCTGGTACTCGGACCCGGACCTGAGGGCAAGCAAGCTGCTGGAGCAAGGGAGTGAGGGCCTGAGCTGGGGCAGGGGGGTGTCCGTAGGTCAGTGCGAGGGCCCTGCGGGGGAACGGAAGGTGCTCTGCGCAGAAGGGGAAGGCAGGCCCGGCCCCAACAGTGGAGGCCGCAGGTGCAGGACAGGCCGGCAGGATGGTAGGAGCAGGCGAAGACGGGCAGGACATCCCGTGGGGCCCGGCCAGGCTGGGGGTCTGTTTGAAGAGCTGCAGGGGTTTGAGCCAGAGTCGGTCAGCCTTCCTGAGAAGGGTTCCTGCCGTGTGGGACAGAGTGCTGGGGCCCAAGCACTACTGCAGAGAAGAGAGGGATTTTGGAGCAGAGGGGACAGGCCCGTGCTGGGCTGGGGGTGGGGCGCTGATGGAGGCCCTGGTGCACCTGGGCGGGTACAACCCTAATGCACCTGGAGGGGCTGAGAGCCAAGTGGATGGAGACTAGGAGGCCAGTGGTACCAGGTGGAGGGGACGCCGAACATGAGGGAGCAGGTGGGCTGTCGCGGGAGCCAAGCGCGGGGAGAAGAGGCTTTCACACCTCTGGTCAAGGAGGGCCAGGAGTGTCTGGGAGTTGATGCTTTCACAAGGAGGGGGCTCTCAGGGCAATCGCCGCTGAGGCCCAGCACCCGCGGGTGGCTAGGGGAGGTGACCTGGGTGAGCAGGAGAGGAAGCACTGCCCCGCTCTCCACAGCGCTGGGCGGGGATCTGGGCTCCAGGCTTGGCAGCTGCAGGCTTGGAGAAGGTTCCTCGGTGTACCATTCCTGAAAAGGTGGTAGAGAGGAGTTGGACAGGAGGGGGCCCTGAAGTCCCGGATAGGGGTCTCAAGGTTGAGAGCCCAGATGAATTCGGTGCTGCTCCCCAGCAAGTGGCTTGTGAAAGGCGGTGTGGCCCCCGGGGGACAGGAAACAAGCAGGTGGAGTGCAGCTGGACCAAAGGTGAAGGGGAGTCAGCATCACTTAGGAGGGGAGGAGACTGTCTAGTGTGGGTGGCAGAGGTGGGGAGGAAGGGCTGGAAGCCCCCCCAGGCAGAAAGAGTAACAGGTGGGTACCTGCTCCTGGCATTGGAGCAGCCCCCCACCCTGCCATCTCCGTATCTCAGGGGTCTCCTCCTCCAGCTCCCATCCCCGCACCTCCCCGAGAAGGGAGCGCAGCCCCTCACCGCCCCCCTCCCCTTAAGGAGACGATGCGGGAAAGGCCTGCGGGCTCTGGGACACGCGGGAGGTGGGACTGATGCGTTTATCACATTTACGGCCAGGCTGGGGGCCGCTGGGTCCCGGCCGCCCCTCGCCCTCGCCCTCCGAGCCCAGGACGCCCGCGTGGATCCCCTAGTCCTGAAGTTTGCCGCCCTCGACAACTGTTGCTTTTATCCCAACTTCTACGCGGTGGCGAGACGTGTGGACACTGCGCCTTTAAGGAAGCTCCGGGACGGGGCTCTGGGTGGGCGGGGCCCTCGGGGCGGGGCCTTCTCAAAGCGGCCCCCGGGCCTGGACCCTCCTCCAAGCGCCCAGCGCGGAGCGGACTCGAGCTGGCGCAGGTGAGCCAGGGCCGCTGGGTGGCTGGACTCCGCGACCCCTGGAGATGTGCTTCGGCCCGACGGGCACCGACGGGTAGCGCTGAGCCCTGCCCCCAGGCCTGACCTCCTGGCACAGACCTCTCTCCGCAGCCAGGGCCTGGTGCCAGGGTCCCAGGCGCACGAGGCCGGGCCTCACCCAGGCGGTTGAAAGGGACCCTTCCTAATGGGGGTGGGGGACGGTCTAGGTGGAGGTCAGATGTACCCTAACCCTAGGGAACAGAATATGCCCTGTGGGTGGTGGGTGGCAGTGACTGGAGCCTGGAGTGGGCAGAAGGTGTCAGGACAGAGCCACACCCTCCCGCCCCCCTCCCCTGGACCCTCGCCCTGCTCCAGGCTCCCTCCAGCCGCTGGATTTGGGCTCTGCCAGGTGCGTGGCTTCTCTAGGACCGCTCAGGGCAGGGGCTCTGAGGGATCCTGCAGGGTCTAGTCTCCTCTGCTCGAGTCTTGGTCCCTTGACTCTGCCTAACGACAAGGACCAGCCCTCTCTAGATGGGCTCATCCTTCCTCCAGACCCTCCCGAGGGCCAGGTTTAGGGGGCAAGCTCCCTGGTAGGGACCTGAGAGCCTAGGCAGCTGCAGGTCAAGCCAGCTTCCTGCCTCCATGGGGAGGGAAAATGGGAAGTATGACAGGCACTGGGGCCTTCCTGCCCTTTCTGCTGGACCCCTGCTCTCTGGGTTTGTGCACACGCGTGTGAGCTCAGACTCGAGCATGCATGTGGGTGTCTGTGGGGGCTCATAGAGGTGTGAGAAACATCACTGGAGGTCACAGGAGGGGTCATGCTATGACCCTGAGTGACTTCCTAGATAGGTGAGGGGCTGGACAAGGTCCGATCTTCGGGGTCCCCAGGGCGTCCCTGGACCGAAGGAGCAAGTCCCTCAGCCCCAGACAGAGATCCCTGCCTCCCCGTATCTGCCACCAGCAGCACCTCGGTCATGAGGGTCCCAGGATCCCTCAGAGGGATGTCGTGAGGAAGCAACTAGGCACGGTGGCCTCCGTCAAGGTCGTGGGCCCTCTTAGCTCAGGATAGTGGAAATCAGTTGGATCTCGGGAACTTGTCTGTGATAACAGCCCAAATTCAGGGAGGAGGGGGTTTTGAGGTCTGGTTGGAATGACCCTCAGACTCCCCTCAGCCTCTCTCTTAATTGTCCCCCAGGCAAGTTCCGGTGCTCAGAGAAGGCCATGTCATGTGCATGTGACCCATGCTGGCCAACCCCTCTCTGCCCCACCCTGTGACGACCATCTGGCCCACACCCCTCTGAGGCCTGGGCAGTGAGGTCTGTCCCCCTGTGTCCACCCCCACTTCATGTGCCCTTCCTGTGGCCCTGTGGTTTGTGGGTCAATGGGCACGTCCATCGGCGCTGTGGGGCAGGGCTGGGTGCGGGTACCCCGATGCTGATGGGCGGGAGGGGGCTGGGCCCACGGCGGGCGGTGGGCGTGCAGAGCCCCCTCGGGCGCACCCTCTGTCCCGAGGGTTGGAGAGGGAAGTGCGTCTCTGGTTCATTTGGTTCTGTACAGACAGGGTGGGTTAGGGTTCGTTCCCTCTTGGGCCAGACAGGTCAGGGCCTGGGGCCTGGGGACAGGGAGATGGAGACGGACACTGCCTGTCTCTGGGCTCCTCAGCCCTGCAATTCCAACCCGGAACCCTTCTCCACTGGCCTGCAGATTCCCCACCTTCACGACAGAATCTGCTCTGCGGGAGTGTCCAGCCCCAGGATCAGTGGTTTGGGCCTGTTCGCAGGCCGTTTGTGTGTCTCCCAGGGTCCCAGGGTCGGGGTAAGGCCACACAGGGAGCTAGGCCAGCCTGCGGCCAGTGTGGGTTCGGGCTGGTTGCTTAGCCGGCCTGGGCTGTCCCTGGGCTCCTGAGCACGGACTGGGTTCAGTTAGGCCTCAAGAGCCGCTGGGAGCCCCGTGTGTCCCCTTCACCCTACCTGCCTTCCTTCCCTGGTGCCGCAGGACCATGTCGCCAAAGCTGAGCTGAGTCACTGACCCAGCACAGAGCCGGGAGCTCTGTGGCACAGAGGTGACCCTGGGCCCTGGCACGCAGGGGGTGTGGGGATTGGAGACGAGGACCTGTACCCTCCCTACCTCCTCCCGCCCCGTCCGCCAGGGGCAGCAGACCTCACTGGCCTGCCAGGCACTCCGCTCCGCGTCAGGCCTGGCTGGGGGGATGTGGGGCCCTGCGGTGGCCCGGGATTCTGGAGGGCGGCGGTGTGAGTGGCGGTAGCCTCGCAGGGGGCCGGCCCCTGGAGATTTGCACCTGATAGACCAGTGGCAGTTTGTGGGGAGGAGAGGGGGATGGAAAGTATGACTGAGAGCCCCTGAGAGGACGACCAGGTGCCATTCACCCCTCTCTGTGGCTTCGACTCTGGGCCTCTGCCCTCCACCCCTGCCCCCGCGCTCTGGGCATTGCCCATCTCGAGCTGGAATCTGCGGCGACTGGGGCCGGGCGGGGAGGGACCCCTGGGTGCAGGATGTGGTGCGGCAGAGTAGGTGGCCCATGGCGGAGGGGGGGTTGGAAGGGTTCTGGGTTCTACCCCCCCCCCGCCCCTGCCCCACACTGTCTCATCGTGTGTCCAAGGACGGCACGAAGCCATTGCCCTTTTCCTGGTGGCCTTGCCTCCTCTCCCGTGACCGGCTCTGGAGGTCACCCTGCGGCAACCCCTCCTCTAGGAGGCCTTCCCCGGCAGCCTCACCCTCTGGGCCACTCCACCAAAAGGTGCGCCCAGGTCTGGCTCCCCTACAAGCCAGCACGGACAGCAGACCTCAGACACTAGGCTTGGAATGCGCCCAGGAAGGGCCCGGAGGGCGGGAACCCCGCTTCCCCAGGAAAGCGTGAACGGGTATGTTGCTCAGGTCGGGTGGCCCCGGGCAGGTCGTCTGAGCTTCCCGGCCGCTGGGAACCAACACCTGGACCCTGGGGAGCCATCAGCGTCAGAACTGAGCCCGCCCTCCGTGAGGACACAGGGCGACAAACGCAGAAGTACGTACGTGTCCCTGGGCTGTTGGCACGGTGGGGGCGGCCGTGAGGCTGCGGGGAGATGCAGGGAATGTGAGCCGTGCCCAGCCAGAGGGCTGGGTTCTGGATGCATTTGGAAGGTAGGACACGAGGTTGCTGGAAAAGAGAGCGCCGAGGGGTTGCAGGCTTGTGACCTGAGCCACGTGCGGGCGGCGGCCCCCGTCACTGAGTGGGGACAAGACGGAAACGTTGTTACCTTTCCAAATGGAGGTGCCAGGGAAGGGAAGTATCTATGAGTTGGGAGCTCAGATCCCAGGTGGGGCTAGGGGTGTCGAAGGCACATGGACGTGTGGGCACACGCCCGGCACAGGTGAGGAGCTCTGACGTCGAGGGGTCGGAAAGAGGAGGGCCCGGCGGAGGGTGAAGCAGAGCACCAGGCGAGTGTGGGATCCTGGAGGACAGCTGAGTGGAGGCATGGCCGTGGGTTAGCCAGATGCTGCTGAGGACTGAGGCCTGGCCACAGGCGCCGGACACAGTGCTCGCCCTGAGACAAGAGGTCTCCGTGGGGCTGGAGGGCAGAGGGAGACGGATCTGTGAGGACTCGGGCAAGGACCGGCAGTGCAGGCCAGCCCAGACCAGAACTTTCCATGGTGACGGAGACGTTTCCTACCTGTCCGGTGACCACGTCAACAGGCTGCTAGCTACACGTGGCTCTGGCAGGAAAAGGCGGCAGCGTGACCAAGGGACTGGGCTTTTATTGTGTGGAATTTTAATTCCTTCCCAATCCCATGTCGCACACGCGCTAGGCCGCTGTGCGGGACGCTCGGGTGTAGACTGCAAGCACGGATGCCTCCCGGGAGGACCAAGGCACCGCGGGCCTGGGGCAAAGAGAGGCCTGAAGGAGGGGGGGGACCCAGAGGGAGAAGCGCCCAGGGTGGCGTAGACTTGCGGTCTGATTTCCGTTCTAGAAGGATCTCTACAGGCAGGATCATCCTTGCTCCTATGTCTTGGGTCAAATTGAAACCTGGGCCAGAAATTCCTGCCATAATAGGGGAAACAAAAGCTACTCGGGTCAAGAAGCCCGCAGTTACGGTCTTGGACATGGGCTCAGGCACCGCCCTGAGTGAGGGCCCTCCTGGCCAGTCCCTCTGGGAACCTGGGGCTGTCCCCCACTTCGCGGGGGGGGGGGGGGCTGTGAAGGAGGACCATCCCAGGCAGGCAGGGCTGGGGGCAGAGACAGGGTTGCCGTCCCTCTTAGCTTGCGGCCCCCCTCTCTAGACCTTCAGCAACAGGACTCCGCCCGTACGGAGCCCCCCGGCCATGCTCTCAGGGGCGGCCCACCCATCACCGGTACACCCGCCACGCATTTACTTACTCGTTCACTTCTTTTTCCTTAAAGATTTTATTTATCTGTTTTGGAGAGCACGAGCACACGGTGGGGGAGGGGCAGAGGGAGGGAGAGAATCCCAAGGCGGCTCCTCGCTGCGCACACAGCCCGATGCGGGGCTCGATCCCACAAACCTGAGATCATGATCTGAGCCAAAGCTTAACCGACGGAGGCACCCCGGTGCCCCCTTATTCATTCGCTGCGTGATTCCGGTCTGCTCCTTAATGCGCAGGCACTGTCTTCGTCCCTGGGACACTGCGCCACTCAGAACGGTCTCTGCCCTTTGGAGCTGAAACCCTTGAGTGGGAGACAGACAGGAAGCCGGTCATGTGTCCTATATGCCAAGGAGGCGACAAGTGCTCTGAAGAAAAATACAGCCGAATGAGGGATGAAGAAGGAGAAGGGAGGGGGTCTCATGGCCACAGGGACGTGCGTCAGGGGAGCGGACAGGGCTGGGAGTGAAGGGCTCCAGGGCCGGGACGCGGGTCCGAGCCTGCAGGCGCACTCTTGTTCCCGGAGGGCCGAGGGCCTAGTGACAGACACACTGGGGGGAGGTGGCCCCTGGGCTTGCAGCGCGTGCCCCGTGAGAGAAGGTGGTCAACCCCACACCAGGAGGGGTGGGGCTGGCAGGGTCTGCTGCCGGGGCTCTGAGGGCAGGAAGGAGGCCCTGGGTGGCGCGGGGGCCCCCAGTACCTTTGGCCGGGCTGCGATGCCCTGGCAGGACCCGAGGGGCCAGGCACCGAGTTTGAGGCCAGGTTCCTAACGGTGGCAGTGCAGGGTGCTGGAGGGTGTCTGTCCCAGTCACCCCCCCCCCAGCTGCAGGAAAGTTTCTGCTCATCTGTGTCCCTGGGACCCCATGGCCCCACTCCGTCCCCACAGACGTCAGACCCGGTGGCCGTTGCCCACAGCAGGCTGGAAGCACGGGCCCCACAACAGGCCCCGTGGGGGAGGGCGGGTGTGGGCCGGGACTTTGGGTGGGGAGCCCAGAGGACGCACAGTGTCACCCCAGCTCTGCGGGGTGGCCAACTTGTGGTCCTCATTCCAGGTGGTTTCACCCCAACATCAGCGGACTTGAGGCCGAGAAGCTGCTCTTGTCCCGGGGCCGGCATGGGAGCTTCCTGGCGAGACCCAGCAAGAGCCGCCCGGGGGGTTTCACGCTGTCTGTCAGGGGGCGAAGGCGGCCGGGTGCCGTGGCCACGCGCGATCTCAGCGGGGGGACAGGCGGGATGGGTCTTCCCTGTCTTCCCAGAAGGGCGTTGGGCATCGTCCTGGGAAGGGAGGGTCCCCGCTGGGGGCGGGACCCCCAAGAATCTGCGTTTTAGGGGGTGTGGGGACCCAACAGGCTGGCGAGGGTGGGCGGAAGTCTGGCATTCCAGACCAGGTGGCTTCCGGACAGGGGGGAATCATTTAGAAGGACTCGGGAAGGGCTCGGTGAGGTAGGGAGTTGGCAGGACCTCCCTCCTGCCCCCTGAGGAGTCTGGCGTGGTGCACAGGGGGCCTCGATGGCTGCCATTACGATCCCATCTCCTGGGGATGCTGCCCACTGGGGCTCAGGCCGGAGGCCATGAAAGGGCCCTTGTGAGGGGAGGAGGAATGGGGAGGGGCTGCACCCAGCAGAGTGGACAGCCAGACGGGGTCGGCCCTAGATGGGAAGGGGTCTGTCGGTGAGGACTGGCGATCTGGGGAGGGCGCTTCCGGTAGGTCTCTAGATCTTTCCAGTCTCTGTGCCACACCTGAGGCGGCAGGCGGGACTGCGGTTAGCTCTCAGGATGGCCTCCTCTCACGAGACAGAGACTGAGGTCCTCCCCGCGGCTTTCCTGGTCCCAGGCTGGGAGGCGCGGTGGCCGGGCGCTCCCGGGCAGGCGGTCTGGGGTGAGGCAGGGCCCATCACGGACGGCTGCACTGTGGGGAGTCAGGCCCAGTCCTGAGTTCGCAGGGGAGCAGCTGGGATGCCCGCCACTCAGGGTGGGCGTCCCGCACTGGCGGGAGGGGAAGGGCCTGGCCCTGGCCATCCCCGCAGGGGGACGGCAGAGGCATCAGGGCACGAAAAGCTCAGGGACCGTTCCGGAAGCTGCGGTGGGGATGGGAAGAAGGGGTCGGTGGGAGCAGCCCCCTCCCACACACACACACCAGCCACTAGTGCGACTGCCTTACAGGCGCCACGACGCGGTAACACACATCAAGATCCGGAACACAGGCGACTACGACGACCTCTACAGGGAAGAGAAGTTCGCCACGCTGGCCGAGCTGGTGCAGCACTACACGGGCCGGCGTGGGGGGCTGCTCCGGGAGCGCAGCGGGGCCCCTGTGGAGCGGCTGGAGCCCTTGCAGCCAGTGCGACGCCTACCCTCCAGCCTGGGGACTCCGGTGAGCAGTGCCCTCCAGCCTCAGTTTCCCCACCTGCACTGCTGAGACCTGAAGAAGCTGCATCTGCCAGGAAGGGTTGTGGGGCTGGTCTGAGAAGGTGGCCCGGTCCCTCCTTGCTGGGGACCGGACTGCCACCTGGCGGCCACCCTCGGCCCTGCAGGGCCCACCCGTCTGGCCTCCCGCCTGCCAGCTCCCGGGGAGGGGGAGAGTCAGAGAGCTGGGCAGGGCCCACTGAGGCCGGCCGGGGCGAGGGTACGGCCTGGGCCCTTGAGGTCTGGGTGGGTCTGTCTGTCTCCCTCTGTGTCTGTGTCTTGTCTTGGAGCTTCTGGCTGCACGTGGCTCTGCGTCCCCTCCCCGGGCCAGGCCACAGCCCCCAGTCTCACCTGGGCTGCCCCCCATCCCCCACCACCCTGGGCCAGGTGGTACCATGGGCACCTGTCTAGCAAGGAAGCCGAGCAGCTGCTGATGGACAAAGGACGTCCGGGCACCTTCCTGGGGCGGGAGAGCCAGAGCAAGCCTGGGGACTTCGTGCTGTCGGTGCTCACACCGCGGCCAGACGAGGCCGACCTCCGGCCGTGGGTCACGCACGTCACGATCCACTCCCAGGTGGGACGTGGCAGCAGGGACAGGGGTGTGGCTCGGAGGGGGAGCGGGCAGTGGCCAGGCACCTCACTGCCATCCCCACAGCCAGATGGGACGTATGACGTGGGAGGTGGGGGACAGTTGGACACCCTCACAGACCTGGCGGAGCACTGCAGGAAGAGCCCCGTGGTGGAGAAGTCGGGGACGGTGGTGCAGCTTAAGCAGGTGTGCCTGGAGGCACGAGACCCTTGGGGTCCAGAGTGGGCGTCGCCCCTGGGGTGGGGACGGCCCAAGGGACATCGGGACGGGGGTAGAGGGTGCTAGGCAGTGCTGGGGCAGGGGGGTCTTAGGGAAACGGTGTGGGGTCTGCCCCTGGGGTCTGCTGGACCCTGCTAAGTGTGGACCCAGAGCTCTCCCGGCCAGCCCCTCAAAGCCACAGGGATCGACGCTGCAAGCATCGAGAGCCGCGTGCAAGAGCTCAGCAGGCCCACTGACGCCAGCGGGAAGGCCAAGCAGGGCTTCTGGGAAGAATTCGAGGTGCCCGCCCCCCGCGCCACAGACCCCCGGCCTTTGGGGCTTGGGCGAGGGTCAGCAGTGGGGTGAGGTTTGGGGGAGGAAGGGCGGGGCAGCAGGCCGAAGCGTCCGTGCCACCCCCCCAACCAGACACTGCGGCAGCAGGAATGTCGGCTCCTGTGCCCCAGGGAGGAGGGGCGGCGGTTAGAGAGCAAGCCCAGGAGCCTCTCCAAGAACATCCTTCCCTGTGAGGGCCGCGGCGGGGCGCCGGGGCTCCGTCCCGTGTGGGGCCCATCTGGCAAGGAGGAGCCCCGCGGAGGCGGAGGCCGGGGCTTGTGTCCCGTCGCTGGGGTGACTTTCTCTTCTCGCACTCAGGGCCCCTTCCTCCCTCATCTTGCCCGCCATGGGATCCGCGGGCAAGGAGGTGGGTGAGGTCCCTTCTTTGCAGCGCCTAGCCCCGCCCCCTGCTCCCGGCCCCGCCCGGGCCCTGAGTGCGCTCGCGCCGGAGACGATCCAGCCGGTGCGGCGGCGGCGCTGGGGATGGCGCAGACCGAGGCGCAGTCCAAGTTCGTGTACCTGGCGCTGCAGCGGCACATCCAGGCCGAGCAGCTGCGCCTGCGCGAGCAGGTGGGGGCGTGGCCGGGTTGCGGCGGAGGACCTGCGGCGACGCCGCCGGGTGACCGACGGCCCCTCCTCCCAGCGCCGGCCGCCGGAGGAGCACGACTGCCTGAACATGGGCATCGGGTCGGCGGACCCCGGGCCGCACCTCTGCCCCGTGTCGTCTCGGGCGCCGGCGGCGTGAGTGGTGTCGTCGGGGTGCGGGACCGGACCGGGGTCCCCGGGGGGGGGGGCCGGGCGGTGTCCCCGCGGGGAGCGGGGTGGGGGGGGCACGCACGGGACGGGGTCCGCGAGGGCGCCGGCCGAACCCTGTCTCCGCCCGCAGGACCCCGGAGGCCCCCGGCGGCGAGTACGAGAACCTACGGGGGCCCGCGCGGTGAGGGTCCCCGCGCGCGCGCGCCCCGGGGTCGGGATCGGGGTCGGGGAGGGGGTGGCCGGAGCCGCGCTGGAGGCTGGGAGCCCGCAAGGCCGCTGCGTGCCTCGGAAGGACTGTGTTTAGGACCGTGCGTGCTGGGGGAGGGGTCCCCGAGCCCTCAGACCATCCCGAACCTGAACCTGGCCTGGACGCCTCGAAATGGGGAGGGGCGGTGGGGAGACCCGAGTGCCCTGCCCTCTCCGGGGCTCCCAGGGGAGGGAGGAGCGGGAGGCAGGGCTTCAGGGCAGTGGTGCCACCGCCGGCACCACACGGTGACCCCGCGTGTGCCACATGTTTGTCACCAGTGGCCAGTCGGTGCTTGACCTGACTGTAGCCATGGTCAGTGTTTGCCTGCCCCACCCCTGCGCTCAGCACCCACCTCAGCTTCAGAGCTGCCCACAGTGCAGGTGCGCACGAGATGCCCGTGTGAGCACGTGTGCGACCTCGTGTGCCCGGTGAGGCTCACATGCCTGCATGACTGGGGTGTGACGGGTGTGGCGTCACTGGTGTGTCATCTGTGCTCCTTCCACCACCGATGGCCCTGTGGCTTTGTGGTACCCTCAATAAAATGACTCGGTCTCCGTTCTGTGTCTTCACTGGGGTCTGGGGCCCAGCTTCCCAGGGGGTCTCCGTGGGCACCCTCCCCAGCCCGGCCCAGCCAGAGGCCCAGCCGGCTGGAGCAGGAAATGCTGGGCTGCCGGGCGAGGGGTGAGGAGTCTGAGGCCTGGGGAACCAGAACCAGCCTGGCCTCTTCGCCCCAGTAACTGGTGCTGCAGGATTCGTGGGGCCAAGAGCAGAAGGCAGTGGGGTGGCAGTGGGGGTTGCCAGGACTCCTGCCCATCCCCCGAGCCCCGGCACTTGGCCCCGGGAGGGTCCACAGGAGGACACCCTGTTTGTCTTCGCTTCTGCTTCTGTGCGTCCTTAGGCCTTGGTTCGCGGGGAGTCGGCCCTGGGGTTGCGTGGCCCTCTTGTCAGGACTCTCGGCAGGGCTGAGGAGTCTTGACTTCTTGGGGGTGTCCAGCTGGGGAGCGTTGGAGGAGGGGTCTGGACTGTGCCAAGGCCCCCAGCCCTTCCTGCCCACCCCACGGGCTCCAGCTGTCCCCCTCATCTTCCTGGGGGAGCCTCAGACTTCTGGGGGAGGGGGACAGGACTGCTCCAGCCTATCCACAGCCCACAGGGAACCGGAGTTGGACACTCTAGAACCTGGGGGCTCTCTGCCCGAGGGGCTGCTGGGATTTCGACCCCGTGGGCGTGTCCTCTGGATTACACCTCTCTGAGACAGGGGCAGACCATGGCTTTTCTGGAGGAAGAGGCTCAGTGGCGTGGGGAGGAGGGCGCACAGGGTGAGGACCCCTTACCAAATGTGGATACAAAATAATTTATTTAAAAATGTGCAGTTCCGGATGGGCCCTGGGTCCCCCTGGTCAGAGGGCAGGATGAGCTCCCCCACCCGATGGAAGGGGCCAGCCCTGCCTGGGGAGGGGGTCTGGGGAAGGAGCTCTGGGTGAAATGTGAAAATAAAATAAAAATGGTGAGCGCCCTCCCTCAGCAAAGGGCCACGGATGCAGGTAATTCACAGTGTATAGGGAGGGGCCTCATTAAGGCCGTCTCTCCGTGACGGGGGTTAGGGACGTGGTCTCTGGCATGCGGAGGAGTCTGTGATCTTGGAAGCCTCAGGGGCCCCTTCGTCGGTGCCATCAGGATCCAGCCCCACAGCGTAGGGGGGCGGTGAGCTGAATTGGATACGAGGTCCTCAGAGATCTTGGGGCTCCTCCAGGGCACCGGCTCCCAACAGCTGCCACACCTGGGACCCCAGCCGAGGGCCAGGGACCCACACCCGGAGCTGGAGCCTAGTTGTCGGCCAGGGGCCCGGGAGAGAAGGCGGTGGCGGTGGCGGTGGTGGGCGGCCGGGGGAGGCAGCGCAAGTTCCCGGTCTTGAGCGCGCACTGCAGGGGCCAGAGCACCACGCAGAAGAGCACCAGCAGCAGGGCGGTGACCAGCGCCACCCGCTTCCAGTCCCCGCAGCGCGCCCAGCAGCGAGCCAGCCGGCCCCGGGGGCGGGCAGGGCGTGGGGTGGGCGGGGGCGCGGTGGGCTCCGCGGGCTTGCTCAGGCCCACGTCCACGGACACGAAGCCAGGCGCGGGAAGGCCGGGGGCGGCGGGCGGCGGGCGGCAGCAGAGCTTAGTGCCCTCCAGCCACACGGGCTCCTCCCGCCGCAGGTGTGCCGGCATCCTGGCCTGCAGCTGGCGGCTGGTGCGCAGGGCGGGGGCCCCGGCAGCCGGCACGGCCGTGGGCTGCCGGCAGAACGGGCAGGGCACAGTCTCGCCGCCGGGCCGGCCTGTGGGCTGGGCAGCCGCCAGCCGTGCCAGGCACTCCAGGCAGAAGACGTGTGTGCAGGAGAGCTCCTTGGGCGTCTTGAAGATGTTGTCATAGCCCGAGAAGCAGATGGAGCACTCCAGCGGGGAGGCCACCTTCTCCGAGCCAGGGGTGCTGGGGGACCCGGGCACAGTGGCCGCAGGGCTGGTCCGGCCGGGGGCTGGCACGGCTGTGTGCCACACTTGCTGGCCTGATGCCATGACTCTGAGCTGGGGGACAAACGGAGAGCGCCGTGAGTGACCGCAGGCTGCCCCTTTCCTGCACAGTCTGCTCCCGCCCTGGGTCTCTCTCGCGCAGCACCGGCCACAGAGATCTCTGGAAGGGCACTGCCCACCTGCGGGCACCTCCAGAAAGTCCTACCTGTACCAGCGCCAAGGTCTTTCTGTTCAAGTTGTAACCCTGCCCCTCCCCCACCCCCTCGCGCGCAGAGACAGGGGTGAGCGTCCCCGGGGGCTCCAGGCCTAGCCGGCCCGCAGAGGCTCCAAGACTGGAGGCCGTGTGCACAAGGGTGTCGTGCTGACCGCTCAGCGGACACTGCCTGCTGGGCCTGTCCTATCCAGCAGTGGCACCCAGGCACAGATACAGGGGAAGGCATGGCCCACGACAGTTGCTGCTGACGTCTGGGCTCTGCCAGGCTGGCCCAGGTCATGGGATACGCAAGAGCCGCGGTACAAAAACGGCCGCTCGGAGAATGGGGCGACTCAGCCAGGGTCACCTGGCCAAGGGGTCAGCAGGCCCTGGAGGAGTGTCGCTCTGGGTCGGGTGAGGTGGGTTGGAACACGGATCCCAGTGCGGGCACCCGACGCGGTTGGTAGGGTCAGGGTCACACCCAGCTCTCGGGCTGCTGTCGGAGGGAGGGGTGCCAGGCCTGGCTGGCTGAGGGTCAGGACTCTGTCCAGGGGCCAGGGCGAGCTGGCAGGCTGCAGGAAGTCGAGGAGGGCCTGGACAGGGGTGGGGGCTGGCGTCCCAGGGAGGGTTTGTTTCCCAGCCTCGCCCGAACCTGTAGGGCCAGCTCATCCGGCTGGTGATGAGGGCTTTCGGCTGGCCCTCAGGACCCAGAATACGCCTCAGCCCGGGGAGCCGGAGGTGCAGGAGCCCCAGCCGTCCTCTGGGATGACCCAGCACCCTGCGGGGTCCCACAGGCACACAGCGGCCGTCCTCCTGCCGTGCTCCCGTTTCCACAGGGGACCCTGCCTCTGGCTCCCCGGCAAGGCTCAGGTGACCCGCCTGCTGACCAGGGCGCTGTCCGGCCCTGCCTCTCGGCCTGCCACATGGGTCTCGCCTGGAGGAGGACAGGTAAGGAGGACGGCGGACAGGCCCCATGGCGCCCAGAAGGACCCCCCAGAGGTGACCCCGACCCTATGGTCGGCCCAGGGGGGTGATGACTTCGTGGCGAGGTGCCGTGGAGGCTCGGTGTTGCTGTGTGATGACTGGCCACCGTGAGTCACAGCGGGGACATCACCGTGATGTCACGAGTGCTCCCAGCATTGCAACACGAGATGTCACCACATTTGGGGACGAGGGTGACCACAGGCTAGACAGCAGCCTCAGCACGGCCGGGGGTAGGGGGACCACAGGCTACCCCCCTCCAGGCCCGTGTGCCCCCCACACAAGCAGCCCCCTAGCCCTGAGGTCCCGGCCCTAAGCCTGTACCAGTGAGAGGCGAGGGCGGCTGAGCGGGCCTTACCTGGGGGCCGAGGGTCGTCAGCAAGGCCTGAGCATGGTCCTCGAGGCTGGGCACCGGCGGGCTGTGAGGCTCTGCGCGCTCCTGTCCGGCGCCGTTTGCTCCCTCTCCTCCGGGCTGGGCCCGCCTGCGCCCCACCTGCTAGGTGCTCCTCCAGGGGCCTGGCTGCCAGCCGCTGTCCTTTCTGGTGGCACCGGTCTGGCAGGCGTGCGCTCTGCTCCGTCGCAGGCAAGCGGGGCTCGGGCGGCGGTGTGCACGCTCCCAGAGGCAGAGCGCTGTCCGGAGCCGGAGTGCGTTCTCTGGGAGTCGGCTTCCGGCAGGTGTCCTTATACACTCGAGGTCGCACCAGCCAGGGGCGTGGCCGGGCGCCTCCGGGATTGGCTGGCCTGCTGTCCTCGCCCCGGCGGGCGGAGGTGAGAGATCAGAGCCTGGGGTGAGGCGGGGGCAGGTCTGGGGGCGCCAGGTGCCTGGGTAAACCCTTCCTCTGGCAGCCCCTGGGAGGCTGGAGCAGCCCTGCCACAAACAGATGCACTCGCGAACCCTGTTTAAGGCCCCGGCGGCACCCAAGTGCTTGGGAGGGCTCCCAGAAGGGCCTGTCCGAGGAGCACCCCCAATCCCAGCCTAGCTTGTCACCCCCCACCTCACCCCCACAGCCCTGCTGCCAGGCGTGTGTGCCAGCCCCAGTGTTCACCACACGAGGGAACTTCCTGCTCCGGGTCCCGGGAGGCAGGTGACAGGTCAGGGCTGGGCACCCCCAAGGGGTGGAGTCGGGGTGAGGGCGAGTCCGGGATCAGACTGGCCACAGGACTTGCTTTGGGGGAGTGTCTGCTGGGGGCGCCCTCAGTCACACACATGGGGCCGGGGCCCTGGAGCCCAAGGACGCCCCCGACACAGCGGGGGAGGCTGGACATCTTCCTTCCAGTCACTGCGGGACCCCTGCAAACCCCGGGACCAGCCGGTGCAAAGGCCCGGGGCTGGGGCTGGGGTCTAGCCGGTAGTGGGGCCTGTGCCCCTCACAGCCCCGAGGAGGTGTGCTGGCTGGCCGGGGCAGGGAGTGCTCATAGAGGAGCGGGGGACCCGGGGGAGGGGGTTGGGGCTCAGCGTGGGGGGCTGCCGCAGGGCCCAGGCCCGGCTTGTGCATGACGGGCTCTGGTTCCCGAGGGGATCGTGACTCGGGGTCACATGCTGCCTCCAGGAAGTGTCCTCTGTGCCTCTGCTCTGAGAACACCCTCCTGAGAGCTCCCGGGAATACCCGAGCTCTGAGGTCACTTGAGCTCCTTGGGGGACAAGTCACCCAGAGGCAAAGGGAAGACCTGAGGAATGTGCCATCGGGGCGGCGGCTCGGGAGCAGAGCCCAGCCCCTGGCACTGGGGTCATGGCAGCTCGGGACCTGGAGAGCCACTGGGTCCCCGCACACCGACTCGTCCCCCATCCCGGCGGGCGGGCAGCTGGGCCGTGTGGGCGCGAGGGCTGCACGTGGCCTCCGTGTGAGCGGGTGTGCGCGCGCCTGCGGGCCGGCCTGGCCGTGTTTGCACGGGAGTGTGTCCGCTCGGGTGCAGGTGCAGACACACCTGTGAGGGGAGCGTGGCTTCCAGTGTGTGGCCCCACAGCCCTGGGACTCGGCTGGGGAGAACACAAGGTCCCCAGGGAGCCACCCGCCCTCTCCATCTGCGGCTCTGAGACGTGGGGTCTCATCTCAGGGGGCTGGGCGCAGAAGCTGTGCTGGGCCAGGCGAGAGGACTGCATCTCCAAGGCCCACTCTGGCTGTGGTCCCCCCACCCCAGGACTGGGCCAGGGTGGGCTTCAAGCACCACGTGCTGTCCAGGACACACAGAATGGCCACGGCACGCCTTCTGGGCTCACCTGGGGACCAGGTGGCCTGGGGGTGTGAGGGCTGAGCCCCCCCCTCACCGTGCTTGCCCAGTGCTGGGTAATCTGTCAACTGCTCTGCTGCCCCAACCCCATCGGCAGGGGACTGTGATGCGGGAGAGACTGGGACACTTGCAGGCTGCGATTCCCACAGGGGCAGAAACTGGGCCCCGGGCTCAGCTTTGCCCTGCGGGGACATCAGTGGACACAGCCGGTCCTGCCCCTCCCACGCCCAGGGCTGAAAGCCAGTTCCCCTGAGGTCAACTGGGGGCCCCTCCCCATCTCGCTGCGGCCAGCGCCTTCTGGGGTCTCGTGCCCGGGCTCCCGGCCAGGACCTCTAGCCCTCGTGTCACCTCTAGGCCCCACGGGATCCTCCTCGGCGCACCCACCTCCTAACGCTGCTGGAGGTCTTCCTCGCTCACGGCTGACCTCTGCCAGCTCTCGGTGCTTCTCCTGGCGCTGAGTGAATGAGTGAATGAACGAGCTGCCGGCTGTGAGCCTAGGACTGTGCCGACTGCCCATCCCCCATACCATGCCCCCTCCTCGGGTGCGGGGGAGCCCCACGGCAGTCGACATGGTGGGGGTCCAGGAGGAGACAGGTGCCCCACCTGCCTGTTTTGGCTGAAGCCAATGGCCCCTGAAATAGGCCTCAGCTTGGCCTCCTACACGAGGGCTGGAGCCCCACTGTAGACGCCTGACCCTACCAGCGTCCCCCAGCTCAGGTGTCTGCGCCCAGCGCACCCGCACATGCTTTCTGGCCCCTCTGTGCCCATGTGGGAGGCTGGGCTCGGGAGCCAGGGGAGAATGTGCAGGTCCCGCCAGGGTGATGGGGCTGGCTAGTCCAGCGACCCTACTCCCCACTATTCGGGGGCCTAAAGGACAGTGGCACCCAGGCCCAGGGGATGCCCAGTGGCAGGGGGGAGGCTGCCGGGCTGAGGGCCCCAAAGACCAGGCCCCCAGGCCTCGAAGGTCCAGGGAAGCACATCTCGAGTGTGGGAGCCGAAGGGGGCTGCAGGCCCAAATTCAGGGTTGTCTTTGCTGCCAAGGGTGGGGCAAAGCTGAGGCTGGGGGCTGGGGGGGCGTTGGGGAAGGGACAGGAGATGTTGGAACAACCCTGGGTTTCCAGGTTGTACCTCAGGGTGGCAGGAGACGGAGAAGGCCTGGGGTGGGGGACCCCCGTCTGTGCCTGCCTGGGCCTCCAGGGCCTGACAGGCTGGGCCTGCTCTCCTGGTCAGCCATGGCTCTGCATGTCCTGGTTTGTCCCCCAGATCAGCAGCCAGGCCTGGTGCAAATGTGGGAACAGGGACAAGGGAGTCTCTTCCACGTCTGCTTCCCTCCCCACGAGGACCCACAGCATGGGACAGGCTAGCCTGACCTCAAGGGGCTGCAGAAACCGAGGGGATCTGGAGGGTCCCGCACATTCTCTCCGGCTCCCAAGCCCAGCCTCCCAGCCGGGCACAGAGCGGCGGCGGAGTGTCCACTCCCTTCCCCGTGGTCCCTGAAGCTGGTGAGGACCCGGATCCTGGCCTCCCCACCTCCCTCTGACCGAGGGGACAGAGGAACGAGAGGCAGTCCCCACGACGGCACGTCACTGCTCCCGGTGCAGCGCGAGTCCACGTCAGCCTGGCTGATGGGCCCCCCCACGGCAGGGCAGGTGGGCCTCACGCTTCCTGAGGAACAGACGAACCTGGGAGCAGGGCGGGTGGGGGAAGAAAGCCCCGAAGAGTTTATTGACACTGATTGGGGCGCCCCTCTCAGCTGCTGGACCAGTGGTGGGTTCAAGTAAACGCTTGGGACAGGCATCGCAGTGCGCAAGGGACGCAGGAGCTGAGCGCTCGGGCCCCGCCTTGGGCCCCTGGGATGCGGACCGGGCGTCGCAGGAGAGAGGTCAATCCCGAATGAGGATGTGGGAAGGTCAGTGCCGAGCCCAGCGTGTGACAGGTGGTCACAAACGCTCCTTTCTCTTGGGGACCCCTGCCTATGTGTAAGCAGCCGGGCCCAGAAATGCGTCCGCAGGCCTGGGGCAGTTGGGGCAGGACCGCTGGCCAGCACGGCCGTCCACAGGTCCACTGAGAGCAGGCTACCCAGGCAGTCGTCGCAGGTGGATGTGACCCTGGGCGGACACGGCCTTGATCTCCAGCAGCTTCAGGCCAGTGTCCCTTCCTGGGCCTGGCGTGGAGAGCGGATCACGGCAGGAGACAGAGGGGGAAAGCTGTGTCCCTCTGCCTTTTCTGCTTAAAACTGACACAAGTCAGTAAGAAACCAGGAACCAGGCCTCTGCAGCTCCCGGAAACGTACGGTCTTGGGCTTGGGGGTCGGGGGGTGGGGTCTTGGCTACAGGACAGCCCCGCGGGCGCCTCGGCCTCGGAGGGACCAGTGCTCAAGTCACGCCTCCCCGTGTCTGGACACCGTCCGGGACGGGACACCAGGAGGCCGACCGGCCTGGTGGTGCAGGGATGTCTGCCCACGGCGGGCCCGGAAAGGCAGAGGGGAGCAGCCCAGCAGTCCCTGCAGGCTCTTGGCCGCTGGGCACAGTCTCTCCCGAGGGGCCCAGACCCCCCACCTCCAGCCGCGCTCTCGAGCCTGGCTCAGGGACACGGCGCAGGGACACGGCTCCCAGGCCATTACACCGAGCAGCTGTGGGGAGGGCGGAGGCCCCCGCGGCCGCATCTGCTGCTGGGAGACGGCCGCGCTGAGTCAGGGGCTGTGTCCAGACCTGTCCCGAGGCCTCGCCGGGCAGCGCCCGCCCTTCGTGCGCTGGCTTCTCTCCAAGGCCATGAGCGGAGCAGTGGGTGGGTCCCCGGGTCAGACGTTGCTGACCCGGGCCTCCACCGAGGAGATGGCCGTGGAGCCTGTGTCCCTGTCCAAGGGCCGCTCGCGCCTGACGTAGCGCGGCTTCCGCACTGAAACAGGGGCAGAGACAGGCAGGGTCAGCGTGCGGCCGGGCCGGGAAGGATGGGCCCGGGTATCGGCCCTCCCCGGAGCCCCTGGGGGTGCGCTGAGGAGCCCCGAGGGGAGGCGCCCCCACTGAGCCCCGGCCTCTGCGGAGCGTCTGACGAAGGCTCCGCCCATCGCAGACACCCGGTGCCCCGCACCCCAAGCACTTTGGCCTGGGCGAGGGCCTTGCTCTCACGAGACACAGAGGCGACAGGTCCCGTGACGCACAGCAGGGCTGGACGGTGGCCCCCAAATGAGCCCACGTCTGAAGGCCCAGAAGCGGCAGGCGCGACCTTACTTGGAAAAAAGGGTATTTGCAGGTGTGATTAAGGACCTCGAGATGAGATCCTCCTGGATTATCTGGGGGGCCCTAAATCCAGCGACCAGCGTCCTCCCAAGAGGGAGGCAGAGAGAGGAGACCCGGGAGAAGCCCGGTGAAGACAGGGCCGAGGCTGGAGTGGCGTGGTCACAAGCCCGGGGACGCCTGGAGCCACCGGGGGCCGGGAGAGGCGGGAAGGACCCTCCGCTAGAGACTCTGGAGGGAGTGCCCCCAGCCCCCACCTTGACTTCTGCCTTCTGGCCTCCTGGGCTGTGAGAGAGTACGATCCTGTCGTTTCAAGCCCCAGTCTGCGGCCCTTTGTGCCGGGGGCGCTGGGGGACTGACGCAGGGAAATTCAAGATGCTTCTGGATGGTACTGATTTACAGAAACCAGAGACAAGTGTTCTCCAGAATAGAGCAGATCGAGCCTTGTCCCCGAAGAAGAGGGACATCCTCCCCTGTCCCCACTCCAGACCTCCGCACAGCACCAACAGCACGGTCCTGCTCCACGGCCTGTAGCTAGTGACCACGGGCCAGTCCCCTGACCTCTCCGTGCTCCGGGTCATCTAGGACAGGGCTGACAGGTGCGCCTACTCCTGCACTCAGCTGACGTGGGGCACGGCTGACCCGGGAAAACCGAAGTGCCAGCCGCTCTGGAGGGACCGCGGGGAGGCCCCACGCCCGGGCCGGCCTGCTCCCCGCACCCGCCACCCAGGCAGAGCCGGGACTCGGGGCGGGCCCCGCGCAGGCCTTGGGGTGGGCTCAGACCCCGTGCCGGGGGTTCTCGTTCTCTCCCGACAGACTCGACCTGTCAGGAATCAAATGTCCGGAACAAGAAGGACACAAGGGCAAGGCAGACAGCCGTGGTTGTTATGGTTATTATGGGGGGTCTGGCCCGTGTCCCGAGAGCCCAGCCCCGCAGCATCCATGGAGGGTGGCCGACCCCAACGGCACGAGAATTTTGAAACTTCCCCCGACATGAGGGCTGGCATACCTGAGGGCTGCGGCGGGGGGACCATGGCAGCCTTGAAAAGGAGAAAAGGCGCCATGAGGAGAGGGGACGGCCCCCAGCACCGAGAACCACCACACGGGGGCGCCCGGGCCGTCCTTCCAGGTTACTTACAGCTTCGCCAGGCTGCAGGGCGGGGGCTGCGGGCAAACACGGGGGTCACCTGGGGCGGGGCTTCCGCGCCTGGGGAGGGACCCACGGGGCCTGAGGAGGCTCTTTCCCCCACTCCAGGCTTGGCCCCGTCCCACCTCCACACGACTGCCTGGCAGGGCCCGGGACCCGGCTGTCTGTCCGGCCACGTTTCCCACCTGCTCTTGGGGTGGGGGGGCCCCAAGCACCCAGGGAGCGCCGCCCTTCCAGGCCCTCTCGGCAGAGCGACAAGCCAGCCCTCAGAAGGCACACTGCCATCGTCTCCAGCACCACCCGGAAAACAGGCAAGGGAATGCCTTCGGGCCCAGGGGAGGCCCAGGGGAGGCCCAGGGCTGGGGGCGTGCCTCAGGGAGACTCCCGCAGGGCCCTCCTCTCACCTCCACTGGGGGGGTTGCTATGCACCCCTGTGCTCTTGGTGGCCGCCTAGGCTGACCAAGCCCAGCTTTGGGGGTGTTCGGGAGCAGAGGCCCCAAGCGGGTCTGCCCCAGCCACCGCGCCGGCACACAGGGACCCTGTGGCCACCGCCACGCAGCAGCCCCCCTGGGCTGACCCGGGAAGGCCCGTCCTGACTGGCCTGGGTCAGGCCCTGGGAGCTCCAACGGCCCCACAGGGGACCCGGTGCTGGCAATGGGTGGGCGGACAGGGGTCTCCCAGAGGCCAGGCGAGGAGGCTCTGGCTCGTCACCCACTAGCACTGTCCACGGAAGGGTCCGCACTGGCGGCGGACCACCTCCTGGCACCCCGAGGCCACAGCAGGAGTGACGCCCCAGCTCTTCCGGGGGGAGGCAGGTGCGGCATCCAGGCCCAGGGTCAGCTAGGGTGGCAGGGGGCCCCAGGGTCCCCCACTCCCGGGGGGCGGGATGGGGAGAGCACACAGCTGGCGGGGGGAGCAGTGGGCAGGGAGCCCCAAGACCAGGGATGTCACCTCCCCCAGCAACCCCACCGTGACGGCCCACGGTGGAGTCACGCCAACACGGAGTCCGCGCGGGAGCCTCCCTAGGCCGGGGCCACCCCTCACTCACACAAGGACCGCAGACAAGCCAGTCCCCTTCCCGTCTCTCCGGCTGGGCGGCGGCATCGGCACCCCAGCCCCCACGTCTCTGTGCCCCCCAGGCAGGCCCCGGGGCCCCACAGGGGGTGCACTGCTCAGCACCCTGCCGGCAGCCTCCCCAGTACCTTTGTTTCTTCCGTAGCAGACCTTGGGGAGTTTACCGGTGCGCTTCAGGTAGAAGAAGCCGGCCACGGCCAGGATGAGGCCGCAGCTGATGAAGAGCGTCCCCAGGAAGAGGGAGGCCGCCGCCTGAGGGCTCCCTGCGAGCAGAGTGAGCAGCTGTGAGGGCAAGCCTGGGCGGGCCCCCGTTCCCTGAACACACCTGCGCCCTCACGGGGGTCCGCACCCAGGTGCTCGGTCCCCCGCGGGCCCGGACAGCCGGCTGCGGGGTCTGAGGGGCTCAAGTTCCCTAGGCCTCAGGCTTGGCGCGGGGAGGTGGGATGCTGAGGGGGTTGGGGTTCCAGGCCCTGGGGTCCCCACCTCCCTCCTGAAGACTCGGCACAGACTCCGGGGCCCCACAGCCCACTCAGACGAGGCGTTCCCACCACACCCCCGCCTCTCGGAGCTCGTCCCTTGTCCCCAGATGGTCCCCACAGGCGCCATGATGCCTGCCTGTCTTCACGACACGGGGTCAGGACGGGCTGGCGGGCCCATGGCTGGCGGCTCTGCGTGGTAACTGCGGGGAAAGTGCTCTTAGATGCCTGTGCGGAGGGGGCCTTCTGACCCTGAGACACGGGCTCGGGGTGTGGCCACTGCGACGTTGGACCCTAGAGGGGGATGAATTCCGGCTAATTGGGCGTGTCCTGCCCCGATCTGCTGCACTGGAAATGGGCTCTAGAGCCAGCCTTGCCAGCCTTCCTCCATCGGTACCCCCACGGCCAGACCCAGCACGGTGTCACGGGAGGTCGGGGCCGTCTGCGCTGACCCCACCCCAAAACTCGGCTGCTCTGGTGGCCGGCCTTGGTGGTCCAGGTTAGCGCAAGGCCACCCGCGTCTGGCCCTGAATCTTGTGCAGAAAGCCGGAGCCCTCAGTCCCGGCCCAACACGCCCTCTGCTGAAGGCCCAGCGTCCGGGGGACACACAACCCCCACCACGACCTGGTCACCTGAGAAGAGGAGGGGACCACTCCTGGGGCAGGTCCTGCTCCCTGACTGCAGTGGCCCCTGTGGCAGGGCCAAGCCTCCGTGGCTGGCGGGCCACGCCTCAGACAGACGGGACGCAAGCTGAGGACAGAGCGAGCAGGAGGTGGGCCCTCTGTCTTCCCCACGAGGCTCTCCTGCCCGGCACGCAGTGTTTGCAGGACAGCCTCAGGAGGTGGGGGCAAGGGGGCCTCAGGGCACCCTCCCATCTCCAGAAAACCGCACATCCTGAGCTCCCGTGGACCAGGGTGCTGGGTGCGCCAGGACTGGGGCAAAGGGTGAGGGATGCAGCTGTCAGGGCCGCCTGCCTGTGCCCAGTGACCCCAGCCCCGAGGGCTGCCGACCACCAGCCCTGCTCTGTGGTCAGGCTGGGTCCCTGTCCATAGATCTCCTGCCTGGGACGCAGTGTGACCTTGTCTGTGGCAGTGGCCCTGCTGAGGCCAGCGTAAGGGGTCACGTGCACTGGCAATGGCAGACGGTGACCCCTCCTCCACCAGGACCTGGGCAGAGGCCCTGCTCTCAACTGGTGAGCCAGAGACTTACCGAGATTTGGCTGCCCGGGCGTCCCCGTGCTCCGGTTCACCGGGAACTGGGCGCCCCAGCCAGTGACTGCGGGAAAGCAGGGCAGTCAGTGCGGCTGGCTCCCCGGGCAGGTCCGGACCACGCACGGGGATGCCGCTGAAGACTCCCAGGGAGCCCGAGACGCAGCACAGTGGGGAATCACAGGCCGGAAACCAGAGAGGGAGGAGGCCGTGGGGACAGAGCAGCCCTCACCCCACGGCTGTCCTGCACGGACAAGAGGACTTGGGGAAAGAGGAGACCGGGTGCGTGGGGCGGGGGGGGTGTCCCCTCGATGGACAGTGGTCCAGGGAAAGGTGGGCCACCCGTGGCTGTGGGGACAAGAAGGGCAAGTCCCACCCGTTCCTCCAGAACTTGGAGACGCAGCCCCTCGGTGGGAAGCAGGCCACGTGGGCCTGGCGGAGGGAGCCGCGGGGCGGCCGCTGCACTCGGAGCCGTAGGTGCCGTTCCCGCAGCGGACGCAGCGGACACTGCCGTCCTCGTTCCGGTGCCCGTAGCAGCCTGTGGGGGAGACAGTGCGTCAGCCCCTGCCTCCGGGGGCTTGTCCGCGTCCTGAGACTGCGAAACCGAATTCATTCGGGAATGCTCACTAGCTCCTTCTGGACGTCTGGACAGACAGCACGTTCGAGTTCACAGGAAGACACAAACTTGACAGGAGCTGCAGCGAGCTCCCCCCCAGGGGCTCCTGTGGGCCCCTTTCCCGGACGTCTTGTAAAATGCCCCGGGCGGGCCGGGAACCCGAGACAGGCAGGCGCCTGCGCGGCCCCGTGCTCCAGAGAGGACCACGGCAGCCCGACCACCGGGCCCTCCCCTGCCTCCACAGGTGCCCACGCCCCTCAGTGGCACCGTCTCCAGCCCGGGCATGACCCTGGGGAGGTCCCACACGGATGCCGCCACGAGCAGCCCACCTCCCGCTGGCCAGTGGTTTCCAGACTGTCCGTTTTGCTGACCAGTCAGGGCGCTCCTTAAGGACAGGAACTGTGTCTCACACCCTGATTTTCCCTTCACATCCTCCACACCAGGCCCCGCGGCCGAGCAGACCCATGCTGCGGTGATGCTGAGTGCGGACACTGGGCTGGACCCGGATGCCCGCGCTGGCCCCGGGGGCAGCGTCCAGGGACACGCCACAGACCACACGTCCTTCGTGGCGAATTTTACTGATGTTTAATCCACACACAATGTGTCACTGTGAGATGAAGGCCTTTCTGCAGGGACACCAAGTGGATGGCAGGGCCCGAAGACTGACCACAGCAGGGCTTGTGATGCTGTGGGCCCAGAGGCCTAGCACCACACCGGGGGGCCTGGGAACGGGGGGCCTGGCACACACTTGGCACCCAGCGGCCGTTCTCCCGAAAAGCACCCCTCCAGCTGGCTCGCAGCGTGAGCCCGGGACTCGTCGGACACTGCCGTCCTCACTCCACCCAAGTCGGCCTCGAGTCCAACGTCCAGCAGGTCCTTGGCCGACTGCCCTCCAGAAAAACTAGACTTCGAATTGGCGCCAACCAGTAACATTCGTTTTTCTTTTGTTTCCCCAGAAATGCCCATTATTCAACCCCCGACTGCTCGCACCACACGGCGGCCTCACTGGGGGAGGCCCACCTGCCCGCAGCCTCCTGCCCGCGGCATGTCCCCGGCTCGGGACCGACCGCTGCCGGGACGAGAGGCCCCTCCGGGGAGGCGCGGGCAGCGCGCTCACACCCGTGCTCTTCCTCCGGCTCCATCGACGCCCTTCCTCGCCCCCCGCCGGTCTCTTACCTCCTAACTCCAACCCAATTCTCTCTGCAGCTTGGCTTTTAATATGTGAAATGTTCTGAGAATAAAGTTTCAAATGGGGACTGAAGGGAACCACAATATGCGTCTTGCACACAAAAAATATTTCAGCTGAAGACCCTTAAAAACAGCAGGAGCAAGAAGGGCCCTGACCTCCCTTTTTGTCCCCAAGAAGCGGGAGACAGAGGCCCCACGTGGAGGTCGCCCATGCCTCAGGAGGAAAGAGACGCGCTCCTCGCCAGAGACTGAGAGCCGGCCGGGGGGGAGGCTCGGCTGGGGTCCTGTCACTTGCCCGCTGCTTCTGCCCACTCTTGCGGCCCCTTGCCTACCTCCCGGGCACCCCCAGCGTCCTTCCCGAGGGGCGTGTGTGCCCGCCTGCTCACACCAGCCATGGTGACCTCCACAGCGTGCGTGTGAGCGCTGGCCTCATCCCCAAGGCCGGTCAAGGTCGGCTGGTGCAAAGCAGCTTACCTGGGCCGCACAGGCTCGTGCCCCCGCAGGTGGTGTTGACGTCTGCCACGCCCACACAACACTCGGGCGGCTGGCCCTAGAGGGGAGAGGGCAGTGAGCTCCCGGACCCCACGGCTGGGGGTCAGGGGGACCGTTCTCACAGGCTGAGAACGGCACCCACACGGGGGTGCCTCGTGAGCCGGACCCAGTGCCCATGGCTCTGGCCTCTTCTAAATTCCGAATCGGGTGACTGTCCCTTGCCTACCCAGAGTGAGCCGAGCACACGGAGCCACACCACACGGACACTTCCCGGTGAGTGTTTGATGACTGAATAAACATAAGATGTTCCTAAGCATTCAGATTCCCAAAAGCCAGGAAAGGGGATCCCTTGGGGGCCCACTCAGAGATGCCGACCAGGGGCCTGGGCTGGAGCAGCGTGGTGGGGCAGGGAGTAGTCCCGCAGTTACTTCCTGGGCTGTGGGTACGCTCCCAACTGCGTAGTCACGTTCCTCCACTGCCCGGCTGGCTGACCACTCAGGCCTCGCCTGGGACGTGCTGGGGGCTGTGGCCCTTTCTGCAGGCGGGTCTCTGGGGTCTGGGGTTAGCTACTGCCGCTCAGCCACCTACCACAAGTGGATAGAGGGTGGGGCACTTCAACCCAAAAAATTATTTATAGGCATACCTTGGTGATACTGTGGATTCGGTTCCAGAACACGATAAAGTGAATCAAGTCAGTTTTTGTTTTCCAGTGTATGTAAAAGTTACGTTTATACGATGTTATAGTCTCCGAAGTGTGCAATCGCATTGTGTCTAAAACACAATGTACATGGCTTAACTTAAAATACTTTATCACTACAAAATGCAGACCATCGCTGAGATTTCAGCGGGTCATAATCAGTGACCACAGGTCACCGTAACAAACAGGATGGTCATGAAGAAGTCCGAACTGCTGCAAGGATTCCTGACACATGGCACAGAGGGGTGCCATGAGCGCGCGCCCGTGAGCCCCTGCCGTGAGCCCCTGCCGCGAGCGCGTGCGGCAGAAACGGGGCACCCATGGGGTGCTCAACACCGGGCGGCGCCAGACCCTCCCTCCGTAAAAAGCGTACTGTCTGCAAAGTGCGACAGAACAAGGTGTGCCTGTATGTTCCTCACCACTGGCCAGAAGGCGGCTTCGAAAATTAAACAATTAAAGGTGCAAAACCCCACACTCCAGCGCCACGCGTGGGCTCCTTCCCAGGAACAGGAAACACACGTTTTCCTAGACTGTAATAAAATCTGAAGATAAACCCAGGCACCCGTGTCCCCCCTGGTAAGGCATGTCTGCCCTCTGCTGCCCGGAGAAGTCGCCGCACGGGTCCTGGTCACGCCACGGCAGTTGTCAGCCCCCGGTGGCTGCCCTCCAGCAGGGGTTCCAGCGGGGGCCCCGCAGAGGAAGTGCCCAGACCAGGGCAGCCCGCAGGGCAGGAACTCACGCCTGCCGCGTGCACCGAGGGGGCACCGAGTGGGGAACAGATGTGCCGAACGCTGCCATTTACAGGACCAGGCTCGAGGGGTTTCCAGCGGAAGCTTGGCTCAGTGTGTCTCTGTCACAGCCGAACTTTTGTTTCTTGGGAGGGGAACACAGGGAACAGTGAGGGGTGTCTAAGGACTGGCGTGGCGTACCCACGCCACCACAGGAGGGGTCCAAGGCCAGTTCATGGCAGAGGTCAAGCCCACGAGGGACACTCCAGCCGCCCCATCGCCCCACCCCTGGCAGAGGCGGAGTGGCTGGAAATCCCCATCCTCTGGAAGGCCTGGTTGACGTGTGGCTGGGAACACGCGGGCACGGCCGCGCGCAGCATGCCCGGTCTCCGGCCCGGGAGAGCCAGGACACGGGGCTGCAGGGGACCGGGGGCGGACCCTGCCTGAGGCTGCCGCTTGCCCGGGGCGCAAAGTCTCCACCACCCCGAGCTGGGCAGGCAGCTCGCAGGCTGCGTTCAGCGGGGAGACACTTTTCAGCTACAGCAACAGGGTCCGCTTGGCAAAGACAACAAGAAGGTTCTGGGGGCAGAACGCAGCAGATGCCAGGTGGGGGGGGCACGTGTTTGCTGCTCTCTGGGAGGCGCGGGCTTCTCTGACCCCGACAGTGGGCACAGTCAGTTGTCCCTGGGGCCAGGGCAAGGGTGACCCCCAAAGGTTGAAGGGTGAGGCCCCTCTGGATTCCGACGTTACTTCCTGGCACCCACGCCCCTGGGTGCTGGGACACCTACCGCACTTTCTGAGGATTTGCTGGCAACTTCCACCAAGAGGCCCGCCAGGAGGACGGCACGCTGGAGCGCCATGTTCCAGAACACAGGCTCTGCAACAGACAGGGGCACTGTGCAGAGACGGGCGCCTCCTTCCGGGGCACCAGGCGGGGGCCGAGGTGCAGGACCCTTACCTGGCCCTCCGGGATGGGAGCTGCAGACATCCAGAGGCGGGGCCCAGTGCTCAGCCGGCCGGCCGGGGTTGCTAAGAAGCCGCAGATCCCTGGTCCCAGGCCTGCGAATCAAGGCAGATGGTGAGGCCTGTTGTTGGTAGGCTCGCCCGACTTACTAAAAGGAGGCCCCAGAGCCGAGGGACTGCAGGGGCTCTCCTCAACCCATCTGGATCTGGATCTGGATCTAAATGGACTCGCTCCTTCCTCCAAAGCTTTCAGCTGTACGCTGCCTCCCGGAAGGACGAAGCGGCAGGGGTTCTACTCATGAGCTCGGACAGGACTTGTCCCCCTGCCATCTCGCTCTGTCCCAGGAAAACCCCAACTCGGGCATTTCACCAAGAGGCAGAACACCTCGGCAGTGAAACACCTCTGGGGCCAACACAGGCCAGTCAGGGACCTTCAGCCTCGTAAGTGTCTACTGCTCACCCTGCTCTTGTCATGGAAACCGCAGGAGCAGTGTCATCTTGGGTGATCGAAGCACCATCTAAAGCCGTGACTGAGGACAGCCCCGGACCAGAGGACTTCGATGGAGCGACGGGCAGAAGGAACGACAGAGCAGCCCACACACTGCAGGTGCGTTTCCTGCCACCAGCAGACTCAAAACTCGGCAGCCCATGTGCTTTAGGACTCAAGCTGTCACATTTCAAATGTGACCGGAGAAAACCAACCTGCATAAACCCTGCAGTAAATTGTTAAAGTTTTAAACATATTTCTGTTGACTTGCACCATAGTAACCATAATTATAATCCATCCAAAACACAGCTGGCTAAATATTTTGACATACAAAAGCCACCTCTAAAAAGACTTCTTACTCCACAAAAAGCTGTTACTCAGGGCACCTGTTCCGGTTCCTGGAGACGAAGCTTCCACGGTGGCAAGGAGGGTCAGCAAGGAACACATCTTGGGCCAGGGAATGGGACCAGCAGGACCAGGTGGTGGGCGAGTTCCAGCCTGGGGGTCCTGGGGAGGAGCCCCATCGCCAAGGACGTCGGACAGCCTCCTTGCGCCGTGGACCCCAGGCTTCTGAGCACGGGGAAGGGGACACACGCATAACAGCAATATTGGGACAGGGGCTGGGGCTCTGTCCTAGCCCTGCAGAAGCGGGAGCAACCTGTCAGGCCTTGTTAAGAGCCCCTCCCCGCCCCTTATTCATGCCATCCCATTTAAAATGCATGCTTTAGGGGCGCCTGGGGAGCTCAGTGGGTTAAAGCCTCTGCCTTCGGCTCGGGTCATGATCTCAGGGTCCTGGGATCGAGCCCCACATCGGGCTCTCTGCTCAGCGGGGAGCCTGCTTCCCCCCCTCTCTCTCTGCCTGCCTCTCTGCCTACTTGTGATCTCTCCCTCTGTCAAATAAATAAATAAAATCTTTAAAAAAAAATGCATGCTTTATTCAAAATGCGCCTTCTCCTTTCTAGGACAGTAATTGCTGTCATAGACACGCGGACCCTCACCTACAGGGTGTGATCAAATCTTTTCCTTTTTGTCTATTTCATGTGTGCTCAGCAGAGTCCACGTCTCTCTGCCTTGTGGAAACCCTAAAAGTCACGGGCCCGTCAGCTCACTCTGTGGTCAGAGGCATCCCCGGAGTCATACTAAGTCATAAATTACCCTTTCAATTCAGGAATCAGAAGTCCAAGATTTATTTTTTTAAAGATTTTATTTGAGACAGAGAGAGGGAGAAGGAGAGAGAGAGCACGAGCACAAGCAGTGGGGAGGGGCAGAGGGAGAGGGGGCAGACTCCCCACTGAGCAGGGAGCCAACGTGGGGCTTGATCCCAGGACCCTGAGGTCATAACCCGAGCCGAAGGCAGAGGCTTAACAGACTGAGCCACCCAGGCGCCCCTCAGGAGTCCCAGATTTTAACCGACACTTTCATCTGCCAGTCAGTCGATGTTACTGGGCTGAAATTTACACACAATAAACCGCAGCCACCTAAAGTGCACAATCAGTGAGTTGAGACACTTGTGCAGGATGTCTTTGCCACCGCAGGGGAAGGCTGAGCCCGTCTGCAGCCCTTCCCTCAAGCCTGGCTTCACGCATCCGCGGGCTGCCCTCCGTCACTGCAGACCGGCCTGCCCTGTCCACAATATTAAGTAAATGAACCACACAGTACAAACACTTCTGTGCCTGGCTCCTTCCACGTGAGCTAATGACCTTCGGATTCATCGGCACGTCATTCCTCTTCCGGATGAATGATGATTCCGTGGCGAGGGTGTACAGCGTGGCCTTCACCCACGCACCTGCTGACGGACTGCAGCGGCCATGAATAAAGCTGCTGTGGACATTTCTTTGTGTGTCTTTGTGCGGACATTTGTTTTCATTTCTCTTGGGTAGATACTTAGGACTGGAACGATGGGGTCAAGATAAGTGCGTATTTACCTTTCTAGCCTGCCGATCCGTCTCCCATGGCGGAGTCCCATGCGCGCTCCCGCCAGCACTTGGCACGTGTCAGTGGGTGCGCGCCGGTAGCTCACCGTTGCTTTCATTTGCATTTCCCTGATGACTAATGATGGTTCTTAGCTCTCATGTGTTTCTATGTCTTCTTCAATCATCTGCCTATTTTGTTTAATCGGCTTTCTTCCATTGAGTTGTAATGTCTTCACATGCTCTTTGTCAGATATATGTATTTTTCAGATATAAATATTTTGCAAATATTTTCTCCCATCTGTGGCTTGCCTTTTCATTCTCACATGGGTATCCAGAAGAGCAAATGTTTTCACTTGATAAAAATCAAATGCATCCATTTTTTCTTTTATGATTCTTGCTTTTTTTTGTGTCCTAAGGTTAATCTCTGCCTTGACCTCATGGTCACTTCTATGTTTTATTCTAGAAGTTTTAAAGTTTCAGCCCTTACATTCTGAGTTACTCTTGTGTACAACGTGAAGGAAAGATCAAGGTTTATTTTCCCATATGCACGTCCAGGAGCTGCAGCGCAGTGAAGACTTCCCTTTTCACGTTATCATGACATCTTTGTTGGAAATCAACTGAGTGCATACGTGTGGGTCTATTTCTAGACCGTCTGTTCTGCTCCACTCACCTGTGTGTCTACCCTTCAGCAAGACCACACTCTCAGTTACTAAAGGTTTCCTGAAATCTTGAAAACCCGGCAGCAGGAGCTTCATTTTGCTTAATTGCACTCTCAAGTCCAGGTCATGTGCGTTTCCATACTTTAGAACCACCTTGTCAGTTTCTACAAAAAAGCCTGCTGGAATTTTGGCTGGGATAATCAACATTTTAACAATACTGAGTCTTCCAGTCTACGAATGTGCTATCACTCCCCATTTCTTCCAGTTTTCTTTTCCGCTCTCTTCTGAAGTTTGCAGTGACAAGGTGGTCCTGAGCAGAAGGGGGTTCTGGACAAGCCAGTCCTATACATGAGCTCAGGCTACTTGACGAATAAGGTTGTTAAACTTATTACTAAATGTTTTCTTTTTTGGTATTATTGTAAATAGAATTGAATTTCTTTTTTTTTTTTTTTTTTTTTTTTAAGATTTTATTTATTTATTTGAGAGAGAGAGACAGCATGAGAGGGGAGAAGGTCAGAGGAGAAGCAGACTCCCCATGGAGCTGAGAGCCTGATGCAGGACTCGATCCCGGGACTCCAGGAACATGACCTGAGCCGATGGCAGTCGCCCAACCAACTGAACCACCCAGGCACCCAATAGAATTGAATTTCTAATTTCATTTTCCAATAGTTTGCTGCCAGTACATAAAAATACAATTAAAATTTGTCCATTAGTTTCTGAAATCTTATGAAATTCACTTGATAGTTCCAGCACTTTTTGTAGATTTCTTAGGATAGTCTATATAATTAATCATGTCATCTGCAAATAAAAACAGCCTCACTTCTTTAGTTTTTCTGAAACTTGTTTTAGGGCACAGCACTCAATCTATGATAGAGAATCTACAATATGCTCTTAGCAGGAATTTGTATTCTGCTTTTGATGGGTGTAGCTTTCTACAAACAGCAATTAGGTCAGGATGCCTGAGAGTAGTGTTCAGATCCTCTAGGTCTCTACTAATTTCTTTTGGGTTTTTGTTCTAATATTTGGTGAGAGATGTTAAAATCTCTTATTATAACTGTGGAACTGCCTACTTCTCCCTTTAATTCTGTCTATTTTGATTCATTTATTTTGAGACTCTGTTATTAGACACATTTATAATTGATATGTCTTCTTGATGAAATGACCCTTTTATCATTAGACAGTTCCCCTTTATCTTTGGTAATACTCAACCTTATGAAATCTATTTTATCTGATATAAATACAGCCACTCCAATCTTCTTATGTTCACTGTTTGCAAGATAGATGGATAGACAGATTTTAGATCTACAGATATGGTTTCCGTTTATACATCTTATTTTCAACCTATGTTTTTTATATCTAAAGTACATCTCCTATATACACTATATAGTAGGTCTTGCTTATTTATCCATTGTGACAATCTCTGTCTTTGAATTGGAGAGTTCAGTCCATTAACATTTAATGTAATTATCACTATGCTTAGACTTAGGTCTACCATTTTATTACTTGTTTTCTTCTTGCCCCTGTTTTGTTTTGTCTTAATATATAAAATATTTTTATATTCTTTAAAGATTTATTTATTTACTTGAGAGAGAGTGAACGAGCAAGTGCAGGGGAAGGGGCAGAGGGAGAGGGAGAGAATCTTCAAGCAGACTCCCCACTGAGCACAGAGCCCAACTCAGGGCTTGATCCCAGGACCCTGAGATTATGACCTGAGCTGAAACCAAGTTGGACCCTCGACTGACTGAGCCACCCAGGTGGCCATAATATACAAAATATTTTTAGAGCAGTTTCAGGTTCACAGCAAAATTGAGCAGGAAGTAAGAGAGTTCCCATACTCCCCTCCACCACCACACAAGCAGAGCCTCCTCCACTACCAATAACCTGTACATTTGTTATCATCAATGAACTTATACTGACACATCACTGTGACACAAAGTCCGTATTTGCACTATGGTCGCTCTCGATGGTGTATACGTGGGCTTTGGCAAATGTACAAGGACACTGTGGGTGGATTTGCAGCTACTACTTTGTTTTCTTCTGGTCTACCTGGTGTTTTGGTCCTCTGTTCTCTCTTTCCTGCTTTCTTTTATATTATTTGAGTATTTTAAAAATTCCCTTTCACCGTATCTTTTGGTTCTTTGGTTATACTACTTTGCCTATTTTTGTAACTGTTGCTCTAGAGATTGCAATATACACCCTCTCTTTCTCAGAGTCTACTTAGAATGTGGCGCTGCCGCCACTGAAGTGTAGAAGCCTTGAAACTCCGCAGGTTCACGTGCCCTTTACCGTCCTTGGTGCTACAACTGTCCTACCTATTACATCTGCATACAGTACATACACAAAAAATGTCTGAATTTTTAAAAACATATGTACTTGAAAGAAAACATTTCCCCCAGATATTTACTGTTCTTGATGTTCACCATTTGGTCCTAAGATCTTTGTACAAAGTTTCACTTTGGTACTTACCTTCAGTCTACAAAAACTTCTTTAGCATTTTTAGCAGTGCACACTGATGGCAACAAATTTTATCAGTTTCCCTTTCTCTGAAAATACTTTTAACATTCACTCTTGGAGGGTATAGAATTCTTTTAGTATTTTAGGGTGCAGTCTCACTCGCCTCTTGCCTCTGTGGCCCCTGATTCAGCCTTTACAAGGCTATACTGTATGTGATCTGTTGCTTTTCTCTGCTTTCAAGATTTGCAAAGTTAATCTTGAGTTTTCAGTAATTTGAAAATGATGTGTCTGTGACTTTATTTTACTTATCCTATATGTCTTTCACCAAATTTGGAAAGGTTTTAGTGATTGTTTCTTAATGTATTTCTCCTGCCCCACTATGTGTCTCTCCTCTCCTTCTGGAGCCCATAATTATCTATGTGCTAGACATTTACCCCAATCAATCCCTCTTTTTCCTTCAGACTAGATGATTTCCAGCAATCTTTGATGTCACCAACTATTTCCTGTCACTCCCATTCTACTATGATCATTCAGTAAAGTTTTCATTTCAGATGCTATATTTTTCAGTTCTTAAATTTCCATTTGGCTCATTAAAAGTATGTGTGTGTGTACACATACATGTATACGCCTGTGTGTGTGTGTTCTATTTCCTTACAAAGATTTCCTATATTTTTGTTCATGATGAGGGTATTTTCCTTTATCTCACTGAATATAGTTATTAAGTCTGCTTGAAAGTGTTTGTTTGAGGGGTGCCTGGGTGGCTCAGTCGTTAAGCGTATCCCTTCAGCGCAGGTCATGATCCCAGGGTCCTGGGATTGAGCCCCACGTCGGGCTCCCCGCTTGATGGGGAGCCTGCTTCTCCCTCTCCCTCTCCCTGCTGCTCCCCCTGTTTGTGCTCTCTCTCTGTGTCAAATAAATAAATAATCTTAATCTTTAAAAAAGATTAATCTTTAAAAAAGGTTAATCTTTAAAAAAGAAAACAAAATAAACTGTTTGACCAAAATCTATAAAGAACTTCTCAAACTCAACACCCCCAAAACAAATAATCCAGTTAAGAAATGGGCAGAAGACGTGAATAGACATTTTTCCAAAGAAGACATCCAGATGACTAAAGACATATGAAAAGATACGCAACGTCACTCATCATCAGGGAAATACAAATCAAAACCACAATGAGATACCCCCTTATACCAGTCAAGAATGGCTAAAGTTAACAATGCAAGGAACAACAGGTGTTGGCAAGGACGTGGAGAAAGAGGAACCTTCTTGCACTTTGGTGGGAATGCAAACTGGTGCAGCCACTGTGGAAAAACAGTGTGGAGGTTCCTGAAAAAGTTAAAAATAGAGGGAGGCCTGGGTGGCTCAGTTGGTTAAGCATCCGATTTGTGGTTTTGGCTCAGGTCCTGATCTCACGGGTCATGAGATCGAACCCCCTGTTGGGCTTCATGCTCAGGGGGAGTCTGCCTGAGATTCTCTTTCTCCCTCTGCCCCTCCCCGCTTAAATAAATAAGTAAATCTTTTCTTTAAAAGTTAAAAATAGAACTTCCCTATGATCCAGCAATTGCACTACTATTTACTCATAGCATACACAAATACAGATTCGAAGGGATACGTGCACCCTGACATTTACAGTAGCGTTACAAACAATAGACAATCTATGAAAAGAGCCCAAACTCGACCGACGAATGGATAAAGAAGATGTGGTGTGTATATGCAATAGGATATTACATGGCCATCAAAAAGAATTAAATTTTACCATTTGCAATGACATGGATGGAGCTAGAACGTATTAAGCTAAGCAAAATAAGTCAGTCAGAGGAAAGACAAATTCCATATGATTTCACTCATGTGGAATTTAAGGAACAAAACATAGAAACATATGGGAGAGAGGGAAAGAGAGAGGGAAAAAGAGAGGAGAAACAAACCATAAAAGACCCTTAAAATGGAGAATAAACTGAGGGTCGATGAAGGGAGGTGGGTGGGGGATGGGCTAGGTGGGTGATGAGTATTCAGGAGGCACCTGTGATGAGCACTGGGTGTTGTATGTAAGTGATGAGCCACCGAATTCTACTCCTGAAACCAATATTGTGCTGTATGTTAACTAACAAAGTGTAAATAAAAATTTGGGTAAAAAAAGTGTTTGATCGTCGAACACCTGGGTCACAATATAATTACTATCTATTGACTGTCTTTTCCCTTGAGAATGGCTCATATTATTGTGGCTCTTCATACGTTCAGTAATTTTGGATTGTATCCTATATCCTGCAAATGTTATGTTGTGGAGACTAGATTTGATTATATTCCTCTGAAGAAAGTTAATGTTAACAGTTAATAGTATAATTTATGAGTGAATTCAGCAATGTTCCAAGAATATAAAGTCAATATACAAATCAATTGTTATTTCTATATACCAGCAACAACTAATTGGAAAATGAAACCTAAACATTCATAATGGCATTCAAAAACATAAACTGCTAGTTCCTGGGGATAAATTTATTTTAAAATATGTAAGACCTGTATACTGAAAACTATAAAACACTGCTGAAATTCAAGACCTAAATGAGGGAAGGATATACCATAATGGCATATATTATATACAACATTTTATATGTAATGGAAATATCCATTAATCCATGTCAGTGGATTAGAGAATTCAATATTATTAAGATGTAATTGTCCCTACATGATCTTATACTTAAAACAGTACGAATCACAATTACAGAAGTCTTTTTCACAAGCTGATTAAAGCTGATTCTTTTTTTTCCACAAGATGGTTCTAAAATTTATAAGAAAATGCTTAGAACGGGGCGCCTGGGTAGCTCAGTGGGTTAAAGCCTCGGCCTTCGGCTCAGGTCATGATCTCAGGGTCCTGGGATCAAGCCCCGCATCGGGCTCTCTGCTCAGCGGGGAGCCTGCTTCCCCCTCTCACTGCCTGCCTCTCTGCCTGCTTGTGATCTCTCTCTCTGTCAAATAAATAAATAAAATCTTTAAAAAAAAAAAATGCTTAGAACCTCGAAGAGCCAAAGCAACTTTTGTTTTGTTTTGTTTTTTCAAAGATTTGTCATTTATTTGACAGAGAGAGACAGCCAGGGAAGGAACACAAGCAGGGGAAGCGGGAGAGGGAGAAGCAGGCTTCCCGCTGAGCAGGGAGCCCGATGACACAGGGCTTGATCCCAGGATCCTGGGATCATGACCTGAGCCAAAGGCAGACGCTTAATGACTGAGCCACCCAGGTGCCCCACCAAAGCGGTTTTTTAGAAGAAGATGGAGGATTTACATGACCTTATTTATAGACTTATAAAGTCACAAGACAGTTGGATTGATGAAAGTATAAACAGATTGATGTAACAAAACAGAGAATCCAGAAATAACATAGTCAGATGATTTTTGACAAGATGCCAAAGTAATTCAATGGAGAAAAACAGTTTCTCAACAAATGGTGCCAGACAACTGGCTATTCACAGGGAATAAAAACTAGACCTACACTCAGATCAGGTGAAAAATTAGAGATGGATCATGAAGCTAAATGCAAAAACGGAACTTATGAAGCTTCTAGAAGAAAATACAGGAGACTATCTTGGTGACTTGTTTAAACAAAGACTTTTGGAAAGGACACTGAAAGCATGAACTGAAAAAGAAAACCAATTCATAAATTAAACTTTATCAATATCAAAAATGTCTCATCAAAATATACCATTAAGGTGGATACAAGACTATGCATTTTTCAAAACCCATAAAAGCATATATCACAGAGAATAAAGTTTAACGTATACAAAAAAATTAAACAGAATGTCAGGGATCTCAAGACGGAACACAGACTGTGACCAGTGATTTTAACTGTCAGAAGAGTATGACACCAACACCCTGAAGGGGATGGGAAACAAGGAGCTGACCTCAGCACCTCTGGAAAATGGTGTTTGCCTGGGAGGCTAAAGATAAAAAGAACCACACACAAACACTGTACCCTAGTCGGTAAATTTGTTTCTCGTGGGGATGGAATGCGGGTGAACAATTCTGAAACTGCTTTATGTGCACACTGGGGCGGGGCTGGACAGACGAGGAAACGGACGGTGGGGGAGGGGGCGCCGCGCAGTTGGTTTAGCATCTGACTCTTGATTTCCGCTCAAGTCGTGATCTCAGGGTCCTGGGATGGAGCCCCCTGTGGGGTGTGGAGTTGGCTTGGGATTCTCTCTCTCCCTCTGCCTCCTACCCGCCCCCCACTCTCTCCCTCAGTTAGAGAGAAAGACAGAAGGAGAGGCAGGGAGAGAGGGAGGGAGGGAGGAGGGAGAGAGAGAGGGAGGGAGGACGGAGGGAGCCAGGTTCTGACACCCACACGGTCAGGCGTCCCGCCCCCGCCCACCGGGCCGCCCTGGGGCAGGGACACAGGGCCCAGATCCTGCCCACTCCACACCGACCTCCAGGGAAAGGAACCAGGGCTCCCTGGAGAACTGGCGGGCAGGCCAGACGAGCCTGGAGCGCCCGGCAGCGCCGGCAAGGAGGGACGTACCCCCACACCAACCAAGAAGGGGCTCCCGACGGCCCAGGCCGCAACCCCGGGCGCCCCGAAAGCCACGCAGCGCGGGACCGTCCCCGCGGGAGCCCCGGCTGACGGAAGGAGAGGGGACAGAGAAAGCCCCCTTACAGAAGTCCTCCCTGCCGCCCCCGTGCCGCGGGAGGCCCGGCTCATTCCCACACCCCGCGGGGCCGCGGCCTCCCTGAGCGGCGGCCGGAGAAGACAGGAGGGGGACGAGACACCCGGCGGGCACCACCTGGACCGGCTGTCCCACGGACGCCAGCCACCCCCTGACAGCCCAGGACGAGAGGGCCACCTCCCCGCCGGGGCGTCCCCTCCCAAACCCACGACCCCGCTCTGAGCACGGGAAAACACAACCGATGAACCCAGAATGAGGGACATTCAACCCCACACCTGCGCGGTCCTGCTCAAACCGTCACGGTCATGGGAGAGTAAGAGAGTCCGAGACCCCAGCCCATCCCAGAGGGGACAAAGGAGCCGTGACACTCAACGCAGTGCGGGACCTGGACAGGGACGTCGGGGAACCGAGTGGAATCTCCAGTCTGCAGCGTACACAATAGGATCATAGCACTGCTGTCCCTCAGTTTCCACAAAGGCACTGTGGTTACCTAAACGTCAATCTTAGGGGAAACTGGCCATCTCTGCCACTTTTCTGTAAATCTACAACTACTCCAAAAATTTTTAAGTGAATTTTTAAAATGTACCATTAATTAAATGAATAAGCAAGTCAAAGAACGGGAGATCATGTTTGCAATATGATCCGAAAAGCCGTGTATCCAGAAGATAAAAAGAGCTTTTACAACTTGATAATCTTTAAAAAAGGACAAAAGATCGGACATTTCAGAAAAGAGGTACAAATGGTGATAGCGGGTGGAAAAGTGCTCAGCATCACTAAGCTCTAGCCACCAGGAAACTCTGCTCAGCATGCCCTTTAGGCAGGGTCACGGGCAGGGATTTTCCCAAGAGAAAGGAAAACACACCCATAGAAAATGTGTACAAGAACCTCTTTAGTCACACAAGCCAAAGCCCAGAAACCCCACCAAGGGCCTGACAGGACTGATAAGCACACCGTGTCCCAGGAGTGCCAACCCAGCAATGCCCAGGGGCTGAGGCCAAGGCGCCCAGGGGCCGGGAGATGCGCCCAGGGGCCGGGAGATTCCAGAGACCCTGTGTCCTACAAGGGCCCTTCCCGGCTTGCGAGTGTGTGTCCCCTGGCCCTTCCCTGGGCCTGTGAACAGATTGCTCTCCCCATAAAGGCTCTAATCCCACCATGCGGCTCACCCTCATGACCTCATCCATCTCCCGTAGGTTCCATAACCGCCATAACCACCTCCCGAGGGCTCTACCTCCAAACACCGAAACACCGGAGTCAGGGTTCCAACATGCAGGTTTGGGGGACACGACCATTCAGCCCACAACACGAGGGACCTGTCACAGATGACAGAAACGTCTTCTAGGGGCGCCTGGGTGGCTCAGTCATTAAGCGTCTGCCTTCAGCTCAGGTCATGATCCCAGGGTCCTGGGATCGAGCCCGCATCGGGCTCCCTGCTCGGTGGGAAGCCTGCTTCTCCCTCTCTCCCTGCTTGTGTTCCCTCTCTCGCTGTGTCTCCCTGTCAAATAAATAAAACAAAATCTTAAAAAAAAAAAAAAAGAGACGTCTTCTATCACGACAGTCGTGCAGGTTGCACACCTGGATGCAGCTGTCAAAACTGGGCGGGCTGGGCCTGTGCATTTCACTGCATGTGCATCGCCTCAATAACTGACTAAACAGACGTCATTCATTCTGAAAATCGTATCGGAGCCAAAAAGTTATATAATTGGGTAAAAAAATTTCTACGTGGTAATGAAAAATTTGGTGGGAATTTAAATTGTACTATATGTTGTCTCACAACTCATTTTTCCTTACAAGAATTAGTTTCAGGGGCGCCTGGGTGGCTCAGTGGGTTGAAGCCTCTGCCTTGAGCTCAGGTCATGATCCCAGGGTCCTGGGATCGAGCCCCGCATCGGGCTCTCTGCTCAGCGGGGAGCCTGCTTCCCCCTCTCTCTCTGCCTGCCTCTCTGCCTACTTGTGATCTCTCTCTCTGTCAAATAAATAAATAAAATCTTCAAAAAGAAAAAAAGAATTAGCTTCAGTGAAGAAATAAAGCCGCCAGGTTGCTGTGATTCTACACAAGTAATGCATCGGGGTTAACTGGGTGGAATTACGTGTGGTCAGGAAATAAGGGTTAGTGCTGACAGGACAACCCTGTAAAGAAGCCCTCCGGCCGGGAGCCTCGCCTGAGTGACCACTCAGATATTCACTGCAGCTCTGACTCCCAGCCTTCAGGCAGCTGTGGCTGGACAGGAGACTGGGGACGGCGGCGGGGGGGGGGGGGTCCTCAGCTCTGGTCCGATGCACTGATGGGGGCACGAGACAGGCCCACTAGACCTCCTCCCATCAGAGAAGTTACTGCTGGTTATTTTCTCAGCAAGCAAAGGAAGCAGACATGGAATCTGACTCTCAGGAAAAAGTGAGAACATGCTTCTCGATCTAAAGATCCCATCTCATGCTGTGATGGAAAATAAATGCTGCCAACGACTTGACTGGATGTAAAGGAAACACTGCAGTCAGCTGACAGGTATGACAGATGCCAGGAATGGCATGTGGGCACCCACCGCCCACCATTATGTGGACCCCACACACCTGAGAGGGGTGTGCGCCCCCTGGAGCCCACCCGAGGGGTGTGCATGCTGGAAAACCACTCAAAGGCGGCCTTGGCCTTGGGGCTGCGCCATTCTCAGTGCTACGGTGACTAAAGTCATTCTTCCATTGAGTTAGATGACAAACCACAGCTCACCGTGGAGGACGAGAGTAAGTGAAGGGGTGGGAGGTGCCTTTGGGGTCCTGGGGTGCTGCCCGTGCAGCAGCCCACTCAGGTGATCACCCACCAACACATCTGTTTGCTCTCTTTGGGGAGGAATATACCAGGGCAGGGCTCGGGGTGTGCATGTGCTAGGAAAACAAACTTTCTGGATAATTCAGAGTTTACTTCCTTCTAAAAACAATGTGGCCATTAAGATTCTGCCTGAGCACAGACTACCGTCCAGTGGCTCTTACTCGGGAGTGGGAACGGGAACAACCCGGCCCAGGCCTCCTCCAGGGCTCTCCCGGGTTAGAACCACGAGAAAGACGAAGACCCAAGTCAGCCTTCTCCGTGGAGGGTAGTCGTACCAAGAAAAGCACAAAACAAAAAACGGGGCCAAGTTTGACACCTTCGAATTTAATAGACGAAGCGGTTAAGAATGATCACAAAACAGTTTTTTGGGGGAGAAGCTGCCTTGCCGAAATGCTATTCCTTGAAATCCTTGAAAAGCCAGATCCAAACGTATCCAAACGACCTGGTCTTAAAATTATACGTGAACTAATAAGTCAAGTTGTTATGGCGCCAACGCCCTCCTTGAAAACCTACGTTACGACTCAACCTTGACGACTTCAGGCGGTAACCGGACTGAGAACCCGGCAGTCTGCAAAGGACTTCCAGGGCATCGGGCGGCCTCCCTCGTCACCCCGCCCGGGCTCGGTCCCGAGGGCGAGGCCTGGGGCTCCCCGACTTCGGGGACGTGGCGGGGGGGGGCGTCCTAAGTCCAGCTACCGACGAGCTGTCTTAGCGGACTGCACCTGCGGGACGTTCGGTAGCCCGAGGGGAGCCGGGTCCCCGCGGACCTTTGTCCCGGCTCCACGCCCGCGCCGCGTCCGAGACCGCCCGGCCCCTGCGTCCGCACCCCAAGGCCGCCGCCCCTCCGCGCCCGCGCCCCTGCCGCCGCCCCCGTTCCGCCCCCGGTGCACCCCCGGGCCCTGCCGCCCGCGCTCCCGCCTCCGGCCCCTCACTCACCCCGGCGCCCTTCGCGTTCCTCTTTCGTACCCCCCGCCCTCCAGGCGGTCGCGCCGCGCCCCCTGGGATTTGTAGTCTCTCTGCCGCCTCAACCCCGGTACCAGGCAGCGCGACTCCCAGCCTTAAACTACAGCTCCCGGCGGTCCCCGCGAGAACGCCCTCTCTCCGGATAGGTGCCGGCACACGGCTCTCGCGAGGCCGTGGGAGGCGCGCGCGGAGCAACCTAGGAAGTGTAGGCTAGGGCGCCTCGGTCCTGATAGCTGGGCACCAGACCGAGCTGAGAAGGAGAAGAACTACACTCCCCAGGAGTCCACGCGCGCCCGCCATCTTTGGCGTTGCTAGGAGACGCGAGGATGCGGGCCAGCAGGTGGCGGCGCGGGAGCGGCCGTGTTCCCGTCTGCGCGGCGTCAGCGGGGATCCGTGCCGGGAGGCGGCGGCGGCGCGCTGCCCGGGACGAAGTGAGAACAGGTGTGACCTCCCGCACACGACTAGCTTACGTGACCGGACAAGGCCCGGAGAGTAAGCCCAGTAACCATGGCAAAGCAAACACTCCTCGGGAGGCGAGAACGTGTCCCCCAAGGAGCCGGGGCAGAATCTACACTTCCTGCCTCAGGCCCGGGGCGTCCCCTCGCGACCTTTCAGACCCCTGTGTCCTGGCCGTCTGGACAAGAGGCCGGCGCTTGGTCCCAGCGAGGAGCCGCGGAGGGACCCGGCCTCTGAAAGGTTGGCCGCTGGGCAGTTCTGGGTGCGAAGCCCCAGGAAGGAATCTTTGTTGGTGGCTCACCTTGCGGACCGGCTCGGCCGCTTTGGAGACCTTGTCAGCTTTCCTGACAGGGTGCGGTCAGGATGAAATAGGATATCTCAGTGCCAGGCCCACGGCAGGGCTGGCCTTTCAGCACCCCTGGGCGTGCAGAGCGGGGGCCGGGCGTGGGGAAGGGGCTGTGCCCAGGAGCTCCCCGGAGAAAGAACAGGAAGACTGAGCTCTCCCCTCTGCATGTCCTGCAGGGCTCTACGTTCCCGATGATGGCGTTGGCCTCCCAGAGCACCGCAGACAGGCAAGGACACTGGCTGTGCCTCAAGGGGATGTCACCCTGAATAAAGAGGGGCTGCTTTCTGTGCCATCGGGCTGGGGCTGGTGTTCCTGCAGGTGAACAGAGGGATGTGTGACCTTGGCCTGAACCAGGAAGGGCACCCAGAGCCCAGCACAGGCGCCAGGAGGCGCCTGAGCAGACTTTTTCGGCCTGGGTTCTCACACAGGCTTTTCAGGTCTCACCTGCACTTGGCACTTCCGGATCAGTAGGGATAGATGGGAAAAAGACAAATGTGATCTGGTTTCTCTGAGCTGGTGGGGCCAGTCCGACGGGTTAGTCTTCCCACTAAACGACCCCTGCAGCCCTGAGGCCTCATGGATGGGGAAGGGGCTGGGAATATGTCCCACAACTAGTTCCCAAGCCCATGGGGTCCGCGTAGGTGCCTGACCTGTCTAGTCTCCTAGGCTGGCTTTGTCCCAACAGGGTGACGCCGTGGCTGGTGGAATTCCCACAAGCGTGGTCTCAGGCTCCGCTTCTAAGCTGCCCCTGGCCGGAAAGAACCGTCGTGGGCGCCCTGCCCCGGTCCCAGTTCTTCAACTGTTCATTAGACCCTCTTGTGTGTCAGTAAAAGGGTTTGGAGCCTGTCAGCCTCCCTGGGGGCGTCTGAGTGAGAGGTGAGTGTGGGTCAGGGTTAGGGTTGCGAGCGTGCTGGGGCACGGGTGCCCCTGGACTCTGGGATGTCCCTGTGGCCTCCCTCCCAGCTGGCCTCTGTGCCTGAGTCCTGGGGGTTCTCCTCCCTTTGCCAGGCACCTGAGGACATCCTTCCCAAGTCTGAACGTCCAGAGTCTTCAGTGCAGATAGAGTGCCAGCCTTGCAGCATAAGGGTGTTTCCAAGAAGAGTATCGAGAACAGGAGGGAGAGTCATGGTCCTCTTTGTTTCTCGGAGGACAGCACTCACTGAGCTGCTTTAACGGAGGTAGGAGTGCCGCCCAGGGTGTCCCTCGGGGACCTCTGTGGCAGGAGTTGATGTGTCATGGGCCTGGCTGTCAGCTGGGCAGGCCAGTGTTCCAGGGAGACTGGGGGACACGGGCTTGCCACGAGAGCCCTGGGGGCTGATGGAGCTGGCCAGGGAGGCTGCCGTGGGAAAGTGACTGCAGGCTGTTCCTGCTAGGCCCGGGGATGGGCTTCCACCTTCCAGGCGTGGGGGGCAAGATCAGGCCCAGGGAGGGCCTAAACCCTTTTAGGCTCACACCTCCAGGAAGCTGCTGCAGGTGTGGGGGAGGGGCCCCACGCAGCAGCCGTCCCCAGGATCCCCCTGAGGCTCAGGGCTCTGAGGGCAGGATCCGGAGGGCGGGGGCCGTGCTATAAGCCAGGCTGACTCCCAGCCAGCCAGCTGGGTCCTGACCTGCAGGAGCCCCTATCACCCGGTCACCCCCACCCCCATCACTGCCGGTCCCCACAGGTGCTCCCTTGGCTCACGTGCTCCCAAGAGTGGCAGGACAGAGCTCAGGGCTGACCGTTTCTCTGCCCCCACCCCCTCAGTTCATCTAAATTCAGACCCCACCTCTCAACTCGAGCCTCCTCCCCAGCCTTCCTGGGCATCCCTGGAGAGCCTGACCCCCAGGAGGGGGTCAGCTTACATCTGCCCCTCACCCCCTGCCCTCTGGCTGTGGTCCTAGGTGACTGTCTCTTGTCTCCCCCATGTCCTGTCATGGCCCAGACCTTGCTGTACAAGTGTCACCTGTCTCCTCCCTCATTCAGGGAGGTCTTCTCAGTGTAGGGGCTGGGGTGCCCCAGGCTGGTATCCCCATTGCCAAGTAAACTGCCTGGTGGTGCACACCTGAGCCCCACCCCTCCCCGTGCCACTTCCTCTTGTGCACACCTGACCCCCCGCCCCTCCCAGTGCCACTCCCTCTTGTGCACACCTGACCCCCGCCCCTCCCAGTGCCACTTCCTCTTGTGCACACCTGACCCCCCCGTCCCTCCCAGTGCCACTCCCTCTTGTGCACACCTGACCCCCCCGCCCCTCCCAGTGCCACTTCCTCTTGTGCACACCTGACCCCCCGCCCCTCCCA
>CM052900.1:165507662-165564670 GCA_028534135.1 Potos flavus | reverse complement strand
TGCACACCTGACCCCCCGCCCCTCCCAGTGCCACTCCCTCTTGTGCACACCTGACCCCCCGCCCCTCCCAGTGCCACTCCCTCTTGTGCACACCTGACCCCCCGCCCCTCCCAGTGCCACTCCCTCTTGTGTGCTTGTGTAAGGCAGGCAGGGGAAGCCCAGCGAGACCTGTGAAGCTATTGTCAGCGAGGGCACCCAGCAAACACTGAGGCAAAGTCTGCATCAGATAAATGTTCTGATGGTCAGTGGCCCCCTGTGGCCCAGAAAAGGCTGAGAGAAATGTTCTTGGAACAGTGTAAGTAACCCCATGAGCTGGATGGTGCCGAGAAGATGAAAAAATGCAGGATTTTATGAGGTTAAGTACATAATATAAGAACATCTCTTAAGGAGCCCAAAATTATCTAGACTAAAATAAAAAATATATTTACTTGACTATCTTAAGGGCCACAAAAATGCAAAATTCCATTCAGCATTCATGTGGGGGACGGTCCCTGCAGGCCACAGGGAGCAATGCGATGTGGGACATGGGCTGGTGCCCACAGAAACCCACCACGGCCAGGGAGGGGACCCCGCCAGCATCCGCAGAACTCTCGGGGTCAGGGGCACCGCCTTGGCCTGCTGGGCTGGCTGTGTCCCTGCACAGACACCTTTCTGCCCTGCAGAGATTTCAGATTCCGTATGGGGGAGGTTGGGAGAGTCAACAAGCCCCTGGGACTGTTGGTGGCATTGAAATGGAATCAGGACCCGTTCTGTGTTTGTAATGCAGGAGAGAACTCATCCAATGAGAGAGTCCGCTTTGCCACTGAATCGTCGTTCCCTAGAGGAAACTTCCTAGCCTTGGTGTTATAAGGCGAAACCCAACTAAACTTATGTACAGTGTTGGAAACGTTAAGAAACGCTTTGGAATAACCTGTATGTAAGTTGAATACAACTCAGATGGATCTCACGGGCATTTGCTGAGTGAAAAAAATCCAATCTCAAAAATCCAGGCCAATTTGCTGTGATTCCACTTACCTGATAATGTTGAAATGACAGAATTATGGAAGTGGAGAACTGGCGAGTGGTTGCCAGGGGTGAGGGATGGTGGGGGTGGCGAGAAGGGGCAGCAAGACGAGTCTCTGTGGGGTGGAACAGCCCACATCTTGATTGCAGAGTGGTCACAGGAACCACACGTGGGATAAAACGACAGAATTAACACGCCGCGCGCCCGTGTCCCTCCCCAGTGGTGATGGTTGGCGCCCCAGCTCCTCGGGAGCCTCCCTGCTGAAATCTGAAACCGGCCCCAAATGTGGGGGGCAGGAGAGGCAGAAGAAAGAGGCAGGACGCTCCAGGTTGGTGGGCGGCAGATTTAATAAACAAGGGAACTTCCACACGAGGCTGGTCCCAGGCGCAGCGAGACGAAGGGACCCCCGCCCCCCCGCCCCCTGCACCCTGCACCAAACCTTCCAAGTCCGTGGAGGGGCCTTAATGGGGCTCCGTGAGCCCAGCCTGCGGTGTTGTCCACACCTCGCCATCTCTAGCTGTGTCCTGGAGCGGCCTCTGGGAGCAGGGAAGGCGAGTGGAAGCCACACTCCGGGGAGGGGAGGGGCGGGGGAGGAGGGGAGGGGCCATGTCTCCTCCACCGAGAGCCGCAGGACGTCCTTAGGAAGATATGACTGCTGTGGGAACCTGAGTGGCCGGCACACGGGGCTCCGTATCACCCTCCGGGTCTTTGCTTTCTGTCCTGCCCCCTGACACCGAGGGACATCGCTCAGGCTCGGCTTTTCCTGTAACGTGGCTGTTCAGACAAAGGGGGCCTGCGGCTTCTGAAAGAGGGGAGCCCCTCGTGGAGCTGCCGACAGAGCCGCAGACTTGCCACACTCTCTCGGGCCGGGATCGTCCCGGAGGAGCCCGAGCCCAGCAGCCCGCTCCCCGCTGAGGCCTTTCTGCTGTAGCTTCAGGAGAGCAGCTTCCTGGGCCAGCCTGAGGAAGGGGGGTGCCTGAGCTCACTGCTCCTGCTCCTGGCCGCTGGCCCCCCGACTCCTCGGTGGGCGCCGTTGAGAGTGTCCTCTGCAGTTACTGGGAAGGTGGGAAGGGGCTCTAACTTCCACACAGCTGCTCAGGGACGTGTGTGGGTGCCGGCAGGCTCGGGACCCTCAGCCTGCCCGGCGTCCCCACCCACCCCCTCCTGCAGGAGCGCCTGCACAGCGCAGGGAGCAGCTGAAGGCCCTTAGCTCTTCCCAAAGAGCCTAATGCTGGGGGAGGCTCAATTAGCAACTAATTAATTGCCTGCAATTAGAAGGAGGCCTTAATTGCCACGTTTGCGACTCCCCCCACCCTGTCCTCCTCAACCAGGCCATTTCCCTAGGCTGCGGGGTGTGTGGCGGACACCTGTGCAGAGACCCGGGGGAAGGCCAAGCCGGATGCCCCAGACCGCCCACCCTGTCCTTGCTTTTCAGGTGCGTAAGGGGAGGCTTTGCCGAGGGACCCATGTGTACTCACCTGTGACCACCAGCAGGCCGGGCAGCTGCCACGGGAACCCAGCACACGGCACCCCCGGGGAGCCACGGGCTACAAGGACACGGTGTCAATGCCTGTCACCTGGCAAAGTACAAAAAGAGGCCTTGAGTCAGCCACAGGGCTGGGCGGGGCCTGGAGGGCGCTGGCTTCGTGGGCGCTACCTGCTGGGCTGAGCCCCCGGGCCCCAAACGCTCCCTGCTCACAGCTGAAAGTCAAAGAGCATCTCAGCCTTTGCTGGAATGTTCTCGGAACTCCAAGAAACCTTGCGGGGAAGCCAGTAACCCTGTTTGTTATTACCAACCCTCTGTAGCACATGTCCCGCCTCCACGGCGGACTATGACCCAGGTCACGCTGCCTTCAGGGCTCGGCCACCCCCTAGCTGGGGCCTGGGCACATTGCAGGACACTGCCCCGGTGACCTCAACCCCTGGCAAGGCCTCGCCCGGTCACCTGCTGCGCGGCTGAAATGGGACCCCTACCTCCGTTTGGACTGGGGCAGCTTGGCACTGGGGCCATGGGATCGCTGTAGCCAGGCCGGATGCCCCCCCCAGCCCCGGGGGCTGGCACATTCTCAGGCCGGCCCGCAGGTGGCATCCCTGTCCACTGGGCGGCCAGCCGGGACCACTGCCCCAGGCCATTCCGATGTGCAGGCAAGAACCTGGGCCCTTTCTCAGGGAGATGCCGAAATGCGCGTTCTCAGGACCCGAACGTAGGCCCCTCCACATTGAAGAATGGCGGGGTGCTCCTGAGATTGGCAGTGAGGCAGCCCCGACCTCCCCACACCTCCGGGTCCCAGGCATCCGAAAGCACCAAATCATGGGTCCCCCAGCTCCCAAAACCCTCACCGGCACCTCCGAGGAGACCTGGCAAAGTCGAGACCATCACACCTCCCCCCACTGCGCTCTCATCTTCTGTATTATCAACAAAGCCCGTGAGGAGCCGCTCCTTCTCCAGGGAGGCTGTCTTTCTGCTGCCGGAAAGCCCTCCAAGGGCCCTCTCGTGACCTCAGAACCCTACTCTTCCGAGCCACAAGGTGCCCCTCGCCGGCTTCTGGGCCTGTCCGGGGAGGCTGACGCGCGAGTACAGCAGCACCTGTGACCCAGGGGCCCGGCGAGGGTGGGAGAGGTGCCCCGCACCCTACGGTGGGAAGGCCCACCCACCATCCCCTCTGCTCCGCCACGTGAGCTAGATGCGACCCAAAGCCGCTCATTCGCTGAGCAAGTGTCGGCCAGGGGCCCCCAGAGGGACAGAACCGGTAGGTCGTACGCACACAGAGGAATTGCTCACCAGATGGTGGAGGCCGGGCAGTCCTGAGATCCTGCCCTTGGCAAGGTAGACCCCCGAGAGCTGCAGTTTAGCTCCAGGCCGAGTGAGGGGCAGGAGAAGACGGACACCCCGGTCTGCAGGCCATCGGGCAGGAGAGATGGCCTCCTCGTGGGGAAGGTTGCCCTTTTGGTTCTATTCGGGCTCTCCATGGATCAGGGGAGGCCCACCGTCGCTGGAAAGGTCCACCGGATTCCCTCTGTCCACCAGTTTACGCATTAATCTCATCCGAAATCACCCTCCCAGAAACACCTGGAACAACGTTTGACCACGTATCTGGGGCCCCTCGTGGCCCAGCCAAGTTGACACAGAGTCACCGCAGACGCCGACTTGCCTTGGAGACTCGCGGCCAAGGCCAAGGTGCTGCAGAGTGACCTAAGTGATAAACGGATGGCATGACCACGAACACGGAGCTGTTCTCGGGAAAACGAAGGGCGCTGCTAGAAAAGGCCAGCTAAGGGCAGCGCGCGGCAATATCTCTGTAGAGATGGGAGGCCACCGGGAGCAGGGACCTCAGGGTGCAGGTGGCTCCTGGGGTCTCTGGAGAGAAGGCCTGTCCCCGGGAAGGTCACGTGCACCCCCGCGTTTGTATGAATTAAGTTAAATGTGCGTCTTCTCCAGACTCCTCCCACTTTGTGCTCTTCCCCAACCCGTCACCAGCCCACCAGTCAACGCGAGCAAACCCATAAATGGGGTGAAGGGCTTCTGGGGAAAAGCAAAACCAAACAACACCGAGTGGGCAGCGCCCCTGGCTGGTGGCTGGTCGAAATCGAAGCCCCCGTGGCCGGCCAACTCTGAGAGCCGCAGGCCCCGTGAGGTACTTGTGCCCTGGGCCACCCCTCCCCTCCCTGCCCGGGACTCGCCTCCAGGGACACACGATGCAGCAGAAGTCGGAGAGCAGTGCTTTCCAGGCGGGTTCTGCAACGGCCGCAGCTGGTCTCGGCGCTCCGTGCAGGACTGCCCGCCCCAGGGGACGCCAGCCCTCGTGGGCAGCCCCGTGGGGGCCTCCGGCCAAGCTCTGAGATGGCGCCCCATACGGCAGGGGCAGCCTCCTGCTCCGTCAGCGGCTCTGGGTCCCTGGGCCACCGAAGGAGAGGACTAATGCCTGGTGTTTCCACCCACAAAAGTGGGGTCCCTGGCGCTGCAGCGGTGGGTAACCGATCCAGCCGCCGTGGGAGCCCCTTGCCCGGCGCTCTGCTCGCCTCCGGGACCGGCCACGTTCTGGCTGGCCTCTGCTGTGGACCCTCCACGCGCCTCCCGTCCCCAGGGTGCCCACCGCCTCGGTTCCGCTCAGCCCCTTCGCTGGCCTTCGCCTGACGCCGAGGTGGCCGAGCGGGGAGCTCTGCCTTCCAGTCCGGATAGGGAGGCCCAGAGCGCGGCGTGCCAACGGGTCTGTCGTCCCCGTGCTCCCCTGGCTGCCCGGGCCCCTACACGGCCACCACCGGATCCCCTGACCTCAGGCCCGTCTGACACGGAACCCTGAGCGCCGAGCCCCGCCCCGCGCGGGTACGACTCGGCAGTCGAGGGCTCGCCAGGACGGAGGCCAGAGCAGCTTCTCAGCGCCACCGCGGCGGAGCGTGAGCCAACTGCAGCAGAGGTGGTCGGCGTGGGGCGCAGGGAGGCTGGGAAGCTAGAGGCCCCTGAGCCTCGGGAGAGGAGCTGGGCTGTGTCTGGGGGGGTTCGGGGCTTCGTGGGGCAAAGCGGAAGCCGTGCTCCGCGGCTGGAGGCCCCGGCGAGGGCGCCCACCTCCTGTGCGGGACGCGCGGGGCGTCGTGGCGCCAGGAGCGGGCTGGCAGCTGTGGGGCACAGGACGCGTCCTGGTGCTGAGCCTCTCTGTGTGCCGAGGATACGGCAGTGGGGGCAAAGGGGACTAAGGGGCCCCGGGGCCCTGGAACACCTTCCCGGCACGGGGTTTGTGGTCTGGAAAGATGCCTGAGGCCGGCTCTCGGTGCAGGATGGCCGCCCGCGCCCCAGAGCTCGGGAACGGCGGGAAGGGGAGCCCCTAGGGATGATGCAGGCCTCCCCTGGTGTCACCGCCCCGGGCCTTGCTCTCCTTGGGAGGGGCTGTGGTGGCTGAGGCGTGTCCTCTGGGAACCCTGGCCACGAGGACCCAGAGCAGCCCCTGTGCTCTCCCTGACCCCCTGGGGACCTCCCGGGGGTCATTCCCCTTTGCTGTCTGGGCACACAGGCGACACGGCACCTAGAAGCCTGACTCGCGTTCCTCCGGGGAGCTGGGCCACCCAGGGACTGAGGAGCCTGGTCCCAGCTGAGGGCCACGCTCCTGCTGACGGTCCGTCCCCAGGTTCCCTGGTGCAAACGTGACGCACACGGCCACCTTCGAATGAGCAAAAGCCGCTGCAGACCCCAGGCTGTTCCTTACCCACCAAAGCACCCTCACTGCCATCTTGTTAGTGAGAAGGGGGGACACCGCCTCTCACCAGGGAGGCGGACAGGGGGCCAAAGGGGGCCCCACAGCTCTGGCGGAGAGCAGGGCCCCTCGGCCACCGCGGAGTGTTGGCCTGCGGGGTGGTCCCAGCGTCCCCAGGGAGCAGCGCCAAGGGACGTGTGGCCTGCCCCTCGGTGGGGCCCCCAGGACGTGGCCGACCTGCAGTCCCTGTGCCTGGCCAGACCCGGGGTAAACAGCTCGGCTTCCCCGTGGCTCCCCTGTAAGGGACACAGACCAGCACACTGGCCGCTGGGGGCACTGGCCCTCTGGACGGCTCCTAAGAATTCTCAGCAGAAACGAGATGAGAGATGAGAAACCATCATGACTGGGGCCACTAAGCCGTGTCTGGTGAGTGTGCATAACAAAAGGGGAGAAAAGACAGTGTGACCTTGAATGGGAAACGCGGAATTGGTTTTTAGCCATACGTTTGCACCAATGCATGGAAAAAAGATTGTAAGGAAACGCCCCCAAATGCCAGCGAGGGTACCTGTTAGATGGGGATCCGGGCCGGTGTCGACCTCCTTCCAGCAGTTGTCTGTATTTTCCTGAGCAGCTACTTCGTCACGGGGAAAGCCGCCTGTGGGCCGGCGTGGGCCGGCATGGGACGACGTGTGATGGCGTGGGCAGGCATGGGATGACGTGTGACGGCATGGGCTGGCGTGAGATGACGTGTGACGGCGTGGGACAATGTGTGGCGGCGTGGGCCGGCGTGGGACGACGTGGGACGATGTGTGATGGCGTGGGCCGGCGTGGGATGACGTGTGATGGCGTGTGACGGCGTGGGATGATGTGATGGCGTGGGATGACATGTGACAGCGTGGGCCAGCATGGGACAACATGTGATGGCGTGGGCCGGTGTGGGACGATGTGTGACGGTGTGGGCCGGCATGGGACGGCGTGTGATGGCGTGGGACGATGTGTGATGGCGTGGGATGACATGTGACGGCGTGGGCCGGCATGGGATGACGTGTGATGGCGTGGGACGATGTGGGATGGCGTGGGCTGGCGTGGGACCACGTGTGACGGCGTGGGATGACATGTGATGGCAAGGGATGACGTGTGATGGTGTGGGATGACATGTGATGGTGTGGGCCGGCATGGGACGACGTGTGATGACGTGTGATGGTGTGGGACAACGTGTGATGGCGTGGGCTGGCGTGGGACGACATGTGATGACGTGTGACAGCGTGGGACAATGTGTGATAGTGTGGGCCGGCGTGGGATGACGTGTGATGGCGTGTGACAGCGTGGGACAATGTGTGATGGTGTGGGCCGGCGTGGGATGACGTGTGATGGCGTGTGACGGCGTGGGATGATGTGATGGCGTGGGATGACATGTGACGGCGTGGGCCGGCATGGGATGACGTGTGATGGCGTGGGACGATGTGGGACGGCGTGGGCTGGCGTGGGACCATGTGTGACGGCGTGGGATGACATGTGATGGCAAGGGATGACGTGTGATGGTGTGGGATGACATGTGATGGTGTGGGCCGGCATGGGACGACGTGTGATGACGTGTGATGGCGTGGGACAACGTGTGATGGCGTGGGCCAGCGTGGGACGACATGTGACGATGTGTGACAGCGTGGGACAATGTGTGATGGTGTGGGCCGGCGTGGGATGACGTGTGATGGCGTGTGATGGCGTGGGCTGGAGTGGGACGACATGCGACAGCGTGTGACAGCGTGGGCCAGCGTGGGACAATGTGTGAGGGCGTGGGCCAGCATGGGATGACGTGTGACGGCGTGGGCCAGCGTGGGATGACGTGTGACAGCATGGGCCGGCGTGGGACAATGTGTGATGGTGTGGGCCGGCGTGGGATGACGTGGGACGACGTGTGACAGCGTGGGATGATGTGAGACGGGCGCGCCCACACCGAGGCTTCCGGCTCTGTGCGCGAGTGGGAGACCCGTGGGTGGCCTGCAATCGCCCCCGCCACCTGGCTCACACCCCAGGGCCCCTTTGGTAACCGTAGGACTCACCGCCACTTGCGGGAGCCGGTGCTGCCTGCCCAGGGCCTGCCGGTCCCCTCCTGCAGGGCCGGCCCGGGTCAGGGGTCCGGGCGCGCGGGCTCCGGGGAGGACTCGCGGTGAACCTCCCGTGTCATGCCGTCTGGTTCTGGAGGCGGCTGTCGGCTGGGAGCGGCTTGTTCCCTTCCGGGCTCCCACGGCCGACACCCCTGCTGCCGAGGCCCCCAGGAGGTGCCCCTGGGGCCGAGGGCGGCAAGTGTCGCCCTCGCCTGGGTCTCCCAGCCCCCGCTGGGCCGCGGGCCTCAGGCGCCTTCCCGTTTCTTGAACGGAGTCGAGTCGGCGGCTGAGGGCCGTTCCAGCCCACTGGCTCCCGGAGGCCGCGCTTCATCCAGGGGGAAAGGCTCCTTCGTTGGCTCCCAGCGCGTCCCGGGCGTCCCTCCCGTGCTGGGGAGAGTAGATGGGGTCCGCTGGGGGCCTCTGGCCTTGCGAGGGTGCAGAAGCCCCGCACACCCACGCCTGGCGGGGAAGGCGTTCCCCGGCACCAGAGTCGGGAGCTGCTCTGCCCGGACCCCGGGCTCCGCCTGGCTGGTCTGGGCCCTGCGGCTGCCCCAGCCCGTGGGTTCTCAGCTCTGACCCCGTGTCCAAGGCCAGGCTCCCCGGGCTCCAGACCGCCCTGGACCGGGGCAGACTTCCCAGCCAAGGGTTGGCCCTCGCGCCCCACCCCGTCCCTGACAATGTGTGTGTGTGGGACACATGCCCGTGCACACGCGTGGACACACGCACACACACGCAGAACCCTCTCCAGGCCGTGTCTCCGTCACACACGTGCTGGCGGGTGTCGGCAGGCCTAGCCTCCCTCAGCGTCCCTGAACATCCCGTGGGTGAAGGAGCCTCACGGCTGGCACTGCCCTTCTCTGCTCTGGACACGTGAGAGGTCCCCGTAGCAGAGGGATCGGTCCCAGCGGCGCAGGACAGAAAGCCAATGTGGGCGGCGGGTCGCAAGGTGGAGACTCATGTCAGGGCTGGCTCCGACACCTGACCCTGTCCCCAGGCCTCAGGCCCAGAGCCCCCCGCCTCGGTGCTTGGGGCACACACAACCTCTCGGGCCCCTCGGCTGTCTGGGGACACGGTCGGGGTTCCGGCACGACTTCTCTCTGACTCTCCTGGCTGGGGCTGCCGGCCGCCCTCATCATCAGACCTGCTCCCAGGAAAGCACGGTTCCCCCTGGCCTGTTTGCTGTCCCCACTCGTCACTCCTGCCAGGGCTGGGGACATCTTGTCCCTTGCCAACCCTGCGCATTTGTGGCTTCCCCACAGACCCAACCCCTGACCCCAGCCAGTCAGCTAGGGCCCACCCCTGGCGACACCTGTTCCCGGACGTACCCGGCTCTTTCCCCGAGCTGTGCCTGCCCCTTGGCCACACTTGCCTTCCCTGGACGTAGCCGTCCCCCAACAGCTGCGCCTGTGCCCCTGGGCTGTCCCTGCCTGCGTTCTCCCCCCACCCCGTCCCTCTGTCCACTTTCCCTCCCAGGCCCCTTCCCTGGCTGGGAACCCTCCCCGAGACCCTCACCCCCTGCCTCCCTTTCTCTGCTCAGTCTACATGTTGCCCCGTGACTAAGACCCGCGGTCCCCCCAGACCTGGTCTGGGTCCCTTACGGACACGGCCTCGGTGCCTGGTACCCACCTGCTCCCGTCAGAGCCTGCGGGCACCATGCGGGGTGGTTGGGGTCCCCCTGCGCCCCTCTGCCCCCTGCAAGGTCTCACTGCCGGAGGCGTGGCCGTGAGGCTCCCCGCTTTGGGAGCAGCGAGCAGGCGCCCCGGGCTGCGCCCCATCTGGTTCCTGCTTTTTCCCGGTCCCTTAGGCTGTGCGGTTTCGGTATTCGAATAAACTTAGCTCAGGGTGCTTGAGGCTCCTGTGTTTCCCCAACTCTCGGTGCCGGTTTTTCTCCCAAGTGCAGCCCCCCCGCAGGCGCTTCCCTTGTGAGAAGGACCTGTCATGGGTGCCCGAGGAGTCTGACTCGTCGGTTCTTTAAATGGCTTGTGCGTGGACGCGGTGCTCTTCCTGTCGTGTCTTCCCTCGGAAAGGGGGAGATACGTTCCCTCATGTGACCATCTGTTTTCTGAAATGTTGTCCCTTTTCCCTTTGCTGGAGTCTCTGTGTGAGACCTGCAGAGACAGTTGCATGTCGTTCGAATCCACATCTTACAACACAGCAACATGACACCTGCCATCGCCATCCCCGTGGACGCCATGGATGGTCCCCCCAAGCTCCAGGGGAGGGACCTTCCACTGGGCTCACCCCCCAGGACCCAGCACAGGGAACACAGGCAGCAGGGAGGCCGCTGGGTCGCCTCCCGATGTGTCCGGAAGCCTGGCGCTCAGGGTCTCCTGTCGGGAGCCTGCCCTGACCCCTGCGCATTGTCACTCCTCCCGGGACGGGGAGTGGCCCCAGGGGAGGCCGGGGCAGAGGAGAGGCAGGCAGCACTGGGGGGAGGCGGGCCCTGCCCGCCTGTGGGGACGGGGATGCAGGCCGGTGGGCTCTCCACATGGAGATCTTCTCTGCAACGACGCCCATGAAGCGGTGCATTAAAAATAACACATGACCGAAAGTTTCCTCACGAAATGCAAGCGTGGTTTGATAGACTAACACGAGGAGAAAAGCGTGATCGCCTCAACTGATGCACGAAAGGTTTTCAATAAATCTTAGAACCGACCTGTTTGTGATTTTACAGACACCTCTTCTCGAAGTGTTCCCGGAAGCTCAGCAGCACGAGGAGACTCACAGCCTGAAACCCCCCCAGACATCGCGGCCCCCGGCAGGCCTCCCACCCACTGTCTGTAGGACCTGGGCCGGGTCAGGGTGCCCCACGGCACGGCCCCACTCCACCTGGGTCTGGAGGCCTGCTCAGCGGGACGAGGAAGGAGAAATCAGCGAGAGGCACGGCGTAGGGTCTAAGACAAGAGGCAACAGTTGATGCTGTTTGCAGAAGACACGATCATCGTCCAGGAAGACCAGCAGAATCGGTGGGTAAACGATGAGAGTAGGAGCCCAGTAAGAGCGCTGGATAAGAGACTAACCTACAGAGAGCCGTAGCATCGTCTTGAGGACATTGTGCAGAGCGAAGTCGGCCAGTCACAAAAGGATGAACACTGTATGGCTTCACTTCCGTGAGGAAACCGGGCTGATGGAATTCATCCACCGGCGGATGGTGGCACCAGGGGCTGGGTGGGGGGCGTGTCTCACGGACAGAGTCAGCTTGGGAACCTGGAAAGTTCTGGAGGCGCACGGTGGGGGTGGTTGTCCCAGAGTGTGAGTGTGCTCCGTGCCCCCGAGCTGTGTCCCCAGAAAGGGTTAAAATGGAAAATTTTATGTGAAGTATAATTCTTCACAATAAAAAGATCAACATCACAATAAAGAATAGTAAAGAAGCCAGACATAGAAGGTCACGTGGTGCGTGGTTCCTCTACCATGAAGCAGCCAGAACAGGCAAATCCCCACAGAGCAGACCGGTGGTGGAGGGGCCGGCCTGCCTCCGGGACGACGCAAACGCCAGAACCAGGCAGACGTGGGGGCGGCTGCGGTCACGTGGACGTGCTCGGTGCCCCTGGAACACACACTTCCAGATGGAGAATTTCAGGGGCGCCTGGCTGGCCTGGTCGGTAAAGCATCCGAGTCTTGATACCTGGGTCGTGAGTTCGAGACCCATGTTGGGTGTCGCGCTTACTTAAAAAAAAAAAAAAAAGAGGTGAATTTTACATAACATAAGAAATTTTTTAGGTAGGCTCCATGCCCAGTGTGGAGTCCAAAGTCGGGCCTGAACTCACGACCTTGAGATCGAGGCCGGAGCTGAAATTAAGAGTCAGTCGCTTAGCCAACTGAGCCGCCCAGGCGCCCCTCACCTCATTTTTAGCAATGGAAACCATCGGTGGTATTCTATACACCAGCATTAACCACTCAGGGCAAAAAGCGTTCACGATGTCAGGGAAAATGATAACGTGTGTGGGAGCTAACCGAAGCAAGAGTGTAGACGACATCTGAGGAGAGACCCGCAGGCCTCGAGCACACCGCGGATGCTGGCCCGAATCCCTGGGCCCCGCGGTGCTCCCGGCGGGGCTGAGCTTCATCCACAGCCCCGTTCTTCCACGGGGACCTGCAAAGTCCCTGCAGTCCTGTTCAAAGTTACAGCCGGAGAGCTTTCGAGAACTAGATAAATTTACCCTCAAATCTGCGAGAGGAAAAGGCATGAATACCCAAGTAGACATTGCAGACAGAGGAAAGAGGGGCCAGGTCTTCAGGGCTATGGGCACATAGCAAAGGGACAGTTTTACAAACCAGCTGGTTTGGGCAAAGTGAGACACCGACCGGAGGGAGCCGCAGAGCCCGGCGGCCCGGGGGCGGGGAGGGAGACCCGACCCAAAACCTGGGGCGCACAAACCATCAGGCCGACAGCGGGTGCGTTTGCTCCCGTCCAAGTCAGGGATTCAGACAGGACGGACCTGAGTTCGTTGAGCACATCCATAGGGACCGTTGTCTAGGCTATAAAGGAATTCGGCAATTTAGCAGGGAAAAGCTAGAAATCCCACCCAAAAACGTGAGAAAAGGAGCAAAGGCTATGAACGAGCCTGTCCCCGAGGGTGAGGCCCCGAGCCTGAAGGCCTCACGTGGGAACGCGGTCCAGCACATTGGCCGTGGGAGACGCACCAACTGAATCACGAGAATTCGCTGCGGACGGTCCGACACGGGGCGCCGGTGTGTGCACGGATGTGGCTGGGCGTCCGGAGGGGGTGGGCAGGCGTGGACACGCAGCCTGGCTGGGAGGTGGCCAGCCGGGCGGGGGTGTCCCCACAGAGCCGTCGGGGAAGCCGCAGGCATCCAGCATACGGGCAGGAGGGCAGACTCCGAGCTGGGAGCGTTTCTGGAGCTAATCCACGCATCCCGAGACCCGGCTCCGCGGACAAACAGAGGCGGGAGGGGTGCCGGCCGGCTCTGTGCAGGGTGTGGGGGGGCTGACCACGCCCACGCCCTGAGCAACGGTCTAGTCCCCGGGAGGGGCGTGGCGGTGAGCGCGTGGCCTGCTCCCCTCACCCAGGTGAGAAGGACTAGGGCCCTCGCGTCCAAGGAGCCCCAGCTCCCTGCAGCCCGAGCCCATGCCCCGGCAGGTGGACCCACGGCTGTCGGGGGCCCTGGCCTGCGGCCCTGCCTGAGGTTGCTCTGTCCCCTCTTCCCGACGCCTCGGCATCCACCGTGTCACAGGGTGGGTCCTGAGGGGAGCCCCTGCCCCCCACGCATGTTCCTGAGGTTTATTCTCAGCCTAGGCCTGGAATAGTATCCTCCCTGCTTGGACACAGGGCCTGCAGTGGCCCTGATGCCCTGCCTGGGTCATTGCCAAGCTATGAGATAGCTCCACTGTCCCCGGGCGAGCCTGGGGTGCCCAGGGATCACATGATTACGGAGGCTGGGAGGCTGGGAGCCTGGGTAGGGAGGCCGGTGAGAGCCAGCCCCTCCTGACCCACTCGCCCAGGACCCTGGACACAAGTGCTGGACAAAAGCCCCTCCCCAGCTCGGTCCCTCCCACACACAGGGTTCCCAGGGCGATTCTCGGGGAGCCGAGTCTGTGGCCCTTGTCCTCTGCAGCGGAAGGCCACGCCCCCTCCCATGGCGCCCTCCCGCGCGGGGCTGCGGGCCTCTCCTGGGGCCCCGGCGAGTGTCAGGGTGCCTGCCCCAGAGCTGGAGAAAGTCGGGGTCTTGTCAAGGAGAACGTGGGTTTCAGGCTGGAGCTTCCCGGCTCGCTGTATTAGGGTTACTCTGCACAGGGCCAGCCGAGCGGTCCCCTCTCCCGTCGTCCGCAGGCCCCCAAGAGCTCCGGGTGGCCTCTGTCTCGTCCAGCCACAGGGTTATAGGCCCGAGCCTTGGCTGAGGACAGGACTGACGGCCAGGAGGGTGGCATGCAGGGTCTGCGGGTCGCAGAGGTTTCCAATACGAGGCTGTGGAGAGAAACCGCAGTCCGGGGCGTGGGGTTCCAGGGCTGGCGGGTGGGGGAGGGGTCGCCAAGCCGGCTTTACACCCGACGAGTGTCAGGAAGGGTTCCTGCTCGCAGCCCGGGACCCAGGGCCCCAGCCAGGATGCCCGCCTCCACTCCACGGCAGCAGGGGTGGTCGGACCTGGCCTGCAGCCAAGTGTCACGGCCAGCGAGATCCCTAAGCCCCCTGACCGCTAGCTTTCTCTGTTCTTTCTTCTGTCCTTTCCTCTCTTTTTCCCCAAAGCAGGTTTCCTTGTGATTATCGGGGTATTTATTTTGAAGTGAAAGCCGCTTGGCATTCCTACGCGGACAGACACTATATACAACGCTGGTTTCCTCTCAGAGCAGAAGTTAAAAATTATTCAACGCAAAATTCCTGGGCTGTGTTGCAGAGGCCGGTTGTACCAGGCAAAGGTTTCCACCGCATTCCGCCCAGCCGGGCCACGATAAGGCAGCCCCGGGGAGCCGCGCCTGCCCACGCTTCTCGGCCACCCCGCCGCCCTCCCAGGGACCAGGTAGGACTGCGGCTTCCGGGAGAGCACCAGGGAGGACTTGGTCTCGCGGGGTCTAGGCTGACCGCGTCGCCCCTGATCGGGGCTGCCTGGAAAGCCCCCACCACCCCTGCAGTTTTTCTTTCCGAGCCGTGGTCCAGCCCACGGTCTCTGGGATGTCCTGCTGTTGCCAGTGATGCTGAGGCCTCGGGGACCATGGGGAGGTCCCCTGCCCGTGACCCCGTGGGAGCAAGGGGGGGTCTTCGGGCACGGCTGCTTCAGCTGAAGGGGTCTTACAGAAAGCTAGCGGTGTTTCTGCTGTTTGTTGGGGGATGGGAGGGACTGTGGCCAAGGCACACCTTTGGGAGTGTCGGAAAATATCTGGGAAAGCTGGAGGGGGCCGGTGGGCCTGTGCCGGCCAGGCAGGAGGCCTGAGGTCCCCCAGCACGGTGACCTGTTGGAAATCCAGCCCCACGGGCTGCACAGAAAGGCCACACGGTGACCCACAGGCTCCCTGGCAGAATGGGGGTCTTGGACCTCTGTGATGGGTGTGGGGTTTTGAGCGTCCTCTGGGGAACGATGATTGTTAAGTCCCTAAACTGTTTGCTTATGGCCCAGCCATCTCGGAAGATGACAGCCAGAGTCCTGGGGCCCAAAGAGGGAGGGAACCAGACTGAGATCCTTCACATCTCCTAGACGTGACAACGGCCAGAAAGCACTGGCAAGGAAACCAAATTTATTCCATTTCACAAGACACACGTATACCGTGCTCTACCCTTAAGGTATGGAATTCGCGATGGGCTGGAGTAGGGCCTGCTTCCTCCATCAAACTGAAACTGAAGGCTGCCGAGATGTGGAGCCGAGGGCGCCGTGGTAACGTGGTTTTGTCGGTAACAAAAGAAACAAGACGTGGCCTAAAACACAGGACAGTCCCACAGTGGGGCTAGGCCTCGCGTGGTCCCAAGGCAAAGCGGCCCGAGTGTGGTGGAGACCGTGCCCGCCCAGGAAGGCGGACCCGGGCAGGGGCTGCTAGACTAAGCGTGACCTCATCATGGGAAATGGATGTCGTCCCTGCCGTCTGTCAAAGAGGATGTGGAGACGGGGGCAGTTAGGGTAGGAGAGCCCGTGAGGTCACAGCCGACTTTCAGCCGTAATTACAGGTCATTCAGACACTCCTGAAGCGACTCCCAGGCTCCACCGGGTGGAGGGTACGCCGGCTGGATTTTTATTTCATTTTTTTATCGTAGTTATATCTGTATGCAGTATGAGTCAGCCATTCCTATAAGGCCTGGACAAACATGGCTCCCGGTCACCCCCTATGCCAACCCTTCCATATTCCAGACCATTCTTGTGCTATTTGCCAGCATCTGTGTCACGCCGTGATTAAACAGCTTCTTGGTGGTTCGGTTTTCGGCAGTATCTCCTGAACGCATTCTACGGAAGACGGCATTTACTTCCCCCACCTCTCCCCGCCCCCGCACGCGGGCGTCCCTGTATTTCCGACGCAGTCATGTGATCATTTGAGTTCGCTCTGTATTCTGCATTCACGCCAGGCCGGTGGCATGCCCTGCTTGTTGTTCTAACCCACACATGTGCTGTGTTCCCCGGAGTTAATAATCGCCTTTCTTTTTTCGTGCTTGCTGAGTTTTCTCTGAACTCATTACTAATTCATCCTCAGATTCTTGCCAGTGGCTTAAACTCAAACACAGGGAGGTATTTCTGAGGCTAATGCCCTGCTCCGGTCCTGGTCAGTCCTCCTGGGTCCGTGGCAGGGCTGGCACTTCAAAATCTCCCTCGTCTTCATCCTGATGATTCCCTTTGCTTTTCCCCTCGGGTGGGTTTTCCTGGATCTCATGTCTTCCTCGTTCTTAATTAGTCCTTGTTCTGGTGGAGCATGTCTTTCAGTAGCTTTTTGAAAAAGGGTACATGGCGGACACGTGGCTTTAAAATGCCTTTAATCCACTGTCACTTCCATGATAGTCTGGTTGTGTACGCAACTCTGCTTTTCCTCCAAACTGTGAGTCTGGTATCCCAGTGTCTCCCAGTTTCTGATGCTGCTGCGGGTAAATGTGATGTTGTTTAACTCCTGATCTGTGGCAGGAAAACCACTTTTTTTCTTGCTGAAAGTGTGTTTGGCCTTCTTTTTGTCCCCAGTGTTCTGACAGTTCATGAAAATGACCTTTGTGGGCGCCTGGGTGGCTCAGTGGGTTAAAGCCTCTGCCTTTGGCTCAGGTCATGATCTCAGGGTCCTGGGATCGAGCCCCGCATCGGAGTCTCTGCTCAGCGGGGAACCTGCTTCCCCCTCTCTCTCTGCCTGCCTCTCTGCCTACTTGTGATCTCTCTCTGTCAAGTAAATAAATAAAATCTTTTTAAAAAAGAAGAAAGAAAAAGAAAAAGAAAATGACCTTTGCGTGGATGCATTTCCATCTCTTTTCCTAAGTGCCCAGTGACTCTTTTGGTCTGGGAATTCCTGTCCTTCAGTTCCAAGAAATTTTCTTGAATTATTAATTTTAAATTCTTTCTTCCCTCTGTGTTCTCTGTTCCGTCTTTCTGTGGTAAATATTGGGATCCTGGACCTCTTAGACTGGCCTCTAATGACCTTTCTTAATTCCTGTTCCCGGTCTTCTGGCTATACTTTCAAGGAAATGCTTTAATTCTGTGTTCCAACTCCCTTATTGAGCTTTTCACTTATTCTGTAATATTAATTTCCAAGAATTCATTTTGGTTCTCTGACTATTTATTTCTACAGCTCTCTGATCTTTTACTATGGTCAGGATATTTTATCTCTTTGAGGATAGTGATTTTTTTTTTAAGTTTTCCTCTCATACAGAGTCTGAGGAAACACAGGAAATATATTTTTCCCCTTATTTCCTTACTGTCACACTTAAATAGTATCAAAGTTAAATCGGAGTTGAATCAGAGTTAAGAACTCATAAATTGTCGAGAAAAACATAAGAAACTCTACAGGAGGGTGGGTGTGGGCTCCGGCCTGGTGAGCCGCTGGCTAAACCCATGAGCAATCAGACTGGAGAAAGGTCCAGATGCACCACTGGTCAGGAAGGCAGGAATCAGACAAAGGTCCGTTTTCTGGAAGCAGAGCCCAGGGCGGGGACGCCGTGCGAGAGGAGGACTGGGGCGAGCGGTACGTCAGGGAGCAGGGAAGCCAGGCTGGGCAGGGAAGGGGCTTCTGGTCTCGGGGAGCGGGCCGAGCTTCCCCGCTGAGTATCCGTCTGAGGGCAACCACCCCCGGGACACGGCCGAGAGCCCTGGGCAGCGGGGGCTGTGCCCCTGCTGGACGGGGGTCTGGGGGGACACCCGGCTTCCCTGGAGGTCAGGTGTCACTTGGGGGCTGACATCTGTGCAAGACCGGAAAAGCAAAGCCCGGGCCGCTGCAGAGGCAGCCAGCTCTCGTGCCGCGGGGAGCGCAGGCCCCGGTCCTCGGGGAGGGCGGCCTGTTCCCATCGGCAGAGTCCCTGGTGCGAGTCCGCGGCACCTGTAAGCTGCCTGCAGGGAGGCGTCCTGAGCCCCCGACCACGCGTGACAGGAGGCAGGGCGCGCCCTCTGGCCGCGTGCGTGAGCTGCTGGGTGTCCCGGTCCGTCTGCGGCGTCCCCGGCGGCCGGCCGGGGTCTCCTGTCTCTGGCCCCTGGTGTGCCCTTCCCAAAGCGGTGATCGCGAGTGTGACGCTCCCGCGTGCGCCGATGTCGTGTGCGCTACTGCTCAGGGAGGCCCGGAGAGAGAAAGGCCGGGAGCGGGCCGCACCTGGCGTCCTCCCCACGAGCCCAGTCTCTGCCCCCGGGCGGTGGTGGGAAGGCGGCCTCGTACTGGATTGTCTCACTTCCTAACCCGCCTGATTAGCGCTGGGTGGACCTTTAACTGTTTCTGCAGAGACCTGGGCCGCCCGGGGACCGAACGGTGGCCTTTCCCCCTCACCCATCCGGTCTGTGCCAGGGTGCGCAGCGGGGACTTTGGGGCCACTCACAATGTCCGTCTATCCGTGAAGCGGCTCGACAGGCTAGGCCGGGCCTTCCCCGGTCTGTTTGGACAAGCGCAGAGTTTTCTGGCATTTGACCCAGTGGGTCACTGGTCTGGGGAGAGGGGAATGTCCTGGAATGTAGATTCTGTGTTTTTCCCGAAAAAGACCAGTCGGGTTCATTCGCACATCTTTGCTGTGAGTCCCTTGCTTGGTGCCTGGGAGAGCGGCGGCTGGGAAGACACTGACGTTCTCTCCCCTGGGAGACGGGCGCCCAGCGTGGTAGCACAACTGCACACCAGCTCCCGGGGAAATGCAAGTCCGGGCGCGCCCTCTCCCCGCACAGACCCCCTCGGGCCTTCTCCGGCCCTCTCGCCACCTCCCCATCCCACTCTGAGAACCGGGACAGGCCGGTCACGTCCCCCCATACACCCACCCTCACACCCTGCTACCCAGCAACAGCATCCGAGACGGGCTGTCCCTGCCTCCCGGGACGTCGCCGAGTGTCACCCCGGCAGCTGAGGCGGCCTCGAGGGAGCAAAGGTCCCTGCACAGGCCGGCCTGAAGGTCCTGGGGTCCTGGAGCTGTCGCCACACCCTGGGCATCTCGGGGAACTTCTCAAGGCCTTGGGGGCGGCTGGCGTCTGCCGGGCTTCCTGGGCCCCCAACAGGACGGGTGGCACCTCTTTCCGGCACTCTGCAAACAGGTGCCAAGACTATGGTCACACAAGCCCCTGGAGAAGGCGTCCGTGTCACAGGCCCTCATTCCTGCCGGTCCCCAAGAAACAGCATTCGGAGGGAAAGTGTGGGATTTGGCGGCAGGGGGGAAACCCCACAGAAGGACTTGGGGACGGCAGGGCCTGTTGACGAGGGGTCAACTGACCACCGAGGCCCGGCGAAGAGGACACCTGGAGGCTGGGGGCCATGTCCGTGGCTGACACGGGCTCCGGCCCTAACCCAAGCCTCCCTAGTGTCCCTGTAGGGGGTGTGGTTTGTTTTGCGAGGTTCTCTCCAGGCCCGAGGGAGTGGTGTGGGGGGGTGACTGGGCTGCGTGGCGACCACAGCCCCCTCCAGCCCCTCCGCTGGGGGCTGCCCAGCCCGAGCCCAGACCCAGCACGCCTGCGGCTCTGGAGGGCTTTAGTGTCCGATGTGCTGGAGGCCTGGGAGCCCCTCCCGTGAGCCCGCCTCCCTTGGCAGGCACGCTGCCTACAGCCTCTGACCGTCCCCCAGGGCCCGGCGGGAAACCAGGCCCCAGGGCCGCCGTCCGCTGCTCCAGCTGCTCTGCTGACGGGCCCAAGGCTGCCCGGGGCATTTGGGTCACGAGACCTGCAACCCTACACCCCCTCCACACCTCCCTGGGCAGGACTGGAGAGTCTTGCCACCTCCGTCCCCAGGGGATGGGATGCTCCTAGGCCACGGCGAGCTAGTAGATGTTTAACAGCTGGCCCGGGCCGGGGGTCCGGGGAGGGGGTCGGGGGGGGCGCCTGGCTGTGACATTTGTCCCTTTCCACGGCGTAAACCCCCACCACAGGTCTCCAGCGGCCAGGGTGCAGCCGGTGAACTGAGCTGGGGACAGATGTGAATAATCTGCCAGCAGGAGCATTTCCCGAAGGCACTCCTGTCCCCCTCGTGTGGTCCCGTGTGGGACGTGTCCCCAGGTCTCTACAGGGCCTCGGGGTTCCGGGGGTCTGTGGCCCAGGGCTGATGGTGGATGCCCGAGCCTGGGCTGAGGGGCCTGCCATGGCCCCCTTCTAAGCGCACGGGTGCCTGCAGCGGGAACTAAGGGAATGTGTCCAGACCCATAGCTTTGTGTCCCCACACACACCCTCTGCGGCTCTCTGTGCCCTGGGGTGGTGAGGGGGGTAGCTGGGGGCTAGGGATGGTGGGGGCAGAGGCCGCAGCCCTGGAGGGCTCTGGGCGGAGCAGAGGTTTGGGGGGAGGTGAGTGGAGAACCGTGGGCCCTCCTTGCCCTGGGGAGGGCACCATGGGGTCCGCGCCAGGCGAGCAGGCTGGGCTGGCCGGTGGGGGGCGGCTGCGGCCAGCCTGTAGCAGAAGGAGGGGGTCCGAGGTGTCTGCCCTGGAAAGGCTGCAGGGGAGAAGGGCTGCTGGTGGCCTGCGGGGTTCAGCTGGCGAGCCACAGAAAAAGTGCCTGAGCCCCAAACAGGGTCCGGTGTGTGGCTGATGCGAGGGTCCCGTGGCTGCTAGGAGGGGTTCACCCTGGGCGGTGGCTCTGATCACTCCCGGACAGCAAAGGGGAGCACAGAGCCGGGGTGTGGGGGGTCTCAGTTTTTGGGGTGCAGGCCTGGACAGCTGCCCCCAGGGGGGAGGGCGTGGGGCACAGCCCTGAGGCTGCACGCTGGCTGGTGGGATCCAAACACAAAACTTGAAACTTCTCCGGAGTGAGCAGACACCTGCCTTCTGCTGCGGGCTGGAAGGGGGTGGGGCGGGCTCTGGTCCCCTGGGTGGGGGGGTCTCTGCCCAGGCAAGGCCTTGTGAGACAGACAGGAGGGCGGACCCTTTTTCTGGTGGGACTGGAGCCTTCTCCCCTCCATTTGTCTGGGTTAATTCAAGAGCAGGTGCAAACAAAGGTGCCGCCCAGGCGGGCTTAACCCTTTCCCCGCCGACCTGCTCCGGACTCTGGGGGCGGGGTAGCGCACGTTGGGGTGGGAGGGCCAGAGGCCCGGCCCCCCACAGAGGCCAGCGTGCCCTGGGTACTTGGCCTCAAGCATCTTCGTGGGGATAGTGGACCTCACTCCTGCCGACCAGCTGGGTCCAGTCGAGCCTAGGAGGGGGCCGAGGCGCCAGCACGCTCCCTCTCCAAGCTCGCTCCCTCTGCAAGCTCGCTCGCACCAGGGCCTCAGGAGTCCGCGCACCTGTCCGCGACCCCCCCAGCCCCGCCTCTTCTTCGCTTTTCCGGCTAACAATGCGGGCGGGCGCTTTGTGGCGGCCTCACCCTGGGGACCGCGCTGGTCCTGGGAGGTGGGAGGGTGCGGGTGGGTGGGTGGGAAGCTTAGCTTTGCATAAGGAAACCCGAGCCCCGCCAGGTGCGAGAGACAAAGGCCTGAGGCCGGCCCGCCCGGTGGCTCTGGGGGGCGGATCCTCCACACGGGGTCTCCGGTCGCCCCCTCCTCGGGCCTGTGCGCAGATGCGGGGGTGGAGGGCGTCTGGGCGGGAGGATGTGAGCGGGGGCGTCTAAGAGGCCCGAGGTTGCCCCAGCCTCCAGCCCCACCTCGGGGCGGCCCCCTCCCCAGCCGCGCAGGCCAGGGGTCTGTGGACTGAAGGGGAGCCTGGAACAGGGCCGGCAAGCTTGCCGGTCATAGCACATCTCTGTGTTTCCCAGAAAAGGGCAGGTGCCTGCCCGGAGCGGGGCGTCTGGGCTTTCCCTCCGCGTCCTGCTTTCCCTTCCACAGCCCTGTGTTGGGTCGTGGGGCCCCCATCTCAGGACCTGGGGCCTGTGGCCCTCGCTCGCCACCCTCTGCAGTGTCTCTTGCTGTGGGTCCTTCTGGGGTCTGGGGGGCTCTGAGACCCCCGATCCTGACTGCAGGAGCACCCCCCTGGGGGCTTTGGGGGCCTACAGAGGGAGAGGTTTCTTGGAGAGAGGGCTGCGCCAGCCCCCACCTGGCCGGCGTCGGGGTGTGGCACAGCCTCTGGGTCTGCGTTCGGATCCCTGTGCCCTTGGGGAAGGGTTCAGGGTCCTCTATCCCAGCAGCTGACAGAGGCCTTTGGGCTTGGGCACAGTGAGCGGCAGGGGGAAGGAGGGCTGGGGTCTCCGCCGCCTCTCCGGCTCGGCCCACCGCCACGACAGGGTCAGGAGCCTGGGCCCCTGCAGCCTCTGGGGGCTCTCCCGGGGCCCCTCCGAGGCCTTCCTCCTCCGGGCGCCACATGCTTGTGCCTGCACACACGTACTAGTCCCACGTGTGTTCGGTAACACACGCACACGCGCACGCGCACACACACACACACGGAGGAGTGTGCGCTGGAGGTGGTGACCAGCACGGCAGGGGTCCTCCGGCCCGATCCTGGGTGAGCCACCCCTCGTCCCACTCAGCTCACTTCCAGACGTGCGTGCCCCTGTGGCCTTCCGGCCTCCTGTCTCGGGGGCCCTGGGAGGGGGCGGCCAGACTGGGTCAGCCCCAGCCCCACAGGCTTTGCTTTCTTGGGTCCCGTCAGGCCTGGAGCGGTCTTGACCCGCCGCCAACCTCCCCGGCTGGCCAGGCCAGGCCGAGCTCACCCACACAGGCTCCACCTGGCTGGACGCCAGGGGCGGCTTCCTGCTTTCCACCTGCTCCAGGAACAGGGCGTGGCCCTTCGTCTCCCCCGTGCCGGGGTCTGGCCGCTTCCGGGCGCTTCCATCACACTCTGGGTGTCCAGCAACCTTGTTCTCTGGGCAGGCAGTGGGGGAATCCGGGAGACACGGGGAGGGGAGGGAGCCCCGGCCACAGGCGGCACGCAGGAGGGCCCCTGTCCCGACTGAGACAGCTCCCTCCCCAGCGGAGGCGGATGGCCCTGGCTCTGCTCGTCTGTGGAATGCGGTGAATTTTCCAGAAAGCTGAGTTTAGACGCGTGCCATGTCCAGGAGGCACCGTCCGCCCCAGGACTGTGTCCTCCCCGAGACCGGTGCTAGGGCTTTGTGCGGTGAGACGACAGGTGCTGGCGGGCAGCATTGTTGAATGGCCTTTGCGTCAAACAAACACACGATAGGCCGTGACCCCAAACGCCAACACAATTTCTCCCCCCTGCCGTACCAGCAGACGTCCCGAGGAGGGGGAGAGGCCCAGAGACGCTGAGTCTACGTGCGTGTGTGCACCCCTGCACACGCACGCCTGGGTCACCCAGCGGCACTTACACACCTAGCCGCCTGCACGTCTGCGCACGCGGTGCCCTCCGTGAGCGAGCCCCGCCCGCATCCCGCCTCCCAGCCCTGACCTCAGGCCGCGCGGCATCTGGTCAGGTCCCTGTGAGCCCAGACAAGCCCTCGCAGATGCTCCCTGCGTCTGTCCATGGGACCCCGGGTGTCACGTGCACTCGCGGGCACTCGCACAAAAGCCCCGGGGCCTCCAGAGCCTGGCACCCAGACAGAGGAAGAGGCCAGTCCCCAGAGCGGTCTGGGGACAGCAGCCCCGGACAGGAGCCATGCCCTCGGGGAGCAGGACGGGCGACCCGGAGCCCAAAGGGATGGACGGGACCTCTTCCATGGGTGTTTGATGATGGGCGTGTGGGCCGTGTTTAGGGGTCATGTGCTTGGTAGGGAGGGTGCAGGCTCCTTCCTTCTGCCAGGGTCCCTCCTCAGAGGGTGCTAGACTATCCTGAGATGGGGGACCCCCGAGGAGGGAGGTCTGACCCCGAGGCGGGAGGACCCCCGTATGTGACAATGAGGAGGAAAGGCAGCCAGAGTTGGGCCCGGGGGGACAGCAGGGTGACAGTGGGGTTGGAGATGTCCTCTCCACAGCTCCACCCCGAAACAAGACCTGGGGTGCCCCTAGTGTGACCCCAGCGCCTCTCTGTGTCCAGGCAGAGCGGGGGGGACACGTGAGTGAGGCTCCGGGAGTCTGCAGGGTGAGATCTGAGGGGAGAAGCCCCTTGGGGGTGCAGCCATATTGGGGAGCCGTTGGGACAGGAGGCAGTGTCCTGGGGCAATACCCTGCATGGGCAAGTCAACTCCAGGGTCTCGCCCCTTGGACAAGTGGGGCGACCCTCCTGGGCCGTGGACGGGCCCGGGCCTGCTGGCTCACCGGGGCAGGGACCTCCCTTAACAAGACAGGTGCGCTGCCCAGAGGTCCCAGCCCAGCAGCACGGCCCCCAGAGTGACGTGCGTCCCCGTGGGGAGCAGGGGGGGCTGGGGCTTCGGGAGCTCTGCAGGACCTGAACCAGGAGTGACTGTGGGGCAGGGGGTCCCCGCCCATCAGGTCGAGAACTTCCTGCAGGGGGGCAGGTCTGACCCTCGGCCGAGGAGGCTCATGGAGCCGCCGTGGGCCCGCTGGGGGCAGCAAAGCATCCAGGCTGATGAGCGTGGGGAACCCTCAGACGCGTGCCCCCCTCTCTCAGGCAGCAGAGTGGGGGTGAGAGAGACTCCTCGGAGCGATCCAGGCATCAGGACCGTCCCCTGGGTCCCCTGGTGCCTTCTAGTTCACCCCAGAGTCCCAGGTCTGCTGGACGCAGTTGCCATGGGTGCCTTCGGCCTCCTCATGTGGCGGAGGCAGGAAAATCCCCGGACATTTTTCTTTGGAAGACCTGAAGCCCAGGTGGCATTCATTAGCCGAAAACCCCATACTATCCTTAAAGCCGGTTCCGTGTCACGCTGTGCTTGGCCCAGCCCACGGGGACAACCGCCCACGGGGACGACCAGACCATGGGGGACGACCGCCCACGGGACAACAGCCTACGGGACGACAAGCCCACGGGGGACGACAGCCCACGGGGACGGCCAGCCCACGGGACGACCAGCCCACGGGGGACGACCGCCCATGGGACAACCGCCCACGGGGACGACCAGCCCATGGGGGACGACCGCCCACGGGACAACAGCCTACAGGACGACCAGCCCACGGGGGACGACAGCCCACGGGGACGGCCAGCCCACGGGACGACCAGCCCACGGGGGACGACCGCCCATGGGACAACAGCCCACGGGGGACGACCAGCCCACGGGACGACCAGCCCACGGGGACGACAGCCCACGGGGACGGCCAGCCCATGGGACGACCAGCCCTTGAGGGATGACTGCCCACGGGATGACAGCCCACTGGGGATGACAGATCACGGGGGACGACCAGCCCACGGGGGATGACTGCCCACAGGGGACGACTGCCCACGGAACGACAGCCCACGGGGGATGACCGCCCACGGGGGACAACAGCCCACGGGGATGACTGCCCACGGGACGACAGTCCACGGGACGACCAGCCCACGGGGGACAACCAGCCCACGGGGATGACAGCCCACGGGGACGACCGCCCACGGGGATGACAGCCCACGGGACGACCAGCTCACGGGGGACGACAGCCCACGGGACGACCAGCCCACGGGACGACAGCCCACGGGGGACAACTAGCGCGGGAGAGCTCCCACCGCTCTGCCTCGTGTCCTGAAGCGGAACCAGAGCACTTACTGCCCCCTAACGGCAGCCACTAGTGGCGGCTTGCGTGCTCCCCGAGGGCCTCTGCCGCGCCCTTGAGAGCGGCTCTCACCGACCTTCGTGCACACGGCCTCCATCGTCCCCGGCTTTCGTGGTTACACTGCCTGGGGCGGCGTTCTACTTCGCGGTAGTGAGACACATCTGCATTTGCTTGGCTGCTTCCAGAGGCCGATGTGGCTACGTGGCCATACTCTGTCCCCAGCACAGGCCATGGGCCACCCTGCCCTCACCCCCCACAGACAGAAGCCCCGGGGCACGGTCTGCCCAGTCTCCTGCCACCCGGCCCAGGAGCAGCCCCCGGCAGGCAGGACGCCCATCCGGCAAGGCCGGTGGACGATCAAACGGGAACATCCCCGGGACCCTGGCCCAGCCCCCACCTAGTTCCGGGGGTGCTGTGGATGCTGGCAGAAATGGGAGGGGCCATGGAGGCCCACACCCCCCGGTGCGATGCCGGGATCCCCGAGGCACCGTATAGGGTCATGTCCCAGGCCTCAGTTAGACCAGAGGCCCACAGCGTGGGGGAGGGGAGGTGGTCCCACCCATGACGCAGGTGTGGGCACAAAGGGGCCTGTGTTGCCCCCCAGACCCAGGGTGGGGGCAGGGTCCACTTCCAGCGAGGCCTTGAGGGGCCGCCCAGCCCACCTGCCCCGTCCGGCTGGGCAGGGCATTGGCCAGTCACTGTCATCGAAGCAGCCCCGAGCTTCTCCCTCAGAGGGTCCCCCCTCCCTTTCCTCAAGGGCCCCCCCGTGTCCTGGGTCCCGGGGCCAGAGCCGAGTGTTGGCACACGTCCCCGGCCAGGGCCCCATCCATAGATGCCTGCCCCCCACGTCCTCCTTCCTCCATCCCCACCCACACAGCCCTGCCTTTGGAATAGTGCTCACCGCACCCACTCCTGTCCCCACCGCCCTGGGCCCACGGAGCACGGGCTCCTGGCAGCCCCTGGGGCCGGACCCAGCGGGACGCTGTGCGGTCTGTGAACCCCACTCCTCCCTCCCTTGGCAGCTTCTGGCTCCGGGGCCCTGGCCCGCCTCCTCTCTCCCTCCGCCTTCTCGGTTCCCCGCTGACAGGCTTCAGGAAACACCGGGTCTGGTGGCCTCCTCTCAGACTGTGGCCAGGCCAGAGCCCTCCCTCAGGACCGAGGCTGTGCTCCTGGCCAAGGGGAGCCCCACTGGACCTGTTCGGGGGCCCCGCCCTCCCGGTGTCCACCTTGGTTCCCCAGGGCCGGCCCCCTTGGTTCCCCAGGGCGCTGCCCCTCATCTTTAAACAAAACCCTCCGTGGCCACAGCCTCCAGTTCCCGCCTCTTTCTCCGCAGCCCTGCGAACAAAGCTTTCACTGCCTCCCCGCTCAGCACCTCCAGAACCCCAGCTTGGCTCCTCCCTCCTGCAGCCAAGGTCACGGCGACCTTCTCCCACCGGTCCGGCCTCCACGTCGCCCTCCCCGCCGTACCGTGCTCTGACGTTGCCGGGACCCCTGGGCTCCCCCACCTTCCGCCAGCGTCCTGTCCACCTCCTCCTCCTCCCACGGACATGCAGGCCCGGGCCGGTCCCCAGAGCCCTTCCTTCCGGGCGACCACCCCAGACGCGGGGCCCGGCCGGGGCTGCTGGCTTTCCGGCGTAGAGGTTCTCCGTGTCTTGGGAAGGCCGCGGGCCCCATGACAGCCGTCCTACCCACAGTTCTGAGCAAAGCCTCACTCCACGGGGCGGGAGGTTCAGCAAAGCTCTGACCCTTCTCGGGGCGACCGGGGCGAGCTCTCGGCACCTGTGCAAAGAACTCAGACTCCTTCCCGCCTGCAGTCCTCACGTGCTGGGGACCCAGGGTTCTGGCGCTCTTCACGCGTGCCTAGTGAGCGAGCCAAGGGCATCGAGTCTCTCCTCATCTCCCTCTCGTGGGAGCGGGTCCTCGGGTCACCGACCCCCCGGGGTTTGGTTTGGGTGGCCCTCCCATCACAGGGACCTGTCCAGAGCCACATCCTGCATATTTCCTCCCCAGCCCTGCCCTGCCTCAGGTTTCCGCTGCCCCCCAGCCTGCCCGGCACCCCCCTCCCAGCCAGGTGCCTCCCCTCGCTCCCAGGGGCCCTGCCACCCCCCCCCAGCCCCGCCCTCTGCTGCCCACCAGTGTCGGCCCACACGGGGAGCAGGTCGTCTGAATGGACTCCGCATTTCCTGCCGTCTGACCCGGAGGGCTGGGCGCCGGTCGGCCGCGTGGGGGGTCGCTGGTAGGGAGGGCGCAGACCGGCGAGTGCGGGGACACAGAGGCCCCTGGGGCCAGGGGGCTACTGAGTGGGTTTCCCTTCAGGGGACAGAATGTTCTGGAACCAGATGCAGACGGAGGGGGCCCAGCACGGTGAGGGCACCAAACGCCGCCGAGTAGTTCACTTCAAAATGCTTAGTTTTATGTTATGTGAATTTCACCTCACTTACAAAATACTCCCTTGGTAAACACCTCCCCCGTCAAACCAGATCCCATCAGACTAGAACCCAGGTGTTGCTTGGGGCCACTGGGCCCTCTCAGCCCTGCGGCAGCTGCGCCCCCACCGTTTCTGCTTGAGAAAGGCCTGGAAGGCTCAGCTGGGGAAGGCATCTGTGCCCCTGGAAACAGGGGAGCCAGGCTTCCCCCGTGTGCGTCTGAAAAACAAGCCTGCTTGGTGCCGGGGGTTGGCCCCAGAGCACAATCAGACTCCGGCGAGTGGAAAAAGAGGGTGGTAATTTTCTTGAGCCCATCCCTGGTGGCAGCCTCAGGCGTTTCCGTGACACTTTTCTGCCTTTGGAGACCAATTACCGAGGTGGAGGGGGAGAGCCGGGCCCAGCGGCCTCGTTAGCTTGCTTTCTCCGTCGGCGGGGGCCCAGGGAGGGCGGCGGGGGCCCAGGGACCCGGAGGTGCAAAAGGAGCCTCGCCGGGCCGGGGCCCCCGGGTGGGGTCAGGGCTCTGCCAGCGGGAACCGGGGGCAGGCCCCTCCCCGGGGGGCCGGGGGGCCCGGCGGAGAAGGCCAGCCGAGCTCCCTCCCTGCCGTGGCAACAGCCCAGCCCAGGCCTGCCTTTCCTGCCCCCCCCCCCCGGGTTGCATCAGACCGGTGGCCCCCTGGGGGCCCCAGCAGCACCTCAGGTGTGGGGGGTGTCCCGCCCCGGATGCCCAGCCTCCCCGCTCCAGGCTCTGCCCCCCTGAGGACTGCCCCAAACACCCCTCCCCTGCTGCCGCCCGACCCGACAAATACGGGGAGTCTGGATGGTTCTGCCTCCATGGTCCGCAAGGCGGCCCGCTCGGACTTGATCGGGGACAAGGCCAGACCAGAGACTGGTTCCAGAACAGTTTCCCAAACAGGCCGCTGACTCCTTGGAGGCCTCTCGAAGAAATCCCAGAGCAGGAGCCAGGATCCATGGCCCAACCCAGCCCCTCGCCCACCCCCACGGGAGCAGGAGGAGCCCGGGCCCTCTGCCCCCTCACCGCCCCCCGTCACCCCTTGAGCTGGTACCTCCATGTTTCCCCTTCTGAGGGCCGGAGGAACTGCCTCCCTACTCCCCTTGAAGCAGAAAACCCGAGGCCTTACTCCTGCTTGCCGGCAGACAGGCCTCTGTGGCGAGGGTTGGCGACGGCTCCGGGATCCTCCCCCTGGCTCAGGGCCTCTGTTCCCCGAAGGGCACCCGGAAAGTTCGGAGAAGCCTCACCTCCAGCATCCGTAGTTTCCTCCCCAGAGGTCACCCCCGTACCCCACTTGACCAGCCCCTGAGCCCCCTGCTCCCTATAGTCCTATCCGAATCTAACACGGAACACGGGACAAGAGCTGTGGTTCCCGTCTGTCCCCAGCTGGACCCCGGGAGGAGGCCCCATAGGACAAGCCCCTGCGGGGAGAAGAGCACAGAAACAGCCAAGGGGCCACCCGCTTTGGGGCATCTCCAGGTGGGACCCCAGGGAAAGGATGAAGGAGAGGCCCCACAACCCAGAGTGACTTCCTCACTGACCCTGCCTGACCTTCTCACTTATGTCACCTGACCTCATGACTGACCCCCTCTTGACCTTCTCACTTACCTCATCGGACCTTGTTGGGCCCACCTGACTTTCTCTCTGTCCTTTTGCAGACTTCATCTGACCTTCTTACTGACCCCACTTGACCTTGCTGACCTTCTCACCGACCTCATCTGACCTCTTTGCTGACCCCCTCTGACCTTCTCCCCCTCCCTCCTCTGACCCAGATTTCCTGAGCCCTCACGTTCTGCCAGCGCTGAGGACACCTGGGAGCTCATGGGGCCTACAGCCGGCTGGGGGGTGGGGTGCCCCAAATCCCGGGGGCTAACCAGAAGAGAGGCAGCATGTCTCCAGCCGGGGAAGCCACCGGGATGGGCCGGGCTGGGCAAGGCTGGGGTGGGGGCAAGGCTGGGCGTGAGGGTCAGCTAGAGCCAGACAGGGCAGTCCGTGGGGCAGAGTGGCCACTCTGGGCTTTGCTCGCTCCTACGGGGCCCTGGGGGCCACTGAGGACACTGGGTGGGTGTGGGCCCGAGAACCAACAGCAGGCAGGAGCGGCCGGCAGCACTCCCTGTCCCTGCCAGGCACGGTGCTGGGGCCGCCCCGTCCGCTGGGGTTCAGTTGCGGGCTGCAGACAGCGGGCCCTCGCCACTCGTGACTGTGACCGTGGCTGGAGGAGGCAGCTCAGGGGTCAGGGGAGGCCCAGAAGGCAGCCTAACCACTGCAGCTGAGCTAGGAGGGGTGGGGGGCTGGCCCGAGGACAAGGAGGCCGCAGACCATCCTGGCAGGGCCCCGCTGGCCCACGACCCCACTCAGAGCATCGAGGGTGGGGACGGAGGGGGACATCCCCTGGGAGCCCACCATCCTCCCAGCGCCGTCTGAGGGCTGGCGGGCAAGTTTCCCGCAGCCTGCAGTTTAGCTCTCGAGCCCCACCCTCTCCCCTGAATCTGAGAATTTTCACTCAAATTAGATGCTAAACCAGCCGCAGCTGGTGATTTGGAAGGCAAATCGGAACCACCACGCGGAGGCCTGGGGGCAGGGCTGGGCAGCAGGGGTCAGAGCGGGGTCTCCCCAGGCTCCCCCAAACCTGGCGTTGGAGGCCCCAGAGCGTCCGACACCTTCCAGGGCACTCCCTGTAGGCTCATGGGGCCCCGGGCCTCCTGCTCCCGTCCGCCCCGCCCCTCCTCCGGGCCGCTCCGGAGGGTCAGCTCCGAGGCCGCCTTTAGACAAAGCCAGCGCTGGTCACGAGCTGACCGTGAGCATCGTGCTGTCATTTTTGCGCCGGCACGGGGAAAGGGCCCAGCGACGTCTCTGGAGCCTGGTGCCGGCCCGGGAGGGACCCAAAAGCTGATGCTCTTGTGTCCTGAACCCGAGGCCCTCCCTTGTCCTCTGACCCCAGAATGCTGACCTGGGGCCATGGGCACTCCCCCTTCCCAGTTGTGAGCACCCCTGAAGTGCCCCTCGAGGCCCAGATGAGCTGGCACTCCGGCACCATTCATTCATTCATTCATTCCGCCCACGGTGCCACGCGTGCGGCCGCACGTCTCCTGGTTCGCCCTGAGCGGCACAAAGCCTCCCTCGGGGTGGTGAGCCCAGCCCAGACTGCGCACGCCGCTGGCCCGACAGTGCTGGGGGGCGTGAGGGCCGGGCTCCCAGGTGGCAGGTGGCGAGGGCCTCCCTGAGGTGTATGTGCACAAAGAAGCCAACGGGGGTGGGGGGGGCGCCACGAGAAAGAGGCCGGGGAGGAGGCGGGGGGATGGGGCAGGGGGACGTGAGCCTGGGTGGGGAGGGGAGGGGGGGAGCGGGGGACAGTGTGTCTCCACTTGCTGCCAGTCGAGCCGAGCCTACGGCCTCCGAGGTCAGTGGCAGGGGCCGGTCGGGGTCGCAAAACGGACCCAGGAGAGACAGCGGTGGTTAGAGCGGGCAGTGACCCGGGCCCCAAGGACCTCCAGGTCTGCGGGCACTATAAAGGTACAGCCCGCTCTCCTGAGGGCTGGGGCTGGACAGAGTGCCCCGGAAGGACGGAGGGCCCCCGGAGGACATGGGGGTGCAGACGGGTCTGGCCTGCCTCTCGCGCTTGGCCTGGCGGGTGGGTCGTGGGAGCTGTGCAGCGTGGGCACCGGGGAGAGCGAGGCGGAGGGGGACGGAGAACGCGCACAGACTGGGGCCGGGCCAGGTTCAGAGGTCAGAAGAAGTGCCCAGGGACAGGAGAGCAAGCCAAATGAAAGAACGGCTCCGAGGTGGAGAGCGTGACCCCTGGTGTCAGAAGGTCAAGGGCAATGGCTGAGAGCTGGGTGCTGGGCGTGGGGAGGAGGAGGCAGCGGGGAGGTGGGCAGCCCTCAGGGCTCCCTCTCCACCGAGAGGCTGCCGGCAGCTTGGAGAAGCGGGTGTCAGCGCCGGGCGAGGTGACCGCCTTCTGTGGGACGGAGGGGAGCCCCCCTCGCCAAAACAGACACAAACATGGTGACAGAGGGGAGCCGGTGAACGAAATGCGAATGTGGGGGGGGCGGGCAGGAACCGCTTTTCCTTCCGGGAGAAGATCCATGAATGAGAAAGTTGTCGTTCGCGACACCAGTGGGCAAAGCCGGAGCCACTGTTGAGCGTGAGGCAGGCAGGGGGTCTCTGACCCCTACGTGGGGGGGCTTTGTGCGGAAGGATGGTCCTGGAAGCTTCCCAGGGGTCTCAGCAGTCAGGGAGAGGCCGAGGAATGTCCTGGACCTGCTGAGACGAGGGGACCCCACAGCTCAGGGCAATGTGTGGTCCTGGGTCAGATCCTTCCGGAGGACAGGCCTGGGACAACTGGTCGGCAGGGAGTGAGACCAGCCCGGAGGGCGTCGGGGCGGGACCCCCCAGACTCCGTGGCTCTGCGGTGCTTTGCTGGGCCGGCAGGAGGGGTTTGGAGGTCAAGGGTGAGGGCCAGCTAGCCACTCACCGTCAAACGTCCTAGAAGACAGAAAGTCCCAGTACTCGCCATGGGGGGGGTCGTGCGCCCAGATCCACGTGCGGAAGCCCTCGGCCCTCAGCGCGTTGGCAGCGGGAAGGGGGCTGTGGGAGGAGGGCCGCTGAGACGAGGCCATGAGAGCGGGCCCCACGGGGGGTTGGCGCCCCTGGGAGGACAGAGACAGAGGGACCTTCCCTTTCCGCTCGCACACAGCGCGTGGGCTCTGAGACGAGGTGCCGTCCGCAAACCAGGAGGGGGCCTGGCCAGACGCCGCGTGTCCCGGCACCTTGGTCGGGTCCCCACGGCCTGGGAACTGTGAGAAACAAACGTGTGAGCCGCCCAGCTTTGCCGCCGTTTCTCAGGCCGGCCCGAGGCCCCTGAGGCAGTACCGCACTTGAGATTTTCCTGTGCGTCTGAGATTACTTCAGAACAACAAGGGGAAAAATGTCGCGAAGGAGAGACTAGGGCAAGACGAGGGCTGGGCCCTCCGCAGGCTTCAGGAGGCCTGTGCAGGGGAGGGTCTGCAGGGAGTGAGGGAAGCTGCTAGGACCCCTGCTCCGGGGGCTCTGGAAGCCGGCAGTGCAGAGGGCTTGGGAACTGGGGTCGGGGGCTGCGGTTTCTGACGCCGTTGAGGAATCAGTGGAGCATGGTGAGAGGCATCCAGAGACGCGGGTGATGGGCGAGGGGGTGATGACGGGAGGGGGGCTCCAGGAAGGAGGGGGCTTGGGGGGCTTGGGGGGGCCCAGCTGCCACATGGGGTCAGGCTGGGAGGGGCCACGAGGGCGTCGGGTGCTCCTCCTGAACGAGGTGGAGGCCCGGGGAGTCTGATGTGACACCCCACAGGGGGCTGCGTGCCCACTGCCCCAGCTGTGTGGCAGGGAACTGAGGACCTCCGTAGGTCTGCTCGGAGTGCCGGCCCTTTTCCGGAGGCTTCCCGCACGGCCGGGGGGGTCCTGGGGGGTCCTGGGGCTCCCTAGCCCAGCCAGTTCCCAAGTGTGAGGCTCCCTTTGCATTTGGAGGCTGGGGGCCTCCTACACTAGGCCTCTTTTCTTGAGTGCGGGCTGGGGGCGCTGAGGCCCAGCCACCCGTCTCCCCAGGCAAGCGTGTGAGCTCGGGCTCCGGCCACACCCTGTGGGTGCGGTGAGCACGGACGCCCAGGTCCTGTTCCACATCGAGGGGATGCTCCCCCAGTGCGTTCGGCTCTTAGTTTCTTCCTGACAGGCCGCTGGATCACTGGGCCTGCCCCACCTAAGAGCTCCAGACCGTAGGCCAGGCCCAGCCTGCCATGAGCCCTGAGGGGCCCGAGAGGACAGGAGGACCCCCCCCCCCCCCACAGTGCCCCCAGGGGCGGGAGGAGCTCAGATTCCCAGCAGGTCAAGGGCAGGAGCACCGGCCCCAGTCTGGAGCCACTCAGAACTAGCAGGGCAGGCGGGAGCCACGGCTGAGAGGAAGAGGCAGCCCCAGGCCCTGGGCCCTGCTCGGCCAGCATCGTGGGCCCGTGGACCCAGGAGGAGCCAGGCTTCAGGGCCCCGCGCAGCCCCGCAGAGCACCCCCAGCCGCCCCCAGGCTCTGGCCTCACCTTTGCCGCCAGGGCGAGGAAGGCTGGAAGGCAGGGTCACACAGGGTCTGCTGGTCCCTTGGGCTGGTCCGCTTGGGGCCGTCCACGCCCAAGGCCTTCTGATCCTGACCCGAGCGTCCTGGGGCACCCAGCACCTCGAGCCACCCCCCCCCCAGTGAAGGCAGAGGTCCCGCCGGGTCAGCCGCGCCTTGCAGGGAGTGGGGGGCATGGTCAATAGCAGGCAGCTATCCCCCCCGCAGCTCTGGTGTCCCCCACGCGGCCCACAGGGGAGGGCAGGGCCCAAGGTTGCCTGTCGGTCCCTCCCCAGCCGTCGTTCGGCATTGACGCTGGGCGCCCCCCCCCCATTCCCTCCGGGGCCGCGCAGCTCCAGCCCCTGTCGTCTTCCTCAAAGACACCTGTCAGTCGCGGCCGAGAGACACAGCTCTAGGTGACAGCGCTGGGGCCGGGGGCCGGGGGGCCTCCTCAGCCTGGGACGCCGTCCCTGCCGGGGCCTCGGCCTCTTAGAAACGAGGGCCAAGCGGAGCGGGAGGGCACGGGGCGCGTTGGCGGAGGTCAGGATGTGGCCGGCCTGAGCTGGCCTTCCCCCTCCATCACCTCTCCCCAGGCTTCTCCAGCAAGGGGGCTTGCAGGGGTCCTGAGCGTCCCCTTGGAGGGGCCATCATTTCCCGCCCGTGCGCGGGAAGTCGGAGGAGCCTGCGTCATCAGCCTGACGCCTGGGACCCCTGGTCCGTCCCCTCCAGGGCCTGCTCCCGGGCTTTGCCTCTCACACACTGGCCTTGGCTGTCCAAGGCGCGGGTCCATCTCCTGGGCGCCCTCGGTCTTCAGGGGCGGGACCCACAAGCCCTTCCCTCCCTGGCCCTGCGCAGCTTCCTGGCTCCAAGGCTGCCAAGTGGTGGCCCCAAAAGGCACCAAGCAGAGGGGACCATGATAGTCTGGGGGTCAGGTCAGAACCCAGGAATGTTCAAGTCCAGACGGACCAGAGGATTAGCGTCCCCGGAGCCCCAGGCTGACCCCAGGCAGGTGGGCAGTGGAGCGACCTTGGCCCCAGCCCTCCGTCGTGGCCCCAGCCAAGGCGAGAGGTGGCCTCAGACCCAGAGGCCCCCAGCCCCATCCTGAGCACTGGCCCGGCTTAGGGCCCAGGGCTCATTTCTGGCAAGCACTCATGTCCCCGCGTCTACTCCCCCAGCTCCCCGATTCCTCAGCCGTAGCAACCACAACGCCACAAACGGGACTCCTGCCAAGGTCACCGGCAGGACTCTTCAAAACATATTGAAATAAGCTTTCTATTTCCAAAATTTAGTTGTCACATCTCCTTAGGTCCCTTTGGGTTGTGACGGTCTCCCCCTTGTTTCCATTGACCTTGACAGTTCTGAGGAGTAGGGGTTGGCCGTTTTCTGGAACCCGGTTTGGTTTGGGCCGCCCTGATGTTTTTCTCGTGGGCAGACCGGGGTGTGGATTTGGGGGAGCCCCACAGAGGTGTGGTGCCCTCATGGGGTCATGTCAGGGGTTGCCACCGTGACCCTCATCTGCCCAACTAAGGTCTTTCCGCCAGTGGGATGTGTTTTATTGTCCTGCATTTTAATTTCAATGATCTTTGAGTCCTGTTGCTCGTTATTGTCATTGTTGTGTGAAGTGAAAATTAATTCAGACCGACCTACCTTTTACACCTCAAACCTTCTACCTGGAATCATTCTCCTTCTGCTGATATGCGTGCTTCGTGGTTCCTTTAGAGAAGGCTGCTGGTGGCCGGTTTTCCCAGTTCTCTCTTGGCTTCTGTTTGCCTTGCTATCTTCCACCTTTGTTCTGCGAAGACATTCTGGCTGGTGGTCCCTTTGAGCCCTCGTCCCACTGTCCCCTGCTGCCATGGTCACGGTCCAGACGCCAGCGGTCACTCCCGCCGTGGACCTGGCTTGTTTTTCTCTGGCCGCTTCTAACGGTTTGTCCTTGGTTTCCTGGGGGGGTTACGTCAATGACGAGGTGTGGGTTTCTGTTTATTTATCCTACTGGAGAGTCACTGGACTTCTTGAATCTGTATTTTGATGTCCTTTAACAGTTCTAGAAAATTTTCAGACCTTATGCTTTCAAATATCCATGTCTTCCACTCTCTCCACTTCCAACTCTGCATGTTTTATAAACACCTATATATCTTTCCCTCCCTTCTGTATTTTGTGGGTCTTTTTTTTTTTTTCCATTTCTAGTCTCCATTCTGGATTTCTTCTCATCTATCTTCCAATCCCCAGTTTTTTTCAGCTACTTTTTTTTTTAATTTTTAAAGATTTTATTTATTTGTCAGAGAGAGGGAGTACAAGCAGGGAGAGTGGGAGGGGGAGAAGCAGGCTTCCCGCGGAGCAGGGAGCCCGACGCAGGACTCAATCCCAGCACCCTGCGATCGTGACCCGAGCGGAAGGCAGACGCTTAACAGACTGGGCCACCCAGGCGCCCCTTAGCTACTTTTTTTTTAAAGATTTTATTTATTTTGGGTGACTCAGTTAAAGGGGCTGACTCCTGATTTTGGCTCAGGTCACGATCTCAGGATCCTGGGACAGAGCCCTGCTTCAGGCTCCACACTCGGGGGGGGGGGGGGGAGTCTGCTTAAGGATTCTCTCTCCCTCTCCCTCTGCCCCTCCCCCTGCCCTCACTCTCTCTTTTTTAAAAAAAAGTGGTTAAGACTTTTATGTAATCTCTATGCCACATGTGGGGCTTGAACTCAGAACCCCAAGGTCAGGAGCCACATGCCCCACTCACTGAGCCAGCCAGGCAACCCTTCTTTTCAGCTACTTTTAACCTGAGGGTAAGCCTATCCTTGAATTTTAAATTGTGGTTATTATAAGTTTTCAGTTCTAAATATTCATTTGGTTTTTTAATTGACTATATAATTGTTATAAGTTCCAGCTGCCTGCAGATCCTAAACTTTAATTATTATTTCTTTTTTTTTCTTTTTTTTTTTTTGGCTGCGTCTGATCATTCCAAACTCTGAGGTCCGTGCAAGTCTCTCTGATCTCCGTCGCTTCCGCTGCTTCTTGCTCACGGTGTCTTACGTTCTCGCACGTCGGGTTCTATCTTTGCCTGCGCGTCAGTCGTTGTACTTGAAATTACTCGTAGGAATCATTTGATGCCTAGAGTGAAGGCGTCTTCCCAATTCGTCTTTCTTCTGCCAGACACCAGGGCCCTGCCTGCTCTGGGACCACCGTGACTTGAGAAAGACCCCAGCACTTGAACTGGGCTGTCCTTATGCCGCTTCAGCGGAAACCCCGGCAGTGGGAAGCGCCCAGCTCTCTGTGGGGAGGGCGTCCTGTGAGACCCACACCCTCCCTTAGTGGAGGCCCCGAGCTTTCATTTCTGCCCCCCAGCTCCTCGAGACCGCCAGAACAAAACCCACATCTGACCCCACAGAACAGTGGCCTTTGTGCACAGCTGCCTCTCAAGGCGACGATTCCGTCGGTCGCACCCTGAGGCGCCCTTACCAACCCCGTGGCTCACCGGAGCTCTGACAAGATAGCTCAGAGTCCTGTCTTCAGGGAGCGGTTGGGCCTGAGAGCCTCTGCCTTCCACTGTCTCCGGGAGGCAGCCCGGTGCCGGCCACGTTCTCCCGCATGGGGCTCCCTCTCCCTTGGCTTTGGGGCTCCTCGCACCCCTTCTTGCTCCTCAGTCTCCACGGTGGGTCTGTCAATTGCTTCCCGACCAGGAACCCGGGGACCCCTCCCGGCACAGTGGACCCTGACTATGGCCCCGTCCCCACCATCAGTAGGAGACGCCAGGTGTATCTCCTGCCCGGGTTCTCGCGTGACTTCCAACAGCCAGCATGGGCTCCCCGCTTGGAAAACCCCCGCTCCGGCTCCGCCTGCCCAGTCAGAAGCAGGGGGTCTGAGCTGAAACCCCCGGACCCTGGGAAGAATGTTCTGAGCCCGCCCCAGCCTCCAGAGCTCTGTCCTCAGGCTCCCGTCTCCACCGGCACCCACTCCCCTCCCACGGCGCCAGCACCCTGACCCAGAGGGCCTTGCCCGCTAGCGGCCTCGCGGCGCAGAGGCTCGGAGGACACCCAGTGACCCGCTGCTGCCGGGCCGGGCCAAAGAGGCCGAGGACTGACCAAGGGCTGTGACACCCAGAGGCCTGCGGGGACCCCCGCGACAGCGGCCGTAGAGGGCTGGGATGGGTTGGCGAGGAGCACTCAAGAAGCAAACGGACGATGAGGACGAGGAAGCAGCGACCTGGCAGAAGGCGCTGTTAGGGACAACGGACCCGGGTTCTCAGGCTCCTGATGTTATCGAGTCCAGGACCAAGTGCGGCCTCCAGGAAGATGGACGCAGGGACGACACAGGTGCTTCAGGGTCTCGGGCAGAAGGGGTCAAGGTCAACGCTCAATCAGATTGCAGGAGCGGCCTTCGGAGCTGGGGAGGCCTGGGGGTGGCCCTGCCTGGACACTGGGGCCTGAGACGGTGGTCCAGAGCAGCACAGGGGGGAGGGGCCGGGACTTCTCCAGGACGTTCGGAGAGGGGTCCCCGGCGCGGAGCTAACCGTCACCCCATCTGTGGGCATGCGTGAGGCCTCCCGTGATGACCAGGCCTCAGCTTGGCTGGGCAGGGGGAGCGGCCCCTCAGGGTGAGACCGGAGCTTTCTGGCTGCAGCCCTGGTCTCCTGAGCTGGGAGCAGCAAGCGGGTCCCTCGCCCGTTGCATCAGCTGACAAGAGCCAGGGCTCGAAGGGGTGGAGAGAGGTGGAACGGTGGGTGAGGAAGGGCCCCCTCCATGCAGTGTCTAATTAGGCAGGGCCCCCCTCCTTGTACCGGGCTCTGCTTCCCTGTCAGCGCGGCAGGGGAGAGCCCCTGGCTGCGGGGCAGGGGGCTGGGCTGCCAGGCGGGTCTCGGGGCACGGCCGTCACAGCCCCATCCCCACCGGAGCACGGCGGCCCCCGCGCAGCCTCCCGTGGCTGGGGGGGGATCTCTGCTGCACCAGACAGCTCCGAGTGGGAAGGGGGCGGCCAGGTTGCTGACACCCCCGGGAGGTCCGGAGGAGGCAGAACTAGTGCCCCACGGCAGAGCCTCCCGCTCTGAGCCCCAAACACCAGGGTCCAGCGGCGCTGGCTCTGTGACTTGGCCTCCTTCCCAGTTTCTCCACATGTTCGAGGGCAGTGCTGAGAGGGCAGCACCCCCGAAGAGGGAGGTGGGTGACAGCCTTGGCCCCCTCCCCTCCCACGAGGGGCACTGACCCCAGGGGCAGCTGCTCAAGCAGAAAGTGCGCGAGCTGGCGGGTGGCCCCGAGTCCACCTACACACGTCCCAGGTGTTTGCTCTGCTGCGGCCAGAAGGTGAGTCAGACAGAGGGGCCTGGAACGGCGGGCAGACACCCAGCCTGCGCAGAGGACAGCGGCCTGCCCCAACCAGAGACAGAGGGCCCCACGCAGGCGCCTGGAGCCCAGAGCTCGCTAAATGCCCGGAGAGCCCCCCTGCCCCCTGAGTCCAAGGCCCTGGAAGCTCCGGGGCCCTCCCCCTGCCCCAGCACAGTCCTCGTGGGATGGCAGTCCCCTGGCACTGAGGGGGGACCTCCCCACCAGCCTAGTTTCCAGGCCAAAGCTGGGCCGTAGGGGTGCGGAGAGCCGAGGCCCTCTGTGGCTGGCTGCCAGGCAGGAAATCACCCGGAGCCACAGCCCAATGGCCCTTTGTCCTGCCTGCCGCACCCGGGCAGGCCTCGGCAGCAGCCAGGGCTGGGGGGCTGGAGACTGGGCCCCCCAGGCCAGCTCGGCCACCGGCCCATGTCCTCAAGCATGGGGGTGGCCTTCATCACCCCCCCAGGTCCCTGTCCCTGGGGAGCCTGGCTCTCCTGCCCCACCCCATTCACGCTGCCATGGCAACGTCCGCACCCAGCAGGTGGGCCGGGCCGGAACCTTTGTGTGGCGGCCACCGGCGTCTCTAGTGATCCTGGCACCCGGCGCGGCTGCCTCCCTCCGGGCCAGGACGACCCGGGCCTGATGTGCCGTGTGGGGTGGCCCCAGGCTGACCATCAGGGCTCGGACACCTGGTTGGCAGCAGCTGGCAGGGCCCCATGGCTCTCCCCCTGCAGGAGGCCAGAGGCTCCGGGCCCGGCCCCACTGCCCCCCTGTCCGCATATGTCCTTGAGGGGCAGGGGCGCGCCGCCCCCCCGAGAGACCCCTCCTGGCGCCCTGCACGGGGCAGGAGCTGGGATCCTGCGGCACCTGGGCGACAGCGCACAGGTGCTTGGTCGGGAGTCAGAGCCCCGAGTGCAGGGCCTCGAAGCCGCTCATCGGCAGAGCTCGGAAGCACCGAGGGGCCCGGGGGCCCGGGACGTGGGCTGCGGCTGCGTGTGACAACTGTAAGAGCAAAGGGAACGCCCAACGGACCATTCGTCTGAGGCCAAGGGACGCAGAGCGTGGGAACCCGGCTCGTGGCCCCCCTCTTGCCAGCACGAGGGGGCAGACAGTTCGGGTTCCAGGGTCTGACTTTGGGTCATTTTTACTCTCCTTGGGACTCGAGCAGCTCAGGGCAAGGAGAGCAGAGAGGGGCGGGGCAGGGTCAGAGAGCAGGTGCTCAGCCCGACCAGAACCTTCCTCTTCACAGCGATGAGCCCCGGACACGGTCAACGTGGACTGTGTTAGCCGGGGCCCCCTGGCCGTGCAGCAGAGCGCCCGGAGGCCTGCCGCCCACACCTCGGCCCCCCTGCAGCTCGGGGGGGAGGGGCCTCCACTCAGACGATGCTCAGCTGCTTCCTGGCCTTTCGGCACCTGGACGAGAGCATCGGTCGGCGGAGAGGGGCGCGCACGGGGTCTCTCGGGCGCGAGGGCCAGTCACGGCACCGTCTGGCTCCTCGTTCAGCCTCTTGCAGAAACCCGTGTGGTCGTTTGAGTCCGAGCTCGCCGGGATCCAGGTGTTCCTGAGTGTGGCAGAGCATTAGAATGGGGGGCAGGGGGCAGGGTCCCCCTGGCCCGGCCCACAGGAGGGTCGGAGCAGTCAGACCAGGTCAGGCTCTGCCGCAGTAGCCGGAAAGGCAAGGGGCAGCCGCCCCCTGGGCCGCAGCTCACTCCTGCCTCACTCCGGGCGCCGTCTTCCCCAGCAGGTGGCTGTCCCTGTCCCCGACCTCTGCCCAGGCTCCTTCCCTGGCGGTCCCGACACCAGAACTGAGTGGGGACCCACCTGGTCCTCCCTACTGGCCAGGCTCCCCTCCAGACACCCCTCGTGCTCCCGGGAGCTCCTCCCGACACCTCGCCCGCGAGTCCCCACCCAACGTCTCTGGGCAGGGCCGCGTGGATCCGACGCATGGTGGCTTCTCTGTGACCGAGGGAACCGGGCAGCGAGCGGAGGGCAGGGTGTGAGCCTGAGGCGGGGGTCAGCGGCGAGCGGCCCTTCCTCCCACTCCCGTCCGGAGGCCAACACCTCTGCTTTGCTAGTGCGCAATGCCTCAGTCTCCCCAAAACACGGTGCCACTGGCCAGGTGCGTCCTGACCCCACCCCCACACCAACGCGGACACCTTGAGGGAGCATGGGAGGGGTCCCCCTCGTCAGCACGCCCCAGGAGCTAGAGGTTGGAAGTTTGGAGGGTCAGAGGTCACTGACACTCCAAGGACTGGTTTCCAAACGCCCTGCTGGGGGCCAGGGGAACCGGAGCAGCTCCCGGCTGCCCCCTCTGGAGGGGAGGGAGGAGCCCCAGCCCCCCCACAGCCCTTTGGGGCCAGAGGCCTGGCCGAGCTGGGCTGGGGAGTGGACTCTGAGCCCCACCCAAAGGGTTTCAGGGTCCTCCACCAGGGCCCCAGCGATCAGGCCCATGGGGACTCCTGGGCAAGGGGTGGGGGTGCCACGCCCTCCTCTGGGACCCCGTGTGCGGTGGGGACAGGAGGCCAACAGGCTGGCATCAGAGGCCACAGTGCCCCCTGGAGTGGTGCAGCCCTCAGGGAGCCCTTCGTGGCAGCCACTGACTCTTCCGGCCACGTCCACCCCTAGAGGACAAGCTTGGGTCTAAAGCCCAGGCCCTGGACGGAAAGATGCGGCCCCACACAGCCGGGTTCCTGGGGCGGAGCAAGCCGGAGCCGGCAGCCCGGGGGGACAGGCCCTTTGTCACTGGGAGTTTACAGTGGAAAACACTTGGGCCCTTGGGGATCTCTGCTGGTGGCGCTAATTACCAGCGTAGCTTCATTAGGGGACCTTCCACTGGGAGTGTCCCCGAGCCACTTCCCCAAACTGCACTGGGGCCCTGTTCCTCCCCGGCCTGCGGCCATGGCTCCCAGACCCTTCCAAACCCCAATGTGCAGTCTTGCGTCCCTTAGCCCAGCGGTTCCAAAATGGGGGTGTTCCAGGGGTTGCCATGGCCTCAGCCCCCTACCCTGCAGGAGGACCCTTCTTTCCGGCAGCCTGTCTCCCCCCGCGTGTGGGTCCATGTGACGTGCCCGTCCCTGTTCAGCGGCCTCCTGCCCTAGGGGTGTGGCTGGGGGCACACAAGGGAGGGAGTCTGACAGATTCGGGCAGAGGAGACCCCTCCATGGCCGCCACAGCTTGGGGCTGGAGGCCAGGAGCTGAGAGGGGCAGGTCCGGGCTCGGCCCTCTGCCGACGGGAACCTCAGCCCCAAGGGGCAGGAGGCCGCTGCTGGGGCCAGGCCTGGGGCAGAGCGGAGGGCGCGGGGTGTGACCTCCCTCGCCCCCTCCTCGTTGGCGAGGCGGTGCCGGTCCGACTCTCCCAGCTGCTGGCTTGCACGGCCCACGGCAGCCTCTGCAGAAGCTTCCCTCCCTGGTTTTTGTTCGAGCTGGGCCCCGGCAGCAGCGGGCGGGCGAGGCGGGCGAGCTGGGCGAGGCGGGGGCAGGAATGTGTGCGGGGCCTGCCGCCCGCCCTGCGTCACGTCGCTGTCTCCCTCCTGGCCTATGGGAGCCCGGGGGACACACCTGTTGGCGGCCAGGAGCAGAGATTGGTCGGCGGTGAGCAGGCACCTGCATGGGGCGGGGTGAGGCCCTACATGTAAGGCGAGCCCGGGGCCACCGTCTCTTCCCTGCCCTGCCCATCTCGGCCGCACAAGGACCCGCCGCGGCCTCCATTGTTCCCCAGCGCTCTCCAAACTTCCCCGAAAGGCCAGGCCAGCTGCCCACCTGCACGCGTGCGAACTTCAGGTTTTCCTTTGTGAGGAGCCGCCGCCGAGGGGGGCAGGAAGCGGTGTCTCGGAGGAGGCAGGCAGTCCTCGCCGGCCTCCAAGCGGCTCCAAGTTTGGATCTCGGCTGGGGGCAGGTGGGGCAGAAGCCAAACCCGGGCGCCCAGGCCGTTCGCCGCGGGCTGACAGGTATTTGGGGCGACTGGGGCCAAACCTTCTCTGACGTCTGTTCTGAGGCCTGGGGGGTCCGGGGTGCAGGGACAGAGCTGGACGGTCCGGCCACCCGGCTGGGGTCGGAGCGGCCTCCCACCCTCCTCCTGCAGGCGCAGAACCTGTCTGGGCAGGTTCACGCAGGCAGTGGAGGAGCTGAGGAGGCCGCTCTGCGGGGAGAGTCCCTGGAGAGGCTGACCAGCGAGGACAGCGACGGCGGCACAGGGGCCCAGACGCCGGGCGGGGGGTCCTCGCCCTCAGAGGAGGGGGGCCCCGCAGGCCGAGGGTGCTGGGCGCTGGAGGGGCTGCAAGCCGGGGCTGCCGAGGGTCTGCAGGCAGGAGCGGCCAGGCTGCGGGCGTCTTCCAGGGCCCCCCCCCCTCCCCCGGCGGGCAGCTCGGGGTCCCCGGCCCGGAGGCTTCCCGCCTTCCACCTGGTGGCAGCCCCTTCTGGAAAGCTCCCCCATCGGGCCCTGACCAGCCGGCTCCTGAGGCACCTTGTGCTCCCAGAGCTGGGTGCGGGGAAGGGCTTGGGGGCCGGGGCTCCAGAGCGCCCGCAGCTCGGGTGGTGGGTTTCCGGTGGGTCTGCTCTCGAAGGGAAGGGCTTGGCTCGGCGAGAGGCGGCCGTGGGGACAGTGGGAGCGTGGGCCCGGAGCCGGGCTGGCCTGCAGTCAGGCTCTCCCTCGCCCGCCTGTGTCTGAGACGCCAGCAAAGCCGGAACCTCCTTGGGGGAGGTGTAGGCCGGCCCCCCGGCCACCCCACGGCTCGCGGTCGGGTCCCAGGCTGCTGGGCAGGGGTGATGGCGGCCCGCAGACTCTGTGTCCTGGCCAAGCGTGGCCCACGCGGCCCGGCCGAGCACCGCCAGCCTTGAACTTGCCGCATGGCTGCCCTTGGGCAGCTTTCTCGCCGAATCACCGGCTCCTTCAGACAGTCCTGCGGTTTGGGGGGGACGATGTCGCTGTGAAGGGAGGCGAACTCTCTCCTCGGCACAAAACAGGGGTCATCGCTCGTGATGAACAGAACCTTCAGGGCGCAGGAATCCGCGGTTTTAATGAATTCGCTGGGAGCATTTTGGGCCTTTTTAGGCAGAGCATCTGATAAAATAGGTTGGTTTGGTTCGGCTTTGTTCTAGTAGCGCAGACGAAGTGCCTGCAAGTCAGAGCGATTGGCGGCCTGTCGCGTCGGCCAAAACGAGTGCGAGGCTTTCCACTTGCGGAAGTGCCCTCGGCCGTACAGCGGGGACACGGGCCCCCGTGAGCTTTCCGACGTTTGGGTCATCTTGCAAATACCCTCCCTGCAAACCCAGGGAGCGAGAAGGTCCCTGGTGAATCTGAGAGCCGAGGTCCCCCGGCCCCCGAGGAGTCTGGCCGGTTCTAGGGGGCGGGCGCGCCCCGAAGAAGGGCCGAGAGTCCGTGCCCGCCGCGTGGGGGAAATGGCGGCCCGGCCTCCGCGGGGGCCCAGGAGGTGCCCTGCGTGCCGACAGGCCAGGCCTCCGCCGCCGCCCCGCCCGCAGCCTCCGGCCCCTGCTGGCCGATCCCGCGCCGGGCAGGGCTTGGGTTTCCACGCTTTGTTCTCGGGCGGCCTCAACGTTGATTAAGGCCCGCCAGGCAGGCTACCCGGCGAGTTCCCGCTGGGATCGCGTTCCCCACCCCGCCCGGGCCTGTGCAGGTGGGACCTGCCAAGGGCAGCTCGGGCGTTTGCTCTGCCAACGGGAGCCTGGAGGTCCTGCTCCAGGCCTCTCGATCCTCGGTCCTTCCCAGGCTGAGCCTTCTTGGGACGGTGATGATTAACCAGACCCCAATCCGCGACCGTAAGGCTGCCGACAACTGACCGGGAAAGCACCATTTAGGTTATTCTCACCGTTCGTATCAGCGCCGGAACCCCGCCACTCCTCCTCCCTGCACCGGGCGCACGGTGGTCGGGCTCTGGACCCCACGCTGAGCTGCGCCCAGGGGCCAAGGCCCGGTTCTGAGTTCGGGAAGAGGGTGGGATTCTGTCCTGGCACTTCGGAGGGGGCACTGCGCTGCCCACCCGTCGGCCCCGGCTCTGTCCGCGCGTCTGTCTGTGAGGCTGCCCGCGCACCTCTTCACCTCCCAGGTGAGAAGGGAGGGCTGACGAGCCGGTGGGCAGCACGCAGCTACGGTGGCACCTGGCTCTCGGCCAAGCCAGCTCGGGCCTGCGGGCTCTCCAGGGCCTCCGGTGCTCCTGAACTAGGGCTGGCCCTCGGTGGCCGAGGACACTAGGGACACCCGGCTCGGGCTCCAGAGGCCCCACGGTGGGAGGTCAGTCTATGCACAGTGGGCTGGCTACAAGGGAGGGACACTGGGCAGCCGGCCCCCCGCCACCTTCCCCCTGTGGCCCGGCAGCCGAGAGCAGAGCTGAAATTTAACTCAGCTCTGAAAGTAAAGTTGAGACAGCTCCACTGAGCTCGGAGAAAGGTGGGACTGCATTCCTAAGGCACTCTGATTTTACCGGGCTCCTGGGACAGACCTCGAAAGGTGAGCTGCAGAGCCAGGAGGGGCGGGGGGTGGCAATGGGGGCGCCGGGCAGGAGCCTGACTGTGGGATCCGTGCCCCGAGCCTGGACACAGCCCCCTGGGGGTCCCAGCCCCCGTGAAGCCTCCTTCCCAGGTGATGGACAGACATCTCCCCTGTCCCCCCTACGCTGGGCCTAAGTTAGGGTCAGGTCCTCTGAGAAATGTCGGCCGTTCCCGAGGACAAAGCTAGAGAACCGGGTGAACCCAGCCGTGGCCAGACGAGTGGACACAGTCTGCTGTGGGCAGCCGGGTGGCCTGGGGGGGAATCGGCATGAGGCCCACACCCTCCCTGCAGCCTCTGTGGCTAGAAGGTGCTGGAAAACCTGAGGAGCGGCTCTGGCCCAGGTCCCGGTCCCGGTGTCGCGCGTGGCAGGCAGAGAAGAGACGAGAGGGAGCGTGGGGTCCCTCGGTCTCCCCAGGACAGGGGGCCAGGGTCTCTCAGCTCCACGCAGGGCCCCGGGGTGGGCGCAGAACCGACTGCCCTGACCCCGCTCTGACCTCCAAGGACTCGCCTGGCCTCTGCAGGTGGGCTTGGGGCCGCTGGTTCTCCTCCGGCGCTCCGCGCCCGCGGGCAGGGGTGACTGCGGGCACAGGCTGGGCAGGGCTGCCCTCTCACACCCCCCTCCAGGCCCAGCGCCGGCTCACCCCGGACCTCACGGCCAACAGCGGCCAGCACCCCAGGCCCACGGAGCCGAGGGGCGGCAGACAGACCCACGTGACACCCGGCCCGTGAGCGAGGTAGAGGGCCTGGGCTTGGCGGGGTGGGGGCTGGGCTGGGCCCCCAGTGCTGTCCTGCCTCGAGAGCCACGTCCCGCTCCACCCTTGTCCCAACGCCCTTCCACGCCCTTGACAAGGGCAGGAGGGGGCTGGGCTGGAGACGGCCGTTGGGGCGGCGTCCGGGAGACAGAGGCCCATTGTCCAGCCTCGGCAGCCCTTCTGTCTCAGACACACGCACACGCACACTCACCCGGACGCTGAGGGGGCAGGGCCCCATGTCCAGGCCTTTCCCGGGACCCCCCAGAGGGAGGATCCCGCTCCGCCCTTGCCTCCTGTGGGCAGGACATCCTGGCCCTCCTTGGGTGCCCACCCCAGGCCCCGAGCTGACGGCCCCACGGAGCCGGCCAGGGCTGGCCAGGCAGGAGGCCACCTTGTGGTCCTGGCCTTTGGGGGCGTCCCGGTGCTGCAGTCCAGCCTTCCCCAGGCCGGGAACTTAGAGCGGAGGCCTCTCCGGAGCCCCCGCCCCTCGTGGACCCCTCCCCGCCTCTGTGCCCTGAGAGGCCACGGTTCTCCATCAGGCTGCTGACCACCCCTGTGAACTCCCCAGCTGGGCGGCCCCCAGACCCAATTGGGGGCGGCCATCGCCATCTTACTGGGCAGCATTGGATGGTGTCAGGTCTCTAATACTGCCTGGTAATGATGACGGCGGGGCCCTGCGCGCAGCGGTGGGGCCGCCCTCCCCCAACCCGGCCCCAGGCCCCTCCCCCCCACGCAGGCCCCACGCCGATACCCGCAGCGTCGGCCCACCCACCCCAAGTGCCCCCAGCCCATCCTGCGGGCGGGGGCTCTGGTGCAGACCCCTCCCCCCAGACCCCTCCTTGGCCCCCCAGAATGAAAGCTGTCTTGCAGCCACACTGAGCACCCCCTGCCCAGACTGACCCTGGATCGGGACGCTCGGGTACCCAGCACGTGCCACCACCACACCTGGCATGTGCAGGCTGAGCAGGCGACAACAAAGGGCTCTGGAGGGCGGAGGCCCAGCCCGGGAGCGGGGGGGGGGGTCAGGCCCAGCCTGCAGACCGGCAGCTTCTCCGGCCTCCGTCCTCAGTCTTCAGCCCCGGGTGTCCGCGCTCTGGGGAGAGCGAGAGGAGCACTCGGGCCTCCCCGCCCAGGATGTTCACCCACTTCCGCTGGGCCCTGCCACCCGGTGGTGGGCGCCAGGGGTCCGTCCCTGTCCTCGGGCCGAGCTGCACCTGGGCCTCTGTGGGCATCTTACCGGACAGTGCTGGATTTCTTGGCTTGACTCTAACACTGTCTGGTAACGATGTTCAAAGGTGACCCACCGCCTGCCCGCCAGGAAGTGGCCCGAGGACACACCGTCCTCAGCTCCTGGGCTCCGAAGGTGGGCCAGGGCCCGGGGCCGGCTTGGCGACGGGCAGACGGCCTGTCTCGGCTCTGCAGCCCAAGCCATCAGGGCGGCCCCCACCGGCAAGGGGGCACCCCTCTGCTGTCCCACCAAGCCCAGGCGGGGGGCCCCTGGCTCTCGTCCGAGTGGCGTTCTCAGGTGCTCTGATCCCCGGGAGAGACCACTGGGGTTAGGACCCTAGGCTGGAGAGGGCCACCCGTCCTGTCCTGGCCATCGGCAGCGTCCTGGGGGCCCGGCCCACACCCCCCAGCACGCACCCCAGCCCCACCTGCTCGGCTCCAGCGTGTTTGCTGCGCCCAGACTCTGAGGGCAGAAACGGATGTTGGGCCCCGCTCAGCAGCCACGGGAGGAAATGCGTTTTCTGGCCGGTCCGGAGTGGGCCGCAGGCGGCCCCCACCTTCCCTTCTCAGCCCCTCCCGCCCACCATCCAGGCTCAGACGTCCACTGTGGCTGTCCCAGGGCACCCTGGCCGTCCCTCGGGAACTGGGCCTGCCCTTAGAGGCCCCAGTCCAGTGGGGCCAGCCACGGCCAGTGGCCCCTCTTCTCACACTGGGGCTCTTCCCCTACAAAGGGGAATGCACTCCCTTGGTCAACCAGGGATGCCGGAAGGACAGGGGTGTGTCTGGGTGCCCCGGCCCGAACCCACAGGCAGAGTGCAGTAGGCGTTCTGTCCCGTGTCCCAGTGAGGACAGAGTCTCCCTCCCCCGCAGCCCCCACAGTGTCGCGGTTAAGAATGGGAACATTGTCCGAAATCGGCGGGGCCAGCATGGCCCTTTGTTTTATCTTTTTGATCTGAAGCCGGGACGCCGGTCCCCAGAGCTGCCCAGCTGACCTGCGCAGGGGCGGCCCTTCTGGGCCCCCGGGAACCCCACCCTGCCCTGGGTCCCGGCTGGCCTCTTGGGAGGGAGGAGGGGTCTGTCCCTGGCCTCCCTGTTACTCATTAACCAGCCAAGAGCCATTCAGGAGAGTGGGGAGGGTGCCTGCGTGAGCACAGTCAGGGTCAAGTGCGGGGAAACCAGACCGCCCGCCCCCCAGCTACACCCGCAGACGCACACGCCTGCAGGAGAGCCCTCCTCGGAGCCGCCCCCGGCCAACGCCGGTCCCGGGAGGCTCCAGCCACACACCGATGACAGGAGCCACTCTGCAGACTCAAGAGGGGCGGGGGTCTCGTGGGGGCCTCCCCGCTTCCTCAGGGAGCTGCAGGACAGGCAGTGCCCCCCGTCCTAGGACTGCCACCAGCTGGGGGCCGCCTGCACCGCCGCCTGCCGATGGGCGTCTTACCAGACACGGTTAGATCTGGGTTGTGTTGTCTAATACTGTCTGGTAATGCCGTTCATCCATGGCCCGACCAGCGCCGGACGAGGAGCCCCTGCAGGGACACCGGGTGGGGGGCGAGGCCGGGGGCCCGTTAGCCCTCCCCCTGTGTCCACGCCAGGACCTCCCCAGCCCCCGTGACCCACGGTGGCCCTAATGGATGATCTGCACAATAAAGGGTGTGAGGTGCCTCGGCGGCGGCTGGCTTCTGTTCCGCGCGGGGACACGGCTGGGCGGGGCTGGCAGGGCACCAAGGGCCAGCAAGCGGGTGAGGTGGTCACCATGCTGTTGGCCCTGCCACGGAGCCAGAAGCAAGCCCAGGGCTGCAGAAACCACCTCCCCCCAGCCCCACCTAGAAGCCTCTCCAGGGAAGCGACCTCGTCCCTCACCCCTACACGCCTGTACCCCCAAACCTCCATCCCAGGGCGTGGCCAGCAGTGGACCCAGAAACCTCCCTGGGCCACTGTCTCCCCGACCCAGGCAGCACCAGGACCCCGTCACGGGTGAGACCGCACCCTCAACCTAGAGCCAGAAGCTCAGGGGAGGGGGTGAGGTGGGGGGGCGCAGGCCACCTCTGCTTCCCTTGCCCGCACCTCTGATCAGCGGCGCCCCAGTCCCCGGGCCCATCTCCAGGGCTTAGGCAGTCAGTCAGGGAGGGCCCTCCGGGTGCCAGACCATCGCCACGGGGACTAAAGGGCAGGGAGTCCTTAAACTTGGGCGGCCCTCACCCTGCAGCTCCCTCCCTGCTCCCCTCTCCTCCACCCCATGCAGATGTCCTCTGTCTAAAGCTAGCTGTCTCCAAACCAAACTTCTGGATGCTGATCCCAGCCTCAGCCTCGCGGCCGCCCCCAAAACCCCCTTCCCTCCTTCCATTACCAAGTCTCTCCTGAGCCGCTCTGGCAAACTGGCCCAGTGCTAAACACTGGGGAGAGGACCGTCCCGGACGGGAGCACAGGTGGTGAGGAGGGCAGCAGACGTGTGACCCAGGAGGGCTGCCGTGCAGAAGAAGCAGTCGGGAGGGCGGGGGCTGGTGGGGGAGGAGGAAGTAGGGGCGGCCCCGGAAGGCCTCTGGGAGCAGACGACCCAGTGGGAACCATGGGACACCCGCCAGAGCCAAGCAGAGGCTGCAGAGGCCGGCGGCTGCGTGCGGTCGGACGGCAGGACGTCCTGGCCCCGCGTCCAGGCAGCACGGCCCGGTCCCAGCAAAGGCCCCAAGCCGCAGGAGGGGTACTGGGCCCTTCCCCCACCGCCCCTGGCCCTGGAGAGGGGGCCGGACCACCACCTCCGGCCCCCCGCACACCCCGCTCCGAGGCCCTCCGTGGCCCACCTGCCCCCTGGCGGGTTAGTGATTCCCCTGCTTCGCCCCAGGCTGCCACTGCGCGGGGACTGCGCGGGGACGCGCCCAGCCGCAGGCCATTCCCACCGTGGGAAAGGCTGGGGCGGCACCATCCAGCCGGACGGGTTATGAGGCAGGGTTTCGGAGTTCGAGCTCTTGTGTCAGCCCAGGCCGGGGGCCGCCTCCCCCGAACCCACGGGGACCCAGAGTGGAGCCTGGGCGTCTCCGGGGTCCCCCGGCAGGGATCCGGGGAGGGGAGCACACGTTCCTGAGGGAAGACAGCTCGGGGGGAAGAGCACGGGGGCCCTGTGCTCAGGCCAAGGAGAAGACCGGGGGCCCCAGTCCCCCACCCCCGCCACTGCCCCGGCAGCCCCGGTCGCTCTGCCCGGGGCTTGGCTGGAGGAGCTCTCTGCCCTCTGGGCTGACCCGCCTCAAGGCAGAGACTCGGAGACCACAGTCCAGCGACACTGAGCCCTGAAGCCCCCAGCGCCGGCACAGGCAGGCAAGGAGGCTGGGCGTGCGTCAGCCTCTGTGTGGGGTGGGGAGGGCCTCCCCGTGGTGAGGTCACCCACAGGGCACTCAAAAGTAAGGAGCGAGTCAAGGGCTGCGTCAGTCCCCCAGCGCCCCCGGCACAAAGGGCCGCAGACTGGGGCTTGAAACGACAGGATCGTACTCTCTCACAGCCCAGGAGGCCAGAAGGCAGAAGTCAAGGTGGGGGCTGGGGGCACTCCCTCCAGAGTCTCTAGCGGAGGGTCCTTCCCGCCTCTCCCGGCCCCCGGTGGCTCCAGGCGTCCCCGGGCTTGTGACCACGCCACTCCAGCCTCGGCCCTGTCTTCACCGGGCTTCTCCCGGGTCTCCTCTCTCTGCCTCCCTCTTGGGAGGACGCTGGTCGCTGGATTTAGGGCCCCCCAGATAATCCAGGAGGATCTCATCTCGAGGTCCTTAATCACACCTGCAAATACCCTTTTTTCCAAGTAAGGTCGCGCCTGCCGCTTCTGGGCCTTCAGACGTGGGCTCATTTGGGGGCCACCGTCCAGCCCTACGAGAAGCAAGTTAAGGCAGCCCGGTGAGAGACACCCTTGAGACCCACGCAAGCCTCTGGAGGGCAGCAAGGCCGCGGGACTGGAAGGCACACGAGAGGCGGCGGCAAAGGGACATGAGCTAGAGCAGGTAACGCTTAGGAGACACGAAATCCGAGCTCGGGTCAGGTCCTGGGTCCTGGCACGGGTTGGGGGTCTTCAGAAGGCTCAGGGATGACCCAGGGGAGGACTGTGCACGGGGTGCCCCTGCTCCGGCCCCAGCCCCAGCCCCTCCTCCCAGCTCCCCAGGAGCCCGACCCTGCCCCTCCCCAGCTCCCGGCCGCCCTCCTGGGTGCCTGTTGCCCAGAGACGGTTGCCAGGCCACCACTGTTGTCTCCCTGGCAGAGGGCTCGCACCACCTTGCCGGGCAGGTAAGAGGGACAGGCGGGCCGCCAGCGCGAGTCCTCGCTGGGCGTGAGGGCTGTGGCCGCCGTCCTGCGCCCCCTCCCCACCTGGACGCCAGGGACCGTGCGGGCTCTGCCGGGACTCCTCTCGGGAGCAGAAGGGAGACGAAGGAGGGTCAGGAGAGGGGCATCGTGGCTGAGATGAGCCCCCTCTGCAGAGGGTCCACACGCCCAGCGCCACAGCGTGGGGGTCACAGGCCCCCAGGCCAGGCCAAGAGGGGCGTGCCTCCTGGGGGTGGCAGCTTCTCAGGACGAGCCCCTTTGCCCAGGACGAGGTCTGTCTCCCCGGACGCATCCCCCGAAGGGCACCCTCCCAGACAGCCCGCCCCCCGGCCGGGGGCCCCCAGCCCATCGAACGATGTCGGCACTTCCTCAGCGCCCGAGGACAAGCGTGTGTTTTGGGGGAAGACACATGCACACACCGACCTCTCCTTTCCTTGGACATTTTCTTCAGGTTCACCTGGGTCTTCCTTTCATCAGACTGGGGTGCCGTTTCCTGCCGGTCTTTTTACCTGACCAGGTAAAAAGTTTATTTCAAAATTCACTCTAAAGCCGAGCTGTCCCCTGCCCCTGGCCATGCTGTCCCCGCCTCCTCAGCCCTTCTGGAAGGTCTGGCGGCCGTGCCCCGGGGCTCCCGTCTGTGACCCTCGCGATAAACACGTGCCGTGAACATCTGCGAGCAGAAAGCTGCGTTTCTGTGTTAGAATCCCGTCCTTCAGAGGGGTGGTGGCCGGGGCCCCGGGCTCCGACGCCCACCCGCCCGCCACGCACAGACCCTGGCAGGCGCCCGCGGGCACGCCCGGGGCCCTTTTTCCCCCTTAGTCTTTGTTAACTTGAATGACGAGAAACGGTAACTCATGCCTTATTTAATTCTCGGTGCGAGTAATACACACAGGTTGTCCCTCTCAGGAGCGCTCCCGCCGAGCCTCTCGCGAGCGGAGGTGGCGGAGAGCAGGAGCCGACTGCCATCCGTGTACAGGGAAAACCGTAGCATTCCCGGACCTCAAAATAACCTTTCTTGGGCTGTTCTGACATCTCAGGATGGGTGCTCAGCCGAAACGGAGATAAGGCCCAGGGGCCCCAGACACGGCTCGGGCTCTGGGGCTGGGGGCCGATGGCCCGGGCGGCCCCCAGGAAGGGGCTGGGCAGCCCCGGGCGGCCACTCACGGCCCTGGAAGGGCTCCTGGCAAAACCCCAAACGCATCTTCCCTTCTTGCCTTTTTCCATGAAAGCAAACACCCGGTTCATCTTCCTTTCGGTCAGCCACAGCAGGTAGTGACAGAGGTCTTTGGTCGAAGTAAAGAGGTGCGCTGCGAACTTTCAGAAAGCTGGGGGGAGGGGGTGCCCACACAGAGACTTAGAAAAGCCAGCGGGAGGCGGCAGCCCCTCGGACCGCAGCTCCGGCTCTGGGCTCGGCGGTTCTGCGGACCCCCCGACGCTGCAGCGCTTAGACGCCCGCCAACTTCGGATGACGGAGGACAGGGCCGCCCCCGGGGACACCACCCACGGCAGGCACACGCCCTCGGCTCCCCTGGAGCGGACCGTCGCCCTGTCCCACCCTTGCTGGTTTTTCGGCCGTTCCCTACTCGCACCCAAGTGCCACCGCGCCCTACTCGGTGAGCCCGCACTGACACGGGTCACACGCACCAGGAGCCCTCTGTCCTCACCGCGGCCCCATCAGGCTGCCCATCCTGCCCGCCCTCATTACAGGGGAAGAAAGTGAGGCACAGAGGAATTAGCTGCGCGCACCCGACTGGCCCCTCGGCCCTCGGGGTTCAGGCCAGGCCCGCGCCCGGCTCCCCCGCGGGTGCCCGCTGAACCCCATTTCCTTCCCACTCCCATCTTTGCGGTCTTGCTGCGCCGTCTCCCTGAACGCTGACCCTTCTGTTGCAGTTTTAGTTGTCACCAGCCCCCTCGTATCCCGTGTCCCTTGGCTCCGGCCGCAGCCCGCCCTCTCTCAGGGGTCACTGGTCCCCTATTCACAGCCCGGCACCCCAGGGCTCGGCTTCCTTAGAGTCCACGTCATCCTTTTCTCCCCGCCGTCCACGTCCTGTGCGCACCTGTGCGTGTGCGCCTCACTTGCCCCGGGAGGCGGTGACCTCGGGGCCACTCAAGGGTTCTGAGGGATGGTTCTGAACATCGTACCTTGGTGGGGGCAGTGCGTACCCCCAGCAGGACTCCTGGGCCTTGCTGCCGGGTTCTGGGAACCTGGTGGGAGGGGACTGGGGTCCTCCAGCCCAAGCGGGCACAGGCACGCCCTCTCCCTATTTCCAGCAGGCTTGTGTCCCCCCCAGCCACGCCGGGCCGGGTCCAGCGCCCACACACGGCCTCCTCCCAGGAGGCCCCCCTTCTGGGTGGGCCAGGGCATGGGCGAGGGCCCCCGGGCCGTCCCCACTCAGCCCCCCTCAACCCCCCCCCCCCAGCCGCCGGCCCGGCTCCCACGGTCATGTCGGCAAGTACTCGCTTTACTTGTCTTCTGTCCAAAGTGGGGACTAAAGCACTTCTTGGGTGACCGGCTGGTGGGTCTGCAAAGGGACCGTCCTCTGGACAGTGATCTGCTGACACCTGGCTTGTCTTCCATCTTGCCAACCCCACAGGGTGCCGGCTGCTGATCTTTCCCAACCCTTTAGAAAGTCCTCACCCCCCAAGCAGCCCCCAGATTGGGAAGGACCCATCGAAGAACGGCTAACACTCCCCGGAGTGTCCCCAAGTGGGCCACACGGGAAAGGGTGCTCCAAAGGGGACATGCCCTTGGAGCAGGGCCCGCAGCGGCAGTGGGGACACTGCTGGACACCTCCCTGCCAAGCCCCACGTCACAGTGCCACCCTCAACTCTGGGGAGGCCCCCGCTTGGGGCCCCCAGAGACCTGACAGCGCCCCTCCTTACAGCCGGCACCACCGAGGCCAAGCATGGCAACGCCAGACAGATGGTCCCCGCAGGGAAAGCCTCGCCAGGGATAAACAGGGTGCACAGATGGCCCTGCGTCCACCGGGCACCAGGCCCCACAGTCACCACCGAGACAGGAGCCAGCCGCAAGCAGAAATCCAGGATCCCAGGAGGCGCCCCTCCCTGGGGCTAGGACCACGGGCTGCCCAAAGGTCCCACAGAGGGGTGGGAGTGGTGTCTTCCCAGAGGCGCCCCCGCCCTTGCGCTCCCGCACCCGCAGCCCGCAGCCGCACCCACTTCCCCCACCATCGGGGACCACCCGCCTGGACCCACGTCAGTGGGAAGAGAGGCAAGCGGTCCAGGACGGCCGGGGTCCGGCGGAGCCACACCCGGGCGCCAGGTGAATGCAGCCCTGGGACCGGCTCTACTCCTGGCGCAGGCCAGTGCCTCCCTGGGGCAGGCGTCCCCCCCTGAGGAAGGCACTCCCATGGGCCCACCACACATAGCCGGTCCCTAGGAGAGGGGCCAGGAGAAGGCCGTGCCCCGGGTGTGGGGTTCGCACCAGCGGAGGAGGGCAAAGACAGCAGAGCCGGGGGCTGAACGGGCACAGAGAGGGGACCCGGCCGCTCTCCGCAGCCTGGGCACTGCCCCTGCCTGCCCCAGAGCCCAGCCCCTGTCCAGGACAGGCCTGTCTCCACCTCCCCTGCCTGACATGGGTCACCCATGACATCACGATAGACATTGTGACCCCCACTCTCCTGGGCACATCCCCGCACATGTCTCCCCCCCAGCTCCAGCCTCACACCCTAGCCCTCCTCGGCACGGAGCCCCTGCCCTGTCGGTAAGCAGGGACCCTGCCCGCTCCAAGTCTGGACCTAAATGGTGATGGCGATGGTGATGACTCTCCCCTCTTGCCCAAGATAGCTTCAGGCCTGCTGGTCAATACTCAGCCTGGGCTGAGATGGGCCCAGGCGGCTAGGGGAACCGCCCAGGGGCTGCTAGAAATGGGGGGACTCCTCCCCCGCCCCCCTCACACCCCACCCTGTTCACAGGCTGGGCCCATGAGAGACCGATGGGGAGCAGCCAAGAGGAGCAGCTCCCGCACTCGCTAAGCCAGCTGGGACAAGACGCAGGTGTGCTTGGGGCAGGGTCAGGGGACAGGAAAGCCTCCGGCCAGGCCAGAGCCTCTGACCCCCTGCCTGCCCACAGACCTCCCGGACGACACGGGCGGTGCCAGGCCTCGGGCAGCTCTCCTGGACAGGCACCTGCTGGAGGGGGAGAAGCCGCCACACAACAGCGGGCAGGGGCCCTACTTCTACATCGGAGGGACCAACGGGGCCTCCATGTGAGTGGGGGGCCTCGGGCTCGGCCCCGCTGCCTGCCGCCTCTATGTCCCCCTGCGCCGGCGTGCCCACCCACCGGGGTCCCCACGGCCCCCAGGGTCACCCCTGCCCCTGTGCCCCGCAGAATCAGCTCCTACTGCAAGGGCAAGGGTTGGCAGCGCATTCAGGACAGCCGGCGTGAGGACTACAAGCTGAAGTGGTGTGAGGTCAAGTGCAGAGACAGCTACTGCAGCTTCCGGGAAGGTAGCAGGGGAGGGGCCCCGGGCTCTGGTCTGCAGCCTGCAAGCGCCTCCCTGTCCAGAGCCAGGGGCCGCGTGGTGCCCCGGGCCTCTGCTCTGGGCGGCTGCAGCG
>CM052900.1:165453469-165507162 GCA_028534135.1 Potos flavus | reverse complement strand
CCTCTCTCCCCCTTCCTCCCTCTCTCCCTCCCTCTCTCTCCCCCTTCCTCCCTCCCTCTCTCCCTCTCCCTCCCCTTTCCTTCTTCCCTCTCTCCCTCCCTCTCCCTCCCTCTCTCTCTCACGCTTTATAATTCACATGACACGAATTTCACAGAAACAGCCACACCCATAATCAGTCACTCCCCTGCCACGTCCCCCAGCTCCTGTGACCACTCCTGTCCCCACGGATTGCCCTCTTCTGGATATTTCATAATAATGGAATCATGCAATATGGCCTTTCCTGCATGTGGCCATCCTTCATTCCTGTCTGTGACTCAGTAAGATCTCACCGTAGGGTTTTACAATTTCTTTGGATAAACATTTGTCACCAATGGACGTGGGTTATTCCCACTTTTTGTCTGTTATGAGTAATGCTGCTGTGAATATTCATGTGCAAGTTTTTGCACGAACATATTTTCAGTTCTCGGGTATGCAGCTAGGAACTCCGTGTGAGGTCACGTGGTAACTTACATTGAACTTGTTGAGGAGCCGCCCGGCTGTTTTCCACGGGGGCTGCAACATTCTGATTTCTCCACATTCTCACAAACGCTTGTTATTTTTCTTTCTTTCTTTTCTTTTCTTTTTTTTTTTTAAGTCATCCAGTGGGTGTGAACTGGTGTCTCATTGTGGTTTCGATTTACATTTCCTTAATGACGAATAATGTTGAGCATCCTCTCACGTGCGTATCGGCCATTTGTAGGTCTGTTTAAGAGCTTTTTACATATTCTGGATACTACACCCTTATCAAATACATGATTTGCACATATTTTCCCCCATTCTGTGAGTTGTCTTTTCACTTTTTCGATAACATCCTTTTTCTTGCACCGTTTTCGATTTTGAGGAATCCAATTCATCTATTTTTTCCTTGTTATTCATGCCTTCAAGGTCAAATCTAAGAATCCATTGCCAAATCCGAAGTCACGGAGATTTGTACCTGTGTTTTCTTCTCCGTTTGACCACCGTAGCTCTTACAGCTAGGTCATTGCTCCATTTCGAGTGAATTTTTGTATATGGTGGGAGGGGTCCATCTTTATTCTTGTGTGCGGATGTCCAGCTTTCCCAGCACCACAGTCAAAGAGACTGTTCTTGGCACACTGTTGACAATCAGTTGATCAGATATGTCTGGGTTTCTCCAGAATTTCTGTCAATTCCATCCCACCGACGTGCGTGCCGGTGCACACTGTTTTGACAGCTGTTGCTTGCTTCACTCTATGAATGTGTCGTATTACACCGACTGATTTTCATGCACAGAATCGCTCCTGCGTTTCTGGCATAAATCACACTCAGACGTGATCTACTAACCTGTAAATACGCTGCTGGATTTAGTTTGCTAGCACTTCAATGAGTGTTTTTGTGTCTACACACATAAGCCGTATTGGTCTACAGCACTCTCTTGCTTGGGATGTGTTTCTTTCTCTTCTATTTTTGGAAAGTTAATGAAGAGTCAGTGTTAATTCTTTAAATATTTGGAAGAATTCACCAGTGAAGCCACCTGATCCTGGGCTTTTCTTTGTGGGAAGGTTTTTTAATGACTAACTCAACTTTTACTTGTTGTAAGTTATTCAGATTTTCTATTTCTTATTGGGTCAAGCTGTTGGTTTGTGCATTTCTTTCAAGTTATCTAATTTGATTGGGAATACAGCCGTTCATAGAGTTCTATGAACTATAATCCTTTTTATAATTATTTTCATCTCTATGTGAGGTCTTTCTTAATTTTTTGAGTCTTCTCTCCATTTTCTTAGTCAATCTAGCTAAGAGTTTGTCCATCTTGTCAATCTTTTCAATGAACCAGCTTTTGGTTTCATTTATTTTCTTTATTGTTTTTCTATTCTCTCATCCATTGATACCCATTATTTTCCTTCCTTTGGATATTCTCTTCTTTTTCTAGTTTATGAAGGTTAAAGTGTAGGTGATTGATTTGAGGTCTTTCTTCTTGTTTTTTATAGGTGTTTACCACCATAAATTTCCCCCTAGCCCTGATTTTACCACATTGCATGAGATTTTGTATGTTCCACTTTCATTTCATTTGTTGCTAAGGAGTGTGCTGTTTAATTTCCACAAACTTGTGAATTTTCCAATTTTCCTTCTCTTGTTGATTTTTAATTTCATTTCACTGTGGTCAGAGAACATACTTTGTATGTTTTGAACCTTTTCATAATTATGAAAACTTGCTTTATGTCCTAACATTTTGTCCATCCTGGAGAATGTTCCATGCGCACTTGAAAAGAATATATATCTGCTTGGGGATGTTTCGTGGATGTCTGTTAGGTCTACTTGGTTTAGAGTGTTGTTCGAGTCTTCTATTTCCTTGGTGGTCTTTGGTCTAAATATTCTCTCCAACATTGAAAGTGTGGTGTTGAAGCTTCCAGCTGTTATTACTGAGTCGTCTGTTTTGCCCATCGATTCTGTTTTTGCTTCATGTATGTTGAGGCTCTGTTGTTAGGTGCACATATGTTTACAATTACTACATCTCCTGGATCTATTATTACACAAGGTCCTCTTCTTTCTCTACTAACAATTTTTGCCTTAAAATCTATTTTCTTATTTTGTCTTAAAATCCGTATCAGTGTAGTCATTCCAGCTCTCTTTTGATACTGTTTGCATGATATACCTCTTTCCATCCTTTCGCTTTCAGCCTGTGTCTTTGAATCTAAAGTGAGTCTCTTATAGATAGGATATCAAGGATTGTGTTTTTTATGCATTCTTCCAATCTCTATTGTTTAATTGGGAAGTTTAATCCATTTACATTTGATACAGTTACTGGAAGGGAGGACTTATATCTTCTATTTTTCTATTTGTTTTCTACATGTCATATTTATTTTGCTTCTCAATTCCTCCATTACTGCTTCCTTTTGAATTAAATACAATTTCCTAGTGTACCATATCTAGTGTCATTTCTTTTATTATATGTTTTTGAATTCTTTTCTTTGCTGTTGCCCTGAGGATTACCATTAACCTCTTAATTTATAACAATTTAGTTTGGATTAATACCAAGTTAATTTCAATAGTATTAAAAAACCCCACAAAAACCCTTGTTCCTATATAGTTCTTTCCCTCCCTTTATGTTGTTATTGTCACAAATTACAGCTCTATACAGCTGCCCATCAACATTGATTTATAATTTTTGTTTTATTTAGTTATTTTTTAAATAAAAGAAAAAAGAAATTACCAAAAAGTTCGTTTATATGACTTTTAAATTTAACAGTTACCAAAAAATTCATTGATATGGCATTTAAATTTAACTATGTAGTTACTTTTATGAGTGCTCTTTATTTCTTCACATGAGTTCAACTTATTGTCTAGTGTCCTTTCATTTCAGCCTGAAGGACCCTAAGGCAGTTCTAACTGTGGTTTTTAAAATCTGGGAATGTCTTGATTTCTTCTTCATTGCTAAAGAATAGTTTCGCCAGATATAGAATTCTTGGTTGACAGTTTTTCCTTTCAGCATTTGAATATGTCCTCCCACTGTCTTCTGGAATCCATAGTTTCTGATGAGGAGTTGGCTGTGAATCCTATCAAGGACCCTTTATGACTCATCACTTCTCTCTTGATTTCAACATTCTCCCTTTGTCTTTTGAAAGTTTGGTTATGGTATGGTGGACCTCTTTGAGTTTATTCTAATTGGTGACCTTCTTGGGTGTGTAGACTTTTCTTTTCTTTTCTTTTCTTTTTTAATCAAATTTGGGAAGTTTTCTACCATTATTTCTTCAACTATTCTTCCTGCCTCTTACTCCTTTCTCCTTCTGGGACTCCCATTATGTATGTTGGTTTGCTCGATGGTGTCTCAAAAGTCTCTGTAGCTTTGTTTATTTTTCTTCATTCCCTTTTTTCAGTTCCTCCAACTGGATAATTTCAATTGACCTATCTTCAAACAACTGTTAAGCTCCTCTAGTGAATTTCATTTTTTATTTACTATACTTTTCAAGTCTAGAATTTCTATGTGGTTTCCTTTTATAATACCTGTCTCTTCACTGATATTCTCTATTTGGGAAGATACCATTCTCATATTTTCCTTTAGTTCCTTTCGAGTGAGGTCTCCGGGGGGCCAGCAGAGAGATCACAACAGATAGCTACAATTCTTTGCAAGTCAAGTGCATTCTGCTATCCCCGGTACTGAGAATGTAGACTTCTTTCAAGTCTAGCACCAAGCTGTGAAGTAGGGATAAAACTAGGGCAAATTAAAATGCTACGAAGCTTGCTTTTACCAAGATTCAAGATTTTTCTTTCATAAACACTCCTCAGGTTGTTGCAAGCTTTTGGCTAGTTTCCAGTGTTCTGAAAAAGTTGATTCTGATTATTTTTGCCACGCTTTGTGTGTGTGTGTGTGTGTGTGTGTGTCTGTGTGTGTCTGTGTGTGTGTGTGTGGCTTTTATGGAGTGACATTTTCAGATGTCCTTTCTCTGCCATTTTGCTGAACCCATGACCCATGCCAGTGAGGCTTCTTCTGCCATTGAGATAGTCATCGAGGTCACCAGTGACCTCCATGTTGCCAAACCCAGGGGTGGGTTCCCAGTCCTCTTTTTCCCTGATCTGTCAGTCAGTTTGGACTAGCTGTTCGTTCCCTGGTGTGTTCTCTCTATGGCTTGCAGGGCCTGCCCACTCCCTCTTGGCCCCCTGTTCTGGGGCCCCCACGTCCCAACTCCTGCTATCTGGAGGCCCAGGGCTCTGCTCTTTATCTGTACCCATTGGTGAGGAAAGCCTCCTGGCTCCACAATTAAACATCTGGCCCTGGCCTCTCTCCTGAACTTGACCCTCATATCCCAGGGCTTATCAACCCCCCATCTGAAAGCTCTTAAACATCTCGGACCCCATCATTCTCCTCCTGTTCTCAGTGGATGGGGGCTTCGTCCGTGCAGAGTCTCCCCGTGCCCTATCCACAGACCTTCCGCTCCGCCTTCAGTCTGCTCGCCGCTTCCTCAGCGAGGCCCAACACCCCCGACCCCTTTTTGCTATGACCGCCCTAGAACTTCCCAACCCTGCTTTGTCGTCTTCGTCGGCACTTCTTGCTTCATACGCTGCACGAGATATACAGTGGTTTACGTGTCACATTTGTTTTCTCTCTCTGCTGCTATGAGCGAGCTGCTCACAGTTCTCTCCACTCTGGTACCCCGGTCCCTGCCGTGAAGGGGCGGCTCCCGCTGTTTGCTGAAGGACTAAAACAAGAGTGACTGAGTTTCTAGCTGTGCGCCTGTGACTCAGTGTGAAAGTGTGAGCAGGTGTAGCTGTGCAGGTGAGGGGCACAGGAGGGAGCAGGTGACGGCTGCGGCTGTGGCTGCTCAGGCCTGGGACGTGTAACCAGGGGATGGCCGGATGTCGCCCCCTCCCTGCCGCCCCCCAGAAGCGGATGCAGCAGATCATGGCCCACTGCTTCCAGGCCGTCAAGTCCAAGCTCCACTGCAAGCTGGGCTACTTCGACCTCATTGGCTGTGACTTCTTGATTGATGAGAACTTCAAGGTACTGCTGCGGTTTCCTGGGACCAGTGGGGTCCGGTAGGCAGGTGCAGGGAGCCAGGGGCCGCCCGGGCGTATCCTGACCCCGCAGGCAAGCCGGGGCGGTGGAGTCCACAGTCAGACCCCCGCCGCCTGCCAAGCTCCTGCAGCTGGAGCAGAGCCCCCGGGGCCAGACCCTCGGAGCCTTAGCCCCTTGGGCAAATAGGAGTGAGGCCCCAGAAAAGAAGGGACTGCCCAGGATCGCTCGCTTCATGGGGACCAGGCCCTCAGCCTCCGGTCGGCCCAGTGATGTGCGGGGACGATGCTAACCGGTGTTGGGCCCAGGTGTGGCTGCTGGAGATGAACTCCAACCCCGCCCTGCACACCAACTGCGGAGTCCTGAAGGAGGTGATTCCAGGCGTGGTCGTGGAGACGCTGGGTGAGGCCCTCTGCGACCCCCAGGCCCTCATACAGGCCCCTCCCTGCTTGTCCGGCCTCGGACGTGCCAGGCCACCCTCTCCCCAAATTCACGCGCCCGCAAACCTAGTTCTCCAACAGCCAGAGGGCCTACGTGGAAACCGCACCCTCTGCTCCGGCCCCGCAGGAGGAAGGCGTCCCTCCCCACCCTCCCCGCTCCCTTGGTGGCCGCCACACGTCGTCCCCGCCTGGGTGCCGCCCCTCGGCTCTCCCTCACCCCCCACCCCCGCCTCAGAACCTCCATCCCAGCCCCGCAACCGTGATGCTGGCCGCGGGGGGGGGGGGGGGCTGAGTCGCCGCCCCTCCCGTGTCCCCCCAGCCGATGCCCCCGCTCACCCCGCCCCCCGCCGCCCCCAGACCTGGCCATCGAGACCTTTCAGAAGAGCCTGCGCAACCAGAAGATGCTGCCTCTGCTCTCCCAGCGCCGCTTCGCGCTCCTGCACAACGGCGAGGCGGACCTGTGGCCGCGCCTGGGGGGCTCCCGCAGCGCCCTCCGCCCGCCGCCGCCGCCGCCGCCGCCGCCGCCCCGGCCCGCCGGCGAGGCCGACTGCCCCGCGCCGCCTCCGCCCCGCGCCGCCGACCGGCCGGGCGCGCGCAGGCCCGCGCTACCGCGGAGCCCCGGAGGAGCGCACGGGCGGCCGCCCTCGGCGCAGAGGCGGCCCCGACCGCCCGGCCCCGGCCCCGACGGCGCCCAGAGCGGGGAGCCCCGGAGCGGGGAGCCCGGGGCCGAGCGGCCGCGAGCGGGCGCTGGAGACCCGGCGCGAGAGCCCTCCCCGGGGCTGGCAGAGGAGGAGCGCGAGGAGCGCAAGAACGCGGGGCACCGCGGCTCCTAGCGGGCGGGCCACCAGCACCCCCGCCGGACCTATAAAGGCTACTTTGTTACAATCGGCGTCTGCTGCGGAGCCGGCGGCCCGCGGCCCTGGGGGCCCCTGACGCTCCCGTGGGGGCTTCCCTGGACCCAACGCCCTTCTCTCTGCCCCACAAGCCCCTACTGCATTGCCGGAACCTGTCCTTGGGGTCCGGGGTGGGGGGGTTGGGGGGGCGGCCTGGGGAGTCTGTCCTACCGGGAGGGGAAGAGCTTCCCAAAGCCTCCCCCTCTGCCCTCCTGGGGCAGCCTCTGTCAAGGGGACACCCACCAGTCCCTGGGCTCCTGCCTATCATCCTGAGTCCCTCACTGACAGGGACCCTCCTGCAGCCCCACAACCCAGGCAGCCCCTACTGCCTGACTCTGGGGTCCCCATGGAAAGGAGGACTCGCTCACACCCAGCCTGGGGGCTGCCCACACCCTGCCCAGGCACAGCCCCTTTCTCGGCCTTCAGAGCCCAGGCCCCGGCTCCACACCCCCCTCTGCCTCCCGTGGCCCCTAACGATCCCACAGACGATCCCACAGGCCCAGCTGCAGAGGCCCAACACCTAGGCCTCGGGCGAGGGGCACGTGGCCATGGCAGGGCAGCCCCGAGGGACGTGCTGGGCCAGCACTGGCCCCACCCTGGCCAGGCCATGCGTGGCTTCAGGTGTCCCCATTCCTCGGGGGCCCGGCCCTGGGGTTGAGGGGAGATTCAGGGCCTCTGCTGTGTCCAGGCCCCCTGCTACCACTAAGTGTCCAGAGCCGCCCATAATCCCCTCTCCCCTGTCCTCCAGTCCAGATCCCCAGGGCCAGGCAGCCCAACCCCCAGCCACCACCCCGTCCCCCGCCAGCTTGCACACCTCCTCCTCTGCTCCCTCTCACGCACCCGGCCCTCACTTCAGCGAACGGTTACCACCAAGTCACAGACCCGTCCTCCTGACCCGCTGGGAGGGCTGCTGGGACCTGGGGTCCCCAGGGGTCTGCGGTCCAGCCACCGCTCCGCAGGCACCACTAGAGGGCGCTGTGCACCACCGTGTCTCAGGCCGGGGAGCGGAGGGAAGCCCCGCAGGCCGGCCTGGGCCAGGGACTGACCCCTCTGGTCACTCCCAGACCACCCGCCCGACCCCTGCCACCCCAATGCACTTTGTTGCACCCCACATCATCTTGCTGCTGTGGCCTAGGATATGGGGTCCCCAGACCAAAGTCAAGAAGCACACACTTACCGCCATGGGCCTGGGGTCCAGGAACCCTAAGTCCCCTCCCAGCATGCCCGGTGGTCAGTCCTGGGGACTGGCTGAGCTCGGCCACGGCCCGCTGTGCAGCTGGGTCTGTTGGCTCTGTGCTCCGAAGGCCAGGGAGGGAAGAGGACCGGCCTCCATGCAGTGGGGGTGCAGGGGCCTCCTGGGCAAGCCGAGGGCACCCAGGTCCTTGTGAGATGCACACCTGCACCTTTGGGGTAGGGCTATGTTCCCTGCTGGCATCCAGGCCACGCCGCATTTACTGACACCCCCCCGGGGGCCTCTGTACCCCAGGTCCCAGCTCACGGGCCTCGCCCACCCCTTCCTGACATGCCATCCGCCCCGCAAGCCCATTGCACCACTGCCCCACACGCGGTCGTGGCTCTTGACGTGGCCCGATGCTGCCGTCCCGGAGCATCCAGCGCTCCTTCCCCGCCACGGCCTCAACACGGCGGGCACGGAGCGACCTGAGGCCCCAGTGACGGGCTCGCTCTCCCTGCCGAGTGGGTGCGATGTGGAGAGGAGTGTCCGTTGGTGGGACGGCCTGCCCTGCCCTCCTGAGGCTCCCCAAAGGTCGGTCTGTTTCTCTGGGGTCCCTGGCACCCCCTTGAGAGCCCAAACGTCAATAAATGTTTTCCAACAACCACTGCTGTTCGTCCAAGCCCCCAGAGGGGACAACCATCCCCCCGCCCCCCGTCTGGATCCTTCCCTGGCCCCACGCAGCTCACATGTGGCCCCACAGTGCCCTCGCCAGAACCGGAAGGACCGCCGGGGAGAGGAAGGCCGGAGTTGGAGTTTGGGGTGCTGCGGCCTGGGGGCACCTGAGCACCTGGAGGTACGCGGTCGATCCCAGTATTCAGACGACGTGATGGGCAGCAGGCACAGAAGACGGCTCAGGACCCCTGCGGGGGCTCGAGCCTGCCTCCGCAGCAGGGAGTTTGTATTTCGAGGAGAATATGGGCCCCTGAAAGCTAGCTGAGCGTCTTATCTCTCCTCCACCCCTCCCTCCCTTTCCCTCGCTCTCCCTCCAGGGGGGAGTCCTGGGGTCCTGCTGGTGGGTGGGGAGTTCAAACGGTGCCTTCTGCTCTCACCCAAGCACCCCCCAGGGACCCCCGCCAAACCTGCATCCCCCACTCAGAGGACCGCCCCGCACAGGCCCTCCCCCGGCACCCGCCGGGGCTTCCTTCAGCCCCTGGCAGACAGCGCGGGGTCTGCCGACCACCTCCCAGCAGCCACGGGGCTGTTTCACCGAAGATCCGGCGGAGCCCCGAGGACTCCAAGGACATCCCCCCCCCCACGCCCCCCCAAAGCCTGTCTCCCGCGGAGAGTGTGTGTCTGAGAAAGCGGTCTGGAGCAGCCCCGACCTGAATCCGCATCTCTGCAAAGCACCTCAGCTCCCAAAGCTTCCTGGACCCCTGAGCCAGGTGGGGGCGGAGGCGGCTGTCTCCCCGCCCCCCGCACAGCCTCCCGCTGAGACGCAGGCCTGGCGCCTCCGGGAGCCGGTGCTTCTCGGACCTCCGAGCTCGGCCCCACTGGCGGAAGAGTGGCTCGCTCCGGAATGTTCAGGAAACCACGAGGGGGGGTCAGGGTGCCCAAGAGCGATGGCCCCACGTCCTGGTTTTGACCTTGCGTGGCCAGGCCTGGCATCGCTGACATGCTTTACCAATGGGTGCACATCCCAGCACGTGGGGTAGCCGGGCACCCCCTGCCCCCGACGGCTCCCGCCACCGCGCCAGGGCTGGGGCTCAGACGGGCCCGTGTCCAGTTCTAGCTCACATTGTCCCCAGCCCTCGGTCCTGCCGAGGGGGTCCCACACGGGTTAGGGTTAGCCCGGAGCTCAGTAAAGGGAGAGGCAGGGCCCTTTCCCACCGAGGTGAGGGTGGGGACCGGGTGGGGAGCTCCTGTGGCCGGAAGCTCTTCTGGGAACCAGGGCGGCCTTCGGGCCCTTATCTGAGGTTGAGCAGACACCTTGGACTCCTACCCCCGGGGGAGGGGCTGTGGTTTTCCGGAACAGCTGGAGAGCCGCTCCTGCGGGGCGGGGGTTTTCAGGGGAAGCAGAGCGGGGCCCGGAGCTGGCCTGGGCAGAGTCTCACGGTGGGGTCTCTGTCGGGGCTCCGTGGCACATACCTGCCCCCACCCCAGGAAGCTGGGCTGAGTAGGAGGGGGACAGGACCTCTCAGCAGCCCCTAACCTCAGCGCTGGTCCCCCACCCTTTCCCCCCACCGCCCGTCCGCAGTTCCGTCCCCCAGAACCTGGCTTTGCTCGGGCCTCACCTACCTAAAACCCTTGGCGGGCCTCCGCCTGGCTCTCCCGCCCCTGAGCCCCCCGGGGCCCTGCACAGACCCTCTTCACCCAAGAGTTGTCCTCTAAACCACAGAGACCGAGCCCCTCCACGTGCTCCCTCCCTGATCCACGTCCTCGGAGCTCGGGGCCTCAGGGCCGGGCCACGCTTGCAAATCATGGGGTTCTGGGAGCTCCGAGGGGGGCGGGAGCAAGGTGGGCAGCGGGAGCCAGGGTGAAGGAGAGGGGCCGTCTCTGCGAGGGGCAGTGGGAGGGTAGAGAGAAGGGGGCCGATCCGGCCTCCACAAGGGTTCCCGAGCCCTCCTGCGCAGCCCGCCCAGCCAGGCCTCCCTCTCCACCCTCTCTTGCTGCCGCCTGAGTCCAGCCTCTGCGTCACTCTCCACCTGGGCCGCGGAATCTCCCACCCTGCCCCGCGCCGCCCCTGCGCTGACGTCAGGGCGCTGTCACCCCACGTGGGCCCCCCCATGGGGAGTTTCCACGCTGAGTCAGCCGACAGGTCCCACAGGACCTGGGTGTGCGCAGGCCAGAGTGGTTTCTCAGGAAGATCCATGACTGCAGACGACCTGACCCCCCCCCCAACCGGTACCGCTGAGCCAGGGTCGGGGAGCCCTTCGCCCCGGGGCAGCCTGAGGCAGCCCCTGCGGAGGGTGCAGGAAGCCAGGAGCATCCCATGTGCCCCACTCATGGGGGGGGGGACCGTCAAGTGACCCGGGTGACAAGAGAAGCCCAGAGGAGAGCTGGCTTCCCAAGCAGGGGGAACAAGGGGTTGGCAGGCAGGAGACCCGGCCTGGAGACAGAAGAGGGGCCGGGGGCGTGGCCAGCAGGTCCCAGAGAAGTCTGCTGGGGGCCCCCGGAACACAGCACGGGGTCTCCCACGGTCCCCTGACATCCAGCCAGTCCCCCTGCATTTTCTCACTTAGTAGCTAATTCGCCTGGACCCTCACCTTGAACGTGGGCTCTGTGGGCGCGCCCGGAGCCTGGGACCCAGCACGCACGGAGAGGATGTTTCCCATGTGAGTAAAAGCAGGAAGGAGCTGTCAGCCCCCCTTCCAGGGGTGAAGAGGCCGCACTAGGCCGAGGTGGGGAGGGGGTGGGGGTCATGCCCCTGGGCACGATGCACGCAGACCTCTCCACCGCCTCCTTGCCGCCCATCGGGACTGAGTGGGGGTGGGGCCCAACGAGTCAAGGGGCTCTCCTGGGCGGCATGCAGGCAGGAAGGCGGGCGCGGGGGAGCCGCAGCTCTGGGACCGTGGGCAGGTGCGGGCACCTGACGGGCCCGCTGTCGAGACCAGTCTCCACTGGCCTGCCCTCCACACCCTGGACAGCCGTGCCAAGGAGCCCTCATCAAACTCTTCGGGTGCCAGCCCGGCCCGGGGCCCGGGAGAACACCGCTCAGCTGCGCTGGGCGGGAGCCTAGAACCATGGCCCGAGCGACAGGGAACTTGGGCGGTGGTGGGGGCGAGCAGCAGGGCTGGCCGAGAGGGTGGGGGCCAAAGGCAGGCCCCTCGGAGGCCGCCCTCCTGAGCATGTAGACAGTGACCTCGCCCTGGACTTGGGGCCGGAATGACACGAGGACAGGCACCCCAGGAGCCAGCAGGCTGTGTGACCAGCACAGAACCCAGAGACAGGACACGGAAGCCCACAGTCCCAGAGTGCCACGCAGACTGCCAGGGGAGCAGGTTCGGACAGGGCGGCAGAAAGGCACACAGGACACACGTCCATCATGGTGCCCTTCCTCCAGGAAGCCTTCCATGGTCCCCGCTAAGCGCTTGTGCCCAGGACTAGAATGGCCCTGACTTCTGCCCCACCCCCGGCCCCGCCTTGGCTGGAAGGAGCCTGGGGGTACTGGTGGGGGGGGCTCGCCTCCCTGCTCCCCCAGCCCAGAACACGTCCACTCAGGTCGCTGGATGAGTGTTTATTGAGCACCGCCTGCAGCCAAGTCCTGCACTGGGCCCGGCCTCCTGTCCTGGGAGCCAGGGGCCCACAGTCACCCCAGCCCCAACAGGGCCGGCGAGGGGGGGAAGCAGCCACGGCTGCGGCTATACCCCCCATGGGGTCTGGCCACAGCTGCTGCCTCTTCTGCATGGTCTGGGGGACTGGTCACTGTCACCGCCCCCCACCCGCTTCCGCCATCGAGGGGAGCAGGGCCGGGCCCAGAGCTGGGGCCCCGCAGTGGGGCGCAGAGCCCTTGTTCCCGCGGGTCCCTGGGACGCGTCCTGGGAGGGTCCGGCTCCGGGTCTGCTGGGCCAGGGGACAGCCGGGCCTCACACCCACAGGTGCCTCAGGCCCTTGTCCTCCGGCAGCGGCTCCCCCCGCTCCTCCTCAGGGACCCGGCAGCTGCAGGCATCCTCGGCGGGCGGCCGCGCCTCCAGCAGCAGCTGGGTCTCTGCAGAGGGGCTGCGGTCAGCGGGCCGGCCGGGCGCCCCTCTCCCACCCCGGGGGCACAACGGACCTGGGGGCCACACGCGCTGCCGTCTCAGCTGCCGGACGTGCAGGCCCAGCTGGGCCGCGCTCAGGACCAGGATGCAGGCGGCCACGGCCAGGACGATGACGGTCAGCAGGTCGCGCGGCTCGGCGGGCAGCGGCCCCAGGCTACATACGGCGTTGTGTGTCTTGTTCCCGGGGAACATGGGGGGGTAGCCAAACTGGGAGCAGCTGGGACACACGGACACAGAGCCCTCGGTCAGCCCTCGGCCGCCCGGGCCGGCCTTCCGCGTGGCGGCTGTCCTCTGAGTTGGGTGTGAGTCACCCGGAAGGACAGGAGAGGTCCCTCCCTCGGGAACTGGCCGGCCACCTGAAGGTCCCACCAGGACTCACTCTGACCAGGGTTTGCAGCGACCCTCCTGGCCTCCAGAGAAGGTCCCTGTGGCACAGTCGACACACTCAAAGCCGAAGTCGAAATTCCCTGGAGACAGACAGACAGACAGACAGCGGGGTTTGCTGGGGCAGGTGAGACGGGGTCCCCTGGGGCCTGGGTCCGCAGCAGAATGACTCCCACACACCTTGTCCATCGGACAGAGGTCTCTGATGCCTGGGAGACTGGGGCCCGGCCAAAATCAGGGCCCAGGTGCGCCCCGTTCCAAGGCAGGCATCTGTGGGCGAGGCGGACTTGGGGGGCCCCCAAGGCTGTGACCGCGAGCTGGTGGAGGTCTCTGGGGGATCTGGGAGAGGAGGGGAGTGCAGGGACCTGTCCACTGGAGGCTGGACGGTTAGGGAACCCAGAAGGGGCGGAAGTAGAGACCAGGCCAGAATCAGGCCAGGCCTTACGCTCGGGCCAGCAGCCGGGAGGGCAAAAGGCCAGTGAGGGTCCCGGACGAAAGGTGAGGCTTGTGCCCCAAGTGACCCCAGACGCTGCCCTGCCCAGCCTCGCAAGGCCCCTCAGGCTACACCACGCCCTCCCGGCAGGAGAGTCTGAGCGGCTCCGTCCAGGAAAAGGTTGACCCCCAGACAGGGCGACAGGGGGCAGGTGTGTCCCCATGCAGACGCTCAGGGCATGGGGACGACTGGGCATCGTCGGAGCCAGGGCCTGAGGGCTGGACACCCCCACTACTCCCCACGACCGGCCCTGAGGGGTACCCTCGAGCTGGACCGAGGGACCCAGCCTAAGAGAGGGAAGGACCCCCCGCAGCCGCGGGGTGCTAGGACCCGCGGCGGGGTCCCCACGACAGGCAGCAAACGGCCCCTCCCACCTGGGCTTTGAGCCGCCAGAGCCCGCCTGCCGGAGGCGGCGCCGCACCCTCCACACACTGGCACTTCCTTCCACACCCTCACGGCACTCGCCACACACCCGCTCCCAGGAGCTCGGGCTCGGCCCGGTCAGACCCCCGACCCTCGAGGGCCGCGGCGGCCGGCCACTTACCGTGGGGCTGCACCTCCTGGCCCGGCGGGCAGGTGTGATGCTTGCAGCTGGTGCACTGGGGGTCTCCGCAGTGGTACCCCGGCTCCACACACGTGCAGTCCACCTTCGGACAGGGCCCTGCAGAGCGAGAGAAAAGCCCCCCCTCTTAGGACTCCCCCCTCTCCGACCCCGCCGGGGCCCCCCAGAGGGAATGGGCCGTCCGTACCTCCACCCTCAGGCAGCCCCAGGGGACAGAGGGCCCGGTGGGGTCCCGCTGTCTCCCTCCCTCCCAGGCACCCATGTGGCCTGGCTGTGTCCCCCACTGTGTCCCCCACTGCCCTGAAGCTGCTCCCGCCCAGGGTGGCTGTGACTCGGCATGTGACCAGAACATGTCCCTGCTGAACAAGGGGGCCACCTAGGGGACCTACTCCCTCTCCCCGTCTGCCACACCGAGACTGGGACCCTCAGAGACCCCCCTTCTCAATCCCAGGCTCCAGCAGGGTGACACTCTGGGCTGTTTTCCCTGCAATATTTGTCCCCAGGAGGACACATGCCGCTTGCCCCTCACCCACAGAGGCAGGTGGGAGGCAGGGAGTGGGGCAGAACCGGTGCAGGCCTGAGTGACGGTCAAGGGCTCCCTAGACGCTCAGTAAGAACTGGGACAGCCTTCCTCCACCTTGGGACCCAAGACTCGCCTTGGGGAAGGCTCTCACACCCCTACCCCTGACTCCCTCCTTGGGCCCCTGGCCTGAGCTGAGCTCCTCTCTGCCACACGCCCCCTCACCCATTGCCCAGGGACAGTGGGCTCTGGACCCAGAAGATCTGCCCGCCACGCCGCCGAGGCCGGTCTGGGCCCAGGGAGAGGGCGCGGCGCTGCTGCGCTCCGAGACAGGCTCCCCGTGCGCGCCTTACCCGGGGCGCACCGGCGGCAGCAGCGCGCGTCCGTGCCGGTTCCACGCAGAAGGCGGTCGGGGCCGCAGCTCAGACCCCCGGCGGGGCGCTGGCCCAGGCCCAGGGCGCAGAGCAGCGTGACGCCGCACAGGGCCGCGCGCGCGCCCCTCGCCTCCATGGCACCCGTGGCGGGACGGAGCTGGGAGATTTGAGGGGATGGCCCGCCACGCCCCCATCCGGGCACGCCCAGACCCCGCCCCGCAGGCCAAGCTGCAGGGAGGGGAGAGACCTGGTTCCGGTCCGGACCCCCGTGACACCGGGCAACCCCCGATTCAAGGGGCAAGCGGAGCACCGGGGTTCCGGGGGCAGCGACACCGCTCCCTGTGACCACAGCGGTGACGACACGTCGCTAGAGCTTTGTCCAAACCGCAGACGGCACGGACCCGGCCCCCTGGGACGTGTCCGCACCGCGTGTCCCCCGGAACAAACGGCCCCTGGGGGGAGGGCGACGGTGGGGGCAGGGGCCCGCGGGAAATCTCTGCGGCTGCCCCTCGGGTCGGATGTGAACCCAGAGCTGCTCTCAGTAATAAAATAGTTTTTTTGTTTAAGCCAGCTGAGCCCAGCTGGTGTCTTCTCAGCTGCCCAGTGCGACCCCACAGGGTGGGGGTGGAGGCCTCCAGGAGACTCGTGGGGGGCGGTGACCTTGGGGGTTCCTAAGTGTTCCTGCCCTTTGGTCCAGAAATTCCTACCCAGAAACTAAACATGCCCCCAAATGTGTGTGTATGGGGGAGAGGGGGGCACTGAGCGCAGCCTACATCCCCAGCTACGTCGGGGGCGGGTCTGGAAGGGAGAGAATCAGAAATGGTTTCTATTCAGAACCCGCAGCCTGTCTGGGCTGAAGGGAGGGGAGGAGCGGGAAGGGTGGGTGCTGCATGCTAAGTGCGGACAGCCCCCAAGGTGGGTAGTGCCCACAGGTGGGCTGGTGCGGGGACCCCTGGAGGACAGTCTGGTCCCCGGTGTCCGGCTGGTCCCCTACCCCTGCCCCGGCTTCCTCAGGAGGGCCCCATGGGTTTTTAAAGCTCTCCTCCGACTCCCTCGTCCTCTACGAGCCCTACCGACCCCAGAACATCGGCCCTGCCCGCCGATCCTCAGCACAGAGCCCCGCACCAAGAGGCCCTCCATTTTCCAGGGATGGGGACAACACCCCCCTTACTTTGGGGGGGGTCAGGACACGCCCCCTCACTTGGCCAACAAGGTGTGACCAGGCTCCAGGTCACACACACACACACACACACACACACACACCCCTGCTCACAGCTTAGAGCTCTCAGGGGGGACCCCTCACACCTCCCAACCCAAGGACCTCCTCGGCCCTTGGGACAGGTTGCTGGTAAGGAGAGGTCCGGGCATTGACCAAACCTCCAGGTGGCCTGCTCAGGTCCCAGCTCAAACTGCTGGGCAGGTTCCCACCCAGACCTCTCCAGACAAATCTGTTCATCCCGGGGGGGTGGGGGGTGGAGGGTCAGCCCCCGACCGAACGTTCTGTGCCTCCAACTCACCGTGAGACCGTCCCGTCTCTCAGAGCTTCGGCTTCCCCGTGTGGCACAGAGGGCTTCTGGGGCCCCGCCTCCTCCAGGACGCCTCCCTGGGGCCAGGGTCTCAGGAGTGGGACCGTGCTTATGCCTCTGGGCTGGAGGTGCTGGCCTTTGAGACCTGCAGCTGCTACCTGGCCTGATGGGCAGCTAGCTGTCCCTTTCCTGAGGGAAATGACAGGAATTACCCATTGGTGACCCAGCTCTCCAAGTCCCAGGGCGCAGGGCCCCTCCGCAGTTGGGGAAACCCGGTCGTGCGGGGAGGGGGGGGGGCTCTCGGGCGGGCTGGAGCTCCGGGCTGCCCGAGGCTCGGCGGCGCGCTGAGATCTCCATCGGGCTCCCACTCGGGGAGATGGGGCTGAGCAGGGACAGAGAGGGACCCCGCGCACAGAACCGGCAGTCCTAGACCTTCGTCCGCTGCTCACTTCAGAGACCTGAGGGGTCAGGTCTGGGGCAGTACGGGCTCACCCCAATTCTGGCAAAGCTCGCGATATACCGTGGCCCAGGAAGATACGATCGATACCCTGCAAATGATGCTCGTCAGACCGTGCCATGTGTCAGCTGGTCCTTCTGGAAGCAGGGACCGAGTTAGAAGCTTCTGGAAGCAGTTCGTGGGGGGGGTGGTGAAGGTGAGCTGGGTGGGAGGAGCTCTGTGCAGAAAATGTCCACGGGAAGGGCCCGGGGGCGAGTGGGAGAGGAAGGTTCTTCTGTGGCTGCCACCCACAGCTGCACAGAAATCAAAGGGCCCCCGTTAAATGCCCGCAGAGATAGCGGCTTCTGAGCAAGGCCCCTCAAAAGGCAGGAGTGACGTCAGCCCAGTGTCAGCGCCTGCGTCTGCTTTCTTGTTCCAGCCCCTCCGGAAGCCCCTGCACCCCAGCCACAGGCCGCGGGGACCAGGAGAGCCTCCGGAGCTGGGCAGCCCGGGGAAAGGCGATCTTTATCTGCCGGCTGTGTTTTCCAGGGCCCGGGGCCGCTCACCACATTTCTGCAGTTTCACTTGTTCCGGCTCACACAAGGCACCCCTGTTCCTGTCAGCAGAGGGGCCTTCACGGAGCCCAGCAGTAACCAGAGGGTGGCGGTGCGTGGAGACGGGGATCTGACAGCAGGGCGGGATGGGGACCGGGCGGGGGCGCGGACGAGGCGCTAGGCAGAGCCGTAGCTTGAGCCCCGATACCCCAGGCCTGGGGGGCAGGCAGGACCTCGGGCGGAGACAGTATGAGGGTTTTCAGCGGACGTGCAGGGGTGAAGGGCTGGAGAGTGCGCTCAGGGCCGGTGTAGAAGCAAAGAGAAGATGACTGTCCATCTCTCTGCCCCACGGCAGGCATGGAGCAGCCCGGCGAGGTGCCCTGGCCGAGGGAAGAGCCAGGAGATGTGGGGAGGAGGCCTGGGCCCCAGGATCGGACCCCGACCCTGCCCTGCCCCTCCCCCTCCACCAGGTCCCCTAGCACTTCTCCGCAGCCTCTGCGCTGTCCTGGGGACCACCGTCCCCAGATCGAGGGTGCGGGTTTGCCACCTGCGTCAAGGGCACGTTGCTCTGTCCCACCCAGAAGACTGTGCAGACTCAGCGGGGCTGCACATGACGGCTCTGTCCTCCCCTCGCAGTGTCCGGGCCCGGGGCGGAGGGCTCGGAGGTTTGAAGACACACCGGACGGGCCTCTGGGGTGACCCTGGGGAGAAAGATGGCCCAGGAAACAAGGAGGGCTGGTGGCCAGGACTCGGCCGACGTCGGGGCCCGGAGTGCCTTTGGCTGTAGGTCACCCGGCAGCTGAGAAGGACGCTCGCCGTCTGGCCTGGCACCCCAGCAGGAGGGGCGCCGTGCTCACGGACAAGTCGTGGTCCGCGGGACTCTACCGTGATGGGTATTGGGGTTTTTCCGCGTTCACCCCCAGGGCCAACTGAGGCTCGGCCTGATTGGAAATCTCCACTTTCCCAAAGTGGTGACACCCAGCCTTCCCCGCTCACTACCGACGACACACGCAGGTCGGCGGGGCATGGGATTCGAGAGGCCTCGAGAAAGAACGGCTCTCGAGCTCTCTGCTCCGCAAGGACACACAGAGACCTGAAGGGTCGCCCTCCAATGTCCCCTTTGGGGCCAAGGCCTCCGGTCTCCTACTTGCTGCCATTAGTGCCAGAGCTGTGGGCTTGCCGGGGGTGCCTGGAGCCTGCTCACCCAGTGTTAGGAGCTCGGAGCAGCGGCTCCCGGATTCCCCCAACAAATGCTGGGCTGTCCAATCCCCCCACGACATGTATCTGGCCTCCACGCCCCCGCGTCTGGTGCCAGGACGTGCTCAGAGAAGGGGTGAGGACAGGGGTCTCTGAGTGGGGTCCCATACCCCTCCCCAGGCCGGAGATCCCTTTCCCACCGGGGTGGGCCTGGACCCCGCGCTCCCGCCGTGGCTGTGCGGCCCCCAGCCCGCCGGCACCCAGTCAGAGACCCACGTTCGCCAATGTCCTTTATTGGGGGCACCGCCGTGGGCGGGGAGTATGCACGGCATACGTAGAAGAGCCCCGGGCACCTAAAACGGCGCGGGGGGGCGGGGGCGCAGCGGCCTGCGCCTGGGGGCACCCCCAAAGCCCCTCCATGTCTAGCAGGCCCTCGGGGCCCCCAACCCGGGGGTGGGAGCGCTAGGGGCTCCGACCTCGGCTCAGATCTTGGCCAGGGAGGAGTTGGCGTCGGCGTGCTCCTCTTGGATAGGGGTCCGGAAGCTGTTTCCACCTGCGGAGGGGAAAGAGCGAGAGGCGGGAGGTGGGGAAGGGTCTCGGCCGTGTGGGAGGCCGTCGGGGCTGGGGCCGCACGGGGTACTCACTGGGGGGCAGCCGCCAGGCTCTGTGGTGCAGGAGCAGCGCCAGCGCGGCCGCCACGGGGGCGAGGAGGCCCAGGCCCAGACCCAGGACAGCAGCCAGCTGGGGGCCTGCGGGGAGGCAGGGCCCGCTGGGGTGGGGTCCGCCGGAGCAAGGGGTCCAGGCCCAGAGGGCCTCCGGGGGAGCAGAGGGCACCCCACCCCCGCCCTCTCTCCCTACCCCCCTTCTCCGCGCCCTGCTGGGGGAGGCCAGGCCCCCCTTACCCCTGGGGGGCTCCGTAGGGGGTGTGAAGGGCTCCTGGGAGCCCCCGGCCCAGGCTGTGGTGGGCTGGGTGGTGGTGGGGAGCTGGGCCGGGGGGCCCCGGGTCTCCGACGGCAGTGTGGCCGGGGGTCCCCTGTCCTCACAGACAGCATCCGACCTTTGACTGGCTGGCCGCACCGTACGCTTTCCCATCAGGGTGCAGCTGACAAAAGCAGAGGGCACTGATCAGGCCAGAGCCCCCCACCCCCAGCCGACTCCTCCCAGATGGACCGGACTGGCCCAGAACTGAGGCAGGACCAGCGAGATGCAGGGAGCAATGGGCGCTCCCCCCGGGTCCCGTCAGGCAGCATCCCGCTCCCAGCCAGGGCACCCTGCCCCACACCCTCGTTCCCCACGTCCCCTCGCTCTGCTCCCCGCACTGTGTCCTCCCAACCTGCTCCAGCCGCGCCTTGCCCTCTGAACCCCCCATCTCTCCTCCTCCCGCCCCCACCGCGGAGGCCCCAGCTGTGGATGAGGGGGTCTCTCATGGTCTCCCAGGGCCGGGACAGAGTCACACACTCCTCCAGCCCACCCAGCAGCCAGATTGGACCAGGGCTGAGCCGGCGGGCGGGCAGCACGGCGGGGCCGGGGGTCATGAGGGGACAGGGGCCAGGAGCCCCCCAGGCCACTCACTTGGTCCAGGGCCTGCAGGCCTGGTCGTCACCTGGGGAGAAGTGCCCTGGTGGGCACGGGGCACAGTCTGCAACAGAGACAGCCGGACGGTCTCCTGCACCGCCTCCTCGGGGACCCGGACGCGGCCGCTGCCGGGGGGCTAGTCCTGTAGGGCTGGGCGCTCCCCCAACACAGCCTCCAGAACCGCCTCTCTGCCCACATTCCACCTGCTGGCCTGACCCGGGGGGCCCCCCACCTCTTTCTTGGCCTGGCCTGTTGGTTGGGGGAAAGGAACTCGGTCTGACCTGGGGGGCGCCGTGGGAAGAGACCGCAGGCGACGTGGAAGACACGCTTCCCTGCCCGCTCCCGAGGCCCCCGTGGCCCGCAGGCCCACCCTCTCGCACACACGCTGCCGCCACCACCCCCGGGCTCACCGACGCCCCGCTTGAAGCCGTCCTGGGGCTCTGTGCCTGCCTTACAGCTGCAGACAGTGTCCTGCGTGGGCGTGCATCTCCGCTTGGGCTCGCTCCCACTTCCTGGGGGGTCAGGTGAGGCGGGCACGGTCGGCAGGGCCGCCGGGGCCACGGGGGCGCCAGGCAGGCCGGAGGACGGAGGCCAAGGGCTCCCGGGCCAGCAGCCGCCTCGCAGCCGCGCAGCTCCTGGCTCTCGCTGGTCCCTGGATGCCATTCCTTCCAGCCACATGGCCCCCGGGACGCGGCTCCAGCCTCCCTTCCGACCCTCCGTCAGGCCCGCAGCAGGACCCTCGGTGGCCCCCGGATCCGGCTCTTGCCGCCCCCAAAGGCCAGCTGGCAGGCACATGCTCCTGCCTGACTCCACGTGGCCTCAGAAACCGCCCCCCCGCCCCGGGAGGAGGGAGGGGCTCCTGGGGGCCCCCCCGTGGTGCAGCAGGCCCCGCTGTGGTTTGGGGTTTGTTTCTGTGGCTGTGGGGACCCCCTGGGAGCCCCTGGGCGGGGGTCCCGGGATCCGGGCAGGGGTGGCACTCACTCTGATTGCACTGGGTGCAAGGTTTGCACGGTTCGTAGTTCGTAGCCTCGTTGTAGAAGCCGTCCAGACACGGGCGGCACTTGGTGTCCTGGCCTCCGCTGCAGCGGCTCTCCATCCCGTAGCCTGCAGCGGGAGGCGGGCCGGACTCAGCGTGGCCTGGTGCCTGGACCTCGGTCCTGGAGGCCACGGTCCTGGGCCTGGTTGCCGGTCACCCAGTCTATCAGCCTGAGTCCACCTGCCCGTGACCCCCGCGTCCCGTGACCCCGTCTGCTTGTTCCTCTCTCCCCAACCCCCATCCCTGTATGTCGCATCCGTAGGACCCCCACCCTCATGTCCCAGGTCCCCACATCCCCACAGGCACCCCTCCCCAGCTCTGTGGCCAGGCCACTCACCTGGCGGGCAGTCCTGACAGCACCTGCCGTCTTTGGGGTAGGCGTCCCCCACACAGGTGAGCTGGGCTGCAGCGCCCAGCACGAGTCCCAGGAGCAGGAGGGCTGAGCGAGCGCCGCCGGGCCGCCGAGCCTGCACGAGCATCCTCATCTCCGCGGGCGGTGCAGGAGTCTGGGGTTTTTCCTTGCAGGATGTGGCTATAAGGGCTGCGGAGGAGGGGTGGGGAGGGAGAGAGGAGGAGGGGACCAGGAGGAAAGAGGCCCAGGAAGGGCTGGGGACCCCTGACCCGCGCTGGAGACCCCTGACCTGGGCTGGTGGCAAGAAGACAGCTAGTCTGGGCAGCAACCCTCCAGGCTGTGGGCTGCCCTCCTGCCCTGGGCCCTCATCCCCTCAACTACGCCCACGACCTCAGGCTCAGCCAGAGGGCAGCAGGGCACCGACCAGACTCGCAGACCTGGGGCCAATGCAAGGACCCGGGGCCGCCAGACCCCCCCCCCACTGGGCCCCCCTCACCCGCACCTCACCAGGGACGTGGAGCCCCTTCGACTGGGCACATGGGTAGCCTCCTGCTCTGCCCAGCGGACCCCTCCACAAGCTCGCTCCCTCTGGGCGCCCTCTCCCTGTGCAGGGCAGGGCGGACCCTTCGGGAGCAAGTGGCTTCTCCTGCAATGCCCCCCCAAAAGGCTACACCCATGCCAACCCTCACCCCCTCAGCAAAGGGGTGCACAGAGCACACGGGTAAACCGAGGCAGCATCCTGGGCAGGGAGGCAGGCCTCACACCATCCGGGCCCTCCACGGGGCATTGGCTCAGGGAGAAGAGCAGCCCCGGACTCCAGAGCACGGTCCCTGGCGTCCAAGACCAGTTCAGACGGAGGCAGTGGTCGACAGCTCGGAGGGGGCGAGCGTGCCAGCGTGCGGAGCGCGGCAGGTGTGTAGCTGGACGTGGCGAGCACACGAGTGCAAGGCAGGGCCGTGTGTGTCCTGAGTGCGGCCGGTGTCCCCAGATTCACGTGTTGAAACCCTGACCTCCAATGTGGCTGTTTGGGGGTGGTGGCCAAGTTTTGATGGGGTCGGGGGGGAGGTCCTGACCCCAAAGGGCCGGCGTCCTTTTGGGAGAGACCGCGGGAGAGTGCAGCGGGAGGCCGCGGGGGGACAAGGGACGAGAGCAGCCCTGCCCACGCTTGCCCTCAGAAGTGTGGCCCCGGGGCGGCAGACAGTAGCCCCGGCATTGTTGGGACCGCGCCGGCCCCGCACCCTGGGTAGAGTCTGGTGGGAACACGTGTGAACCTGGGTGAGCGCACGCGGCACGTGTGTGCGGCTGCTCCTGGGGGGGCATGTGCACCCACTCTGACTCTGTGTCCCCTCTGGTGGCCGGGCCAACCCGGCCTCACCCCACACCCACCCCAGGCTTAGGGTGTCCGCACGGCGACAGTGGAGACCAGGATGACCCAGCGGATAGTCCCCGGGGCACGTGGCGTCCTCGGACGCGGCCCCGGGCGGTTCTAGGGCAGCGGGGGAGGGCCGTGCGCAGGGCTGTGGTACGGAGAGCTGGACGAACGCGCGCGCGCACGGCTCGGACCTCGCTGGCTGCCCTGGAGGCAGGGGAGGCTACCCTGGGTCTTTTTCGTACCTTTCAAACCACAGCCTTGAGTTGAAATGAACCATTCACCAGTTAATTCACAAAGTTTCGGGCAGAGGCCCCCCCTGAGGGAGGAGAGCAGGGGAGAAGCTGGAAATTCCCCTCCCTGACTCGCTGTCAACAGGTAAGGAAGCTGAGCTCCCCGGCCCACCTGTGGGAAATTCCTCCCCGCCGAGCGGGCAAGGCTGCCGCGGACGAGGCCACGGCCCACAAGAGCTGGGGCGGACGGAGAGGCAGGCTTTGCCAGCGGCCGGGCGGCCACCCGGGGAGGGGATCCGGGCGTCAGGCAGCCTAGTGTGCGTGCGTGTGCACACCACCGTCTTCCGCAGACGGCGAGAAAAATCTTTTTTTTAAATAGATGAACTGTAGGGGCGCCTGGGTGGCTCAGCGGGTTAAAGCCTCTGCCTTCGGCTCAGGTCATGATCTCAGGGTCCTGGGATCGAGCCCCGCATCGGGCTCTCTGCTCAGCAGGGAGCCTGCTTCCCCCTCTCTCTCTGCCTGCATCTCTGCCTACTTGTGATCTCTCTCCTCTCTGTCAAATAAATAAATAAAATCTTTAAAAAAATAAAAAATAAATAAATTGATGAACTGTAGCCTCTGAGGTTGAGCTCACTTGGGTGTCCGGTGGGCAGCGCCCCTGCCAGCAGGCCCCTCTCCTTCTCTGGGGGCCGCGGGGAGACTGCCTGCCCTCTGGGGTACAGGTCCCTGCTGCCCGAGGCCCTGCCCACCCGCCCCAACGGTGAACACACCACGAACCAACCCCGCCGCCCACACCCCTGCCGAGCATCCCACGGTGCTCGCTGCTGACTCAGCCACGTGGGCCCGGCCGCCGAGGGGACCCCCTCCCACCACACTCCCGGCCCTTCTGAAGTCTTTCTCGTTTGCGGGGAGCCGGCACAGGTGTCACCGCGCCCTCATTCCTCTCCGGCGGCCCCGCCCCACACTGCTCGGAAGCGGGTCCCTGTGGCAAGGGCAGGTCACCAGGGCGGCTCAGGGTGGCCCCTCTGCCCACTGGGCTGGAGCCCCCACTCGAGCAGGGCCCTCCCAGGCCTGAGCGGACCCCCTGAGGCGCCACAGCCCATAGCTCAGGGCTCCTGAAGGGATGATCACCACAGAGGGGACGGGCAGGGGCTGGAGGCAGCAGCTCGGAGGCACGTGAGGTCAGGGATCCTTGGTCAGTTAAACCCCTCATGGCTCAATGCCCTCTGTCCCCGCACACCAGGCAAGCGCTGGGCACGGCTGACCCCCAGGAAGGGCCTGCGACAGCAAGCGTGAGAAATACAGGTCTGGTGGGACCTCTGCCAATAGCCCCGTCCTGTCCCCAGGCGCTCAGGCCCTCCCAGCCCCCGACCACAGGCCCAGGGAGCCTCCGGGTCCCCTGGCTGCTTCTGCTCTGGCCCCCACAGCCCACCCCGGCTGGAGTGATGAGGGGACGCTCCCCCCAGCCCCCGCCTAAGGGCTCGTCCTCAGATCTTCCCTCTCTACCAGGAACTCCGGTCCCCCCAGCTGGCCCCTCCCAGGGGTCTCGCCCAGGCTCCACGCTCAGACCCCCGGCTCCCACGCCCCCACGGGCCTCCCCACCGCTAAACACATGCCTCTCGTGCAGCCCCCCCTCCCCCCAGGGGCCTGGTCCCTTCCGCACCTGCCCCGGCAGGAGCCTGACCAAAGCCTCTGTTCTCACCAGATCGCCCACCTCAAAAGCACTGAGTGGAAGCCACCTGGCCACAAACGTTCCAAAATCATTTTATGGGCTTTTTTTTCAACAAAGAAATGAAGCTAGGAGAAAAGGCAACTGTATCTTAAAGTATGAATGAGACTCTCGTCATAAGTGTTTGTGTTTTCGGAGCCGGAACGTCGCGGCAGGCCCCCCCCAGCGGCCGGCTCGGGGGCCCCTGGCAGAGCTCGTCCGAACAGCGTGCGTGCGCGAGGAAGCGGCAGGAGCTGCGTTTCTTCCCGCCGGGCCCCGACGCCAACAGCACCCGGTTCTGGGAAGTGAGACGCCCACGCGCGGGGGGGGGGGGGGGAAGCCAGCCCGCGACTGCACCTCGGCCCGGGGTCGGCTCGGGCGCATGCGCAGCAAGCCTGGCCCCACGGCTGTCGGGCCGCGGGGGGCGCGGGGGGCAGGCGGCCGGAGGCGCGGGCTCAGAACTCCTCGTGCACGTTGCGGGCGTAGTCCATCAGTTTGCTGCCCGTGAAGAACTCGCTGTACTTGAGGACCTCCTCGGGCTCCAGGTGGTGGTTCTGGTTCTCGTCGGCGATGGCGATCATCTGCTTGGCCTCGTTAAGGGCGTTGTACTCGTTCATGGGGTCCATGTAGTCCTACGATGGTTTCGGGCACGGGGTCAGCGGGGACCCCTGGCCACCACGGCCCTCCCCGGCGCACCCCCTTCCCGGCAGCACTGGGGCCATCGACCTCGGGTCTCAGCGCCACTACAGCGCCAGAAGTCCACACTTGGTGACAAGGCCGTGAGAGCCCAGCCCCCCGCCAGGCAGATGCCCCTGCTCCCCACGGATGCCCTGTCAGCGAGGTCAGCGCCTCCGGCCTCAGGGAAGAAGCTGCACGGCTCTCACCCTGTCAGCAGCTACAGAAAGCAGCGCCTCGTTTAAAATACCCCACGGGCTGAGAGTACAGAAGCAGCAAGAAAGGGATATGGGCATGTTCTGGAATGTTCTGGAAGGCAGACGCCAGGCTGGAAGCGGCTCGGGGCCAGACAGCCTTCGCCTGCGTGGGCGCCTGAGACTCGCCACCTCCCGTCCTCCTCGGGCGCCCCTGATGAGAGGGAAGGGCCGGCCGGGGGGCCAACAGCCTCTAGTGGCCACCAGGGGCCTGCCCGTGGGTCACGTGATGCCCGGGCACAGACACAGACTCGACGAGCCGCCGTTCAATGCCTGAACCAGATGTGCCCGCCGGTTATCAACAGGGATCAGAGAATTCTGGCGTAAAGACAATGAGTCACCCAGCAATGGGGAAAAACAAGCCCACACAGCACCTACACGACACCAGCAAAAACACTTCAGGGGAAGATGGTGGATTCCGACGTGGCCCGCAGCCCCTGGCGCCCCAGCATCCAGCCAGCTGCCCGCTGGGGAGCGGCTGCTGGAGCCAGGAGAGGCCAACACATCCCAGGCACCCCGGCCAGGGGGGCAGGCACAGGCGCCTACAGGGACAAAGCCGCCGCCAGGGACTCCCCTCCCCCGCATGAGGGGAGCCCACCCCCAGGTGCCACGAAGTGACACGACGAGCAGCCGGACCAACCTGCCGCCCTGTGCGCCACAGCCCCTTGCCTCGGGCACACCTGGAAGCCTGGGGACCTGGGCCCGACTTCAGGGCGGGGGGTGGGGGGGGTGCCGCCCAGGCACCTGCGCTCACCTCCAGCTCCGCCATGGTCACGATGCCGTCATGGTTGGCGTCGATCAGTTCCTCGAACTCCTTTTTTCGGTCTCTGACCCAACTGTCATCGATGTCCTGGCCCTGCTGGTTCTCCACCGTGCCCACGGGCAGAGAGATGAACTCGGGCAGCGAGAGCTGCTTGTCGCCGTCCTGGTCTGCAGCACAGGGGAGCGGACGCTCAGACCTCGTGTGGACATGGGACCACGCGGGCCCACCCAGGAGAAAGTCAACCAAAACAGGTCTGCTGCCAAATTTTTAGTGTGTTAAATTTTAGCCTAACGCAAAACAGGTGCATCTCACCTGACCTTCTCGAGAGCCTGGCCGAGGCCAGATGGCCCAGGACAAGGCCTGACCCTCCCTCTCCACTGTGCGGCCGCACGGCCTCCAAGACCCCCAGGCAGACCCCTGCCAGGAGGACCGCTGCAGGTACACGGTGGGCGCTGCCTCCAGCCCAGCCGCCAGCAGGGAGGCACCCCCCTTCCTCCCCACCGAGGCTGGGTCACAGGCCGGGCCTCACCCAGGTCCCGGACAATCTCCTTGACCATGAACTTGAGCATGCCGCGGCTGTGCTCGGGGTGCAGGAATGACAGGAACTCATCCTCAGTCAGAAGCAGGTCTGAGGGGGGGTTGTCCGCCTGGTACCAGCGGTCCTTGAGGTTCTCCAGGACTTCCTGTGCTGAGAGAGGCGTGCCCGTGAGGACCAGGGCACCTGCACGCATCTGGAAAGTTCGGAGACGTGCTGCCTGGCTCGGAAGGACTGTCCTGGCTCAGGACACTGTGGTGAGTGAGGCCAAGGGCCCTGCCGCTAGAAGGAGAGCTCGGCCCTCCGGCCTCCTCAGGGAGGCCGACGGTGCAGAGCTCCCCAGACAGACACAGACGCTCCCAAGACACAGGCACAGACCGCCCTCGGACGCACCCACAGATCCCACACGATGCAGACACCCGTGGACACAGACCCCCCCCAAATACGGGTGCCGACCCCCTCCATGTACAAACCCAGACCCCCCAAGACACGGATCCCCCCCGGACACACACACAAGCGCAGACGCCCGGCCCCCTGCCCCGTGCGGCCCCAGCCCCAGCTCACTGCCGCCGTCTGCTCCTCAGGAGGGATGGAAAGCACGGCGTAGGCGGACTCCCTGCGCGCCTACAGAAACTAAGCACGACCTGGTTCCTTTCCATCTCCTCCACGTGCCCCGTGCGCGGAGGGCAGGGCCTTGGAGGAAAACCCAGCTTCCAGATATGACTCAAGTGTCCCCCACAGACCCGCGCAGCCCCCACTCTTCCTCCGTGGGAAGGCCTGGCATGGCGAGGGGCCCAGAACTTGCCCCCACAGCCTCACAGACTCCGTGACTGTCCGGGGCTTTGGCAGAGCTCTCGAGGCCGGGCGAGCAGGAAGAGCAGAGGCACAGATATCTGTCCGCACCCTCACTGCAGTCTCTGGGGACAGGGGCGCCCCGGCCTCGGCACATCGCAACAGGGACACGGCCGCATCCCACACGGTACTCGCCACCTCGAGTCTCAGTGCCTTCTGATGCACAGAAGATCCCGCAGTGACCTACTTTTAATGGCAAATCCACTTAGAGGACGGTGGCTCGAGCGGCTGCTCCCGCCTGCCATGCACGGGGACAGGTGCAGACTCAAGCGTGCCCACCCGCAGCCAACAGCGCCTGACGGAGAAGGGGCTGTGCAGTGCTCACGGCTCGAGGACCTCGACGTGAGCTCCCTGGAGACCTAAGGTGGGCGCTGAATGTCCGCACAGAGACGGACGCGCCAGCAGGGTCGCCGGTGGCTCCGGCAACTGGAGGGAGGCCTGCCACCGACCCCTGCGAGCCCCCGTCTGTGGCACCTGGGGACAGCAGCCCTACGAGCCCCGGGGAGACAGACTGCCTCTCAGCGCCCGCCTGCACTCCCCTGGCCTCCCAGACGCTCGACACTGCTCCTCACTTCCGGTGCCCAGACCTGCTCGCCCGCCCGAACTAAAGAAGGGAACGAGGGACCTTGAACACGTGTGAGATGAGGGAGTCGACAGGCAGACTGAGGCGAGAGGTCATTTCAGGACCCCCCAAAGGCCCGGTCTTGACCCCAGGCACACCCGAAGGAGAGGTGCTGCAGCCACACTAGCTCCCGAGAGCAGGCAGGGATAGAGAGCCGGCAGCCCGCGCCCAGCAGCCGGGACGTTGGGGCCAGATCGCCTACGTTGGCAGGGGACCAGAGGCACCGCAGGACCCCCAGATGCCTCTAAATGCCACCTTCAGGGGACAGCTGGAACCACAGGACAAACCACAGAAACGCAAAACGGAGACAGAGATGAGAAAAGCAGACAACCATTTTAGAAAAAAAAAAGATCACGTCCAAGGCACAGGCTTTCAAAAGGACAGAAGCGAAATCCCGGATGGTGTCCTAGGGAACTGGGGAAGGCCGGCCGGCGCCCGAGGGCACCCGTGCCGCTCAGGAAAGGGGTCTGGCGCTGCAAAGTCACACGTGCGCCACAGACTGAGCCCGAGCAACAAAGGTGTAAGACAGGGACGAGGTCCCCGCGACAGTGGGCCCCCACGGGGACAGCTGGAAGGCTACGGCCTCACACACTGCAAGACGCTGCAAGAAAAGGGACCTACAGACCAGGGTGTCTCATGCAAAAGTGTCCCACGGAAGATCCGCAGATGAAATCCAAAAACACGTAAGAAGAATCCCAGACCGCGACCAAGTGGGACTCATCCCAGGTGCACAGGCTGGTTCAACGTCTGAAAATCAGCTAACGTGAGCATCCCATCAGGCGGAAGGGAGATCACACGATCACAGCAACAGGCACAGGAAAAGCACGGCATAAAATCCAACAGCCACTCATGATCCAAACTCTGAGCAAACCAGGAACAGAGAAGGATTTCCTCCACTGGACAAAGAACAGCTACAAAAACCTGCAGCTCAGACCAGCTTAACGGTGCGAAATCTGACGCTTTTCCTCTAAGATCAGAACAAGAAAAAGGCGCCCCCTCCCCACTGCTTTCGCCGTGCTGGAAGTGCCAGCCAACGCGGTAAGATAAGAAAAGGAAATCAGAGGCACACAGGTTGGGAAGGAAGAAACAGACTGGCTGTCCATGTTCACAGATGCCACGATCGCCTGCGTAGACAATCTGAATCACCTCAAGACCTCAGGCTGGAAGGTTAGGACGGCCAATTACTTGCCTGCGTGCCAGCAAGGAAGGTGGGGAATCAGGATTAAGGACGAGCAGGAAAATACAAACAGAAAGAAGGTATGACTGCAACCGACGGAAGACGGAGGGGTCCAGGCCGCGAAACACGAGCGCTGGCACAGACAGCAGTGCCCACCGTCCCCCGGAAGGCCCAGTGGCAGGGAGCACCTGCACCCCGGGGCCCCAGCAGCCGCCGTCCTGACGCAGGGGAGGAGAGGCCACCAGCACACCCACCAACCACGCAGACACGGGACACGCTCCCTACCGCGTCCCGGGAGCAAAGATGCCGCAGAGAAACTCCCGCGCCCATGACCACCCGGAGAAGACACGACGGCACGAGGGTGGGGATGGTGACCCACCATGCAGAGGAAGGAGAGGACACGACAGGCGGCACACCAAACCTGACGCCCAGCTGGGTAGGGGCCCCTAGGCGGGATCCAGTGACGGGTGCGAGCACTCTCAGGCCGTGTTCCCGAGGCTGGCCGACGCCGCAGCGCACCCGCGCCGGGAGTTCCCCGGAGCTTCCCTCGGAGGCTTTAGAGGCTAAGGGGAGGGCGGACCTCTACCCTGCAGCTGGCCGGCCCCGCCCCACCTCCACCTGCCTCCCTGCGCACCACCCCCCCCCGCCCCCGCCCCTGTCCTGGCCCACAGACCAGCCTCCCCCGCAGCTCGAGCCCATGGGAGGCCGCCTGCGGACTACGGGCCCCCTCGCCGCGCACCCCAGGGCCCAGGCGCTCACTCTCCTCGTCGACTTTCAGCTCCTCGCCGTTCTTTATCTTCTCCGCAACTTCTCGCTCGTTGTGGCCTTTGCTCACCAAAAACTTCACCTTGTATTCGTCCCACGACACGCGGCCTAGAAAAGAAGACCGAGCTGCCAGGCTGTTCCACAACGGGCGGTTTTAGCGAGAGCAAAGGTGCCTTCAGACACCTGCCAATAACCCCGCGCTGCCGGCAAGTGCAGAAACGCTGGAGCAGCCGCGGCCCGGGCCCCAACCCAGCCCCACAGGCCAGCCGGGCAGCCCAGCCCCGCGGCCCAGCCCCCAGCCCAGGCCCTCACTTCCTCTGCCCTCTGCGCATACCGCCCTCCTCCTGGCAGCCTCAGGCCCGCGGGGTGAGGGTGAGGTCGGCCATACCGTCGCCATCGGGGTCCACGGCGTGGAAGTGCACCTTGCTCTCCTCGATGGCCTCCTGGAAATGCTCCGCCGTCTTCTCCATGATCCAGTGCTGCATCTCCTTGGCGCTGATCCTCCGGTCCGTGTTCACGTCCACTCTGCAGGCAGATAAGCGACGTCAGACGAGGCGTCTAGAGCCTGGGGCAGGACAGACAGACTGACGGACAGAGGGGCCCCACTGCCACGAACAGGGACACACCGCTGCTCACAACCCGCAGCCCCGCCAACCCAAACCCGCACACCCGGACGCTTGGGGCGGGACCAGAGCTGGGACGCCAGAGCACAGTCATGTTTCGGACGTGGGCACAGACGGCGCGGTGGAGAGGCAAATTTAGATGCAAGTGTGTGCCCGCGTGTGCACACGAGTTAGCAGTGCTCTATGGACACGATGGCTAGTCTGCACACGTGTGCTTGAGTTCACACACCTACGTACACACGGTCAGGCGTCCCGCCCCCGCCCACCGGGCCGCCCTGGGGCAGGGACACAGGGCCCAGATCCTGCCCTCTCCACACCGACCTCCAGGGAAAGGAACCAGGGCTCCCTGGAGAACTGGCGGGCAGGCCAGACGAGCCTGGAGCGCCCGGCAGCGCCGGCAAGGAGGGACGTACCCCCACACCAACCAAGAAGGGGCTCCCGACGGCCCAGGCCGCAACCCCGGGCGCCCCGAAAGCCACGCAGCGCGGGACCGTCCCCGCGGGAGCCCCGGCTGACGGAAGGAGAGGGGACAGAGAAAGCCCCCTTACAGAAGTCCTCCCTGCCGCCCCCGTGCCGCGGGAGGCCCGGCTCATTCCCACACCCCGCGGGGCCGCGGCCTCCCTGAGCGGCGGCCGGAGAAGACAGGAGGGGGACGAGATACCCGGCGGGCACCACCTGGACCGGCTGTCCCACGGACGCCAGCCACCCCCTGACAGCCCGGGACGAGAGGGCCACCTCCCCGCCGGGGCGTCCCCTCCCAAACCCACGACCCCGCTCTGAGCACGGGAAAACACAGCCGATGAACCCAGAATGAGGGACATTCAACCCCACACCTGCGCGGTCCTGCTCAAACCGTCACGGTCATGGGAGAGTAAGAGAGTCCGAGACCCCAGCCCATCCCAGAGGGGACAAAGGAGCCGTGACACTCAACGCAGTGCGGGACCTGGACAGGGACGTCGGGGAACCGAGTGGAATCTCCAGTCTGCAGCGTACACAATAGGATCATAGCACTGCTGTCCCTCAGTTTCCACAAAGGCACTGTGGTTACCTAAACGTCAATCTTAGGGGAAACTGGCCATCTCTGCCACTTTTCTGTAAATCTACAACTACTCCAAAATAAATAACTCATTTGACAAATGTTGTGGAGGAGTGCCTGGGTGGCTCAGTCAGGTAAGCACCCAACTCAGCTTCAGCCCAGGTCATGGTTTCAGGGTCATGGGATCGAGCCCCATGTTGCGCTCTGCGCTCAGCGGGGAGATTCTCTCTCCTTCTCCCTCTCCACTGCCCCCCGCACGCACAGGCACACACGCGTGCGTGCACGCTCTCTTTCTCTTTTTCTACTACATGAATAAGTCCAAAAAAAAAAAAAAAAAGAGACGTTGTGGCAACATTCCTCTCATCAAAACCAGGTCCCGAGACCACGGGTGACTCGGGCAGGCGCCAGCGAGGCGGCAGCGGCGTCTTGAAGCAGGAGTGGCTGCAGGTAGAAATCGGCGTGGAAACCACTACGGCGAGGGGCAGCGAGCGGGGGCAGGGGCTCCCCACCATCACAAAAGCCCCTCCAGTGGCCGGACACAGCCACACCTGAGAGACACTGAAGAGCACGCAGCCCGTAAGCCAGCCCCTCATCCGCCCGCCGGCCCCGTCCTCTGCACCCCGGCTGACACACTCCTGGCATCTCAGCCCCTCTGAGAAGCGCACCCCCCCCCCAACACCGCAGGTGCCCAGGGAGAGGAGGCCCAGGTGCGGTCCGGAATTCCACCCTCCCACCTTCCCGCGCACAGACATCTGCACACCGGGCCCTCGGAGCCCTGCCGGGCGGGAGATCGAGGCAGGGCGCGACCTAGAAGGGGCTCTGGCCACACCAGCAGCCCCCATGGTCCCGGGGTCACGGCTGAATTTCTGGCGCCATGCTCTGTCATGACACCCGGCTGTGTTCTAACCGGGTCAAGAGCTAACCTTCCATGAGGAAATGGAAGCACAGCGGGCGCCCCGCTGCCCCGCCGCCCCGCCTCACCCCTTGCCCCAGGGGCTCGGCCCACTCCTGGCACTGAGTCTCCAGGCTCGTCCCACCCTCTCTGGATTCTGCCCCATTCTCGTCACCTGTCCAAGGGGCCCTGCCCGCGCCTCCCCTCCAACAGGCCCGGCCCTTCTGGCCACCCCTCCCAGAGCGCCGGGCCATCCGCTGGGCCCTCCAGACCCCGCCACACACAGAAGTGCCAGGCACTCGAAGGCACAGGAGCAGCCCCAGGAGGGACCTGCTGGTGGCTCAGCAGCTGAGTCTGAGTCTGTCTGGCGGGAAGATCTTCCAACAGGTAAGATCCTCACAGGTTCGAAGCGCCACAGACAGCTTGGGGCCCAGGGTGAAGCCGCCCGCTCCCAAGGACGCCCAGGGCAGTCTGGGTAAATCTTCCGCCCGGGTGCTCTCAGCCCAAGGCTGCCTGCGGGCACACGCGTCGCCCCCGGCGCAGTGAGTGGTGCAGCCCGCCGTCTGCAGGCTGCCAGGAAGGTGGCTCTCCGTGTGGGGGCAGATGCTCCCAACAGAGTCCCGGGGAGAGCCCCGCGCCCTCTCCGTTAGCGGCCCGCTCACGCACAGATGATCAAGTCCAGCGTCGGTGCGCACAGCCTTGTGCTAGCGCCCACCTGTCTCCTCGCTTGGTCTCGGCCAGCCCACCGCCTGCAGACCTTCCTGCCCCCACCTCCTGACTCCAGCGGGCGGCCCACCTGCTACTCCGCCTGGCCCCCCAGCTCCCAGTGCACACAGCACCTCCAACAGGCAGGCCTCCAGGATCCCCCTGTCTCGCTGACACCCACCCAGGGCAGGCCCGCTGCCCTCCCTCCGCTCCCCACCCTCACGGCACCCGGGTCCTACAGGTAGAGAGCACACAGCACGCTTCGTTCTCACCACGCCCAGGAAGCAGGCCTCTCAACACCCCCTTCCACAGGTGAGGATGAGGCGGGCGGGCTCAGGGAACGGAGCCCAGGCCCGACTGCTAAGGGCCTCCTCCTGAGCTCAGGCCCTGGCCGTGAAGCCCCTCAGCTCCCGCGGAGGCTCCAGAGCCACCAGGCCACGTGCCCTCCGTGTGCGCTGCCAGCCAGCACACGCGACCCGTGACGTGTCCAAGCCCGAGGGACACCTGCACGCACTGCGAGTGCGTGGCTCCCACAGGAGAGTCGGCCTCACGAACGAGCTCCTCTGCCTCCTTCCTGGAGCCGAGCGCCATGCGTCCCGCGTCCTGGCACATGACTGAGCCACCACGTCGCCGATACCCTGGGAGCCTGGACCCCGCCGGGCCCGTGCTACACAGACAGTCTCCCAAGGCACGGGGCCCCGGAGACCTGTGGCCCCTGCCCGGCCCCAGCACACGCCAGTTGAGCGAACTAGTTAGATTCCAGCAGCCCCCGCGCCGGGGCGCCTACTTGGAGAAGATGACCATCAGCTTCCTCCTGCTCCTCCGTGGCTCCGCGTCCTCCTCAAACCCGTCCGTGTCCTTCCCCAGGAAGACCTCCTGGTGGAAGTCCTTGTTGAGGTGCCCGTCCCTCTCCAGCTTCACCCCGTTCAGGTGGTCCGGGGGCAGGAGCTCACGCTCGTCCTTGTTGCCGGCTCTCTCCCGAGCAGATGAGTGGTTGGCGGGCCGGGCAGACACATCCATCAGAAGGAGGAGCCCCAAGAGCCAGAGGCAGTGAAGAGCAAGGCCGCAGAGCGGGGCCCGCCTGGACGCCATGGCCGCCTGGGTCCGGACTGCGGGACGGTCGGCGAGTGCGGCCGGGAGCTGGGGAGAGAGGGGCGGGGCAGGTGAGGAAGTGAGGCCTGGGGTCACGGCCTCCCCACTGGCCCAGGCACTGCAGGAGGCTCCGGCACGCAATTAAAGGTCTATAAAGAGGACACAGCCATCGGTCGATGGAGCGTCAGCAAATGCTTCTCTAAAGAGACGTTCACTTTATAACACGGACGGAAACCTCTTGGTTTACAGGGAACACACCGGACATACTTTCTCCTTTTCTAAAGATGCCACCTCACGGGCTGCCCAGCACCACTAAGCCTGCCCTTTTTTAATGCCCACAGCGGGCATTTCCAGAACAGTCTCTCTCCATCTCTCCTGGCATCGGGACAGACCCCAGAGTCATGGTAACTCACTCTCCGAATCCCAACTCAGCATTTGCGAGCTCTGTGACCTCTGTGACCTCTGGCCTCCCCAGCCTCAGTTTCCACCCTGAAACAGGAAGCCCCCTCCCCCACCCCAAGGCTTTGTGAAGACTGGGCCTGGCGCCAGCAAACGCCCAAACCCACCCCGCCGGGCACCAGCCCCTTCCGACCTTCCCTTCTCAATGACCTCTGCAGGTGCGCGCCCGCACACACACACACTCAGCAAGCACACACATGCACACTCATGCACACGTACACGCGCGCACAGACGCACACATACATGTGTGTGCGCCCGCGTATCCATACGCATGCGCGCGCACACACCCTTGCGTGTGCTCACACGGGACTTCCAGGAAGTCTGCCACCCTTGGTGTGCCTGGGCCCAGCAGCAAGGAAACGACGCCCCCCTCCTGTGCACTCCGCCGCCGTACGGGTCCCAAGGCCACACGCACTCGTGCCTGGCGCTCGCCCACCCCAGCCTTCCACATCCGGCTCCTTCCGCCCAGGCCCACCTGTTTGCCCTCCCACCTTCCAGGTTCCTCCGGATTCCCTTCTGGATCGGCCTGGAATTCCCTTCTGGCTGGCGCCACATCAGAGCCCAGCTGCCTGCCCAGTTCCCCGCTCGGCTTCTCATGGACCTTCACGCTCCACGCTCCCCAAAAGGAACCCCAGCTCCCTCTGCCCTTGACGTAACCTGTTCCTCTCATAGTCGGTGCACCTGGCAGACGCCTGCTGCCGCCGAGGCCCTCCCCTCCCCTCCTCCCCTCTCCCCTCCCGGGCAGTCTTCACAGGGAGCAGCAGCAGAGGGAAGCCGGCCAGCTCCCAGGGTCCCGGGGTGGGGGCCCTGGACACACTCGCCGCAGGCCAGAGTGCCATCTGCTGCCAGACTGGGGCACGGCAGGAAGCACAGGCCACACATCGGGCAGAGCAGAGGTCTACGCTGGCTGGCAGCACGGCCACGGCACCCCGGCCTGAGCGGCACACAGTGCGGGACCAGGGGCTCCCGTGGGCAGGTCTGGGGGCACTAGCAGACGCCACCGCTTGCTTATCCGATGCTTCCTCTTGAACCTCCCTGCTCGTGGACGGTATTACTCACCCGCCAGGTATCACCTTTACGCATTAGTCTTCTGAACCCGTGCATTATCTGGGCCTTTCAACAAGAACCTGCTCTCCGAAATCATCTGTCTCACTCCTTGGAGGGAATAACCTTCACAGGGCAGCGTACACCCCTCTTTCCAGGTCTGTGGAGCCTGCAATCTCCCCACAAGCGCTCGAGCCTGCCGGCTGCCCCATGGTGTCCTCTGGACTGGGACTGCCCTGAATCACATCTACTGGAACCGCGCCCTCCCCCACGTCACCGTCCCAGCAGCTGTCACACTGTCCACGCAACTGAGTGAACACGTACAGGGGTTTCTGCCGCACCGCAACATGCGTGTTCCTGAAAACGTCAGTGCTCTGCAAAAGTGCACAACAAAACCACAAGGCCTGGGGGAACAACACAGGAGATGTGTCTCAAGTCCAACACAACTCGATATAAACGGACCAGGAGGAAACCAGTAAGTGGAGTCTGGCGAGGCTCCCGCGGCCCCAGCGAGCAGCTCGGCGGGTATTAAACTGAGTGGAGGTGCTGGGCACAGGTGCCAAGGAGACGCCAGCGGGGCAGCCACTAAGGCGGGCCCAGGAGGAAATGCAGCCTGCTGTACGCCAGGACCTGCACAAGCCTGCGGTCCCCAGGGTTCCCTTTCCTGCAAAAGTGTAATCCTACTCTTGCGCCCGAGCGCTCCTGGCTGGGAAAGTGTTGTGCTAACCCAGATGACCTCCCCTGACGCGAATATCGCTGTCGCTGACCGTGGCCATGAAAACACGTATCATGTCCAAACAGACTGTACTTTGCTCCCTGAAAAAACAAAGTCAATTCCTTATTTATCTTCACGCCTAGGACACTACGTTCTGCACAACAGTAACCCAAAATAACCGTATAGATATCAAGAGGTCAGGAGAGACTCACAGCAGTTATCTCCGCGAGCACAAAAGCAGCAGCGCGGCTCAATCCGCCCGTCAACTGCTCGGCTCCTCACCCTCGGCCCGCCGCCCGCCCTCCGCCCTCCCCCACCCCCATGTCAAAGGGCAGGGGCCTGGCGGGCTGACCGGGGAGTCCCCAACCTCTAGGAGCGACGTCAGTGGAGGGTGGCAACACCACCCAGGGGCCCGGCTTAAGTGCAGGCGGCGTTTCCCGGGGTGCCGTCCGTGCTGGCGAACCTAGACCTCAGGCCGTTAAAAAGCTCTGTCGCCGCTCTCGGGAGTCGCGCTGAGAGCGTCGGTAACGACGGCCACGGGCTGAGCCGGAAACCAGGGGCTTTACACACACGGTTTCAAATCTTCACCGAGTGCCACCAATTAGGGCATCTCTTACGGACGAGGAGAGAGAGGTCTCCTCGCTGGTAAATACCGGGGTCCACCCGACTCCCCCGCCGACCCGTCTCCCTCAGCCTCAGTTTCCCGGCGGCAGTCGTCGGTGAGGGCAGACAAGACATGAGCCCAGGGTCCAGCGGCCCGAGGGAGCGTCTGCAGGCCTCCCGCTAACCTCCTGCCCCGGGGCCCTCACTCACCGGCCTCCCTCCCCTCGCCCAGGATCCGCGGAGCGGGGCCCGAGCGCCCGTGACGCCTCCGAGGGGACGCTCCTAGGCCGCGGCCATCTTTCTTCCGGGAAGAGGCGGACCAGGAATGGCGCGCGCAGGCGCGACGCCACCGCGACGACGTTGGCGCCGCCATCTTTCTTCTGGGCGGAAGTGGCCGCGCGGGCCCCCTCCCGGGCAACCAATGAGAAGGGCACGTGCCCACGTGACGGGCAGACACGTGACGGGCAGCGCCCGGCCCTCCGCCTCCGCCTCCGCCTCCGCCTCCGCCTCCGCCGCCGGTGGACGCGGCCTGCGCGCCGGCTTCGGGGCCTGGGGGGGCGCTTCCCGCGCGCGCGCGCGCGCCATGAAGCTGCTGCGGCGCGCGTGGCGGCACCGGACGGCGCTGGGCCTCGGCGGCCTGGCGCTCTGCGGCGCTGGGCTGCTCTACTTGGCCCGCTGCGCCGCCGACGGCCCGCGCCCGCCTCCCGGCCGCAGCCCCCCGGCCGCCGAGCCCGCGCGCGCCGCCGCCTTCCTGGCCGTGCTGGTGGCCAGCGCGCCGCGGGCGGCCGAACGGCGCAGCGTGGTCCGCGGCACGTGGCTGGCGGCGGCGCGGCGCGGCAGCCCGGGCGACGTGTGGGCGCGCTTCGCGGTGGGCACGGGCGGCCTGGGCGCCGAGGAGCGGCGCGCCCTGGAGCGCGAGCAGGCGCGGCACGGCGACCTGCTGCTGCTGCCCGCGCTGCGCGACGCGTACGAGAACCTCACGGCCAAGGTGCTGGCCATGCTCGCCTGGCTGGACGAGCACGTGGCCTTCGAGTTCGTGCTCAAGGCGGACGACGACTCGTTCGCGCGGCTGGACGCGCTGCTGGCCGAGCTGCGGGCGCGCGACCCCGCGCGTCGCCGCCGCCTCTACTGGGGCTTCTTTTCGGGCCGCGGCCGCGTCAAGCCTGGGGGCCGCTGGCGCGAGGCCGCCTGGCAGCTGTGTGACTACTACCTCCCCTACGCCCTGGGCGGCGGCTACGTGCTCTCGGCCGACCTGGTGCACTACCTGCGCCTCAGCCGGGAGTACCTGCGCGCGTGGCACAGCGAGGACGTGTCCCTGGGCGCCTGGCTGGCGCCGGTGGACGTGCAGCGCGAGCACGACCCGCGCTTCGACACCGAGTACAAGTCCCGCGGCTGCAGCAACCAGTACCTGGTGACGCACAAGCAGAGCCTGGAGGACATGCTGGAGAAGCACCAGACGCTGGCGCGGGAGGGCCGCCTCTGCAAGCAGGAGGTGCAGCTGCGCCTGTCCTACGTCTACGACTGGTCGGCGCCTCCGTCACAGTGCTGCCAGAGGAAGGAGGGCATCCCCTGAGCTGCGGCCGCCGCCGACCTACCACACGTCCCACGGCGCGGGAGGGAGGCCAGGACAGGCGCCTCGGGAGGTGGCCGCCGCAGCGAGAGGCACTCGGGGGCCTGGGGGGCCTCCTGCCGGCCTTACGCGGCACAGCTGACCGATTCTGGCTAGTCACCCAGAGTGAGCCCAGCCCTCCAGGGGGCCGGGCGGATTTGGAGACCAGTGGGGGGTTCGGGCCTTGCCCAGCCGCAGTGGACAGCTCCTGGGTCCCAGCGCTGGTGGCACCCAGGCCTGTGCACCCCAGGGACCACCATGGGGCCTCACTCCAGACCCTCTTGTTCTGGGTCTTGCCGGGGCAACACGCAAGGTCCAGGCAGAAAGGTCCTGTCCCTGGCTCTCAGCCCACATGGGCCTAGACTGGGAAGATGCCCGGCTTTGAGTGTGGGGGCAGGCGGCGGTGGCTTGCAGCCGGCACCCTACTGTCCTCTCCCGAGACAGAGGAGAGGAGAGCAGCCAGAGGCTGGAGCCCACAGGCACTTGCAGACCCTGGCCCCAAAGAAAGAATCTGGATTGTTCTGCGGTGGGGACCATGTGCCGTCCCGCACCGTGTTGACCATCCACCTAGGAAGTCGCCACCCCGAGAGCTGTGGCTGCGGGGAACTGACCCTCCGGCCCTTGCCTGTTGCAGCTGAGCTGCGTGTTCCGTTCAATGTCTCTTCTCAAAATCGCCGTAGATTTATTGGGTTGGGGTACCTGTTATGTTCCGTGTTGATGTCATTGGTCACGTGGCAGCCTGAGACTTAACTGTGTGTTAGGCTATTTTGTTTCAATGGTATCTTGGTCTTTGTTGCTTTAGAGTGAATTTGTGGCAAATGTAATTCAGCGCTAGTCTGTGACTTATAAATATTGTAAATTTGTGTAGATAAGAGTTTAAGTGAGGAGTGTGTGGATTTCAGTATTTTTTAAATTATTTAAGGGAAGACTTTTCTGTCATAAGTTGGGCTTTGTGGATTAATCTGTTCTTACAGCTTGAGTTGTAGATTCGTCACTGCCTGTGTGTTTAAATGCGGAAGAACCCTAAACCGTCCGTTTCTCTTCACCGAACAAGTCAGGCCCATTGTCTCTTTCTGAAAAGACTTTCCTTTAAGGGCTCCCTCGTGGCCATGCAGGGGCAGGGGTTTCCCACACACGCATCTGGTATCTTACACTCTGGGCCCAAGTCCCCAGAATCTGAACCCTGGAAGTGTCGTGAGGTTTCCCACATTCTGTCTTAAGGAAAGAGGCTCTGCTGGCTGCCACGTCCTTTTGGAGACAGAAAGCACGTGCAACCTCCTGGCTGATCGCCTCGCATCCACTCACACATCTTCAGAAGATCGGGGTTCCTTTTTTCTCCATCAAATGTGAAAAGTGAGTGCTGCGGTCGTCGCAAAAGTCACCCGAGAGGCTCCAGGACAGCGGTGAGCCCTTCTGCCAGCCCCGTGGTGTGTGCTGCGGCGCGGTCTTACTCTGGGATCTGGGTTGGGTCACCTGCCGATGCTGCTGGTGTCTCTCGTCCGCTTCAGGGCAGTGCAGACGCGGGCAGCAACTCTCTGACTTGCTCTTCCTTCGCCTTTCCTTTGTGTTCTCAGGCCGTGGATTCTAAGAGCCGTGTCTCAGTGCACTCGGGCCGCCGTGAGAACCCCGCAGACAAGCTGGCTTAAGCAGCAGACGGGTCTTCCTCCCAGTTCTGGAGGCTGGCGGCTCAGAGGGCTCGCGGGGCCGAGTGCTGGCGAGGGCCCTCTTCCCAGCGCGCAGGTGGCCGCCTTCTCGCTGCGCCCTCATGGCAGGAGAGCCAGAGCAAGCTCCCTGGTGTCCCCTTTTACAAGGACTCTAATCCCACCAGAGAGCCCACCCTCATGACCTCAGCTGACCCCAGCTCCAAATACTATCACATGGGGGGTTCAAGCTTCAGTTTAAGTTTTGGGGGGTACAATCAGTCATCGCAGGGTTATCTGTGTTTAAAGATAGAACAATATCCAGAATTTGGAGTCTCGGGCCAGAAGGGATGGTCTTGTGGTTTCAGTTCTCCTGCCTTTAGAAGGCAGAAGCTGGGCCAGAGAGGTCCTGAGACGTGACAGAGTTCTGATTGTCAGGCGAACGTGGGCTTTCTGATTGGCTGCCCCTGTGAACACGTTGTTTCCAAGACAAGGATTCATGAGAGGGTCCAGGTTTGGGGACCCCGGGGCTGAGCAGAACGGGACCCTGCCAGCTGGGGGGGCAGGTTTCCAAGGGATGCTGAGAACAGCGGGACCTGCTTCCTGCCAGCCATTTTCACCTGGAGGTCCCGTCTGCCCTCGGGGCCGTCGGAGGAGTTGGCACGTGCGTGTCTCCGTTTTTCAGCTAGGAGGCCGTGCTCGGACAGACCGGACGGCTTGCTGGGCTCCCATGCCAGTGGCAGAGCCATGCTCCGAGCCGAAGGCTGGACCTCCACGTGCCTGCCCAGCATCCACAGCTGCTGTGGCTTCTGGGTTTCTTCGGAGCGGACTCCATGGAAAGCACGGCACCGGTGTCCAAGACCTAGTAAAAAATCTAAAACTCTAGGCATGTCTCTTTGGAGGAGGGGGGTCACCGAGCGTTAGCACTCAGCCGAATTACACGGAAGTGCTGATATGCAGCCAGGTTTGACAAAAATGGAAACTTCATATTGTTCGACCTAAATCATTAAATTTCAAAACAGAACAAACCAGATACTGGGCTGACCGCACGTCATTACTGCGGTTGTGATGTCAGCATCCAGACCGCACATTGGACCTAAAGGCCAGGGGCCCCTTCCTGGAGTGACCCCCAGCCATCACCTGATCTGTGGCCCCGGGGCGTGTGGATAGAGCCCGCCCTCCTCTGGTGTGGCGGGCAGGTTCTCCAGGTCAGGGTACCCTTCCCCACACTGTACCTCCCACCCACTGAGGCACACACTGGGCTCCACACCATCTGGACACGTGTGCGCTAGAGACTCGGGGCTGAGCTCAGGCTCTCCGCGAGCCCAGCGCCGGCCCGGGGCCCAGGAGACAATCACTCTTAGGGGAGTCCGACCACCCGGGCAGTTTTCATGGGGACGTAGGGGACAGGACCACTAACCCTTCTCCCAGCCAGACTAGTGTGTCTCTCCGAGGGGCCGTCAGAGCCCACCCTTGTGGGCAGTGGGCCCAGAGGGGCATGGGGCATCCAGCACCACCTCCAGGGGCGCACCTCTCCTCGGGGGGTCCCAGGTCCTGCCCTGCGCTCCCCTAAGGCCAAGGTGGAGAGGCTTGGCGACACCCCCGGTACGTTCCTGAGAAAGGGGGAAGAGATGGGGCATAGAGCCTGAGCGCCTTGGCCAACCAAGGTCCCAGGGCTAGAAAATGGGAGAAACTTCAGAAATCCTGGCAGTAACAGGAGGAATCTCCCAAGAATTAGGCTAAGTGAGAAAAGTTCATCCCAATGTGTCGCATACTGGATACCTCCTTTTCCATGACATTCTCGGACGGTCATGGTTCTAGACTCGGGGGACAGATGAGTGCTGCAGGGGGTCAAGGAGGGCAGGTGGGAGGGAGACGGCGGTGGGTTCTCCTGGGGGTGGGGCTGCCCCGCATCTGGCTTGAATGTCCACGTCCTGCCTGTGATACCGTCCAGTGGTTTTGCAACACTCTGCCACTGGGGGACACTTGGTGAGGGGCACGGCACCTCTGTTGGTCACAGCCGCATTGAATTTGCAATCATCTCAAAATTTAAAATTTAATATAAAAATATATATTACATTATTGGGGCGCCTGGGTGGCTCAATGGGTTAAAGCCTCTGCCTTCAGCTCAGATCGTGGTCTCAGGATCCTGGGATCGGAGCCTGCTTCCCCCTCTCTCTCTGCCTGCCTCTCCCTACTTGTGATCTTTCTCTCTGTCAAATAAATAAATTTTTTAAAAAATATGTACATATGTGTGTGTGTATATATATATGTGTATATATATTACATTATTAATTCTAACACAAAAGAGGGAAACGTGGGACCCAAGAGAGACTGGAGGAGGCAGGGCGCCCTGGGGTGGCGGGGCACCAGGAAGGGCCCACACAGTCATGCTGGGGAGGGTAGCGTGGCTCCCAGAGGCCGTCATAACCTGTGGCGAATGGGAGCTGGTGCAGTACCCCACCATCTGCCCTGTCCCCCCGGGGTCTGAACCAAGACCCCCACCCCCTTGTCTGTCCTCTCAGACCCCCCAAAAGCCTGGGCCCACCTGGTGTGGCAGAGTTGGCAGGAGCAGAGAAGGATCAGGGACATAGTAGGGACTGAAAGAGTGGGGGCCTACAGTGGGGGCCCCCCCGGGACACACAGCTGCTGGAAGAGATCATTGCCAACAGGGCTCACAGGCTCATGGTCGAGCCCTAGACCAGCACAGCTCCTGGTGCCCACCGGCCCTCATCCTTCCTAGCTGCGCGCACATCACAGGCCCCTCGACTCTGGCTGGGTGGGCCTCCCAGGGCTCAGCACAGACCCTGCCTCGCAGGGGCGGGCCTCCCTCTGCCCAGCATCTGGGCTGGGAGGACAGGGTCCTGCAGTGGGAGGAAGGGGCTGGCTGCTCCTGGCCAGAATCTGCAGGGTCTGGCAGGGATGGCCAGGGCGCCCCTCAGCCCCCACCTGACCCGGGCACCTGGTCCCCATTGTGAGACCACTGCCTTTCGTTGTCTGGGGCCGAGGGAGCACATGGCCACTGGCCACAGACGGGCCCCAAGCAGGCCAGGCGTCCAGTCCTGCTCGGGACCGCCGGAGGAGCCCTGGAGAGCCACGTTCAAAGGCACCCGGGCAGCAGGGGGCCCAGTGAAGACCACGTTACCCCTAATTGGCTCCTTGGCGCTTGCGCTCAGGTCGGGAGAGAAGCTTGAGCTGTTTTTCCTCCCAAGAAGTATGCTCTGGGTTGGGCTGCTGCCCCTCCCCTGCCCCGAGTCCCGGGAGCCGGTGGAAGGCCTGCGTCGGCCTCAGGACCGACAGTAGGCTCTCGAGGGGCCGCAGTCCAGGCCCTGGGGGTCTCCTCGTTCCCGAGACCCTCTGGTCCTCCACTCTTGGGTCCCCCCCAGGGGTTACGCCTCCCAGCTCGCACCCAGAGGACCCTCCCCACAGCCTTGGGAGCTGAAATACCCCTTCGCCTGTCGCCTGGCCTCTAGGGGCTCCCCCCTTCTTCAGGGCCAGGGTGGGCTCACTGCCAGCCCGGGCTACCCCCCGAGTTCCTCCCCCTCCCCCCACACCCGTTCCCACTCACCCCCAACTCTCCTCTGACCCAGCCCCATTCCCGGCCCTTCCTGACCCCCGTCTCCCCATCCCTCCCCATTCCCCTTTTCAGACCCTCAAAGCCTCCAGGAGGCCCCAGCACGACCCTCCATGACTTCAGCCAGGTGGCCCTGCCCCCCCCACCCCGGCACTGGCGGCTTCAGAGATTTCCCAGAGCAACCCACCACCCATGGGTCCTGGGGGCCGCATGCCCTGGGAACGTCCTCTGCTGGGATCTCTGGAGCGGCCACCCCTTCCTCCCCAAGGACCCTGAGCCTCCCCTACCGTGGGGTCCCACTGAGGGTTGTGCAGTGAGGGTTGTGCAGTAGGTGTGGCAGCCTGAGTGGCGGCTGGTGGGGAGAGGGGGAGGGGAGAAGACGCCTCAGGCCTTTGTTCCAGCTGCAGTGACAAGGAAACTCAACCCCCTTGCCGTGCCCATGGCCTGGGACCGGTGGGGACCGGAGAGGCGGACCAGGGCTGGTGGGGACCGGAGAGGCCTACAGCCACGAGGGCTGGTGGGGATCACAGAGGCCGACGCTTGCGGTGCCGGGTGACGCCCAAGGCTGGGGGGAAGCCGGGGCCACCGAGCGGCCTGGACACTCATCCTCCAGAGTAAACACAGGCAGGGGCCGCCGCCCAGGAACCCTGCGAAGACCCTCACCCAGACCCCGCCTCCCGCCGACCCAGGGCCTGACCCCCCCTGGCGACCCGAGGAGAAGGCAATCCCAGGCCTACCCCCACCTCCCTGCGGCAGCGTTGGAGCTCGACGGCCCAGACCCCAAGGGGCCCCTGCACCGTGACACGGGCGCCCGCTTGATCCTGCAAGGGGAGTGACGGACAGATGGCCAGAGCCGGCTCAGGCCCCCAGCCACAGGAGGAGGGATCCCACGGCCCCCGCGGTGAAGGCCGGGGCGTGCGTGGGAGGGATTCCCGCCTACAGCGGGGGGGGGGGGGGGGGGCCGGGGGAGGCGGGCTGGGGGCTCCAAGGAGGCTGACTGGCTGCTTCTGGAGAGGCTTTACTTGGGAAGTGGAGTTTTGCTCCGCCCTCTGACACCCTTCCTGCTCGCTCTGGTTCCCGCTGCCACCCTCGCAGAGCCAGGTCCCAACAGAGCAGCCGGAGGGGCCGCGAGGGCGGCCGGGGCTCCCTCCCACCCCCGAAGCCGCCTGGAGTGCGTGGGGCGCGCTGGCGGTTGCAGAACTGACGCTATCACGCCAGAGGAGCCCCTGAGTCACCGCCCCGGAGCAGGGGCTGCGCCCCAAACCCTCGGGAACAAAGGCCCTTTGTGCCCCAGCGCCCGTCCCTCGCCCCCAGGCCCGCCGTGCACACCCAGACGCACGGCGCCCGACGTGCCCACGGCAGCTGCAGGCACAGGCACAGGTCAGGGCCGCGTCCTCGACACCCGGCCGTGCTTCCCGGCCCTCCCGGCCCCAGCTGCAGGCGGAAGGCCTCCGCCCTTGGGTCAGCTCGGGTGCCCGGGGCTACAGCCCCGGCAGCTGGCTGACCCTGGGGCAGGACCCTCAGGTCACAGGGCGCTCAGAGCCCACAGGGCGCTCTGGCCAAGCCCCGTCAGGGAGCAAGACCCCGGGGAGGCCGCGCCCTCCCCCCACCCCCCACTGCTCCCCGGCTCCAGTCTCCGGGGGCCCGTCTGGCCTTAGACCGGCTCTGTGTGCAGAACAGAGACCTCGGGGGAGATAAGGCTCCCTGCCGCCCCCAGGGAGCTGCGGCCCCAGGACAGTGTGCCACGAGCTCCTCCTTGGGCGTGACGAATCCCTGTCCCTTGCCGCCATCGCCCAGAGTCCCCAGCCACCACCAGCTTGAGGACTCACGGCAGCCCTTCCCTGCCTCGGGGGCCAGCGGTCTTGTGATCGCCAGCACGGTCCAGCCAGCTGGCCCCCCTGGCACCGAGGACCCCAAGCCCAGCCATTCTCAAGCTCAGCGACAGGCTGGCCAGGGGCTCCGGCCGCGAGGTCCTGTGTGTGCTCCCAAGGGTCCTGGCAATGCCAGCTTAGCACAGACTGTCCCGGGCAGAGAGAGAAGAGACACGGAGCCCCCACCCCACACACAGCCCTCCCAGAGACCCTCGGGAGCACTCTGCAGCCCCACTCCTCCAAGTCAGAGACCCCGTCCCAGCCACCACCAGGACAGCGGGTCAGCCCGGGGACAGGCACACCCAAAGAGAGGAGTTCAGAAACTGCCACCCCCAGGCCGAATCTAGGTCCCTGGCCCAGGTCACGGGAGTCAGCACGTCTGGTCTGGGAGCGAGAGCCTCCCAGCAGGTGTGCTCACAGGAACCCCGCTGGGGAGAGGCAGCCGCCCCCTGAAGGGGCAAAGTCAGACCCTAAGCTGGGCCCTGGCTTGGCTGAATGCTAATGTCCACGCTTCTTGCAGGGAGCCCAGGGCCCAGGCTGGGGGTGGGCGGCTCCTTCTGCCAGCCTCACCCCTACCCTGTCCCATCCCTCAGTCCCCACAGAGAAGGGAGAGGGAGCAGGTGGGCCTTCTCACTCACGGGCCCGACATCCCCCAACCCCGCCCCTCCGGGCTCCTGCCACAGACCTCGGGTGGGGCCTGGCCGCTGAGCTAGCGGCTGCTCCTGGCCCCCAAGAGCACTTTCCGGCTGTCCTGAGCCAGACACCCAGACAGCACGCCCAGGGCGCTGGAAGGCCAGGCTAGGGCCCAACACCGAGACACTCCCACCCCCAGAGTCCCAAGGCTACCGTGGGGCCCGACAGTGGCTGGAGGGCCATGGCCCGAAGACCGGGGCTCTGGCCGTGTAGGGCTGGGGGATACCAGAGGAAGCCTGCCCCCTCCCCGGAGCCCCTACCTAGCACAGCAGGGCCCTGAGCCCTGCCTGGCAAGCCGCAGGGTCAGATGAAGGTTCTGGGAAGGGAGCCCTAAAGGTCCGTGAGGTCAGCCCATTACTTCCTCCCGCTCCTGGGCAGGGCTCAGGGTCAAGGGGCAACCCAAGGCCATACATCTGGCCCCAGCCAGTCACTCAGGCCGCCCCAAAACCCAGCTACAAAACCAGAGAGGCCAGGCCAGGAAAAGAACCCCATCTCCCAGGCTCTCCCACTCCCTGGAGCCCCTGCTCAGGCTGGGCATCACCGCAAGGGCCCAGGGCCCCTTAGGGGGCTCCGGACCCCTCCCCAGGCCCCAGGGAGCTCTTCGAACACCAGGGTTTGGGTTGAGGGCAACAAGCTTCCACTGAAGGAGGCCCCAGAGTCAGCTACGTCAGAATCTTCGTCTTCTCCCTTTGACAGAAGGCGGCCTTCCCTTCTATCTGCGGGGCCCGTACCTGGGCTCTGGAAGGCAGGCTACGCCTCTGGGAGCCTCACTGTGCCCTGGCCCCTTGCTCACACTGGGAGTCCAGCCTGTGTCCGTGGGGGCCTGACCCCTGGGCCCCCTCAGCTCACGACCCTCGATGCCGGACGGTAACCACTCCGGGCCGCCCCCACCCTCCGGGCCTTGGCTCCCTCTCCCTCAGCCATGGAGGCTCAGCCAGGGACAGCACATTCCAGGGAAATTACAGCTAAGTGGCTAATGACCTCTGATTAGGGGTGACAGAAACAGGGAGGAAGACCAGACAGAACTGGAGGCAGGTGCCGTCGGGCGGCAGGCCAGGGCCCTGGCCACCTGCCCACTGCGGGCTCCACGGGGCTGGCCTGGTTCATCCTTCTTGTCCTCGCCTCTCATCTGTCATCCCCTGTCTGCCACTGTCTCTGGACCCTGGGCCCCATCTCTGTCATCACAGTCCCCAAAGCACGACTGGATACCGTGAGACCTGTCCCCTCCTGGACCCGACCAGGTAGGCGACTGGCTGGCACGGAAGGACCTGCAGGGGAGTGGGGAGCCCCCTGGACGCAGTGAGGCCCCAGGCACAGCCCAGAGTCCGGCCGCGTGCTGCCCATTCTCTCTCGGCATCCCCGCCCCGTTTCCCCTCTGTAAGCGGGAGCAAGGCATGGACAGTGCCCACCGCGGAGCCCGGCGCAGGACCTCAGTAATGAGAAGTGGGAGACAGTGCCCCCTCCTGAGTTTCTGCCTCCCCGGTGTGCCCCTCCTCCCCAACCTCCCCGGAGAGGCACCCGCGCCCCCCCCACAAGCTGCCAGAGCACCCCCACTCAGACCGGGCCGGCGCCTGCAGCCGCTGGGAAGCAGACACCCCCAGCTCGGCCCCCCCGGCCCCTGACGCCACCCTGGGGCGACCAGGGACAGAGGTGAGGACGGGTCATCGGCCAAGCCCGTGGTTGCAGGGGCCGCCGCCAGCCAGGCACCAGCCTCTCCTGCCTCATTACTCAGCGGGCTGCAGGGAGGGTCCCCAAGGGGAGGGGCTGGAGAATGGCCCTCAGGCTCCGATCTCCTCCCGCCCTGCCTCCCATCCCTGTCCCTTGAGCTCGCAGGCAGACCCCAGAGCCCCTGCCCTCCCCCTCCCCCACCCATCCTGCTCCGCCTTGGAAAAGGGGCTTCAGGCCCTGCCCCCAGCCCCCAGGCATCTGGGGAGGGGCCGGGGCCTGCCTCGGCCCTCCAGGTGGGGCTGCCCGCCGAGGGCCCCGGTGCCAACCAGAGATGGTATCGCAGCAGCTCTGCAGAGGCCCGGACATCCCGAGACCAATTTACATTCTTTGGTCTGGCTTTGCCGGAGCCAAATCAGGGTGGGGGTAGAGGGCGCCAATCCACAGGGCCTGCAGGCAGGGCCTTGGCCACCCCACCTGGGGCTGGTGCCCGCCCGCGGGGGCAGCGGCCAAGGCGAAAAGGCCGGGCGTGGAGGGTGCCCTTGGCCCCGCCCCGCATACGCATGCGCACTAGCCCACCGCGGCGCGCAGGCCCGCCCCCCAGGTTCGCGTGCGCCGCCCCGCGCGGGCCCCCACTTGTGTGCCCCCTGCCCCTGCCCCGGGCGGGACGAGGCCCTCCCAAGGGCTCCCCACCTTGCGCTCTGCACCCCAGACAGGGACAGCACGTGGCATCCGGCCGCCATCTGACTCACCACCTTCTGGGACTTGGGGTGCCCCAGGCCGAATGGGTCTGGGCCCCCGACCCCGCAGGTGCCCATAAGCTGCTGCCTCCCAAGACCCGACGCGAGCCCACATGTCCTTCCAGGGCTGCACCCCCACCCCCACCTGCATGACGACACAGTAACCAGGGGACAGGGAGGGCTGAGAGCTCTTTATTGCTGGGGCCACAGGTTTAACAGTGGACAGTGGGGGGGGTGGGCCCCCGTCTGGCCCTCACGTGCCCAGGAGCAGGCCGGAGAAGCTGGAGCCGCTCTGGATGGTGAGGGTTGTTCCGGAGCCGTTGTCCACGAAGACGGAGGCATACTGGCCAGCCTGCGGACATCCCCAGTGGGCATCACCAGCCACGGCACCCGCCCGCCCAGGGGGCCGCACGCGGGGGAATGGAGCGCGAGCCCCACCAGGCAGCACCCGCCCCGGGGGTCACGCGGTCGATGTCCGTCCCCGCGCCGGGCTGAGCCGGGCCGGGCCAAGGCTCCAGGCCTCGGGCCCCTCCCCACCGGCCCGGCTGTCCCGCCTCACCTGCAGCTGCAGCAGCCCCTCCACGTGCACGGTGAAGACCCTGCCGCGGCTCTCCAGGCCCGAGATGGCCTCCAGGGACCTGGACGCGGCGCCGCAGGGCGGGGTGAGGGCGCGGCTGGCGGTGGGGCCAGGACCCGACCCGGGTACCCGGGGCAGCTCCGTGTCTGCCGCAGCCCCTCCCTCTCCGCGGGCAGGACGGTCCTGGCCTGGCCACCACCCCCTGTGGCCCTCGCAGCATCAACAGTGCCCCCAAGGAAGGCCCACTCACGTGTGTCGATGACACAGGGACTCGATGCAGACGAGCACCCGCACGGTGTCCCGAGCCCGCGGCCGCGCCCTGCCTGGCGGCTCCTTGCGGTCTGTGGAGACAGGCCCGCCTGCTGCAGCCCCGGGGAGGACGGAGCAGAGTGGACCCTGAGCGAGAGCCCCCCACCCCCCCGCGCCCCGGCAGGAGGTGGGGATGGAGGCACGTCTTCAAGGGGACCCAGGCCTGGGGGCTGGCCCCCACTCACCCACGTGCAGGCTGGCGGAGAACTGGAAGATGGCGGTCACCGGGGCTGTGAACCTGCCCGAGGCCAGGCTCAAGCCAGACCCGCGCAGGAAGGCACCCTGGGCCGTGGGCTGGAGGGACAGTAGGTGAGCAGCCGGCTGCAGTGCCTCGGCCCTCATCTTGCACATCCAGCCTGGGGGAGGCGCCTGTGACCTACAGCCGCCACCGCAAGCAGGCCCCCGCTGGGCAGGATGGGGGGGCGGTGACCTGGCCCTCTGGGCACAGGCTCCAGGCCCCAAGGGATGGATGAACCCTCAAGAGCCCCCACCAGGGAGGGCATCCCTAGCTCCTGGCCACCTTGGACCCCACCCAAAGTCCTGGCACACGGGACCCACTGACCCTGACCCAGGTCTCCTCCTCCCCCCACCCCCCGCACCTGGCTCCCCCAGGCGCCCCCTGCGTGTGCGTGCTGCGCGACTGTCCCAGGCTGGCTATGAGCCCTGCCCGGCAGTGGGGAGCCGAGCCAGCACCCCACCCCCTGCCCCTCTGGCCCCTGCTGGCATATGAGGAGGGCCTCGCACAGATGCCCCAGAGGCCCGGGGCTCGCCCCCACGTGCACTCACGGCCTGGAAGCCGTGCAGCTCCACCAGCGTCCTCTCGTCCACCACCAGGGGGCCCTTCAGGGCGCAGTGGAAGGCCTCGGCCACCAGCCGCCCCTCAGGCAGCACCGGACCCAGCAGCCCCAAGAACCGGCGCTCAGTGGCCTCTGTGGGGAAAGGGTGAGGGCAGCACCTCGGGTCAGGGTGAGGTCACCCCCAGGGCCCAGGCGGGAAGAGCCTGGGACGGGGGCCTCACCTTTCAGCATCTCCTCAAACTCTCGCAGCAGGGCCTCCTGGGTGACTGCGGCACCGGGGGGTCCGGGGGGTCCGGGGGGCCCGGGCGGCCCCGGGGGGCCAGAGAGGCCTCTCTGGGAGGCGGCAGGAGAAAGTGAGGGTCCCAGTGGGAGCCACAGCCACCCCTCCCCTGGGTTCAGACCCCGGGCTCACCGACTTCTTGTCCCGGCCCCGGCACCGTTTCTTGGAGGCCCCCTCATCTGGGCGCCGGACGAAGTTCAGCCACGTCATGTGGGCGTCTGAGAACTCAGACCCCAGGCCCTCAGGTGGCTGCAGGGCCAGGGGACAGGGCTAGTGCGCTGGCCACCGGGCCCCCACGAGGCCTCCCCTACTGCCCCCAGTGGAGAGTGGGGAGACTCAGGGCCCAGGCCGCGGGGGCAGGACTCAGGGCGCACACAAGAAACATGGCAGTGGGGCACCGCAGGCCACCCCCCGCGGACCCAGACCGGAACACACAGGGCAAGGGCTTGGGCCTTTGTAGAAGCCAGGACCTGATGCCCAGGCACCTCAGTTTGGGTTCCGTGTTGGAGCGACCGTGTCCCCTCCCACGGCACCGGGTTCCCAAGCCCACAAGCACACGCACGTAGACACATCCCAGCAGGTGGGCAGTAAAGAGCAGGAGCAAGTTTTCAGGGGTGGGGGTGGGGGCGCTTCCCAAGAGCTTCAGAGCCACGCAGAGCTGGGGAGGGCGCGGGCACAGGCCCTGCTTTGCGCCGGGCGTCAGGTGGGTGCGAGGGCAGCCCTGGCACTCCAGCGGGCCCTGCTCCCCAGGCCACCCCTGGCCAGCCCACCGCCTGAGACCATGCCCCCCTCCGCCCTCCAGCCACCCCCTCCAAGCCCAGTTTCCACGCCAGGACAAGCAGGAGAAGCAGCCCCAAAACCCTACAGTCCAAGCAGCAGCACGGCACACTGAGAGAGGGGCAGGGGCTGGGGAGAGAGTCGGCCTGTCTCTGAGAAGGTCTGCAGGCCAGGCTGGGACAGGAAGCTCGCCACATGGGCAGGAGCACAGCAGATGGTGGCCTGGCCAGGAGACCGCCACCACCGCCACGGGGCTAGAGCAGAGCCCTGGCGGCTCCCAGAGGGCTCTTCCCGGCAGGGCAGGCCGAGAGGCCCCGACTCCGGGTCCAGTCCCGCAGGCAGCCCTCGGTCCCAGACACGGCAAGAACCAGGTTCCTGGGGCAGGTGCTGCCTCCCGACCCGGGAGGGCCAGGGCTTCTCAGGAGACCCGACAGGATAGGAGGGGCAGGGAGGGTGCGGTGCCTCCCACCCCTGATCTGGACCCCACCCAGAGAAGAGGAAGAAGCCAAGAATATTTGAATGTCCCGGTTCCTGGCATATCTGCCATTCCTGGCCCAGCTGCCATCGTCCCGAGCCACGCCCGAGGGACCCAGGGGCCTTGAGAGAAGTCCATCAGTGGTGTCTAGGGGCCGAGGGCTACCGGAGTCGGGGGCAGGTGGAGGATAAGCCCACCCCCAGCAGGAGGAGCAAGGGTCCCAATGTCCGGGCAGGGCTGCCCTGGGGTATTGTGTCACACGGCGGCCCCCCTGCCATGGAGACACTCCTGGCATAGAGATTTGCCTGTTTGTCCCCAGACGGACCCATGCCTGCCCCCAGAAGCTGCCGGTAGCCCACCCTTCTCTGGCTGGCAGGGCCCAAGGACTCACGCTCCTCAGCCTGCCCATCTGGAAAATGGGGCCTCGGGCTCCAACGGGCCGCGTGGGCTGAGAGCAGCCGGGCGGGCTGGCTGCCGCGGAGACGCCCTTGGGAGGCGGGAGGCCAGGATCAAAGGCATGAGGGCTTGGGCGGTAGGGGCCCTGCCCCAGCAACTTCGTCTCCCTTTCCAGGCCTGCGGCCCCGGGGGGGCAGACCCGGGCTGCTGGGGTCAGCTCCAAATCCCCCTGCAGATACCCGGCCCAAGAGGGTGGAGGACCAGGGCTGAGGCGGGTCACAGAGGGGACCCCACGGGCAGACTGAGGCCAGAGGGACCCCAAGGACCAGAACACTGGCTGTGTCAGAGGCCGGGTGGGGGGGTGATGGCCACACAGTGGGGGGGGGGGG
>CM052900.1:165419725-165453369 GCA_028534135.1 Potos flavus | reverse complement strand
GCTGTGAGGAGGGAGACGGCCCAGAGCCAGGGGGCCGCCCGAACCCCCCAAGTGCGCACACACCCGCCCCCACGTGCAACCGGCCCGAGTGTACCTTGGAGGAGCCCAGCAGCCCCTCGCTGTTGGATGTGGTGGCGGTGGGGGCCTCCGTGCGCTGGCCGGGCTGCCGTGGCCTCTTGGGCTCCCGCCGTGCCCCGACACCCCCCAGGAGCGAGAGCTGCAGCCCGAGGGCCACGGTGGCTGCCGCCCAAGCCCAGTGCATGGCGCCCAGCGGCTCCAGACCCCGGGGGCGGCTCAGCGCGGCGACCGGGGACCCCCAGGTGTGCTCATGGGGCCAGCAGTGCAGCCGCACTCAGGGCCCCCCGGCGGAGACACAGCCCCAGGGGGCGCCTCGCCTCCTCCCGTGCATGTGCAGGCAGGGCGAGCCTGGAGCGGCGGCAGGCCGGGCCCCACGCCCGGCCGACGACACCAGGGACGCGCTCCCGATCCCGCGGGCTGGGGCTGGCGCCGGCCTCCCCTCACACGCAGTGCCCTGGCTGCCCGCGCACGCCGCCAAATAAACCCTCCCCTCCGCCCCAAAGCTCCAAGGGGGAGGGCTCACACTCCGCGGGCCTCTGCCAGCCAACGGGGGCTCCCCCGCCAGCCCGGGGGCGGGGGCGGGGCGCCAGGCTGCTGCAAGGGGCTGCACCTCCCCCGGGCGCTCCCTGCCCTGGGAAATAGCCCCCAGCCTTCTCCAGCAGGGCCGTCTCACCCGGGGCACTGCTGACAGCAACTCGCCCCACCCGCCTCCCAGCGAAGCTCCCAGCACCTCCCATCCAGCCCCTTCTTCAGGGGGCCGGCCCAGGAGGCCCAAGGCCAGGGACAGAGTCCATCAGGACGCACAGCCCCATCCGCCCTCCCTCCGAACGCGCCACCTCACTCAGGCCCTGTGGACCCCTCCAGCCCCACCCCAGGCCCCCTGCGGGCCCTCTGACAGAGGTCCCCGTACCCCAGGGTCCTGGTGATGCCCGACACCTGGCTCAGACCCTGCTCCTGAAAAGGCAGGACCCAGGAAAGACAGCAGTCCTACCAGGCTCCCAGCCTTGTCCTGGCCTAGGTGACCCTGGGCACTCGCCCTCCACTGGGGTGAGCACGTCTAGCGAGGGGAGGGACTGACTGACCTCAGGGAAAGGCATGGTGGGTGGCCCGCCTGAGGCTTCCCCCGAGTCCTTCCACCCCCGCCTCTTCTTGGGGCACAAGGCCAAACCTTACTGCCTGAAGGGGTGCCCTCGCCCAACCAGGCCTCTCGGCTTCCTGCTGTCCTCGGCCCGCAGGGGAAAGGGACAGGAGTCCCCAGGCCCTGGCGATCCGGAGGTCGGCACCAGGGTGCGCCCTGCACGCAGTCCAGCCCAAAGAGAGGGGGCACGAGACTTCCCTCCAGTGGGACCTGAACATCGGCGCGCGGGTCCCCAGGGAGAGCTAGGGCCCTTCCTTAACCACTGGCACACTGCAGGCAACAGGGTGACCGGGGCCAGCTCAACCCACCCAGGCCTTGCAGAGTCAGTCGCCACACGACGGGGGCCCAAGGGGGCTGACAGCTGCCCCTCGGCGGACCAGGCCTGCGAACCGTCAGAGCCGCGGCTCCCCCCAGCCGAGCGGGAGGCGGGGCGCGGCGGTCCTGGTGGACAGCGCGCGAGTCCTCCAAGCACTCAATTTCCAGACGTCCACCGGGAATGACGAAGGCAGACCCCAGCCCCACACGACGTCCACGGTTGGCAGCTACAGGCAGAGCCCTTCCCAGAGACAAGCCTGGTGGGGAAGATGAGGAGTGTCTGCCCGGCCCCCCTCCCGGCTCAGGCAGAGGCGGTCGCTCCAGGCACAACAGCGGGCGGTTACGGCGAACTCGGAGCCTCAGCTCCCGACGCCTGGGTCTTGAAGGGGGCCACGCTGCAGAAGATCCCCTTGTGCCCTGCCCGGCTGGAACGCTAGATGTGACCTGCACCCAACGCCAGGTCAGGTGGCCCAGGAGACGCCCCCCGAGCTGCCGGGCCCCTCCTCACAGGCTGGGCACCTCTTTTCCCGGCAACTGCATCCTGCTGGCCCGATGCTTCGAGGCTTGGAAGTGCCCGCAGAGTGCCAGGGACAAGGGGCCATCCCTCACTGTATCGTGGGCTGCTGTGTGGGCACTGCCAACTGGCCAGCCTCCAGCACGGTCCCGCAGGCAGGCTGACCTCCAGCAGACAGCCTCTGAAGCCGGACGGGGGAGGCACGGAGCGACGGGCCTCGGACAGGTCCAACCGTGCCTGAACCCGGGGGCTCTGCTCCTGTCCCCGGGCAGCCCGACAATAAACACGAAGGACCGCTTCCCCGGCCCACTGGCTCACAAGCCTCCGCCGAGCTGTGCTCTGCAGGGGGACGCGGCCCCCTTGGGCTCAGGGCCAGCGTCAAGGAAGCAGCTCTCTGCTTTCCAGTGCCCCCTCCCCCTCTCCCCTGCATCCTAGGGGTCCTCCCGGGGGCCCAGCTCCCCCAGTGAGCACGGGAGCTGCCTGGAAAACCACCAAAGGGACCCTGCTCCCCAGTCCTCCACGCCCTACGGCCGCAGACACCCGCTGCCACGCCTCTGTACCCATACAGCCACAACTCAGACGCTGGGCAGCGTCCCCACAGCAGGCCGCCCCCGGGACGCCCTCGGCACACTGACGGCCGCCGTGACCTCAGACCCAGACCGTTCAGCTGCATTCGCAAGCTTCCGGTCTCAAACTCGGGCCTGGGGAAGTTTCTTGGGGGAGAGAAGCTGGGAACGCTCTTCACAAGGCCACTCTCCACACCTCTGGGAGCCCTTCACCTGTGTCCATGCAGCCCGACTTTGGTCAGACGCTTCCTCCCTGGACCGAGACTCCAAACACGGCCTGCCCGCAGCGGTTCAGCTGGGCCAACTACTGGGGACGCCCAGCTGCCCCGTGCCAGGGACCCCACACACGAGTGCGGGGCCAGTGACCCCTCCGAGGGAGAGCAGCACGGACACGGGGTCAGACGTGCAGACCCACAGGACAAGTTCTTTTCTTTCTTTAAGTTTTTATTTATTTATTTTAAGCACTCTCTACACCCGACGTGGGGCTCGAACTCACGACCACGAGATCAAGGGTCACCTGCTCTTCCGACTGGGCCGGCCAGGCGCCCCAAGGTCCTCTCTTACCTTGGTCACGGTGGACGGCTTGCCGCCTCGGGCACTGGGTGAAGGCTCGCTACGGATCTATTTCTACCGCTGACAAAGGGTTTTTAATACTTGAGATTTCACATTCGGCGAGGAAATAACCCATGTTAAATAAACATTTGCTACGTAATTTGCCCAACACCTCGGGAAACACCAAGTGCTTGGATCGGATGCGGCCGCGGACAGAGGGCCAGGCCCGGCACCCCGCACAGCAGACGAGGCCCCGGCAGAGCGCGCCCCCGGCCGACACACGCGGGCTCCGCCCGCAGTGTGGCACTGCCGCCGGGGCCCACAGTGACCCACGGGGCGCCGCCGGCCTGCCCGTGGGCGAGCCTGGCACTGGGCTGAGATGGACGTGCGTTTCCACCAACAGAAACTCAAACAGCACAACATTTAGGAACAAAGATATAATGAAAGATTTTTTTCACAAGAGTGGGTTAAATACACACAAGTGGTAAATTATAGAGCCATTTTAAATAAACGGATCAAAAACCAAAGAATGTCAAAGACGTACAAGTGCATGGCTGCACTTGAGGCCCCGGGAGGGAGATCAGAGCCCCGCAGCCCGGGGCCCCCAGACACAGCGCTTCCGAATGACGCGCGAGCGCGAACCGTCACACGGGCGCCTGACGGAAGACGTTAGCTGCCAGGGAGCCGCGTCCACGCCACCGGCCCCGCCCTTCCTGCGACGCCCAGTCCGCGTGTGGTCTTCTAGGGCACAGCCCACACCGGACACGGGTCAGCTGCGAAAAGGAACACGTGAGCCTATGTTTAGGGTAAAGCACAGATCTGGACCAAGTGGGAGGAGAGCCCCGAAGTGCACAGAACCTGTCAGGTGCGGACCCCAGGGGGCTGCTGGGGGTCAGAGGAAGTGTCCTGCGGGCACCAAGGGGCCACCCCCTGCAGCATCTGGGAACCTGGAGGTGGCAGTGGGGGGGCCCAGCCCGGCGTGGGTGTGGAGCAAAGGGCGTGGGGAGGGTAAAGTGAAGGCAGCCTCGGGGACCACACAGGACACGGTGGCTCTTCAAGTAAAAGGTGCCACCTTGTGGTCGGACAGCAAGCAGGTGCTGAATCTCAACTCCAGCAAAACAAAGAACCCACTTTCCGAGGAAGGACTGCTTCTTTCCAAGCGAACACAAAACACGTTTCAAATGCTGAGGCCCAAAGCCCCACGTCTCCTGGACCCCATCTGTGGCTGTCCTTGGCCAGCCCCTGGGCCCCACGGCCAGGCCCCCTGCCCCTGCCGGCTGGGCACAGGGCTCCGCTGGACCAAGAATGCACGCAGAGTATTTGATAATCGAGTTCTGTATTTTTAAGTGACCAAATCTAATAAAATGAAAACGAGGTTTACTAAAACAGGTCCAAAAGACGATACAGGAGAGAAGCTATAAAACCAAAGCGTGAGGCCCCTCTTCCTCGACACCCAAGCTCCACGGTCCCCAACAAACCCCAGAGCGAGGACAGGGAGCTGAGAATCTTGCTTCTCCTCTAAATCCAAATTACACACTTTGGTTTTTGTTTTCCTTTTCAAGGTTTTTAAAAAGCTAACCCAGGAGTCAGGCAGGTCCACGCTGCGCTCGGCGGCACGTCCAGCCAGCCCATGGCAAGCTCGGGCCCAGTGTCCCTCGTGTGTGACCACTTCTGCCGGCCGTGGCATGTGGCTCACTCCTGCGCTATGCTTCTCAGCACGTACTTGACCGTGTAGGCAAAAGCCGCAAACCCAACTATAACAAACAAGTTCGCCAGGGCGCCGCCCAGGAGTCCGTGGTGCCGGTTGGCCTGCTGCAGCCCCGCGAGGTGTGGCCCAGCCCCTGGCGCATGCCCATTGAGGAGCTGAAGCCCATTCTGACCATGGTGTGTTTCCCCATCTGGAACCACATCTGGTAAGGGGAGAGCCTGGGGTCGGCTACTGAGTTCGTCTTGGGCTTTCTGTTTTTGTTTAATTTCCTAAGATAAAAACAAAAAGAAACAAGAGTTGGTCTAAACAAATTCCTTTAGGACTAGGGACGGTTCTAAGATCCACCACGAAGACCTGTGGGGCCAGCAGTCGCCAGCCCCACGCATTCAATCCTGATACCCACCCCGAGAGGTGGGGGCTACGGCTAACCCTGCTGTACTGATGAGGGGGCCCAGGGACTTGTCAAAGTCACCAAGCCTGCGCCTCTCAGGGCCTAGACCGAGTCAGTCCAAGCAACACGGACTCACCGTGGCCTTGACCTTAGTGCAGCTCGCCCTGCCCCTCCTGGCCAAGGGCCCTCCCTGCGGCCCAGCAGCCCACCCGAGGAGCTCTGTGCCCTGACGTCCAGTTCCCGTTCCCTGGCCTCCCCAGCTCCCTGGGCACCTTGAGGAGGGGACAGAGCTGCACCTGCCCATTAGCTCCTGCAGGTGCACGTGGCAACAGATGCCCTCCGTGCCGTCTATCTGCAGCCCCAGGACACACGGCAGCACCGTCTTCTCTTGGGAAGAGTCAGATGTGAAAGTAGTCCTGACAAGGGGGGAGCAAAACTGACTGCTAGCCTCTGTCCCTTACCTCGACGACTTCAGGGAATAATTCACAGAAGACTTTGTCTTTCAAATTAAACGCTAAACTTTGTGCAGCCAGTTGTCTTTTCTAAGAAGAAAGAGAAGGGAAATATCAGCCCGAAGATTTTCAATTCTTTCAAATTCTAAACACTATTTTATCCTCAAAAGCTGCGGTCTTCACGTTGTTGAAAGCACCCAATAAACTCGCTCTTCAGAACAAACCAATTTAGTCTTATCAAGGCTTGCTTATCTTTCTATTATCATCAATTAATAACATTAAACTTAATTCCTACTTAAACAATAAAAAAACAGGATGCCTGGGTGGCTCGGTTGGTTGAGCGACTGCCTTCGGCTCAGATCATGATCCTGGAGTCCCAGGATCGAGTCCCACATCGGGCTCCCAGCTCTGCGGGGAGTCTGCTTCTCCCTCTGACCTTCCCCTCCCATGCTCACTCGCTCGCTCGCTCTCTCTCTCTCTCATAAATAAATAAATAAATAAAATCTTTAACAACAACAACAAAAAACACAATAAAAAAATAAAAACCAAGCAACAAAGACCAGACACCTCGCTATCCACGGAGGGGGCTGCACAGCCACCCGGCCCCCCCAAGACCCTCGAGAAAGCTCAGCCTATTCTTCCCACTGCTGAGAACAAGGAACCTCAGAGCAGGGGGTCTCCACATGGTGCCTGGGGAGCCCCCCAACACGCGACCGCACTCTCCACCCCTCACCGTGAAGTCCGACGTCTCTATGCTGCCCAGGGTGGGGCCCTTCTCCACCATGAAGCTAAGGAGCCCCGTCAGGATGGTGGAGACGGACCAGGCCGGGTTCCACGTGTCTGGGTGGAAATCCGTGATGGAAAGACACAGCCTGCAAAACAGGGACCCACTCAACAGAGCTGCCCCCAATCCTGACCTCACTCGACACTGGAGAAGCAGAAATGCCTTACCTTGTATTGCACTTAAATCTTCCATTGGGCGTTATCATATAAATACTAGGAGGTTTAAAAGGAAATTCTCTGGGAAAAACTAGTTTTCCATGATAATAACCACCTATATCAAAACAGAGAAAGAGCCTCGTCATGGTCCACAGTGCAACTCCTACGGGGCAAACCGCTCGCGCCCGGCCCGTTCCAGCCCTCTGGCCGGCGTCGCTGCCCTTGGCCTCCCGCCCCACCCGGCCGCTCTCCCCCATCTCTGTGCCCACCAGCTGACCACCCCTGGAACACGAGTCTTGCTGGACATCCCACTAGGGGCTCATGACCAAAAATCAGGAGCAGCCCTTGCCCCACGTGACCACCACACAACCCTGCTCAACCTTCCTGTGCCCCTTCTCTCCCCCAGAGCAGGGCATCAGAAGAGAAGCTGCACTGGGCTCCTTGCTGGCCCCCTCCTGCCGCCCTTCCCAGCAGGTCAGCCGAGGTCACCCCTATTCAGAACCCCTCCCTCCTGCACTACTCACCTCTCCTGCCCCACCAAACTACACCCGGCAGCAAGCAAAAGTGCCATCATTTCTCCCACCGTAAAAACACAAAACTCTGGCCACCACCCCACTCCAACTCCTGCCAATCGCTCACTCTCCTTTCTGTGCAATCCCCGGAGAGTTACGCCCAAGTCCACCCCAACAAGGCTCCTGCTCCCACCATGGTCCCCCAAACCTCACATCGAGACCCCCAGACCTCCCCTCACGCCCCCCAACCACACCTGATCCTGCCTCGAGTCCCAGCCCTGGCCTGGCTCCCCATTCTCACCCCACCCCCCAAGCGCTGGCCCCTGGCTCCTCTGGCGCCCTCCCTGACCACTCACACTTCTGGGGTCTCACAGTCTCACGTGACAGGAGGATACGACCATCAGTCTCCAACCAGCACCTCCGCCTGGGCCTCTGGGCCTCCTCCCCTAATTCCAGACCCACGAACTGACCATCCAGGCAACACTGTCCAGAGGGGTCCAAGAGAGAATTCTGGCTATTTTCCCCAAACAACAATTCCATCCTCTTAACCATTCAGACTAAAATCTGGGAGGCCCGCTGCCATAGGCCCCCCCCACCCACCTCCGGCCCAGCCGCCATTTCACACCTACTCCATCAGCAAATCCTGTCGGCCACACCTGCAGACTGATCCAAATCAACTCTCTGGGTGACCTCGCTAGACTCACGACCTTCACCCCGCCCGCTCGGCTCCCAGTCCCACCGGCCCATGCCTACCCATGCCTACCCGAGGCCTCACGCCCTCCTCTCAGGGCCGCGCCTGCAAGCCTGCCGGAAAGGCAGAGCCTCGGGCCCAGCACAGGCAGGCTAGGCGGACCGCGCAGTGACAGGACACCTGGCCACGTGTGTGGGGGCAGGTGCGAGCCTGCACAGTGAGGCTTCGCGAGCCACCCTGACATCCACTTGGGCTCCCCGCTGTCCCCGGCACCCTGGGTGTGGTCCCACCTCAAGGACTGGGACACACTTGTCCCAAAGAGCCACCCGTCTCTGCTCCGATGCCACTCGGGTAGGCGCTCCCCGCCAGAGCCCCGGCCACCTCACGTGAGTGCTGTCTTCTACTCCCAGCTCTGCCAGGGGCGGAGGGATGGCATCAGCAAGTGTCCCTTGTAAGGCTAACCCAGCAAGCAGAAAATAGCCAAGTGACACACGGCGGTTTGAGATGGTGAGGCCCAGCAGCCCCCGGGACACGGTGGCCATGTGCGGCCCAGCGGAAGGCAGTGGGACAGCAGGCACTGCCTCGCCGCACGAGTGCACAGCGGCCAGGAAATGGAATTCTCGATACCTGCACTGGCCTGGCCCCCGTGCCTCCCGTGATCTACTGGAGAAATGCCAGGTGAAGACCTTCCACCGAGGGGAGGGCTCCGGGCAGGAGCCGGGCAGAGAGGCAACCACACGGGGAGCAAACTGGAGAAGCAAACGGCAGGTCGCAAGACACACGGCAGGCGGCGCGCGAGGCGCCCCAGGAGCACGCGGGCCTCCGCATCTCGGTTGCTCCCTACAGCGCAGGAGAGAGTTCTGGGAGGGTCTGTGCTGAGGGGGGCCTGGGAGGGCTCAGCGCGAGAGGGGACGAGGCAAAGCAGGGCACACGGGAGGACAGAGCCTCGCCCGGAGCTCAGGCCCTCAGGGAGCACAGGGCAGCGGTGCCCGGCCAGCAGCTCCCACGTCCTTCATTCCTAGTGTCCAGAGGGGACGGAGCGAGGGGCACAGCCTGGGCCGAGCCCTGGGGACAGAAACTACAGAGAGCGCTGTGGCCCTGGAAGGAGGCCAGGGAGAGCGCCCGGCACGATCCTGCGCTTCAACGCTCCCCTTCCTCCACCCGACTGCTTTTACAACTAAGTGGAAAAAAAGAAAAAAATCCACCGGCCACAAAGGTGCTGGCCACCGTTCCTGGGTTCTCTGCTCTGCCCACTGACCCGCATCCCCACCTTTCCCTCCACGGTCTGCTCACCGAGGCTACGGAAGTCTGAAAAGGAAGCAGAGTGACGACTCCCGCTTTATTCTTGCTTTAGCTACTCTCGATCCTCTGCCTTTGCGTGTACGTTTTAGAATAAAACTCGCAGAATAAATTTGTGCATGCCTACAAAAAACTTTCATTACGACTTTGACAGGATCACGTAAAATCTACAGACCGCACTAGCGGGAGGCCGCTTCTGAACAGCGAGGGTCGGCGGGCCTGGGGTGGGCCGGGGGACACAGCCGTGGAGCCCACGGCCCGGCGGGCGCGGAGCTGAGCAGACACGGGCAGGGAGGGGAGCCGTGAGAGGCTGAGAAGGGAGGGTCGGGACATCCAGAAGAGTAAGTGAAGAGGAAGCCAGAATCCACAGAACCCCGGGCAGAGGCCTGAGACCTGTCCCTCAGACTGGCGGTTCAGAGGGGTCCCTGATCCACCCAGAGGAGAGCGGTCAGCAGAAGGAAGGGCTGCAGGCTGCAGAGTGTAGCCCTGAGCTGAGGGGACGGGCACAGGGGCGGGGACGGGAGTAGGCCCTGACCCGGGCAATGAAGGGAGAGGAGGCAGAGGGGAGGGGGAGGAGGAGGAAGAAAGAAGAGGGAGGAGGAGCAGTAGGAAAAGCTCCGTATCAGAAGGGAATCTTGCTGGCAGCCTGAGGGCCAGAACCAGCAGGGAACACACAGGGGACGACCAGTCACAAGGAAGTGTTCGTGACAGTGTTGGATCTAGAAAGAGGGTGCCTCTTTCTGCAGAGACAGGAGACCCCATGCTAGACAGGGCCTGGGGATAAGCGGATCTCCTGCAGTCCCAGCCCTGCATGCCTTCACTCGGGGCCTGCCCTCTTCTCTCGGGGCCTGCCCTCTTCTCTCCCCGCTGCCTCCACACCTGTCCAGGCTCACTTCCAGCAGCAACGGGCCTGGATACAAAATTAATAAACATTCACTATTTATTTGGAACATACTAAAACTACAAAAAAATAAACTTAAAAGCCAGGCACAATGGCCCTTGGGAGAGAGAAAACACACTCGCTCCTAGTGTGTTAGAAACACGTATTTAACAAGCATTCTAACATGATCTGTCCGGACGGCCCAAAGGCCGTCTTTTGCTACATTTCTAGAAAAGCCCCTGCAAGCCCATCAAGGCCACATGCCGCTGCCAGGCATTCGGGCAGTCCCCACCATGACACTACGAACACGCCCACCCTGCAGAGGGCTTCTGCACTTGTCTCCCTAGGACACATCTGCCCACATCAGGGACTCCTGCATCAAAGGAGAGTCTTCATAAGGCTAGTGACACATGCGCCCAACATTCTCCTCCAGCGGCCAGACTCTCTTCTACTGAAATCTCATGCAAAAGCCCCATGTGGAGGGAGATGTCGCCTGCAGTGAAGACCCAGTGGCTAGGAGCTGAAGGTGCTGCCCACCGGGCCACAGCTCCGCCATGGGCTTGCCCTCCCATGGCCCATCTCTCCCCCTGGCCTCAACCCTGAGGCTGGAGCCAGGCTCCCTGCGGACCCCCGACGTGCTGACTAATCCCAGGGCTACTTTGTAAATGACACCAGAGGACCCTGAGTGGCATCACCGATCAGCCTCAGCAGTAGTTAGGAGAGCAGAGGTGCCCAGCTGGCCCAGAGCAGATCCTAAGCCTCAGTGCCCCATCCACACAGGGGCCTACCACTTAGCTCAGAGGGCTCGGCAGAGTGGGTGCTCCGTAAATACACCTTTCCTTCCTCCGACAATATTCATGCTGGTCTGCACAAGCCCCAGGAGAAATTGGCCATACTGTCCGGCTCACCAGGTCTGTCTTCCAGCTCTGATCCCACGGGTGTGAGAGGCTGGGTAAACCCCAAGACTTACAGACAGCCCCCAAAGACTGAACACAGCAGCAAAACCAAACACTTCGAGGACCTGGAGAAACACCGGGATGGATTCCAAGGAAGTCCAATCTCACTCATGCGCATCTAAAATAGGGCGTGAGTCACAAAGGGTTTGACAGGTGAGGTCTATTCAGAAGGTAAAATGGCAGGGAACCTGGGTGGCTCAGTCATTAAGCATCTGCCTTCGGCTCAGGTCATGATCCCAGGGTCCTGGGGTCGAGCCCCGCATCGGGCTCCCTGCTCGGTGGGAAGCCTGCTTCTCCCTCTCCCACTCCCCCTGCTTGTGTGCCCTCTCTCACTGTATCTCTCTGTCAAATAAATACATAAAATCTTTAAAAAAAAAAAAAAAAGGTAAAACAGCCTCTTGTTCCTCTCACTCAGATCAAGACTTACCTTCATACGGGGTCATCTCTGGGCCTCGGACCACATAGTGCCTGAGGGAGAGAAGAAAATCAGCTGGCTCTGGGGATGGCAAATTCTCCAAATCTGGAGTCACTCCAAGGCTGGGGTTTGTAGGGGCCAGCCAAGGCTCGACATTCACAAACATGCAGTAGGTGAACTTATACTGTAGACGGTTTAGCCACTTTGTAACAGAATCTTAAAAACTGTTATCTTGTGAGTTTTCCACAAGTATTTTTGTGTCCACAATATGCAAGAAAGGAATCCTCTCTGCCGGTTTCAGCCAAACGAAAAGGTTTCCAATGTTCATTTCACATTCGTTCTTGAGGTGTACCTGGAAACCTGCATTTCTCAGTGCGCCCGAATATTCTGAAGTAGGCCAAGGAGGGAACAGCCAGCGACATGAGGTGGCGGGGTGTCCCCCAGTGCCGCTGTTCCCGTTCTGGGAGAACCACGCGCGACCTCAGAGCAGCTGTCCTGTGGCGGGGGGACAGGCCCAGCCCACGCCCGTCACTGAAGGCCCCGCACAGAGCCCGAGCCCAGGCTGGGCCCACGTGCCTCCGACCAAAAGCAGCAGCACCCACAGACTCCACTCTCCCACACAAATAAAGAGCTTCAGCTGTATGTCAAGAGGAGTTTGGACTTAAGGGTTTTCAAACAGAAAAGCAAAAGGAGAAAGTAGAACGAGCCAGAAAGGCAAGAGCACACACAGCTGCTAACACTTCAGTAACCAACCCTCCCAAACACCGCGCTCGTGTCGCAGACCAGCCAACACCTGCTACCTGCGAGCTGATACGTTTTACTCCAAGAACGGTCATCCTGTGCTGGCTGACCAGGAACAACCCTCAGAGGCAAGCACGTGACACACCCAGCAACACGGCCTTACTGTCACTGCTCCCAATCCCGGCGCCCAGTCTGAGAACGCTGCATAAGTGTGGGGAGCCTGAGCACCCCGAGTGGCAGAGCAAGGGACGGACACTGCAGCATTCAGAGGACGCCCAGGGCCAGGCAGGAGAGCCCATCCAGCGGGCCTGACATGGCTGTCCTCGGCCAGCTCCGAGGTGGAGGGGAGAGGGGTGGGGGGAGAGGGTCTCACCACCCCAACTAAATTATCTGTGCTAAAAACAGGATTCCCGCCGAAAGGAAGCCTGCCTTCCGGCTGGGAGCCCGGAACACGGGCAGGTGCCAGGCAGAGGGGCCTACGTGACTCCCCCGAAATCCCAAGCCCTGGCCCTCTAACAGACTTCCCCGGTGGACAGAACCTCAAGTGTGTTGCCACAGCAAGTCCTGTGAGAGCCCACAGGGATGGCAAGTTTGGCCTTGGCCTCTATGGACTCTGCCCCCAGTGCCTTTTCCGTGTGCCGACTTTGCTTGTTTTTTCACTGTAAGAACCCTTAGCGGCAGCTCCTTCTCGTGAATGACTGAACCTGGGGACCTGAACTCACAGGCGGGCAGAGGCTCTCCAAACAAAGAGGACATCCCTGCAACTGCCAGGGAACCTGTCCCTCCACTGGCCAATTCTGTGAGCGGCGACACATGGTTTTTGTGGCCTGGGGGCAGGGAGAGCTCTGCAGTAACCCTGGAGCGTCCCTCGCGCGAGGCCCACCTCACCCTGAGAGACCGCCCCCCCGGTCCGAGCAGGCCCTTCTAAGCTGAGGAAGGTGGATCCGGAACGCTTAAACACCTGCCCAGCTGGAAAAGTACTTCTTTTTAACTCCATTAAATCATTTTCTCTGGATTTAAAAAACTAAAAAAACATTTTTTTTTTTTAAGTAGGCTCTATGCCCAGCATGGAGCCCAACGAACTCTCAACCCTGAGATCCACACCTGAGCTGAGATTAACTGGCTTAACCGACTGAGCCATCCAGGTGCCCCTAGAAAACACTTCTTAAGATCAAAACACAAAATACCTTTCAAACAGGGGTGCCTCAGTGGCTCAGGCAGTTGGCCATCTGACTCTTGGTTTCAGCTCAGCTCACGATCTCGGGGTTGTGGGATCTAGTGCCGCCATCGGGCTCCACGCTCAGTGCGGAGTCTGCTTGAGATCCTCTCCCTCTCCCTCTCTTCCCACTGGCACGTGCGCGCACGCATGTGCACACTCTCACTCTCTCAAATAAACAAAATTTTAAAAAAGAAATACCTTTCAAACAGAAAATGCTTCTACTTGAGCCCTAGGCTTTACTTCCCACAAGATCGGCAATGCGCCTGGTGAGGGCAGCAAGTCTGGAAGCATGTAGGCTCCCAAGGCCATGCTTGAACACAGCCAAAGAGTCACTACGAAACAAGTGTCCGTGAGGTACGGGGCCCGTCTCGTCAGCCCAACGGCTTCCCAGGCCTGGGGCCAGGTGCTGAGGTATCAGGACCCCGACCCTTTGTCACAAACCCTCCAAGGCAGGGCAGGCTACTTCACAGCACCAAGAAGCAAAGAGCAGAGAAAGAGAGTCTAGAAATGCAGCTTCTCCACCAACAACTGTGAGACCAATACACCCCAAAGCCTCCCCCGTGGATCCCACAGACCCAGCACCCCCCCCAAAGGTGCTCTCCAGCACTCCCTCTCCAGCCCCAGCGTGCAGGGGTTAAGGAGGACCCCACTGCGGCCCCGGCTGCCAACTATTATGAAGGCAATGAAGACACATCCGCAGTCCTCTGTCTACGTGCATCTAAAAAAGGTGCAGGGGCGCCTGGGGGGCTCAGTGGGTTGGGGCCTCTGCCTTCGGCTCAGGTCATGATCTCAGGGTCCTGGGATCGAGCCCCGCATCGGGCTCTCTGCTCCGCGGGGAGTCTGCTTCCCCCTTCTCTCTCTGCCTGCCTCTCTGCCCACTTGTGATCTCTCTCTCTCCGTCAAATAAATACATTAAAAAATAATAATAATAAAAAAGGTGCAGACGCACCTCTCCCAATGCCACGATGGGAGCACTAAGGCCACCCAGCCAAGCCAGCAGAGAACCCAGGGGACAGTCAGTGTGGGGTGAATGGCAATGCAAAGCCTTACCATTCAAGAATATTGGAAGGGAGGGGCTCGGCACAGATATAAGGCACCGGGTCCTTCTTAATGCGAAGATAGTCCTGTTTCAGCCGCTGGGTCGCTGTTGTTGGAGCTCTTTTATTGCTGTTGCTGCTCATCTATGGAAAACAAACATTTCTGTTTACAAAGAAGGAAAAGGCACGCCACTGCTTTCCTCACCCACAGACAGTTTCAGCAGTCCGGCACTTTGCTTCCGTCTCTGCAGCCCATCGGCAAGCGCAGCTAATCCCAGCCACCCAGAACCAGGCCCGTGGGCTGTCCTGACTTGCCCACCCACTCAGACGCCGGCAGGACTGGTAGAGTCTCCTTCTCCGTCTGCCCTGCCACAACCTTCATTTATGTAATATCAGATGCAAAGATGAAGAAAGAAAAAAAACCCAAAGCCTCACTCCTGTCCTCAAAGAACCAAAATGGGAAGAAAAACATCTAATTTAAAGGGTCCTAAGTAGAGGTGTGCTGAAGCCAGGCTGGACCAGGGCCCCTGAGTGACCGAGCATCTCTCCCCAACTCTGTGCTAATGAAATGCTTATACCCTGGAAATCAGGATGCACCCCAAACCAGCCCCCACTGAAGGCCTCTTAGGCATTTTCCAACACACCTACCACTGGTCAAAAGTGGACGGGAGGAAAAGGGGACCAGAGAAAGCATCTGAGACTGGAGAGAGATAAAGACGCTTCTCAGTCTGACATACATGCTGGGAAGAGGGAAAAGGAGCGCCCTCCAGACAGGAGCCACAGGAACATGGGCAGCATCACGGGTCCAGGGAAGAGCTCTGGGCCGCTGTGTAACGAGCCACAGCACAGTAAACGAAGACTGACAAGGCTGGGCAGGGCGGCAAGGCCAGGCGGCCAGGCGGCACAGCACAAAGTTTTTAGGTCCGAGCCTTAAGGGAAATCAGATTTTCTGTTAGAAAGGTCACTTGGACATGGGGCACCTGGGTGGCTCAGTCAGTTAAGCGTCTGCCTTCAGCTCAGGTCATGCATGATCCCAGGGTCCTAGGATTGAGTCCTGCATCAGGCTCCCTGCTCCGCAGGCAGTCAGGTTCTCCCTCGCTGCAAGCCCCCACCACTGCGTGTGTGCATGTGTGTGCACGCGCGCGCTCTTCCCAAATAAATAAAATCTAAAAAGAAAAAAAAAGAAAGAAAGAAAGATCACTTGAACATTCAGTGAAGGTTGAATGGGACAGATGAGGTGGGATGGGAGGGACAGGACAGCGCTGAAGGCTAAGGACCAGGAGCGAGGTCACAGCCATCATTCAAGAGAAGTGACATGCCTGGCTTAGGGGCCCTGGGACACTTGGGCTGTGCTCAGAGACAGAAGGGAGGGATGGTGAGAGGAGACCCACAGCCCCCCGCCCGCACAGACAGCAGAACAGCTCCAACATGAACTGCTACATACCCTGAAGTTTCCCGTAAGACAGCAAGGCAAAAAAGTTCTGCTGCTAAAAATAAAGTGTGAAAGCTGCTGGTCTAAAATACGACAGAGACAGAGGACACGTAGGGGTACGAAGGAATGGAAAGGAGGAGGAGCTGCCAGGCGACAGTGGTGGCAAACTGGAGCCAGACCTGTCCTGCTCTCCTCCGTGCTTTTGACACTGCCACTCAGCGATCTCAGCCCATCCTGCCACAGCACTGGACGTCAGTGGTCAGGATCTCCACCTGACCTCTGGCCTGTACAGACCTGAAGTCACTCCACCCCCACCTCCCACCACGGTGCCTGCCCTCCTCGTCTTCACCTCAGGGCCTCTGTGTGCTCACTTCCCTAGCGACAGCTCCATCGGGTCAGAGGTCCGCAGACTCCTGCCCCTTCGCAGGCTGAATCCCCTCGGAGCACTCACCCTAGATGACAGCCGGGGCTTAGTGCGCGAAACTCCAAGGCCCGCAGAGCCGTCCTCTGCACACCGCTGCCCCCCACACTTCTCTGGGGCCCCTCGACTTCAGGGTCTCTGCTCCTCTCCTCCCTCCCGTCCCCACGCCACTCAACCTAACGCAGGCTCTCGTTATTATTCCCATTAACCCCAACAGCCTCGGAACTGGCCTCCCAGCTTCGTCTCACCCCATGTCAGTCCGCCCCCATGCTTAAGTCAGATTAACTTTTTCTCCACCCACAGTTCCGATCACAGCATTTCAAGATTCCCCCACAAGCAAGCAAACAAACTTGAACACCTCCCCCTGCCTGCCAAGCCCTTGACAAAGAAGCCCCAGCTAGCCCTCCTAGTTCCCCACTCCCAAATCCCCTCCTCACCCTAACCAGATGGCTGCCTCTCGGCCTGGTCTCTACTGGCAGAAAATTCACTCAGGCCCTCCCTGGCCTAGCTCAAAAGCTAAGTCCCTCAAAAGCCTCCCTGATTTTCCTAGTCAAATGCCTCCACCAGAGTCCCTGCAACCCAGCTCCACACCACGCAGGTTCCTGCCCGGCCCCAGCTGGTGAACCCAAAGCAGGAGAAAGCTACAGAACAGCCTGGGAAGGGACGCTTTCCCACACAGCACTGCCCCCAAGCTCCCGGCCCAGCCAAGCGGGCCCGACGGCTCACCTGGGACCCACACCTAGGAACAAAGCAACAACCCACCACATTGGACTTGTTCAGTTTCTTTTAAATGTTCACATGAAGTTAGCACTCTGCCATACACAAAACAATTCACTGGATCATTCAAATACCACTGTGGTTGCACTTAATTATGTGGCCGGGCTGGATGCTTAACGAAGGCTACTGGGCAGCCACGCAAAATAAATGGATCCGGCCTGATCAGTCACAAACGTCTCTCTCCTTCTTGCTCCCAAGGGCATAATCTTTAAAGTGACATCTATGAGTCAACTACTGAGTTCATGACAAGGGCTCCCGACTGACCCCTCCAGTGCCTCAGTCAGTGCTCTCACAGCCCCTGTAGTCTACGGCACCCACACGCACTATGAAGCATGTCTCAAGTACCCTGCGAAGCCCACAGACAGGGCACATAAAAGTGCATTATGCTGAAAGAAACAGAGTGCAGACATTTAAAAAAAAAATGGCATGAATAAAAAATTTTCACGCACAGAAGCTGAAGGAAAGCAGCCTGAACCAGTATCTCAGGCACGAGACCTTTCAGCCCCGCTCAGCATCCATTCCCCCTGTTGCCCTTTTCTCTGCACATCGCTTCCGCTCCGTGTAAGCATAACTCAGGTGAGAGCGTGGCAAGAGACCTTGGCCTGACTGACCCGCTGGGCACATGACACACCCAAGCCTAACACTTTGACGGAAGTTTCTCCTTTCTCCACCAGGATTGCCTCACAGGCTGGAGAGAAGCCTGGGGCTGATGCAGGAGCCCGGTTACCACTCATGCACCTGCCGGGGCAGGGACCTGCCCCAGAGGTCAACCCTTCAAAACAGTGCAGATGACCAACTGCAAGTTCTAGGCACCGAGATATAACCGTGCCCCGTCCACACAGATGGTTTTTCAATTACGCCTCTTTCTACCAAAGCTAGATTACACCAAGCTGCCCTCACCTGGAATGGACGGAGCACCCACCCTCCCACTGCTGGGGCCTGGTTTATGCACTTAGGAGTGCCGCTCCCACTAGGCTGTGGCCTTACCTCTCTTTAGCTGTCCCATGCCTGGGCCGGCAAAGAGATCGGGAACTGGATTTGAGTTAAACAGACCAGCTAGGTGGTATCGACTGAAAAGGGGCCAGGAGTCTACACCCGGCCAGACGCTGGGCGGCTGCAGGTACCCGGCAGGCACACATGAGGGACTGGCCCGGGGCCCAAGCGGAGCCGCCCCACTGCGGCCTCCCACTCTTACCGCCTCAATGTTCTCTCGGTTATCACCCCAACGAGCATAACCCCAAGCACACTCGTGCCTGCCGGGGTCCGTGAAACAGCTTACGGTACCGTTTAGGGGGAAGCGGCGGCGGGCTCAATGGCAGCCGCCCCAACACCGATTCCCGGGGACATTTACAAACCAAGATCTGGGCCGGCCAGTCCTGGAGGTGTCCGCAAGCGCGCCACTAACAGGCGGCCTCTCCGCAGGAGCCCCAGCCGTGGGGCCACCCAAACCCCGAAGCTGACCGGAGGAGCACCCCGGCCCGGAGCCCCGGGCGCCCCGCCGTAACCGACCTCAGGTTCCGCGCACGGAAGCTCCAGGCCGGGGCCCCTCGAGCGGCGGATCCGGCGGGGACAAGCCTTGCGGCGGCCCCGTGCCCTCCGCGCGGGCCGGCTCCGGCGGGGCGGACGCGCGGCCGAAGCCCCGGCTCGGGCCCGCGCCGCGCTCTCACCTCTCCCCGTCGCCGCGCGTGGGCCGCCGCCGCGCTCAGGCTCGCCGTGGTCGAGGCCGGAGCAGGGAAGGAAGAGCGTGGCCCGCGACGGAGAGCCTCACCGCGCCGGGACCGAGGCCACCGAACCGCCGCAGCGCCGCCGCCGCCTCAGCTTGCAAGATGGCCGTTCGCGGGGCGGGGGAGGCTCATCCCCGCTTCCGATTCCGGTGCGCCGCGCTCTGGGGCGGCCGCTCTAGCCCGCCCGGAGGACGTCGCCCGCGTCTCGTTGCCACCTCCCGCCCCGCGCGGCCGGGAACGTCGGCGCGTGCGCACTGGCGGGCGGCTTCGTGGGGCGGGGCCCGAGTGCGGAGGGTCGGCGCGTGCGCACTGGCAGGCAGCTCCGCAGCGGGGGCGGGGCGGGGCGGGGCGGGGCGGGGCGGGGCGGGGCGGGAGCCCGGGTGTCTCAGGTGGTCTGGTCAGGCGTCCGGGCCCTGCGAAGCCTGCTTCTGCCGTGATGCTGTCCCGGGGGCGGCCCCGGGGGTGGTCAGCGGCCGCAGGGATCCTGGACCCCCTCACCCTGCACGGTTTCTCCCTCCCCAGGAAGCCCGGCCGACGGGTCCGTCCCGAGCGGGGCGCGCCATTCTGGGGAAGACAGACTAGCCCGGGCAAAGGGCGACCCCGAAGTGCCGGCGTGAACTCCGCTTTGAGTTCACTGGGACCCCCATTCTCCCACCGGCTACCTTGCAAAGGACGGGGCCAATCCGGCCTAGGGGGCCCAGTCCTTGTGCCATGGAACCGGCGAGCGTCGAGGCACCAGGGTCTCCCGGCCCCATCAGTGACTGAACCCACCCGGGCCCCCGAGGGTCACGTCCTGGTTGGCCTTGTCTGACCACCAGTGAGGCGCGGGGATGGGAAGCCCTGTGAGAACCCGTGTCAGGTGGGGTCTGCCGTGGGCAAGCCTGTCCGGTCTCTGGTGCCCATGGTGAGAGCCGGCCTCATAAAAATAGTTGCACTGTTTCCCCAACTAATTTTCCACCCAGCCCATGAATAGGGTCATTATGCAACAGTGGGCACTGCACTGAGGCTTGCTTTCTGCTCCCACGGTCCCCTCCCTGGCCTGGGGAAGGGGGAGGCAGAGCTGGTCACCGGGCCATGGGAGTATGCCTGAAACAGGCTGGTGGGGATACTGTTCCAAGGGCCAGTGTCCGTGGAAAGGACCCTGACTGCAGAGGCCTGGAGCTGGTCCTCCCCGCCTCCCCGAGTCTGCCATGAGGGAGGGTCTGGGGGGACACGAGGGTGACACACAGGAGGTAGGAAGGTTGGTGTCTGAATGTGGGGTGAGCGGGGCGGCTAAGCAAACCTGCATAAGCTGCCTACCACCCTCCCCAGAGAGCAAATCCAGGACAGGGCCAAGTGGGGGCCTCGGGTGTCCCCCCATAGGTTGTGTCAGGGGAAAGGCTGCATATCAACTAGGAGGCAGGTGGTGGTCACCAGCCCGGACGGGTCTGGAGAGGCCATTGCTGTCCCGGACTGTGGCTCTGCGGGACAGAGCTGGGGCTCCAACCCTGCACCGTGCCCCTGACTGCCTCACGGCTTGAGCCACGAGTCAGGGAGGCGACTGACCACCCGCCCGTGGCAGTGGACACCGGGCACCGGCAGGTGCAGCCGCGGCCACGGGCGGAGGACAGGCACCATGCTAACCCTCGAGTCTGGCCCACCCAGGAAATCTCAGGCGGGGTCTGAGCAGCTGCAGCAGCTCCGACCCCTGGCCTTGGCCGGAACCCGGAAGGAGTGCTCGTGGGCCCTCCGTCCGCAGCCAGGCCAGTCAGCCCTGGGAATGCGGCCTGCTTCTGCCTCCAACCACATCACCCATCCCCGGCCTGCCTTCCTTCTGGGGAGGTGGCCGGCTCCAGAGCTCAGCCTCCTGCTGCCGCACTCAGCATGCTGACTTCGCGCCTCCGCCGTCCCCCCACGGGGCGGGCCGGCTGTCTTTAGCCGTGGGAAGTTATGTAAGGGAGGCCACTCCAGGGCTCCTGGGTTCAAGTGCAGGTGTGTCTGGCACACACCCACACACCTGCAGAGCACAGGCTGTGCCGGTGTGGGGCTGGGCCTCAGGCAGGTAGAGGCCCTCTCCTGCCTCAGTTTGTCCCTGTGTAAAATGGGGGTGCCAACTTCTGTGGGAGCATCTTGATGGGAAGACTCCGCTCAGAGCCCCTCAGCCTCAGCCCCCAGATCACCAAGCACCCTGAGTCACACCCAAGGGAGAAGGTGCCGAGACAGATGTGGCCAGCAGGTCCTGCCAAGACCTCGCTCTACCCACATATGCTGCCTTCCGCGTCCGAAAGGCCCAAGCTGCCCAGCCCTCTGGCCATACAGCTGATGGCCCCAGCAGCCGAGACAGGAGCGGGCAGCCAGGCTGGCGGCGAATGACAGCTGACACCCTCTCAAACTCCAAAGCCACCTTTTGGAGCGGAAGGAGGAGCTAGGCCTTTCTGCCAGACTTCCAACCCCTGCCTCTTGTGCCAGTGGCCCCACTGCGGGAAGAGGACGGCTGTGCTCACTCCTGAGCATCCTGGGTGGGGGGGCCTACGGCTCTGTGTGGGAAGAGCTACCAGGAAACCAAGAGGGTTAGAATGAAGAAAACAGCCCCTCGACCTGTGGCTGCTACCCCCGCCCCAGGGCAGGACTTGAAGGCCTCAGTCACATCTGACCAGGAGGAGCCGCCTGGCCAGGGCTCAAGAGAGGGTCCCGAAGTGCCAGCCTGGAGGTGACCGGGCAGGAAGCGTGCGCACACCCTGCCCCTTCCGGGGGGGGGACACCCGGCCAGACCCTGAGCCCAACGCCCCCATCTGGCCGGAAGCACCTCAGGGAGCCTCCTCCGTGCTCGGTGGAGCCGCTGCTTAACCCTGTGGTCAGTGTTTGGAGGGGCGGGGAGGTTCCCCATTTGCACCAAGAAGGCCCCTCACCCTCCCGGAGGCAGGTGGGCTGGCCCGCAGACCCCCACCTGCCCACATCCACCAGGAACCCGGCACATAGGCAGAGCCCACGGGCCCAGACTTTACTTCGGTCACGCCGGACCCCCTGGGACCATTTCTAAGCTGCCCCTGGGGGCGGGGCACCCGCGGGTGAGCAAGCTGAGCCTGGGGACCCCCATGAGACAGCAGGCACCGCCAGTCTCCAGGACAGCCCCGGCCCGGAGGGGGATGCCTGGGCACCCCGAGGCCCAGCCTCAGGGCAGGCGACCACTAAAAGTCCCGAAGGGGGTGCTACTCAGGAGGCTGGGGCCAGCCATCCTACTGTCCTTCTGGGGAGAGGGGCTGAGGAGGTGGGACCACCCACCTGTCCCTTCTCTGAGGCGTCCTCACATTCCAGAGTACGGCTCTGGAGGGTGACCACATGGGCCCCCACGGCGCCAGGAGCTGGGGCCGCCCGGTCCTGCCCCAGCCTGCACTCCCGCTCCTCCTGGGGCGGGTGAGGCCTCGGGGGCAGGAGAAGGGAAGCACCGGGAAGGGAGGGTGCAGCCTCCCTGTCCTGATGAGGCAGCCAGACAGCTCTCTGCCCCCCCAGAGGTGGGCTCTGGGGTGACCCCCGCCCCGCCCCGCTGGCCACTGATCCTTGGCCCGGGTGCCTCTGCTCGGGCCGTTCTCAAGCTGTTTCCCCAGGATGACGGACGGAAGGTCTGTGCCTTCTGCCTTGAGCCCCTCGGGCACAGGTCATCGTCGCAGGCTTGCCTCTGCCCCTGGCCAGGGCTCCCTCTCCCATGGGGCCTCCTGTTCCCTATGAGCTGCCCTCGGCCGCCAGGGACTCTGGCCAGCCTGAGCCCCCCAAGGCCGGGGTCTCCAGGCCCCTCCTTCCTGGCAGCCCCCTTCTTCAGCCTCCTGAGCTAGGAGCCACAGGTCACTCCTGTTCTAATTACCCACAGACCCGGGGACCCTCCTCTCTGCTTCGAGGCCTCCCCCAGTCAGGGTGCCCCCATCCCCTCGATAACATAGCCTAGGCCACAAAGGAAAACTGCTCGGTAGAAGAGGGTCTGTGGCACCCCAGGCCTGCGCTGAGTCTGCAGGGCCCAATGGGGCACTTGGGGAGGGGGTACCCACACGAGGGGTATCGGCCGGTCCCGGCCCTGAGCCTTGAGCAGGAAGAGGAAACTAAGGCCCCTTTGCACTTGAGGAAATGGGCTCTGAGAGGTTGCTTAATTTGGGTAAGGTCACACGGTGAGCGTCAGAGCCGTGACTCGCGCCCACGCCCGGCTGAGTCCGGGGCCTGCTCTTATCCCGGCACGACTTCCTTCTCCCAGACGTCCCGGGGGCCGTCCACCTCCTTCCAAGCCACAAGGCTGATGGCCGCACCCCTCCTCAGAGCCAAGGCCCCACCAGCAGGGCCTGTGGGAAGCGAGGCTCCCTCCCTCATCCCAGTCCAGGCCCCCCACACTGATTTGGGGTGGGGTGTCTGAAGCCTAGAGTTTGCCTCTGGGGTGGGCGGGGGGGGGGCGGGGGGGCCTGAGCCGCACCCTCAAACCTGGGACCAGGCTGAGGGTCATCCTGGGGACATGCCGAAACCCCCCTGGGGCCAGAGGTGGCGGGTCGTCCTGGGACTGGGGTGTCCTGGGCGTCCTGCCCTCAGCACAGCATCCGGCCTCACACAGCCACACTGAGGCCCGGGACTTCAACCCCCAAGACAGCGCGATCTGGCCCCCGAGTGTGCTGTGCATTCTTAGCACGTGGTGTGCGGTCTTCGTGGCTCATCTTCGTGGGCGGTATGTGGTCTTAGCGTGTGGTGTGGTCAGCGGCGGCCTTCACGTCTGCTGGGCAGGGAAACAGTGTGCCACAGGGCGCCAGGTGTCATCTCCACACCCAGGCCCGGGGTCGCTCCCACAGTTCGAGCCCGCCCCAGGGGCTGGGGGGCTGCCCTAGACACCAGGGTTCTGCCCGGCGTCCCTCAGTCACAGCCACCTGTGGTCAGTGGGGGTGACGCGAGCCGGGCAGGCGGTGCAGGGCAGGCATCCCTCGCTGGCCGGGCGGGAGGAGAGCAAGCAGAGAGGCGAGGGGCCTGGGCCCACCGGGGGTCTGACTGAAGAGAGATCTGAGCTTCGGGAGCTGGGGGAGGGGAGGGTGTGCTCCTCGAGAGGCAGGTGAGCCTCGCAAGGGGGTCTCAGGCAACAGGCCTCTCCTCTCCCTCCAGAAACCAGGAGCCCCTCCTCCCCAGGCCTCGCGGCCAGGGCTCTGGGCAAGAAAAGCTCCCCCGGGGAAGGACCCCCATCCCTCATGGCTTCCCCTTCCGGGGGCGGAGTGGGTGTGTCTGGCCCTGCTCACCGGGCTCCTCCCGGCCTCATCCCCGCCCAGCCGGCCTGTTATAAATAGGAGGCCGCCGGGCCAGTGTCAGGCCACATCCCGCCCTGTCTCGTCGCCTCCTAGAGCGGCCATCACCAGGGCCCGCGCCGCAGGAGGATGGAGGCACCTGCTGAAGGAGGCTCCCGCTTCCAGGTACCGGTGGGCCCTGACGCGGGCTCCCTTTCCCGTGCCGGGGGGGCAAGGAGGGAAGGTCATCCCTCGGGGTCTCTGGAGCCTGACGTAGAGGGGCTGTGTCCCCCCCTGTCACCCTGAGCACATGCAGACGAGAGAGGGCGAGAGAGGAGGGTCGTGCGGTCCCCACTGACCAGGGCTTGGTGCGTGTGACGGGAGGGAGCATGTGCATTTGTACACACGTGTGCATGTGTGTGCATGCACCCCTGCTTCTGCTGCGTCGGACCCGAGGCACCTTGGATCCCTCAGTGCATCTGGGGCCCTCGATCCCAGGTGTCTGGACCCTGCCCCATCTCAGGAGGCCCCAGAGGCTCGCAGGGGTCCTTCGAGGTCCGTCTCCAGGGCGTCCCCTTTTCCTACCCTGCCAGCCCCAGCTGGGGCGGGAGGGGGCTGCTTTGGGCTACACGTCTAGAGGAGGGTGAAAATGGTTACTGGCGGAAAGAACCTTCTGGATCCCCTTCTGCCTAACCTCCAACACACAGCTGAGGATCCTGGCCCACCCCGCAGGCCTAGTTTGACCCTGGGGGACACACACATGGGCAGAGCTCCGTGCAGCGTGAGAGCCAGCGCGAGGACCCCATGCTGGCCGGACGTGGGGGAGGCCACAGACTTGAGTCGGGAGGGAAGGCCGCCCACCCTCCCGGCTCACCTGTGGCCCCTCTCCGCCACTGGCGGCCCCGCTCCCACGCGCGGTCTCCCAGAGCACACGGGGCAGCCGGCTGGGGCCTACCAGGCGGGGCACGTGCTGGCCGAGACGCGGCAGGACTCAGCCCCCTGCCCAGGGGCCTCAGGAGGGGGCCGGGGCTCGGGAGGCTCTGCCCTGGCCGCAGGGAGGCCTAGTGATTCAGACCGAGAGGCGGATGGTGTGGGAAGTCCCCCGGAGGCCTGCGCGGTGACTCCACAGGTTTTCAGGAAGAGCAGGCCTGGCAGCGTCAGGGTCCACGTCCCCGTGTGCTGGGGGCCTGGGGTTCCTGGGTCTGTGGCCCTACTTCCCCAGAGCCCTCAGGTCCCTGCCACTGGCTAGCCTGCGGCCCCCCGCCCTCTCCTCCTGAAGCCCCCGCTCCACAAACAGGGCTGGGGACCAGCTCCCTCACCGGGGCCCTGAGCACCGAACGGTCCTCAGGCCCAACCCTTGGCCCAGACGTGGCCAGAGCAGCCGGGTTCCGTCAGTCCCAACCAGGCGTGGCCCTGCTGGCCACTAAGGGTGGGTACAGGCCATTGAGGCCCAGCCTCGTCCTTGTAGGGCCCCCAGACCTTCAGTGTGGCCCAAGGACACAGCACACTCCCCACGCCCAGCAGGTCACCTGGCCTGCCCCTCCCTAGAGGCCCCTGCCCCACGGGAGTGGATGGTGGCAGGGAGCCCCCAGCCACAAGACGGTGTGCAAACAGGACCAGGCAGGGCTTGGACCCCATGTCCTCTGCTGTCCCTGTCCCCACCGACAGACATTGCTCTGGCTGCAACGAGACAGGCCTGCAGAGGCTGCCCGGTGCCCGGCCCGGGACGGGGGGTGGGGGGGGAGCTGCAGGGCCGGTCCCAAGCCCCCTATACGGCCTCTTTGGAGCATCCGCGGGCTGGGCGGCGCCATCGGTGGCCGAGGGACAGAGAATGGAAGTCCTAGCAGCCCGAGGTGAGGAGGCCCGAGTGGAGGGCGGGCCGGGCAACAGGCTGGGGCACACTAAGGCTTGCTTCTTGGACGCAGGGAGGGGCCACGGTCCTGGCCTGCGCAGCCGGTGGTTCCCCGACGGTCCCCGAGGCCCGGCCGCCGCCGTCAGCCCTGCGGGAGGACGGGCAGAGGGAGGGGCTGCTGGAGCTGCACGCCTCCTTCCGGGAGCTGCTCACCTTCTTCTGCGCCAACGCCACCATCCACGGGGCCCTCCGCCTGGTCTGCCCCAGCCGGAGCCGCGCCAGGACGGCCACGTGGGGGCTGCTGGTGGCGGGCGCCCTGGGCGTGCTCTACTGGCAGTTCGGGCTCCTCTTTGCCGAGTACTGGCGCTACCCGGTCGTCGCCACGGTGTCGGTGCGCTCGGAGCCCAAGCTCTTCCCAGCCGTCACTCTGTGCGACATGAACCCGCAGAGGTGAGGGGGGCCGACTCCCACCTGCACGGGCTGCAGCGTCTCCCCAGCTGCGGTCACAGCGGAAGGCCCACCGGCCCCCAAGGCCCGGGCCGCTGAGGCCCCCACCTCACTCCACCCCTGCGCCCAGTCGGGAACTCTGAGACCTCTGCTGGAGGCGGGCGCGGGGCGGGGGGGGGGGGGGGGGTGTTCAGAGACAAAGAAGAGCCTGCTGGAGCTTGTTGTGATCAGAGCCACCCAGACACCAGGGCCTGGGTGGCCCGGGGAAGGGCGAGGGGAGTGGGAGGGAGGCCCAGGGCAGGGCAGCCTGGAGCGCGGCTCCATCGGGGAGCAGGGCAACATTCCAGGTGGGGAGCCAGAAGAGCCAAGGCAGGAGGAGCTGGGGCCGAGCCGGAGGGGGGGGGGGGGGCTGGCGGAGTCCACACGGGCCGGGGGGGGGGGGGGGCTGGTCTCTGGGACTGGCACCAAGGGGGCAGGCCCTCCTCTCCCCGGCAACACCTTGGGGCTGCTGCGGGGGCTCCGACCCAACTCGCCCCTCTCCGCCCCTGCTACCCCCAGGCCACGCTCAGCCCATCACCACCTGCAGGTGCTGGATGAGTTTGCCAGGGAGAACATCCACTCTCTCTACAAGTTCAACTTCAGCGAGAACAGGGGCGCCCTCTCCGCGGCGGACCAGGCCCCGCTGCCCGCCTTCTACCTGGACCGCGGGGTCCGCCTGCAGAGGCTGAGCCGACCCGGGGGTCAGCACAGCGTGGGTTTCCGGCTGGTGAGCATCCCAGCCCTGAGAGGTCCCGGCTCGCTGTCACTCCGCGGACGCCCGAGTGGGGGGTGGGCGGACGAGGAGGCCGCGCTGACCGGCTCCCCGCGGCCCGCAGTGCAACCGCACAGGTGGGGACTGCTTGTACCGCGCCTTCGCCTCGGCCGTGACAGCCGCCCGGGAGTGGTACCGCTTCCACTACGTGAACATCTTGGCCCTGACGCCCGCCGCCCGCGGGGACAGCCACCAAAGCCACGGAGGCCACTTTGTCTTCTCCTGCCAATTCGACGGCCAGGACTGCCAGGCCCGGTGCGTGGGGGAGGGGCGGCTGGCCGCAGGCATGGGTGCCACCCTGGGGTCCCCAGAGGTAAGGCAGGCCGCCGTCCCTCGGGCTGCACGTGATGGGGTCCTGGGCCGGAGGAGTGTGCGGGTGCGAGCGTGGTTCCCGGTTCCAGGCACTTCCAGACGTTCCACCACCCCACCTATGGCAGCTGCTGCACCTTCAATGGCGTCTCAGCCGCGCGGCACCCGGGCGTCACCCATGGTGAGTGCCAGCCCCCGGCCGAGTGGGGCAGGGGCATCCAGACCCCCTGGCCTCACCCCCTTCCTCCCCCAGGGATCAGCCTGGTCCTCGGGGCTGAGCAGCAGCACCACCTCCCTCTGCTGTCCACGGAGGCTGGCGTCAAGGTCATGATTCACAGGCACGACCACACGCCCTTCCTGGAGCACCAGGGCTTCAGCATCCGGCCAGGGACCGAGACCACCATCGGCATCCGAGAGGTAGGTGGGCCCCTGGGAGCCGGGGCAGAGGAAGGGCCCCAACCCTCCCACTCCCCACTTCCCTCCCCAACCCTGGGGGCTCAAGGGCAGGGACCGCGGCCCTGAAGCATGTCCCCTCCCCTCAGGACGAGGTGCACCGGCTGGGGAGCCCCTACAGCCACTGCACAGAGGGTGCGGAGGGTGTGGACGTGCACCTGCTCTACAATGCCTCATACACCCTGCAGGCGGGTCTGGGGCCGGGGGGTAGGGGGAGAACGGGAGCATCTCAGGAGGGACGGGGAGGCCGGGAGAGAGGGTGGTCAGGGGAGGGAGACCTGGAGCCTGGGGCGGGCCCCGTGAGAAGGAGGCCAGGGCAGGCTTGGGGGAGGGCCAGGGGGAGGTAGAGGGCAGCTGAGGGGGGAGATGGGGAGTTGGAGGGCAGGAAGGGAGGCGGCCAGGGGAAGGGGTCACCAAGGGGGAGGGGAGTGGGGGAGGGGGCAGGGAGGGCAAGTGCACTGCTGAGAGGGAGGTGAACCAGGCCCTTTGCGGGCCCTGGGGGAGGGACGACGGCCTCCAAGACCTTCAGCTCACGTCCCCTGCTGTCCCCCCAGGCCTGTCTGGCGTCCTGCTTTCAGCAGCTGATGGTGGAGACTTGCTCCTGCGGCTACTTCTTCTACCCCCTGCCGTCGGGGGCCGAGTACTGCAGCTCGGCCAGGCACCCGGGCTGGGGTGAGACCCCCCCACCCGCCGGCCACTGGGGGTGGAGGGCGGTCAGGCCCTGTCCACCTGCAAACCTCTCCACCACCCCGGGTCGATCCTGGTGGGTTCATCTGTGCCCGCCCCCCCGCAGGTCACTGCTTCTACCGGCTCTCCAGGGACCTGGGGACCCACCGGCTTCCCTGCAGCTCCCGCTGCCCCAGGCCCTGCAGGTGGGCGGCCAGTGTGGGGGCTCGGGGCCAGGGGTTACTGCCGCAGCACCCCGGCAGGAGTGTAACGGGGGTCTGTCTCTCCCAGGGAGTCTTCCTACAAGCTCTCCGCCGGGACCTCCAGGTGGCCTGCCTCCAAGTCAGCTGTGAGTGCCCTGAGGGGGTGGGTAAGGGGCGGACAAGCAGGCGGGCCTCCCAGGTCCCAAAGGGCTCACCCTAGACCAGCCGGTGCCCCCGCGGGCCCCGCTCTTCACACCTGCCCTGCGGCGCCCTGGGGGCCCCAAGGAGCAGCGGCCAGCGAGCCTTCTGTGTACAGGACTGGATCCAGGCCGTGCTGGGCAAGCGAGGCCACAGGAGCCCGGGCCGGAGCCCCAGCCTCAGGTGGGTGCGCTCCTCCTCCAGAGGCCACGGCCCGGCCCCCCCCTCTGCCAGCCGTGCCCTCAGTACCGCTGCCGTGCGGGCCCCGGGCCCAGCCCCTCACGCCTCTGCCTTGCCCCAGGAGCAACGTGGCCAAGGTGAACATCTACCAGGAGCTCAACTACCGTACGGTGGACGAGACACCCGTTTACTCGGTGAGCCAGCCAGGAACCCCGAGCCGTGGAGGGGGCGGGAGCAGCGGCTGGCCAGGGCCCCCTGGAGACCTGCACTTGCTCACCGCGCCCCGACGCCTGCAGGTGCCCCAGCTGCTGTCAGCCATGGGCAGCCTCTGGAGCCTGTGGTTCGGCTCCTCGGTCCTCTCTGTGCTGGAGCTGCTGGAGCTGCTGCTCGATGCCACGGCCCTCGCGCTGCTTCGGGGCTGCCGCCGGCTCCGCGCGGCTCGGGGGTCCCAGCCAGGGGCAGCCCCGGGGGCGCCCCCCGCAAGCCCAGGAGCCGACCCGTTGCCCACTGACCGCAGGAACGACATTAATCACTGGGGGTGCCCTGCTGGCCTCGTCCCCCACGACGATTCCCAGAGTTCTGGCCGGAGTCTTTGCTGAAGAGTTAGGCCACGCGAGGGCCCCCCCTCCCCACGTCCGAACCAGCCGGAGCCTGTTCTGATCCTGAGGGATGTGGCCGCAGTGGGCTCTCCGGGCTGCCCGGGGGGGGGGGGGGGGGGGGACACCAGACCAGCCCCACAGAGCCACGCCCAGCCAGCCAAGCCGAACCCAGGGCCCCGGGAAGCAGCACTGGGGCGGGCAGGCCGGCAGCAGGGGGCCCGGCTCACCGGGCACTCTCATCGGCCGGCCACCTGCCCAGTGGCGGCCTCACTGAGGGACGCCCCAGGCAGGGGGGAGGGGAGTGTCCCTACCCCTCTGGATTCCCATGTGTAGTCCACGTGTAGCTGACAGTGTGTGTGCATGCAAGAGGGGAGGGGGCCTCCACGGGGCAGTGTGTCCGTGTTTGGTCAATGTCATGTAAACATATGTACATTTCTAAGTGTGTCAACATGTCTGTCTACACCCGTGCGCAGGTATGCGCGGGCAGCGGGAGGAGCCTTCCTCAGCTGGGAGCAGGTAGGGGAAGAAGGGCTGGGGACCCTGGGCTGCTTTGTAGTAAAATTACCCATCCCACCTGGTGGCTACGGTGCCTGCGCCTCCCCAGCTGCCCTTCGCGAGCGAGCCGAAAGCCCCAGGCTGCTGCCCCACAGCCCTGGGAGCCACAGACACGCTGTGGGGGCTGGGGGACAGGAGGTCACGGCGCCCGTGGCCAGCTTGTGGGGTCAGGGCTTGCCCCGGAGACAGGACCAACCCTGGACCACCCTCCCTGGTTAGTGTCCCCCCCTGCTATGGCTTCCAGGGGGCACAGTCCAGGCCAGAGAAAGGCTGAGGGGCCAGGGAATGGGGGCTGGCGGTGTAGGGAGTCAGTTTCCATCGAAGAGGCCCCAGCTCCCCCAGCAGGGCCCCCAGCAGGCGAGACCTGGGTTCTGGCTTGCTGCATCCTTTTGGGGCACTCAGGGCCACCCCTCAGGGGAGGCAAAGGACCCAGAGACACGCCCTCCCCAGCTGAGAGAGTGGAGTAAGGCGGGCGAGCCGGTGACAGGCAGGGGTGCAGGCAGCAGTTTATTATTAACTGTGATCTGGAGCAGGGGGCGGGTCCTGCCAGCCCAAGGCCCTGGTGGGGGTCGAGGGGTGGGAGGCAGGGGCAGAGCGCAAGCAGGGAGGAAGGAGGAAGTTAATTCTGCTCTTTAGGGGTCACAGCCAACAGGCAAGGGAGTTGGGAGGGGCTCGGTCAGCACCCACCATGCCGCCCACGGAGCCTCCCTGGACAGCTTTTGCATAGTGACCAGACAACTGGCCTCAGCCAGACCAAGGCCGTAAGTTGGGGAGAGGCCCAGCCACTGCCCCGGGGGCTCCAGGAAGGGGGACTGCAGAACGAACGCCTTGGTGGGCCCTGGCGAGTGAGCTGAGGGACCCCAGGGCCCACCTCAGGGCCCAGCTGGAGGGCTGAGGCCGGCGAGGGGCAGGGCAGAGCGGCAGGAGCCTCCCCCGGCAGCCGGCAGAGCCAGGTGTGTCAAAGTGGGCTACAAGAGTCCACAGAGAAAAGACGCAAGACAGAGTGAGAACGAGGTCATTGTAGAAAATCTGCTCAGTCTGTGACAAAGAATGGCGGATGCGGGGGTGGAAAGTGCCAAAGTCCTTTATGCACCGGCTCTGGGCCAAGGGCCTCTGGAGGAGCCAGGGACAGGTCTCTGGCCGCCCAGCACTGGGGCCTGCGTGGCCAGCCACATGGCCTTGGGACGCCCGCGTCCTGCCAGGGCTGAGGCCCCAGGCCACAGCCCCCTCCCCAGCACCCGAGAAGCCCGGCCTGGATGCCGGTCACTAAGTGAGGTACACGGGTTGGTTCCCTGGATGGGCTGCCCCTTCCGCCCTCAGAATGCGCTGGTGGCCAGCCACCAGCCCCAGGGCCTAGCAGAGGGGCTCTGGGGGTGTAGGGGGGACCCAACTAGCAGGTCAGTATTCTACGGCAGTAAAGGTGGGGGCACGAGGTGACATAGGTCCTGAAGGCAGAGAGGAACATGAAGTGACGCAGGTCCTAGGGTGGACGGAGGGGCACAAAGTGACACAGGCCCCCAGGGGGGAGGGGCGTCTGAGGAGCAGAAGGTGACACCGGGCCTTCAGAGTGGTTTGTGACATAAGCAACCCAGGTGCCCAAGAAAGGGGACAACTGAAGACGCAGGGTCCCCAGGTGTGGTGAGGGGCACCAGAGGGCACAGCACCTCCCAAGGGGAAATGTGGGGCTTCTTAAGACTCGGTGCTGGGGTCTCTCCCAGCGCGAGGGGCCGGAGCAGCTCCGAGGCGGCAGAGCGGGCAGCCGGGGCTCCAGCGCCGCCCAGGCACCGGGGCTCTCAGGCAATGGGCCCGCGGCCACCGCGGGGCGGGCGGGGGACGGGGCGGTCCAGAGCCGGCCCGCCCCGCCCTAGCTCTCCTCCAGGTGGAGGCTGATGAACTCCTGGATGCACCTGCGGTACTGGAGCTCCGTGGGGCTGCTCCCCGCCAGGGGGCCCGGCTGGCCCGGGGGCGCCTCGGCCTCGCGCATCTCCTCGGCCATGCGCGCCAGACGGAGCCTGGGGGAGGCGCCCGATGAGCCGCGCCCTCCGGCCCCGCCCGCCCCTCCGGCCCCGCCCCTCAGGCCCCGCCCCAGGCCCCGCCCCCAGGCCCCGCCCGCGCTCACAGCGTGACGATGTCCGCGTTGGCCTCCTGGATCGCGATGCTCAGCGGATCCTGCTGCTCGTGGTCCAAAGCATGCTGGTCAGCTCCCCGCTTCAAGAACAGGCAGACCTGACTGGAGGGGGGAGGGGACAAGTCAGGGCCGGCCCCTCACCCCGCGGGCAGGAGGGGCGCCAGAGACTCACCCCGTGCGTCCCAGGAGCGTGGCGTGGTGCAGGGGCGCCCGGCCCCGGCTGTCTCTTTGGTTCACATCCGCTCCGTTTTGTAGAAGGAATTCACAGACAATCAAGGAGCCCTGGGGACCGAGGACAGTTCAGACTCACCTGGGCAATGGCCCCTTGCTGGTTTCCAGGAGGGAGGGTACTAGGGGTCCCATAAGAAAGAGAGCTCTGAAGATGCACCTGTGTCCCGCGCAGCCCCCCACCCCCACGTCCGCTCACCCCTAACACAGCCTGCACCAACGGCGTCTTGCCCTCGTCCTCCACGTCGGCCCAGTTGACCTCCGCCCCGTGCGCCAGCGCCGTGGCCAGTGCGGGGAGGTCTCGGGTGCGCGCCGCACGGTGCGCCAGGAGCCCAGGGTGCAGCTCACGCACGTCTGCCAGGCCCCAGGCCTCGGCCTCTCCGTCCGCCTCACCGCTGGACTCCTCAGACTCCGCACCTTCTACGGGGAGGGGTTCGGTCGGGGGCTGCCACACCGCAGGGCCCGGAGCGGGGTTGGGGGAAGGTGGGGCTGGGCGGCCGCGGAGGCAGGGAGGTGTGCACCCACCCTCCTCGGTGACGCTGTCCACCACGGAGCCTGCGCCGAAGGCCAGCACGTCCGAGCTGCCATCAGAGCTGCCCCCAAGGCCACTGTCGCTGCTCAGACCTGCGGGGTCCGGGGACAGACGGGGGTGGGGGGGGTGCTTAGAGTCCCGAACTCCACCCAGAGCCCTGAGGGAAGGCTAGAGCTCCCATCCATCCTCCAGGGATGGCCCCAGGGACAGGATCAGCCCCCACGAGGGGAGGGGAGCCCTGCCTAGGATGGGGGTAAGGGGAGAAAACAGCTCAAAGGAGCCAGAGCAGCGCACACCGGAGCACAGCCCCAGGGGAAGCCCCCCTGTGAGAGGCCGGCCCCAGCAGGGCGGATGCGGTGGGACAGAACCCGGAGCAGTGGGCGCGGTCCGCGAGTCTGTGGCCATGCTGCCAGCCCACCATGCAGCTGCGAGGTCTTCGCGTGCGCCGGGGACACCCCCCAACCCGACCCCTCCCGCAGGACACCCAGTGAAATCTCCGATGGTCAC
>CM052900.1:165397100-165419225 GCA_028534135.1 Potos flavus | reverse complement strand
GCCTTCTCCTGCGCAGACTACCCCAGCTCCGCGCTTCCCAGGCCCACCTGACCGGGCGGCGCGGGGCCGAGGCCCATCACGCGCACTCCCTGTCGCGGGGGCAGGTGTGTGGGGGGTGCCCTGTCCTCTGCCCCGGGCCTGGCCCCTGACCTCCCCGCCCCCCCCCGCCCCAGCCTGAGCAGCTCCACGGAGCAGAGCACGTCCTCGCGGCTCATCCGCAAGCACAAGCGGCGGCGGCGGAAGCAGCGCCTGCGGCAGGCGGACCGGGTAGGTGGCGGCGGGGCGGGGGGTGGGGTGCGCCCCATGAGGCCCCCGCCCGCGGGGCCCTCACTCGCGTGGCTCCGCAGGCTTCTTCCTTCAGCAGCATCACAGACTCCACCATGTCCCTGAACATCATCACCGTCACTCTCAACATGGGTGAGGCCTCCTTGGGGTTCCCCGTGGGGTGCCGGGGCGCCTGGCTGGGGCGCACCCCTCGGCGGGCCCCTGCTCACCCCTCGCCCCTGCAGAGAGGCACCACTTCCTGGGCATCAGCATCGTGGGCCAGAGCAACGAGCGGGGGGACGGCGGCATCTACATCGGCTCCATCATGAAGGGCGGGGCCGTGGCGGCCGACGGGCGCATCGAGCCCGGGGACATGCTGCTGCAGGTGCGGGGCTGCGGGGAGGGGCGGGGGGCCGCGAGGCCGGCTCCCCCACACCACCGCGCTGAACGCCTCCCCCCCCAGGTGAACGACATCAACTTCGAGAACATGAGTAACGACGACGCTGTGCGGGCGCTGCGGGAGATCGTGTCCCAAACGGGGTGAGGCGCGGGCGGGCGGCATGTGGTGGGGGGGCCCGTGTGTGGCCTCGCCTGTGTGACCCGCTGCACCCCACAGGCCCATCAGCCTCACGGTGGCCAAATGCTGGGACCCGACCCCCCGGAGCTACTTCACCATCCCGAGGGGTGAGTGACCCCCACAGGGCTGCTGGGGGGCGGGGGGTGAGGGCGCCCGCCCAGCCTGAAGGTCCTTTCCTCTGTGCCCTTGTGCTCCATCGTGCGCTGCCATCCGTCCGTCTGTGTGTCCGCCCATCCATTACCACGCGGCGGCCCCCCAGCTGACCCGGTGCGGCCCATCGACCCGGCCGCCTGGCTGTCCCACACGGCGGCGCTGACCGGAGCCCTGCCGCGCTACGGTACGAGCCCCTGCTCCAGCGCCGTCACGCGCACCAGCTCCTCCTCACTAACCAGCTCTGTGCCTGGCGCCCCACGTAAGTGGCAGCTCAGGGGAGCAGGGAACTGAGGCCCCGGGGCGCGGGACCTGGCCCAGGTGCCCCCCAGCGCTGTCGCAGCCGAGGGCCCGCGTGCGCGGAAGGACGCGGCTGACTCGGGTGCGTCTGCCCTCACGCGCGCCCTCCTTCCAGCTGGCGGGCCGTGGGCTGGGGTTGAAAGACGCCCAGAGGGGCCGGGCCGGCCCTGGGGCCCCTCTCTCCCGCAGAGGAGAGGCCCCCACCCGGCTTCCCTGCAGCTAACACGACTAACAGCCCTGAGCGAGCGCAGCGGCGAGGGGAGGAGGCCTCCCCGCGTGGGGCTCTGGTCTGCGGGGGGCGGGGGGGGTGGCCTCACCTGGGTTTGGGCCCTAGATCCTGAGGGAGTGTCTGCAGGGGTAGGGGAACAAAGACTCAACCCCCGACACCCTCCCTCCGCGCCCCACCCCTGTGAGGGTCCGCGCTGTGGTGGGATTGGGCCCCACAGTCGCCGGATAGCCTCATGACCTGGGCTCCGAGCCGGTCCCCGCGGCAGGTCCCCGCGGCAGCTCAGGGCTGAGGGGGGCCGTGCCTTGCAGAGCTGGAGGAGGCGCCTCTGACGGTGAAGAGCGACATGGGCGCCGTGGTGCGCGTCATGCAGCTGCCAGACTCGGGCCTGGAGATCCGAGACCGCATGTGGCTCAAGATCACCATCGCCAACGCCGTCATCGGTGAGGGGCGCCGGGGGCCGGCTGCGGGCGGGCGGGCGGGCGCGGCCCAGGCTCTGGGCCCTGACGCGCGCTCCGCGCCAGGGGCGGACGTGGTGGACTGGCTGTACGCGCACGTGGACGGCTTCAAGGAGCGGCGCGAGGCGCGCAAGTACGCCAGCAGCATGCTGAAGCGGGGCTTCTTGCGCCACACCGTCAACAAGGTCACCTTCTCGGAGCAGTGCTACTACGTCTTCGGGGGCCTGTGCAGCAGTGAGTGGGGGGCTGCGGGGCGGGGCTCCCCAGAGGGCCCGCCCACACTGCCCTCACCCGCCCGCCCCTCCCGCCAGATCTCGCGGCCCTGAACCTCAACAGCGGCTCCAGCGGGGCCTCGGATCAGGACACGCTGGCCCCGCTGCCCCATGCGGCCGCCCCCTGGCCCCTGGGTCAGGGCTGCCCCTACCAGTACCCGGGCCCCCCGCCCTGCTTCCCACCCGCGTACCAAGACCCTGGCTTCAGCTACGGCAGCGGCAGCGCGGGGAGTCAGCAGAGTGAAGGTGAGAGCCTGCCGGGCGCCCGGCTCCCCGCTGTCCCCGCCGCCTGGCTCTGCCCCGTGTGCCCGCCCCTCTGCCCCGCGCGCTCCTCCCTGCTCTGTGCTGAGGCCCTGGGTGAGCTCCTTCTGGAAGGGGTGAGTGGTTCAGGGGGATGGGGAGAACTCTGCAGACTTGGGGGGGGGGTGTCGGGGTGGTGCTGGTGTTCCAGGCAGCAGAAGCAAAAGGCAGGAGGTGGCCTGGGGACGGACGGCAGAGAGGTCCCAGGACATGGTGGGGGACAGGCACCTGCCTCCAGCACCTGCAGCCCGGCCGGGAGCCGGAGGTGGACAGTTCCACAGACAACTGGGGGGACCCATGCTGAGCAGGAAGATTGAGGGGCGTCCCCGAGGAGGGGACTTGTAGGAGTGCCTAGAGACTGTCGGTGTCACTGAGGCCAGGGGACAGAGGTCAGGCAGCCAGCCCAGTAGACGCAGACAGGGATGGGAGAGAGAGGAGAGCAGGTCAGAGAGCAGTGGTGCCCCAGGGGAAGCTGGTGCCGGGCGCCCGTGGATCCTGGACCGGACGGGCTGGTGGCAGCATGCGCCGCAGGCGGGAACGGGTGTCCGGGCCTGCTGTGTAACTCGTGCTATCCCTTGCTTTGTGCTGAGCAAGCCTTAGACTGAGGACTAGCGGAGTGGACCCTCCGGGCCGGTAAGCCAGGGTCCCGCCCGGCGTCCCTCTCGGCATGCTCCCGGCCAGCTGGCCTTCTCAGGCTCCCCGCTCTTCCTGGGAGCCCAGGACGGGGGCTGAGCTGAGTAGCTGGCCAGGGCCTTGGGGCTGGACGGAAGGTGGGTCTTGGGGGGGGGGGCCCAGGATGGCCGACGGGAGCACCGGGCACACAGGGCCTCACTCGTGCCTCAGGCTCTCAGCTGCAAGATCAGGCATTGGGGTGAGATGGGGGGCCCCGAGCTGGCCCCAGAGTGTCCCTGCCTACCTGCCCCTGCTTGCCCTGCCTCCCCCCACCCCCCGGCCTGCTGCCGCTGCTCTCGCTTCTCTGAGTGGGGCCAGCCCTGCTCTTCCGTCTGCATGGCCTCCCACACCCACCCTGCTTGAGACCACCAGGTTCTTCCCCTGGTTGCCCTGGCAACGGCCGGTCGTCCTGGAAGTGACGTGGCCTGACACTGAGCATCTCATTCCTGTCCCCTGTCCTTGACTCCAGGAAGCAAAAGCAGTGGGTCCACCCGGAGCGCCGGCGGGAACAGCCGGCGGGCGCTGGGCCGTGAGAAGGAGCGCCGGGCGGCTGGAGCCGGGGGCAGTGGCAGCGAGTCGGATCACACGGCGCCGAGTGGGGTCGGTGGCAGCAGCTGGCGGGAGCGTCCGGCCAGCCAGCTCAGCCGGGGCAGCAGCCCACACAGCCAGGCCTCGGCTGCTGCTCCGGGGCTCCCCCCGCTGTATCCCTTAACAAAGGCGTACTCGGTGGCGGGGGGGCCGCCGGGGGGGCCGCCCGTCCGGGAGCTGGCTGCTGTTCCCCCAGAGCTGACGGGTAGCCGCCAGTCCTTCCAGAAGGCCATGGGAAACCCCTGTGAATTTTTTGTTGACATCATGTGACCAAGGAGAGAGTGCCTTCAGCTCGGCCCCGAGGTGGGGGAGCGGTGGTCCTGCCCGCTCCTGTAGGAGGGCACTGTCTCTGGGGCTCGTGTGAGCTTGCCTTATTGGTGGCTGTCCTGGGTCAGGCCAGCCTGTGCTTCCGTGCACGCGAGGGGCCATGTCAGGGGGCCCAGGCCTGGACAGAGGGCGGGAGCAGGCTGGGCGAGGGGCTGGGGGCAGCCCAGACCACCATGATCTGAATTCAGCAGTCCGTCCATTCCTATTTGGAGCAGCTCGTGCCCTTGGGGTGTGCCTCAGGGACCCCCACTTGCCTACAGAGCTGTGCACAGGGCCCCAGGCTAAGCTGGGGAGTGGCTGCTGGGCCTGGGCCCCCTCTTTGCCCAAGTCACAGGCCTCACCACTCTTGCCTGGGCTGGGTTGGCCCTTCTTGAAGGTGGAATCAGAGTCCCCTGGCCCTTCGGTGGATGCCCGGGGTAGGGATCTAATTTATTTATTTATTGCCTGGCCTGTGTGCTCTGGGGGAGGTGGTGGCCAGGTCAGCTGCCCCCCCACCCCACCGGGTCTCAGACCGAACGCAGGGACACAGGTCCCGTCTGAAAGTGGGAGGGTTGGTGAGGGGGAGATGGGAGGGGGACGTGTTTCAGCTGGTGGTGGTGGGGATGTGACCCTGAGGGGCAAGGGGCCCGATGCACACAGCTGCTGCAGGGGCAGGGTGTGGGGAAGAGGGGAAAGCCAGCCCGCTCCTCCTTGCTGCCCTCGGGTGACTGCCCACCCACTCACGCCGCTTCCTTCCTGGCGTTTCTGGCCTGCACACATCTGCGCTGTAGATACTGTATGAAGTCGGAGTGTCCGTCCGGATAGTTAATAGAGCTGCTTCTGTGTAAATGCTATTTTAAAGACTAAAAAGCATTTAATTTTATGGGACTGACATGTGGTCTGTGTCTCTTCTCTTCTCGGGGTACCTTAGAAGGCTGGGGTGCAGGGTCTTGTGCAGCCTCCCCAGGGCCTGCCTGAGAGCTGACCAGGGATTGGCCACGTGCTGTCCTCCAGGTCGGCGCCAGGGCTCTGTCCCCGGTGCTGGCTGCCAACGGGGTCCTGGCGGCTGGTCTTCTGTCCGCGGTGCTAGCTCCTGGCTCCAGGGGTCTTGGCCGTGGGTGCTGGCCTTGGTGCTGACCCCCAAGCTCTGTCCACGGTGCTGGTGGCCATCTGACCCCATTTTACCCGCTCGGGCCGGGCCACAGAGAGAGGAGGAGGTGGGGTGTGCTCCCCATCCCTCCGCCAAGTGGGCCTCCGCCCTGCTCACCCTTCCTGTCCCACTCTGGCGCCCATGGTCAGTCACACACCCCTGCAGAGGCGTCAGCAGCTCCAGCCCCACCCACCAACCTGCCATCCCTGTGATGCTCGGGCAGGGTGCTGGCTGGAGGCTCCAGGCTGGGCCGGGCCAGGCAAGTAATGCCCAGCTTGGACTTCAAGTGATCTGGCTGGGGGCTCTCCTGAGCTCTTGGCATGAGCTGCAGGAGCCCCGAGGAATCTTTTTATGGGCCTCTTTTTGGAACAGCGCGACTGGATCCCGTGGGTAGGCCCTGGCCAGGGCTTGTCTAGGACAGAGGCAGAGCTGCTCTGGGGCCCCAGGTGGGTGCGGAGGCCCAAGGACCGCTGTGGCGTCAAGGTCGGCAGTCAGCCTGTAGTCAGGATCTCGAGCTGGGGGTGGTCTCAGCAGCTGGGGGACAGTCTCGGGGCTGCTTCATAGGAACTTGGTTTGGGGGCATCGCAACTAAGTCTGAGTTCAGTGGTGGGAGGTCCCTGGGTCAGGGGTCACTTGTTTTGGCTCCGAGTCTCCCGCCCCCCGGTACCACTGCTGCCCTGTCTTCCGGCATCATCTCCCAGGAAGAACGCAGGGGTGTTGAGCTCCGGCCGCCGCAGCAGCAGGTAGCACTTGGGCAGGTGGAAGGTGGCCAGGATGCCCAGGGCACAGAGGAGGGTGGCGCCCATCTGCACCGTGGGCTGGTAGGTCACGTGCATATTGGCAAAGAGCGGCACGAAGGAGATCCAGGTGATGAAGTAGGTCAGCATGGCGAAAGTGAGGCCGCGGGCGCCATTGTAGCGGCCCGGCCGGCTCTGCACCAGGAAGGTGCCCAGGAAGCAGAGGAAGGCCAGCACGGCATTGGCGGCGTGCACCAGGCCAAAGCTGACCCAGGAGCGCACGCGGCAGTGCACCAGCGCCTCTGTGGGCAGCACCCACCAGTCCGTCACCACCTCTGGCGGGAAGACCACCAGGTACCAGACACACAGTGCTGCTTCCGCCAGCAGAGCCAGCAGCACCACCAGCCAGGCCCAGGGCCCCTGCAGGCGGCCACGCAGCTGCTCTGCCCAGCTAGGTGGCAGCTCTGAGCCCACAAATATCTGGGCCGCTTGCAGGAAAAGTGTGCTCAGGCAGCCAGTGAGTGGAAGGTGGAGCAGTGGCTGCTGGGCCAGGCAGCTGGCAGGGCCCGGCCGGCCAGGGAACAGGAGGACGCTGAGGCAGACGAGGCCCAGGCAGGCCAGGCCAAAGCAGGCCCGTGGCCCGCCTGAGGCCTGAACCAGTGGGCTGTCCCAGTGCCAGATGAAGAGCCCCAGGGCCGCCAGCACCAGGCCCAGCGCCAGGCCCAGCAGTATAAGCAGAACCAGCACGGCTGGCTCCCCCCATGCCAGGAATGTGGGCCTGCGGGGGAAGCAGCGTGTGCTCCGGTCTGGGGACCACTGGTCCTGTTCACACTGGGTGCAGAGGAGGTCATCTGTGGTGCGGGAGGAAAGGGGGGGTACTGGGGGGGGGCACGGGCTCCTCAGCCTCACTCCCACCCACTCGCTCTGGCCTCAGAGTTGGCCTTGGAGCGAGGACACAGACCCTACGGGTCCCTGCTCCCCACTCGTCCTCAGCGCGTGCAGGCGTGGGATACTTGCTCACCTGGGCTGCGCTGGTAGCTGCCCGCCTTGCAGTCCACGCAGTCATAGCAGCAGGAGTGGAAGCCCTTCACGCGGCGCACCTGGCCCTCCCTGCACTGCCGGGAGCACTGGGACACGGGCAGCTGGCACGGGGCACGGGGGACGGGGCCCTGGGGCTCAGGTCGTGCTCGGCTGGGCGTGCCCCCCAGACCTGGGGATGGTCCCGCCCCCCCCCCCCGACAGAGCCGGAGCTTGTTCCTGGGCGACGGGGGCTCACCTGGTTCCCTGGCGTGTGCCAGGACAGCTGGGACTGCTGGAGATTCAGGTGGCCATCGAAGGTTCCGACAGTGCGCAACTCGGGCGCCAGGTCCTGCCACACCCACAGTTTCAGGTCATAATCCATGTTCACGTTCCCGCTGGCATCGAACCGCAGTGTCAGGCCGTGTGCACGGAAGCTCATGTTGTACATGTTCTCGAGGAGCTGGTGGGTGGGTTGGGGCAGGTGGGTAGGGGGGCCGGGCCAGTAGCTGCCTCCAGCCCCGACTCCGCACGGAAACTCCTCCTCGGGAGCGCGGGGCTGCGGGCTCCCCGCCCTTACCTGCCAGGGCCGCACAGGCTCCCGCGGGGGGCAGCCTGAGGCAGTGCAGAGCAGCGTGTTGTGGAGCGCCTGGGCCACGCCGTACACGGCCGCGTAGGCGGCGAAGGTCTGGTGGTGCGGCAGCCCCGCGGATACGTCCTCCGGCGTGATGTGGTCACACTGCGGGCAGCGCGGCCCCACCACGTGCTCCTCCAGGCCTGGCTGTTCGGCGGCCAGCGAGGCGCAGAAGGCGGGGTCGGCCGCCAGGGCCAGGCAGGTGTGCACGTAGGATGGGAACTCGGGCATCGGGGCGCCCTGCTGCAGGAAGCCCAGCACGGTGCCCACCGTGGCCAAGCCGGGCAGCGCCATGACCGTGTCCGAGGTCAGCCAGGCCTCGCTGGCCACCCACACCTTGGGCGAGAGCCTGCAGTGGATGCTGTAGTTGAGGAGGCTGTGGGCCGCGCGCGCGGAGGCGAAGAGCACCACCACCTGCACGCTGCTCTGGTTCACCTGGCGCAGCAGGTCCTGCACGGAGCCCAGCCGCGGGCTGCCCGCGTGCGGCAGCGGCACCAGGCCCTCGTGCGCGATGCAGATGCCCCTGGCGTTGGCCAGGCTGGAGAAGAGGCTCAGGCCCTGCTGGCCGTACTCGTCGTCGCTGCCCACCGCAGCCACCCAGTTCCAGCCGCAGGCCTGCAGCAGCTCCACCATGGCCTCCGCCTGCACGCGGTCGCTGGGCACCGTGCGGAAGAAGGACGGGAAGATCTCCCGGTTGCTCAGCCGGTCGGTGCTGGCCCCGTAGCTGACCTGCAGGGGCCGCGAGGTAGCTCGTGAGGCGGGGGCTCCTGCGGGCAGGGCCGGCGGGGCGGGGGCCGCGGGGGGTGGGGGGCGCGCACCTGAGGCATGAGGAAGAAGCCGAAGAACTTGCCGGTGACGAGGGCGAGCTCGGACGAGTGGGGTCCGATGACAGCCAGCACGCGCGGCTGGTACTGCGTGTAATTGCAGTAGGCGGCGATGTCGCGGCTGCCCGCCTTGGCCATGAACATGAGGCTGGGCTTCATGGCCACCACGGGCTCTGAACACGTGTCGAAGAGGTCGTAGCCCAGGCGCAGCCCCGGCAGCAGGGCGGACCCGTTGTTGATCTCCTCCACGGCCATCTTCACGGCCAGCGCCCAGAGCAGGCCGAGGGACGAGAACCTGGGGCCACACAGGGCTGCGGGTGGCCGACACCCCGTCCCCATTCAGGAGCTCCCCAGGCCTGAGCCCCCCCCACCCCCGGCCTCCCTACCTGGTACACACGGTGGCGTTGGGTTGTGTCCTTCTGCCCAGACCTGCGTCCTCGGCCGTGCCCAGCGGGAAGAGCCCGCCCAGCACGTAGTCCCCTTGCATCCGGAGCTGCCGGGAAAGGCACAGTGGGGCACCTGCTCCGAGGCCCGAGAGAGCCACGAGGCCCAGGAGGAGAGTCGCGCCTGCCATGGCAGGTGGCAGCTTCCAGCAGGGATGGCGAATGAGAGAACAGGGTGGGGGGCCCAGATTTGATGACTTACGGCAGGGGAGGGCAGAGGATTTGCTTAGCAAAATCCTCACCTGTCCTCGCCTGCCAAGCCCAGGGGCCCCTGGGGACACCCTTGCTCTCCTGGGCCCAGTAGGTCCGTGCTCCTTGGACTTGGTCCTGATGCCACCCACCAGGCTCTCTGGCTGACAGTGACCCGGGCAGGCAGGCTCTGAGCAACCACGGACCACGATCTGATCTTGTTACCCGCCTGCGCCCAAGCCCTCTGCACCCACCCCATTCCCGGAAAGGCGGAGGGACACTCAGGACTTCTCTGCCAGAGCATCCTGCTCTCCAGCTGCCTGGGGGCGGTGCCGGTGCCCCGAGGAGTAGGGACAGAAACACCTCTTCCAGCCCTGGGCAGGACTGTTAGTAGCCGGGGGCTGGGGGGCAGGGGGAGGCTGCAGGCGTGACTCCACCCGCAGGCTCAGGGGGCAGACCAGCCAGGAGGGCAGCGGCCGGCCGGCCAGCCTGCTCTCCATCCTGTGGCTGGGCTGGGGGGACCCGGGGGGGACTGCGGGAGGACAGTGCAACTTGAGGGTCTGGGCTGTTGGTCTGCTCAGGGTCTGAGGCCAGAAACTTCCAGGACCCTGAGCCTGGTTCTGCCCACACCCTGCCTGGGCTCTTGACTCGGCAGGTGCCTCCCTCGGGGGACAGAGGGCACAGTGGGGCTGCAGGGCCGTGCATGCAAACGAGGGAGGAAAGGCCGTAACCAAATGGGCCTCTGAAGCTGGGTCAGCACCAGGTGTGTGCAGGTGAGCCCCGATGGATGTGCCAGCAGCAGTCCCTCCCTGGCCTCTGGGTGGCCCGGGGGCCTGACACGAGGCTCAGGTGCGGGGGTGCCCATGAGGCACCCCGAGGAACTGGGGGAGGCTACCGACGCCCCTGGAGTGGAGTGGGAGCTCTGGGTGGTCTCAACCCTGGCGGATGTTTACAGGAGATGGTCTGGGATCTGATCTTTGCTGCCGGTGGAGAGGGACCAACCTGCATGGCACACTTGGGGCATACACGTGTGTGTGCAGAACACACACTTGATGCACCGTACTTGCACACACACACACACGCACGACGACACACATGCCTCACACGGCTCCTGCAGGTCTATATGCACGTGGGTGCACAGGACCAGCCCTCACGGTCACTTCCCTCTGCGGGCACCACACGGTGCTGCGGTCCCTGCGGGACAGGGCGAAACAGCGGGCCCAGAGGTGGCGGAGGGGACCCAGCACTGGACACTGCTATTCGGGTCCAACATTGGGGTGTCCGAGAGCATGCTGCCCGACACGTATCCTCCTTCTGTCCCAACCCCTGCTGAGGCTCGGAGCTGCTCCCCTGCACAGGCCGCAGGCTGGGAAGGTCTTTCTTCTCCCTACAGGCTGCGCAGTTGGCCTCAGACCTGTCCTTCCAACCCAGCCCCTCAGGTCATTCTGTTTTCTCACCTATAAAATGGGGATAATGACATGGACCTCGGTGGGGACTCAGGGGACACAAGCACAGACAGGCAGCATCCCCCCTGCCCCGTGCTGGCCAGAACAGGCCTCACGTCCCCGTGGCTGACGCCTGGGGTCACGGCCCTCCGCCCCTCAGTAAGCAGCTGCCTGCCGGACCGAATGCCTCCACCCCGGAGGGCACTGCCTCTTCCGTACGTGGCATTTATTGAAGTTGGAAAAACCATCACCCGATTACACTTTCCCAGGGGTTCTGTGAGCTGACGCGTCTGCACGTCTGCTGTGTGGTGGATACGGTCCGCTGGGCTCAAGGGGCCTGAGCTCACAGTGAAGAGCCAGTAGAAGCCAGGCCCCCACGTGCTGGGCGATGGCTGGCCTGTCGGCTAGGCTTCCGGTCCAGGCTCTCTCCATGTGCCATCCCTTCCTGGGTCTCCTGAGCTCTGTGCGGCAGGGAGGAGGGAACACGGCCTCTTGCTGGATGACTGAGGCTAGCTCCGGCCCGGCAGAGCCGTGGGCCGGGCCGTGCAGACTCACAGGCAGCTGCCTGGGCGAGCACCCCACCGAAGGGTGGCCGCAGGGCCGGCTGATGAGAGTGCAGAGAGAGGCGGGGCAGGCCTCCGCTCAGGGTTCCAGCTCCTGGCCCTTGCCGCCAAGGACATGTGGGCGCCCGGCTAATACGGAGGTGAGGGACAGGGAGAGAGCCTGTGTTGCCAACAGCTGCCCAGGGGTTCCATCCCTGTCCTGGGATGGCCAGCGCCGCGTGGAGGGGCCCGGACACCGAGGTGGGCCAGGGATGGACAAGCAGGTGCTGAACGTGTTTACGGGCAAGCAGGATGAAGTCTCTGTGCCACAGGGCCCTCGGACTTTGCCCCATTTCACGACTCGGCTCCCAGGCAGGAGGCAGCTTCTTTGGGTTCTCCATGAATGCTGACCCTGCCCCTTACCGCCCCCCCCCCCCCCGCCGCCTCCTTCTCCTGCACCTCGCCATCTGGGTGAGGCCCGACTGGACACATGTGTAACTCAGCTGAAGGTAAAGCAGAGATGCCCCTGGGCAGAGTAAGGTGACAATGGAGGAGCAGACTGCCAGGGCCTGTGTTCTCTGCCATGGCCCGTGTGCCGAAGGCTCGAAGCACGGCCGGGGTGGGCCACGCTGGGCCCGGGGCTCCGATCAAGCTCGGCTAGCAGAGGACAGTGTTCTTCCCGTTCCTGGGGCACCCACACGTCTCCATGGGGGGACTGACGGGTGCTGGCTGCCCCAGCCCAGCTCTGCAGGGGGAGACCTGCCCCCCCCGCCCCCCCCCGACCCGCTGGCCCTCAGGGCAGGTCCAGCAGGGAATGCTCGGCATAGAGTTTCTGGGAGACGTTGTAGACACGCTCAATGAAGGGCAGGGCCTCGCCCAGCATCTCCACGGCCTGCTGTGGGGACCCCACGTTCATGGCCTCCAGGAAGACCTTGCGTGTGGGCAACGTACAGAAGGCCACGGTGACAGCCCGGCGGATAATCCAGGGGTGGTAGGCCGCCAGCGAGGCGTTGTAGGAGTCGGTGCAGAGCGCGGCCGTGCGGGCGTCCTCGGGGCTGGTGCGCAGGCCCTCCAGGAAGAGCTGCAGCCAGCGCAGGGCGCGGTGCAGCCGAAGCACCGTGCGGCAGCCCGAGTCTGGGTAGCGGGAGCGCCGCGCCAGGTCCAGCAGGTGGTTGCCCACCTCGTAGGCCACCATGGACTGCAGGCTGCCATAGTGGTCCCGCTGCGGCCCGCTGCGCAGACGCTCCAGGATCTGCAGCTTCGTGCTGACGTCCTTCGAGATGAAGGAGAAGATGGCGCCCAGGCTGTTCAGGAACCTGCTCGAGGGGAAGCAGGAGTTCAGCCCGGGTGCAGGGGAGGCCGCCCCCCACCTCCTGGGGCCCCCCCTGCAGGCAGGGGTAGGAGGGCTCGGCGCCGCCGGCCAAGGGCTGAGTGAGGACGGCTGACCAGCCCCAAGCGGGCGGGGGCCGGCTGTGCACAGCGCCCAGCACAGCACATGGGAGGGGTGGGGCCCCGCAAGGCAGTGCCCCCCACGTGTACCTGACTAGCCCCCTCCAGCCGGCGAGGTAGTGATCCAGCAGCACCTCCTCCTTCTCATTGAGACACTGCTTGAAACTGACTAGGACCACTCTCAGGTTGAAGTCCGACTCCAAGCCATCCATTTCTCAATGCGCGCCGAGACACACGGGAGGTCAGGCTGGTGGGTCGTCTCCCTGCGCGTCAGCTCACTCCCTGGGTCACTGTTTCAGGGCGGGGGGGCGAGAGCAGTCAGAACGCAACTGCTGGGATCCGGCTGCCCCCCCACTGAAAGCCCGCGCTGGGCCCCATGCCTGGGTCAGCGCCCTTCTCCCCAGGAGCCTACTTCCCTGTCCCTGGGCCACGGGATTGGACACAGTGACCGGATGCTGCCCTGGGCCTGGAACACGTGCCCACAGACCTTAGCACGGCCCCTCCTTGTCACTCAGGCTTGTCAAACCACTCTGCTATATCTTATCGACGGCCATCTCCACTCATGTTTTCTTGCTTATTTATTGTTTGTCTCTCTCACCAGAGTCAAATGCCAGAGACACATCTCTGCCCAGAGCCAAGCACCCTTCCAGGGTGGGTGGCCCATGAGACAAACAGCCCCGCCCGTCAGGGCGATATTCTAGGAGAAAGCCAGGAAAGCCCAACATGGTAGGTTAAGAAAAGAGAAGTACTATGGGAGGTGGAGGGCCGGGAAGGGTGGCCGGGTGGGCTGGGCCCTTCCTGGCTTTACTGCTGCATCCCGGGCCGGAGTGGAGGCTGCAAGCTCGGCATGGCCTGACAGACACCAATCCAGTCACTCCTGCTGGAGCTGTACACGTGCCACACAGAAGGGCAGCTGGGTCAAAGGTCTGAAGACAGCCACAAGGCCCTCCCCCAGCCCCAAGGAGCCTTCCGGAAGTGCCTGAGGCCCGAGTCCCGCCCTGGGTTGTGCTCACATTCATACAGTCACTCCATAAACATCCAAGTGCCCACACACTGAATGGGTGCCTCTGGGCAACCCAGCCTCTGCCCTCCTGGGTGCCCAGGGCCGGCACTGGGGTTGGGCTCTGACAGTCCCCGGGGACTCAGCTGCATCTCGCCACCCAGGATGCCAGGGGCATCTGACGGGGCCTAGTGGCTGCTGAGGCGCTGGAGGCTCCTGGCATTGGGCGGAGCCCCCAGAAGTGAGCTCACCCTGTCTTCAGGTGTGGGGGACAGTCGTGTCTGGCCTCAGGAAGATGGGGCTCCAGAGACTTCCAGCACGCCCCTCCCCTCTCTCAGGGCCTGTCTTCCGTCCACGGAGCAGATGGTCTCTGAGGCCTTCAGGGCTACCTTCCTGGACACCAGACATCCTGTGCGCCTGGCCTTCCTGTCTAGAACCTGAGCCAGCAGCGCAGAGGAGCTGCTGGGAGCCTTTCAGAACTTGCAAACAACAGGAAGGACGCGAGCTGCGCAGCCTGAGGCAGGCAGCCTGCCAGCTCTGGGGAGGTGATGCAGGGCACCACCAAGGCTCCCTCAGGGTCAGCCCACAGCCCCAAGGTCAAGTCTCGGCAGGAGGGCTGCCTGAGCGCCGGCTGCCGGCAGGCTGAAGGCCCCCAGGAGAAGAGGGAACCCACCCTGGTCCCCCTGGCCCAGCGGGTAGGAGTGCGGCCCTGTCCAGGGGGCCCTGCAAGTCTTGCTCGGGAAGGGAGCCCCAGGTGGCGCCGGGCTCGGACCCCCGGTAGAGGGCGGCCCCAGTCCCGGGCCGGTCCCGCTCCAGCCGAGGCCCAGGGATTAAGCAGGGGCCCGGCGTCCGGGGCGGCGTGGAAGCCAGGCCCTCGGCCGCCCCCTCCCGTGCCTGGCCCCTTGGCGATGCCCAGGCCCACCTGTCCCGTTCGGTTGAGCTCTGGTCCCCGGCCCCGGGCCCGAGCCCGCCGCCCTCCGGTTCCCTGTGCCGCCGCCGCTCACCTGAGCCGCCGCCGCCGCTGGACCCGCTGCCCCGCCCCCGGCCGCCTCCCTGACGCTCGGGATTGGTTGCCGGCTGCCCAATCCGGAGGCTCGACGCGTGGGCCGGCGTTTCCGGCGGGCGCACCGGAAGCTGGCGCCGTTGGGGCTGCGCCTGCGCGACACCTCGCCGCGGGTCTGGGTCCGGCGCGGCCGGGGTCCCGAATCCGGGGTGTCGTCCGGCCGCGGTGGTTCTGCCGGCTCGGTGAGGGCAGAGACTACGGGGCGTGGGAGCGCGCCCGGCAGCATGCCCGAGATCAGGGTTACTCCCCTGGGTGAGTGGGGCGCGCTCGGCCGGCCTCGCGGGCGCGGGGCGGGCGGTGGTCTGGGGACGAGCCGCGGGGGCGCCGAGGGCTGGCCAGGTTCGCGGACCCCCGGCTGCCGTCCACGGAGGTCTCGGGCCGGGCTCCCCCTCCCGAGGGAGGGCTCGGGGGTCGGCCCGCTGCTGTGCCCCAGCTCTCCTCACCGTGAAAAGAGGGGGCGTCCGAGAGCGGGCAGCGTCTCCTGGGGTCCGCCCTCCGGACGCCGACCCCGACAGCCACAGGGTCTCCGTCCTTGCCGCGCCGGCTTCTGTCCACATGGACTGATGCCGTAGGTGGCCTTCGCTCTCCCTCCTGCATCGGTCTCGCACCCGTTACCTGCGGCTCCCCGTTCACCCAATCCGGCCATCCACTCTCAGTTCAGCCTCGTCTCACTGGATCTCTGCAACGGCTTTTTTTTTTTTTCCCAAGAAGCTTTGCATTTTGTAAAAGATATAAATGCACACTTTTAAAAGCCCGAAGAGTGCAGAGCACTGAAGGGGAAAAGGTCCCTGAGCATCCAGGGCCCCAGAAACGACCGGGGTTATCATGTTGCATTCTGGTGGCCAGGCCTCTAGAGCTCTCTGGGCATTCTTCCTGCACTCGTGCTCTGTGCTGCCCCGGAACCTGCCTCCCACACTGGGCCGTGCCTGGGGAGCCTTTTCCTGTCCGGATGTCCCACACAGCTCCATATCCTTTCTCACGGTGTGAGTTCTTCATCACACAGCACCCCCAGGCCCCAGCGTGGACACTGAGCTGTTGAACATCCCCGCTCCACGGTGCCATACAGATCACTCCCTAAACAGCTTCTCTTAGCTTTTGGCATGGGTTCCTCTCTGGCTGCTGTGACCCCACACTCCCCTGCCTTTGGCGCCCCTCCAGGGGCCTCCTCGCATCAGGCTTTCCAGCCTGCCCCTTCACGATTTGGCCCCCTTTCTCACCACTCACTCTCTTCGAACAGTTCTTTCTGCTGCTTTCCTAACCCCCGTCTGCACCTGGGCGTGCTCCCAAGGCCATAGCACCATCAAAGCAGAACTCCTTCCCTATTGTCTTCCTTTGCCAGCTTCTGCCTCGTGGGCTCGCTGGTCCTGTGGGCCCGGTGCAGAGAGTCCTGGGTCACTCCTGCCACACAGCCTTTGCACAGCTGCCCCTCCCATCTCCTGGCTGTCCCTCTCCACCCGGCTCAGAAGTCATTTTAAGAAGGACTTCCCTGGTGTGGATCTGGAAGTTTCTGTGTCCCCTTTCCTGCCTTAATCTTCTCCAGGGCCTAAACTTTACCTGCTGGACTCAATGTGTGTCTTATCTACATGGTCATTGTCTCCTTGTCCTGAAACATAAACTCCTGTGGACATGAAGTCATCTTTGTTTTCTTCTGAGTCCTGCTTCTTTGTGTGTGTCCTAGACTCCGTTCCCCACATCTGCTGCCCAGTTGGGGCCACTCTCCTTGCTCCCTGGGATGGTTGTGCGTCCTGTTGGGAGCAGGGGCCAGTGCCTAAGAGCTGAGCTCTGGAGTCCATGCTTAGGATCCACGTGTCCATGGGCTAATCTCATGACTTCCGTGCCTTCACGTCCTCTATAAAGGGGGGCAGCCCTCCCCTTCCCCCACCACAAATGTCTGAAGGGCCTCTGTGCTGGGCACAGCTCTAGGGCTAAAGGTGCAGCAGGGAGCAGACAGCTGAGACCCTGCCATTGCCCTGCTGGGGTGGGAGCAGGCTTACGAGAGATCTCCAGGCCTGCGGCTGGGCTGCCTGAAGCACGCAGATGAAGCTCTTGGCTGGGATCATTAACTCCTGTCACGGGTAACTGAAGCTTCTCGAGGACCAGCCTGGGTCCTGCTCTGGGCCACCTTGATGTGTGTGGTGCTAACAGAAGGTTCAGGTGGCTGGCAGAGGGAGGCTTGTAGGATCAAGATGGAAAGCGGGTCATTTGCTCTCATCAGGCCCTGCAAGCCTGTGTCCCTTTCTTCTTGGGCCTCCAGACCCCAGAGGAGGTGACAAATGGCTAGCGGAGGTGGCTGGGATGTGCCCTGCTGGGGCTGGAGCGGATGGGTAGGGCTTGAGGTCAGGAACGTGGATAGGACTTAGGTTAAGTTCTAGGCTGTGGGTGCCCTGCAGGGGTGTGGTGGGGAGCCATCTGCATTGTGGCCACTGTAGTTGGTCATTGCTGGACAGCTGGGGCCAGGTCTCCCCATGGCTGGGCTAAAGCCGCACAGGTGTCCCTCTGCAGGGACACCACCTGGAGGTGCTTGATGCCTTCCGGAAGTAGGTCCTGGGGGAGAGGGCCCCATAGCCCGGGTATGCCCGCAGTTGAGCTTTCAAGAGGGGCGGTGATGCCCTGCGGAGCGCCGGCTTACCCCTGTTAAGTGCCAGGCCCACAGTCAGCGGCACCTGTTACACAGCCCCCGGCCTCTGAAGCTGCCAGTCAGCGCAGCGGGTGGGCTGCTCCCTTTTTCCATCTGACCTAGGTGGTAGTGGCAGGGCCCGAGGCTGGAGGCGTAGTGGGGGAGGGCATGTGGTCTGGAACTCGCTTGGCAGTCATGGCGCTTTGCCCCTTCCCCGCGCATTTCCCTGGCCTGAGCGTAGAGGCGGCGGCGGCGGCGGTGCTTGCTCACACGTCATCGCACAGCAGCTGTGGGGTTGGCCCAGCCCACCGAGGGCTCTGCAGGGTCAGGGAGCCAGAGTTCCCATGGTGTTGTGAGGCAGGCGGCTGGGCCTTGGACTTGGGGCGCGGGCCGTCGCTTGCAGCCCCAGGGAGGGGGCCGTGGGGGTGGCAGCAGCTCGCCCCGTCCTCGTTTTCAGGAGCCGGCCAGGATGTGGGCCGGAGCTGCATCCTGGTCTCCATCGCGGGGAAGAACGTCATGCTGGACTGCGGGATGCACATGGGCTTCAACGATGACGTGAGTCCTGAGGGAAGGTAGCCTGTTGGGACCTCCTTCAGCCTGCTCCTTGTTGCTGTTCTCAGCAGGGTCCCAGGCTTCAGAGCCTCGGGCTCTGACCCATGGAGGAGGGACTCTGGGTGAGTGGGCAGTGGCAGGAGGCCGGTGGGTCTGGGGTCACCGCGTTCCCCAGCAGTCTCCCCACTGTCACTTGACAGACGGGGTGCCCTGGGCGGAAGGCTTGGTCTGTGCCACAGCAGGGGCTCTCGGGCTCCTGCAGAGTCACGGGGGCGGCCCGGCGCTCCCCAGACAGGCCTTCCGGCTGGGCGACGACCTCTGGCAGTGTGGCCCCTCCCTATGTTCTCGGAGGCTGTAAGCAGTCAGCGGTCCTGCTGCGGCTGGCCAGGCTCAGCCCCTGCCCTCGTCCCCCAGTCCCGGGAGCCGCTGTGGAGCGCTGGCAGGCCCGGGGCAACTGCATTCTGACCCTCTCTCTTGGCTTGTCAGAGGCGCTTCCCTGACTTCTCTTACATCACCCGCAACGGTCGGCTCACCGACTTCCTGGACTGCGTGATCATCAGGTGGGCGCCGGTCGGCTGGCGGTGGTGCGGGGGCTGGCGCCTGGCCCCGCCTTGAGGCCCCTCGGGGCCTGGGGAGGCTGCCGGCCGTGGGGCGTCGCAGGCCCGGGTTCTGCTCTAGGTTAGGGTTAGGGTGTGCGGCACACCCCAGGCTGGCCCTCCCTGCCTCTGGACGGTGCTCCCGGAGGCCGGGAGTTTGCAGAGGCGTAAGCGTTCACGGCTGCTCCTGGGTGGGCTCTGGTCAGCACCGTGGACCCAGGGGCACGCCGCACTGTGCGTGCCTGTTGGCTCTGGGCCGCGCGTCACGGAGGAGAACCCCAGCTACCTCAGGAAGCTGCAGCTGTGTTAGGGCCACAAGCCCTGATGGCTCGGCGGGGAAGCCATCCCCGCCCCCAGGCAAAGACGGCGCATGTCACCCGCGTGAGCGCCTGGGCTACGTCTCAGGCCTCCTCACTCAGCCTCTCGGCAGCATTTGGCAGCAGTGACTACACCCTCCCTGCGGTCGCGATCCTCACAGACCTTCCTGTGCGTTCCCATCCACCCGGCCCCTGACCTCCAGACTCACAGTCTGGCCCCCCTGGTGGCGGCCGACCTCCCCCACCTGGCCGAATGGGCCTTCCGCTTTCCTCCTGTTCCTCACCCTCCACCCAGACAGTCCACGGTTTTTGGGGTCCAGCCCTTTTCCTGACCCTGACCTTTGCCATGTGGCCAGATGACCACGGCAGTCGCCCGCTGCTCTTCTCCTGCGTCCGGCAAATCAGAGGGTCTGCTGACCCACGGCAGCCCCATCCTCAGCTTCTCTGAGGCTCTCGTGCTCTCGGTTCCTTCTTGGACGTGGGCTTGCGTGCAGCGGGTCTGCTCCATTCGTGGGCGCACAGCACTCCGTTCCCTCTGCCCCGGCGCCTTCCTGCTGTGGCTCACGTGCCACGGGGTCTTCTGCCCCCCCGCCAGAGCTGCTGACCGTCCCGATGCCCCGTCCCCTTCTTAGCTACTTGTCGTGACTCCATAGAACACGTGTCCGTCGGACGCGAGCATTACCTGTTTAATGCTCACTGCTTTACTGCACGTTTAGATCCCGAGTTCGGGAAGGCGGTAGTCTCTATCACTCTGTGGTGCTGAGGACGGCACCCGATAACACACTAGGCGGTCAGCGTACAGATGAATGAGTGGGTGGAATGACCGTGAGCCTGTGCTGGTGTGGAGGGGCTGTGGGGGCAGGCTGGGTTGGGGAGCAGGGGCCGACCTGTGTTGCACCCGCAGCCATTTCCACCTGGACCACTGTGGGGCACTGCCGTACTTCAGCGAGATGGTGGGCTATGATGGGCCCATCTACATGACCCACCCCACCCAGGCCATCTGCCCCATCCTGCTGGAGGACTACCGCAAGATCGCTGTGGACAAGAAGGGCGAGGCCAACTTCTTCACCTCCCAGATGATCAAAGACTGTATGAAGAAGGTGGTGGCTGTTCACCTCCACCAGACGGTCCAGGTCAGGGACCTCGCAGACCCCCTCTCACTCTGTGTCGGGTACTGTCCACCGGGAGGCAGCAGCGGGCTGGCACGCGGGGCCCCCGCCCAGATTCGGGTGCACGCAGGGCAGCGTGCCCAGCGCCCATCAAGCACGTGGGCCCTCTGCGGCTCCCCAGGCTCTGCGCCTGACCGCGTCCGAGAGGGTGTGCTGGCCGGGGCGGCGGGGGGCAGAGGCTGGACGGTGAGGTGGGCGAACTCTGAAGGGCGGCCGGTACTGGGCTGTGGGCTGTGGGTTCGTCTCAGTAACTGTTGTGTGTGGGTCAGCAAGGAAGTGAAGGGTTTTAAGCAGGCAAATGCAATCAAACTGGGTAAAATTTATCACGAAGATTATAGATTTGCCTGTTTCTTCTTAGTCAGTGGGTTTTGCTTGTTAATAGGTATGTCTGTATTTTTAGTTATCTCTAGTTGGACTTCTCGTCAACGTGGTGTGTGTCTGTCTTTAATGACACTTTTGCCCTTACAGCCTGTGCTCTGGCGCCACGCCGCCTCACCTTTCCCGTCTTTGGCTGTGTGCATAGCGTGTCTTTCCCGTTGTTTTACTTCCAACTTTACTGCATCGTGTTTTGAATGTAGCTCTTTTAAGTGGCATGTAATTTTTTTTTGTTTGCTTGTTTTTTGTGGGTGTGTTGGTATATGAAAATTTATTGCTGTCATGTTTTCACCATCAAAGTTAGGATCTGGGTTTTCCCTTCTTGCCTTTATATAAGGCCAAAAGAGAGACGTTCGGTATTTTGACAGTCTTAATTGTCACTTGTCAGCACGACCTTTGTGACCAAATCCAGCAACTACAGCTTCATTTTTCTCAGTAAAATGCAAATAACCATTTTGGGGCGCCTGGGTGGCTCCGGGGGTTAAAGCCTCTGCCTTCAGCTCAGGTCATGATCTCAGGGTCCTGGGATCGAGCCCCACGTCGGGCTCTCTGCTCAGCGGGGAGCCTGCTTTCCTCTCTCTCTCTCTGCCTGCCTCTCTGCCTGCTTGTGATCTCTCTCTGTCAAATAAATAAATAAAATCTTAAAAAAAAAAAAATCAGCCATCTTTGGGTACAAAGGCTGCAGTTTTTTGCTGTTCGAGATCAGCTGGACCCTGACCCACGTCTGGCGGCAGAATTTGGCTTCAACTCCTACTTCTTCCAGCTCCTCAGCTTTGCATGGGAAGCGTCTCCAAGAGGGTCGGCCCCCAGGGCAGCGGGTTTTCCCTTACTGTTTATGATGTCACTTCTGATCTCCGTGGCCGCAGAGCTTCCTGGCAATACAAAGACTACGGCCCTTGCCCATCCAGCCAGTGCCATGGGCCAGAGCAGAAGAGGGTTTGTTGTTGTTAATCTATCTTGATAACTTACCCGGATGGAGCATTTGGACTCTACATTTAATAAGAAAACTTTGAGTTCAGCTCTACTCTCTTACCATTTGCTTCCTATTTGTCTTGCCTGTTCTATATTTTTTCTTTCTTTTATTGCTTTCTTTGGATTGATTTTTTAAAAATTTTTAGTTCTCTCTTTTTTTTTAAGATTTTATTTATTAGAGAGAGTGAGCGAGCAAATGAGAGGGAACACGAACCGGAAGGGCAGAGGGAGAGCGAGCAGCAGACTCCCCTTCTGAGCAGGGAGCCCAACATGGGGTTCCATCTTAGGACCTCAGGGTCATGACCTGAGCCGAAGGCAGATGTGTAACCAACTGAGCCCCCCAGGTGCCTCTCTATTTCTCCTTTGGTTTGATTTGTAATTTTATACTCTTGTAATTCTTATAGTGGTAGAGTTTACAAAATGCATCCATGAAAACAAAAATCTAAGGTATTTGGAGGTTTTGCTTCTAGATAACGCAAAGGTCTTAGAACATTTTAAATCTGTTGATCCCTTCCTTGACTTAGGCTATTATCCGCCCTTGTTTTATCGTGGATAAATAAGTAACAGAGACCTAGCAGGACGCCGTTACTAGTACTGATGTAGTCAGGTTTGCTGGGTGTCATCCCTGTGCTTACCCTCTCTGCTTCCTGTGTTCTCACTTTCCATTTGTGATAACTTACCTTGTTCCTGAAGAGCACCAGTGTGGATCTGTCAGCAGTGGGTTCGCTTTTATTTGTCTGCAGAGGGATCTGCTTCACCCTCATTCCTGAAGAACTTTTCTTGTACGTGTGGAATTCTAATTTGGCAATTATTTCTTCTCAGTACTTTGTTTTGTTTTTAAGATTTTACTTCTTTATTTGACAGAGAGAGATCACAAGCAGGCAGAGAGGCAGGCAGAGAGAGAAGGGGAAGCAGGCTCCC
>CM052900.1:165334096-165396600 GCA_028534135.1 Potos flavus | reverse complement strand
GAAAGATAGGCTGGCTCCCCAGGCTTCCTGCCTCGGACCCGGCCTTAATACTGCGGGGGACATACTTATAATGAAAATTACTTGTCGCTTATCTGAAATTCCAGTTGAACGAGAGGGCCTGTATTTTTATTCCTCAAGTTGGCAGCTGCGCCTGGAACCAGCCGTGTCTCCAAAGTGTCCTGGCTCCCACGAGAAGTGGGACCCGCTTCGAGACCATTTCGGGGTGTCTCGGACATTTCTTAAAAGTAGACAACCAAGTTCTACCAAAGGAAACCCACTAACGTGGAAAACAGAGACAAAAAGTCAACAAACAGAAAAAATCAACTCGGAAGCAGAAACTAGACAGGGGTGATGGGGGCAGTGTGCTCGAGAAAATACGTATCACTAATATCCTCACTGAGGAGATGACATCACACTTGTGGAAAACAGGGCGAGTGCTATGAAAAATACCCCCCAAAACACCCAAAAAAACAAAAAGTCTCTTAGGAATTAAAAATGGCATAACAGATATTTTTTAAAAATTCATTAAATGGATTAGAAGGAAATGTTGAAGATGCCGATGAGGTGGGAAGCTGGAGGAGAGAACGCTGATAACAGGAGCCTCAGAAAGAGAGGAGAGAGCGAGGAGGGCGGGTGACAGTACGGCGGCTCGGGATTTCCCAGATCTGAAGGTCAGGACTTTTCTAGATTGCACTAGGCTCCTCTACGGTGAGGAACGACGTCACCATGAGCACCTGAACAAAGAAAAAGAGAAGCTTCAAGAGAAAAAGTTGGTGGGGCGCCTGGGTGGCTCAGTAGGTTAAAGCCTCTGCCTTCGGCTCAGGTCATGATCTCAGGGTCCTGGGATCGAGCCCCGCATCGGGCTCTCTGCTCAGCGGGGAGCCTGCTTCCCCCCCCCTCTCTCTGCCTGCCTCTCTGCCTACTTGTGATCTCTCTCTCTCTCTCTCTGTCAAATAAATAAATAAAATCTTAACAAAAAAAGAGAGAGAAAAAGTTGGTCACTTACAAAGGCTCTGACTCAAAAGGCTCTAATTTCCCAGGCAACCCTGGGAGCCAGAGACACGGGATTAATGCTTGCAGGGCTTTGTCGGAAAGAATTTTCAGGCTAGAATTCTAGAAGCAGCTAAACCGTCGACCAGGTCCCAGGACACAACACAGACGTCTGCTGATCCGCACGGGCTCACACCCTCTCTGTGCTGCTTCCTGGGCAGACAGCCTGGTGTCCAAGCTGTGACAGGGCAGGGACAGCACCTGTCCCCATCGGCGTCACCGGGCTGGAGGAAGTCCACTCGTCACCCAAAGTGAAGGCAGAGTGCAGCAACACGCGTGGGCCCTCGGGCGCAGCGGGTCACACCTGGGGTAACGGTGTATCTGACATTATTGCACTTAGGAGGGGCAAGTGTTGCTTCTGAAATCTTTCAGTTGTCCCTGTGTGTGTGTGTGTGTGTGTGTGTGTGTGTACACACCAGGTCATGATTTCAAATGTATTTCTTACTTTGAGTTTTTGTCAAAAAAATCTAAAAGCCACCAATATAAAAATATGACAATAAATACCAGAAGAATCGTCTAAGAGAGCTGAAACTGTCTCTGGGAAGAGTGGCGTGGTTCTCCTTCCTCAGCGCCGCTGAACTACTGACCTAGTTAGGCACGCACAGGCATAACTTCTATTAAAATAATTTTTTGAAATCAAGTTTTGGAGCCAGCCAGACTTGTAGCTGAATCATGAATGGCCGTTAGCCACGTGACGGCAGGCGAGGTCCCCCCTGGAGGCTGAGCCCAGACGGGCCGGGAAACGAACCGGCACCAGACCCGCGGTGCAGGGAACCCGCTCCCGCGCGGCGGGCAGTCCTCGCGCCGGCCTCCGGCTCCCGGCGCCCTTGCTGGGGAGACCTTCCCTGAGGCCGCCGGGGGCCCCCCGACAGCGGAGCGTCTGCCTCGTGGCTTCAGCTCAGGTCCCGGCCTCGGGGTCGTGGGGCTGAGTCTGCTTGAGCCGCTCGCCCTCTGCCCCTCGCCCCCTCGCTCTGTAAGAAATAAATCTTTTTAAAAAAGGGAAGAAAACTGTACTCCACGGAAAGAAGGGAGAAGACTGTACGAGAGAACGTGGTGACCCAGAAACAGGACCCAGCGGACGGGGCCCAGGGCGGCCCAGACGGGGGCCACCGGGAAAATCATTTGAGAAATTGGACCAAACCGTGACTTTTTCAATTCTGTCAGCGAGTCTGGGACTGAATTTTGATAGATAAATAAACAAACACGCAAAAACAAAACAGGAAAACCAACAGTTGTCCGAGAAAGAAAGGCCGCAGGGAACTGCGCCCCGAGGCACCGGGATCCTCTGAGAAGTCATGCTCTACCGGCTTTGCAGAACAACTTCACGTGCAGCTACAATCTTACTTGGCTAGAACGTTTAAAAATAAAAATACAAAGTAATGAAACCAACAGGACCAAAGTGAATGGGCTCCTCTCGGAGGCGAGGAGGGGCCCAGAGCGCGTCCTGCCCAGCACCCCCGACCCCCGTCTGAGCCCAGAGGACCCTGTGCTTACCTGAGCCACCTCCGCGGGGACAGACAGGGGAGGGACAGGAGACCCTTCACCAGACCCCGGCTCAGCAGGACTCTGGGCTGGATCAGTCCCCTCCTGGACCAGACTGTCCACACCAGCGGGAGGCGAGCCCAGGGCAGGCAATGTGGGGCACACAGGGCGCTCCCCCCGTGTGCTGCTGGAGCTGAACCCCCAAATTGCCCGGGACAAGTATACTCCACAATTTACATGCTACAAGACGCTATTAATGGCACCTGGTGACCCAGCTCAACCCTGGTGTCGGCCACGTTTTGGAGGCTCTCCAGGAGCTGGCCCAAGCTCGTGCCCGGCCTGAGGCCTCCCCTCCAGCGCCCCCCCCCCCGCCCCCAGAGCCACTGCCCTGCCCCGAGGGTCACCTGGGAGTGTTCAGTACTTCCCGCCCCTGTGCAACCAGGAGTGTCCTCGGCATACGCACAGACATACATGGGCCACCCCACATCCTACAGAGAACCCCCAGCCTCCAGACGCTGTTCAGACGCCCCCCGGCCCCCCGGAAGCATCCACGTCTGGGCCTGGACTCTAGTCCCCGCCCCAGCACTCAGCCGTCGTGTGACCCAACGCCCTGGATCGGTTTCCTCCTCCAGGGGACAGAGTTTGACGGGCGCAGGGGCTGGCCTCTAGGTGCCCAGCCAGGTGGCGGGGGGTTGTCCCCCGCCGGCCCCCACCGTGAGGCTAACTCCAGCCCCAGCCCCAGACTCCTCAGCCCCGTCCCAGCGGCCACAGCTCAAGAGCCCCACGACTCAGCCCGAGAGGAAGGTTCCCTCTCGTCCCTGCCCACTCAGGTTCCAGCACCCTTTCTCCCTGAGCTCAGCGGGCCATGGCCAGGCCCAGGGAGCAGGCTTCCTTCTGCAGCCTCTGGCCCGCTCTGAGGCTCGGTCACCCAACCCAGTCCGCATACTGCTTGGACAGCAGGGAGCACAGCCGTACACGCCTCAGGGCCCCTGCACGCGCATCTGCCGTGAGCAGGCCACAGCCGGCCCCTCCCAGGACCCGGCACCCGGCCTCAGCACCCTCCCCTGCCTGGGGAGCCCACTGTGTGGTCAGGAACACCCAGGCCGGGAGACACTGGCTGGCACGGAGCGGCAGAGGGACAGGCACGGGGGCCGAGTTCAGAGATGCCTCCACATCGGGCCCAAGAGGCAAGGCCCCCAGCAACTGCCCAAGAACGGCCCCAGTAGCTCCAGTCCTGGCCGGGCCCCTCTGGCTGGCACCCCCGCCCTGCGCAATGCCAGGAGGGGCCCTCCGCCACACCCCTCGCACCCCTGCCCTTTCCCTGTGGGCGGTGCCGGGCGAGCAGGGAGAAGGGGCTGCACGTCCCACGGGCTGGGGGGCAGGGGGGAGGCCCCATATGGAAGAAGGAAGTTTCTTATAGCCTGGGAGGAACTGCAGAGATAAAAATAAAGCATCCAAATTGCCTCCTGAAGTCGTGGTTTGGCCCGAACACACCCAAGCCACAGGGAGGACGAGCCCGGCACAAGGGCAGCCCCGGCGGCGGGGAGTGGGGGGGGTGGGGGCTCAGGACCTGACCCCACGGTACCAGTGACATCTGGAGCAGAGGTCTCAGTCGTGGTACCACAGATGTTTGGGGACTTTCAGGTGTCACCTGCCCTCTGCGTTACAGGGCATTTCCAGCTGCATTCCCACACTCTTCCCACTGCTGTCAGTGGGACCCCCAACGGAGACAACCAGAAATGTCTCCAGATGTGGCCAGGTGCCCTAACCTCCAGGGGACTCCCCCAGCTGCCCCCCCCAGGTGTGCTGCCGGCCAGCTGCCGGCTCAGGAGCGTGGGTCTGTGGCTTCCCGCGCAGGCCGCCCAGCCGCGCTCCCGAGAGAGCCTTTGCCTCCAGCCGGCGGATCAGCTTGGCATCTGGATGCTCCTCTAACCCGCCAGGGAAGGGCGGAGGGAGCCCCGGGGCAGCTACTGCGACAGAGCTGGGAGGAGGCACGGCCACCCAGCAGCCACGGGCACCGGCCAAGGGTGCCACTGGCAGACGGAGGCCCTGCTGAGAGGCCAGGCGGGGCGGAGGCCACACTTGGAACTGACAGGTCACGGTCCCCTCCACCCCAGAAGGCTCCACCACGGGGCCCTGACGCCTCTGCCCCCGCCCCGCCCTCCCCCCCAGACGGGGAAACCAAGACCCAGGAAGGGTGCCTGGGACCCTAGCTGGGGGGCTTCCGGGGACTCCCTGTGTCCTCTCAGCTGACTGGGCTGGCAGGGTGCTCTGGCTGTCCTGGACCTCAGCCCCGACCCCAGGGGCTGCTGGGAGCCCAACCGCTGCCCCCTGGCGGCCACGTGCAGAAGCAAGCCTGCACCCTCAACGGTGTCAGGGCCCTCCCAGGTCCTGGCCCCTTCACCCTCCTCCGCCACACCCAGCACTTGAGTGGGCTGTGTCCCCTGACCGACAGGGACCCAGACTGGCCCGGCGGTTAGAAGGCAGCTTCCCTGGCTGGCTGGCTGCCACGCACAGGGCAGGGCCCGCCCAGGGCCCTGGAAGAATGTGGGGTGAGCAGCATAACCCAGAGAAACTGCAGGGGACTCCTGCTCCTCCCCACGATCTGCCTGATGTGCAGAGAACCCAACCCCACTCCCAGACACACCTCTGTGACAAGGCAAGACATCCCCATGGCCCGGCGAGAAGTGGCGTCGCCCTTAACGGGGGGGGGGGGTGGTGGTGGAGGGGGTGTGCGTGGAGGGGATAGCGGGGAGAATACCAGCGTCGTGGGAGTCTCTACCGGCCGGCCCAGGAGAGGTGCGCCGCTTTTCCTAGCCTTTAAGTCCTCCCTCGGGGGGCCGGGCAGAGGCTGGGGAGAAGGGCCTCCGCCACATTCATGGCACTCCGGCCAAGCTCCCCTGCCGGCAGCCCAGCCCTCGCCAAGCCTCACGCTAAGGGTCCGGGTTTCTCCAGTTCCACAAACAGCACCACTTCCTCAGCCGCCCCAAACCTGCCAGAGCACCCCCCCAGAGCACCCTCCCCAGCCATCCCTTCCTGGCTCCCGAGGTGGCAGAGGCCACCCAAGGAGGAACCCAAAGGAGACCAGGGGTCCCTGGCCCCAGTGGAGCAGGAGGGCTCGGAGAGACACTCGAGGCCCAGGTCTGTGGGGACTGCAGGGCACCATCCATCATCTCTGGGGGCAGAGCCTGCCCCCCCCGACATTCTTCCCCACAAGGCCCCCCTGCCCCCTCCCAACTTAACCACACCCCCAACTCAGTCTGGGCACCCCCTAACCCCCAGCATTGGCCCTCGGTACTTCTGCCATCAGTGTGTTAAGAGTGTGCCTCCCGCAGTAGAATACAAGTGCATAAGGGGCAGGCCTGGGCCGCTGTCTGCAGCTAAATAGGGAGGCTGTCACTCCTGTGGCCCTGGCACCGGGACAAGGGCCTTCTTGGGGAAGGGACCCCGATCTGCACCCTGGGGCCCTCGTGCCTCCTAGAAATCCAGAGGTTGGCACCAGCATCGATCCCAAGACAGCTCTCGCTAGACAGCAGAAGCACCAGGTCCCCTGGGGACAGGCAAAGTCCTGCACGTTTATTAGTGGGTCATCAGCAGCAGCAGAAGGGCGCCGAGGAGCACTAGACTCATTTGCCCTTCAGGTAGATCTTGGGGGTCTGGCAGCCTGCAGGGGCTTCCTTCAGGCCTGCCTTCAGCCAGATGCGCCTCAGGTCTCTCTCGAAGTTGATCTGCAAGGGGGCACAGGGACGGACCACTGACGGGTCTGTGGCACAGGGCCGCCCTGCCCCGCCCTAGGCCGAGAGGCCCACACCCTACACTTACCTGCTTCCGTTTCAGGCGTCCTTCCCGGACTTTCCGCCGCAGGAACCGGGTCCTCTTGACCAGCTTCCGGTACTTGTGATGATTCATCTTCCGCCGGCGAATCTTCAGTACGTTTTTGCACTGCATCTGGGGTGCATCCGAGACCTCCTCCATGCCTTGCTCAGCCCCTGCCCCCACTTGGCTGGGTGGACACTCATAGAGCAGGGAGGGAGCCACCGGCCCTGGGGCCGTGGCAGCTAGTCTGGGTAGGAGGTAGTGGGCGGTCAGCCAGCTCTCCAGAGGGCTGATGGACATCTTCCTGGGGACCAGCATCTCCTCAAGCTCCAGCTGGAGCCCCTTGCCAGGGACGGAGGCAACTCCACTTGGGCCTGTGGGCTGTGTGCTGTAGCAAGGCCTGCAGGCACGCCTGCCTGGCGCCCCTGACACAGGCCAGGGCCGACTGCAACCTGCAGGCAGCAAGACGGCACAGTCACCAGCCACGCAACTAGGCTCGAGCCCGGCGCGGCCAACCCTGCCTCGCGGACTGGGGAGCAGAGCTGTCGTCAGGGACTAGGACGACCCACACCGTGCCCCGGCCGGAATTCAGGCTGATGTTCTCAGGCCCAGACCTTCCCTTTGTGCTCCTTGGACGTTTACAGGAGTTTGTGCGACCAGGGCCCCGCCTCCGGCCGGTGAGGCCCGGCCAGGTGGGGGCCGCTGGGATCACTCACCCCGCAATCCTGCCCATCCGCCTTCCCCCCGGGGCCTCTTACCTGCCCGAGGACCAGCCCTCAGCAGCTGAGAAGTCAGGCGCACCAGGAACATGGTCCGTGGTGGTGGCGGCCCCAGGTGCTCGGGGTGGCTGGAACACAGGCGCGCGGGGGGTCACGCGGGAGGGGCCGGGGGGCGCGTGCGGCAGCCCCGGGGAGGCCAGGACTCCCGCAGCCCATCACCCTCGTGGCCCTCCCCCACCCCGGCAGACCCCAGCCTCACCCGCCCGCCGTGCCCCCGCAGCCGCAGCCTCCCGCCGACTCTCCCCAAACCTAAGCCTGGGGACTGAAACTGACCGCTCCGCCGCCCAGTGCAGGCGCTTCCGGTCCGTCCCCAAACCGGCCCCCAGTCCCGCGTGCGGCCGCCCGGCGCGACGTACTCCCGGCGCCCCCTGGCGCCCTCACGGCGTCCGACCCCACGGCGGTCGACCCCACGTCGGCGCAGGTCCTGCCGGGCCCAGAAAGCAGCCGTTTCCGGCCGGAGGAGAGGCCCACCCCGCCCACAGCCCCCAGGCTCGGCCTCTCCCTTGCGGCGGCGAGAAAACTACATTTCCCACAATCCTACGGGATGCCCTGTGCGCCTGCGCAGCCCGACCTCGCGGCACGGCCCGACCAACCAGTGGCCAGTCGCCCAGGTCGGGCGGAAGTGGCGTTGGCCCCCACGGCGGAAATAAGAGTTCTCGGGGCGAAGAAGCGGCTGGGGCTACCGCTGCCTGGGGGTCGGGGAGGGGTCCCTCCGGGGGCGCCGGTGGTGCGTGGAAAACACGGTGCGTTCGGAAGCTGACGGGCCCCCTTCCTGTGCCTGTGGGGGGCGGGGACCCGGAAACCACAGGCAGCCCCGGTGTGGCTCCCCAGGGCGCCCCCGCCCTTGGTCTGGCTGAGGTCGGCAAGGACAGTGGACGCTTCTGCCCCGGGGCCTTTCGGGAGGTGCCGCTGACCCGCCCGCCCCATCCGGAGCACCCGCTCCCAGGGGCGCCCCCCCCCCCCCAGGGCTGCTTGTTCTGGCCTCTCCCAGCCCTCCCTCCTTGCCCCCCAGGAAGCAGCCTGTGTCCCGGCACAGGTGGCTCAGGCGCAGCGCGAGCCTTCCGCGGAAGAGCAGCCGCACAGAGCTCGGTACGAACGCCAACACTTTAATGAGATCAGGGCCAGCAGTGCACACCGGCCACTAGAACGGGGGCTGCGGGCCGCGCACAGGGACAAGCGCGGGGAACGACAAACTACACATTCTGGAACGTTCCAAAGGTCCTGAGTAGAGAGAATTGTTTATTTAACCACGTAAAATGCATATATAGGAAACTTCTCTATTTGGGAGCTGGTGGCCTGCACTCAGCATCGCACAGATAAAAATATACGACTTTCAACACAGATCTAAATACCTTCACATTTTAAAAATCAGAATTCTCTACACAAGTTTTAAGCTGACAGAATTCAAGTTCTGAGTTTTCATATATAGCTTTAACTTGTATTAAACACATGTTTATTTACAGGGTGAATAGAGAATAAGGGGCTATTAAGGCCATTTTCCCATTGCGAAACACTGCAAAATATGTACATAAGTACAACCTAATATAGGCAAAGGTTCTAAAAGTCATTTTCTTGGTTTAACGTAATTGAGTATTGGTACGGGAGTGAAGACACAGCCTGTCGTTAGCACCAAGCCACACCACCAGGATGCACGCGTCTGCTTCCACAGGGCCGCTGCTGAGGTGAGCCCTGTGCCGGCACGATGCGCGCTGTGCCCGGGCCGGCCTCAAGGGCACCTCGCCGGCCTCCTGATTCCATCTCCAAATTCATCGCAAGGTCCAGAGTCAACAGCCATTTCCAAAAAGTTGCACCACAGGGCCGGTCACGCCGTGGTGTGCACACCGAGGGTCAAAGGGCAGCGCTCTGGGAGCCCGGTGCCTCACCTCCGATGCCTGCTGTGCCCAGGGTGATCCCGCTCGTAGCGATGGCTCGTTCGCTCGTAAGACCGAGAACGCTCCCTTCGCTGATCTCTGTAGTAATGACTTTTTTTCTTATATTTCCCGGAATTATCTGCCCGCTCCCGGGAGCGGCTTCGAGAGCGAGAGGAGCTCCGACTCCGGGACTTGTGCGGCTTCTGGGTGGGGTACTTGCAGTCCTTAGACTTCCGGTAGCTCCTCACCTTGGAGCCTTTGTAGGGAGCGCCTCTGTGCGCCTGTCTCGGAGGGGAGTCACTCCTGCTCCGTGAGCGGCTCTGCGACTTGGACCCGCCAGACGTGGAGCCACTGTCACTTTTTCTGTGAGGAAGGACAGCACCACCGAACAGGTGACCACTCACCCCAACCACCCCGGAGTCAGGAGTGACTTTCCTGTGAGCGGCAGCCACCCTGGGAAAAACAGCGCTGGTCAGGGGCAGCCGCTGCCCCCGCCCCACCCGCGCCGCGAGCCCCGAGCAGCACGTACCTCCTCTTAGGAGAAGCAGATCGCGATGGGGACCTTGAGTAGCTCTGCTCTCGACTCCCGCTCCGACTGCGACTCCCTCGCCCCTTTGGCAAGCTGAGAACAAACGATGGGAGCGGTTACAGGCTTCAGGTCTCCGCAGCCAACCCCGAAGGCCTGCTGGGCGCGTGGGTACTCACCCATTCACTGGGCTGTCAGCCTTGACTTTCTTCACGCCCTCCGTTTTCCTCTTGGCGTTCTTCACAGAGAGCGGGGAAGGCTTGTTTCCCTTACCTTCTTTGGGGGATTCTGCTAGAATCAAATACAAGTTAACACCTGACCACCAGGAAACTGTTCTGATAGAAAACACATTAGCAGAGCAAGACAGTGCCACTAACTATGGGACTTACGGAGACTCCCTGTCCCCAGCCTGGGACTCAGAACCTGAACGTGCCCCCAAAAGACACAGAAAAGCCACCTGTCTCACTTGCCTTCCCTCAGGGACTGGAGATGGACATCATGCTTTAACTCTAATATGACCCGAAAACACAAGCTGCTACCCCAGATTTATAAAATTTTCATCAGAAGACAAGCTAATCAGGTGGGCTGGGTAAAAAAAGAAAAAACAAAAAACAACATTTTGGAAAGCCTGTCCACGTCCCTTGCTCATGAAAATATAACAACAACGGGTGCCTGGCTGGCTCAGTTGGTGGAGCTTGCAATTCATGATTTCTCAGGGTTTTAAGTTTGAGCTCCACACCGGTTGTAGAGATTACTTAAAAATAAAATCTTGGGGCACCTGGGTGGCTCAGATGGTTAAGCGTCTACCTTCAGCTAGGGTCATGATCTCGGGGGTCCTGGTACCAAGCCCCACATCGGGCTCCCTGCTCAGTGGGGAGTCTGCTTCTCCCTCTCCCTCTCCCCCCTGCTCGTGCACACGCATTCGCCCTCTCTCTAAAGAATAAATAGAATCTCAAAAAAGAAACCTTTTCAAAAAGAAAAAAAAAAGACATATAAAAGCGATGAAAACTCCTTTAGGAGCGCCCCTCTCACTTCGAAAATCAACAAATGTCCGCTGGGGCCCCTGGGGCCCGCAGAGTGCTCAGGCCAGCAGCAGACAGTTCCAAGAGAAATCTGGAGGACAGGAGGGCCACACGCACCCTCACACTCACCCAGCTTGGGGGCAGGTGAGAACCCTGAAGTGCTGTCCAGAACCGGGGCACCAGCAGGCAACAGGCCCCTGGCTTGGGCTTTGGCCTCTTCAATGGCATGCCTTCTCTTCTCAACTTCACTTTCCAGGTGTGTCAGATCAACCTAGAGGAGTCAAAATCCCAAACAAATTCAGAACCAGGTGCTTCTTAATTAAATACAAATGCATGTATTGTATGAAAAAAAAACATAGAACCTTTTTCCGAGTATAAAGCTGCAGGATTTTTAAGCAGATTTCCTGAATTTCTTCTTCAGTTGCCCCAAACAAGAGAAACCAATGGGGACGATTGGGCAAAGGGATCTGTAAACACAAATACCATCACCGTTAATGCTTTTCTGCATGGCCAACAAGAGTCTCAGGGCAATAAAAAAACAAGCCTTGCTGGTCACCAAGAGACAGGCTTTTTACTGGCATCGATGAGCATAACCTGAAGAACACTACACACAAGTTTTTTGGAGGCTGGACAAAGAATCAGACCAGGATCCCCTGCGGGGGCGCAACACTGACCTCCAGCGTCCGGGCGGCAAGATAAATGCAGGCACAGGCGATGCTCTCGGGCTGGAACCTCACGAAGACATCGGTGCGAAGGCTGTCATTCATGTAATTCCTGAAAAGCAAATGGAGGAAAGACTGCAACGCCCCGGGCACCCCCAGGATACCCGTGTGCGTCATCTAGATACGATCACTACTCTACGCAGTCTACTCCTAGGCTTAGAGCTGCACAGTCCTGTGAGGCTCAGGATTCCTGGAGAGACATTCTAGCTGCTTTTTGTGAGTATAGGACAGGAAAACAGGGAAATTACTGGAAAAAAAAATCTAAAAAGCTGGCTGAATGTCAGACAACACATGTTGCTATGAAAGAGAACCGACTTTAACTTTACTTTTCCCTCAACTTTTGGCTGTTCTCGTGCAAAGCACAATGCCTCAGAGAGAAAATGTCTACTGTAGTGGTTGAAATGTACTTGATGAAAGAAATCTAAATGCTCAACATCCATAGTGCAGAGAAACATGCAAACTCAAATGAACGGGCTGAGCAGGCAGCCTGCGAGGGCTCTTCTGTGACAAGCCGTCCTCTTGCATCCCATTTCCTTGAAGAGGCGCTCAGGGCCTGGCCCTTCTCCTTCCATGAGGGAGTCCACTTGGAAAGGGAAAACACCCCTGGGCGCATGGGAACATCAGGCAGAGGAAGGCTCAATGCCCAAAGGGAAGTCCTCTTCTCAGGCTTACCAAAGAACCGTTTCCAAATTGTCCCATTTCAATAACGAGTCTTAAAATGAACATTCATAAAATCAGACAAAAGCAACAAAACACTACAAGTTTCATCATAATCAATACGTTTTAAAAAACATTATTGTACTTTAGCAGATATAAAAATACAAAACATTTGCATTTTTTAAGTATAAGGGTCTTAAAATTGGCTACATTGTCAACATTTTCCTTTACATATTATTTGTCTAGGACTTAATAGACCAAAATCAGGATCTCATATTAATTTCATCAATATTGCAAAAACAACAGATTCATTCCACGAGAAAACAGTCGAACAAATGATACATTTGCTGCTCCTAACATACCCCACTACGGCCACCCTTTGAGTCAGGCCACGCCCACAGGGTAGCCAGGTCCCACTGTGTGATTTGACTTGATACACCCCCACCCCAACCCTGGTAACTCTGCCCTAAGCCCTGGAGAAGGTGACACACAAACCCACTCCAATTTCTCAGTGATATATTCGACATATGCCAACTAGCGGCACCTGGCTCTGGAAGCTCTTACTCCAGGCATCAAGATAATGAAGGAAAAGACCTACATGATGGCACCAAGGCCGTAGGTCTCAGATCATTGCAAAGTGAACAGTTAAAACACTTCATAAACATAAGCATCAGTAACTTTTTTGATTCTAATAAGTTTTCAGTAAATAGTGATAACATTAATTAACTTTTAAATCCTAAAAACAAAACAAAGTCCTCGAAATGTGTATTTAAACTTATTGCTTATCTAACTTACAATACGAAGTGTCCATGAAATAATTTAAAGATGCACACCTTTTACTAGAATGTGTCAACACTTAGCTGCTGAAAAGAGCAACTTTAGGACTTCCAGGAATAATGACATAATCCCATACTGAAGTCTGAATTCCCATCAGCCAATTCTTACAGCTTTCCATAGAAATTTTTTTTCTTTTTTTAGAGAAAGGTACTGCATCTTTATTGCACAGGTACAGCAGTTTTAAAGGGACAAAATTCAAGTCAAGACAGTTAACTCTAATCAATACAGTTACCAAAGCACGACAGGATTAACCAGAAGCACAACCGTCCAGAACCACAGCAGCAGTCGGCCAGCACTATACTATCGTGCGCATACCACCGTCTAGAGCCGGCCTTCGGTGGGGAGCCTGCACTGGATTGGCTGAGGACGGCCGCTGTCCCTGCACCAAAGCGCTTGGACAGTAGAGGAGAAGTCTTAGTCACTTACCCTCAGAGGCTACCCTTTGATTGAAAGAGTACAGAAAAGAAAAGTCAAAATAGGTTCTCTATTAGATATGGCATAGCACCAGACATTTCAGGCAGCAAAAATATGACCCTTACAGACTTAATTCCGTGGAAAAAAATTCACAAAGCACCCAGCACTACTACTTCAGGCTTCATTTCTAACATATCCATTGTAAAACCAGTCCCCAGAAAAACTTTATCCTAACCCTCATTCTCCCATAGGATCCTCTTTAATAAGAGGCAGTTCGAAGCAACTTCCAAGGAGATGTAAGACCACTACATTGACGTTGGCACCCGTGGGAAAGACCCCGCTGTGCCAAGCCAACAGCCCTCAGAGGGAAGCCCAGTGCAAGCTCTCCTGGAAGGCTGGGGGAGGGTGTGGGCCACCTCACCGTTACACTAGTGCCTGATATTTTGGGAGGCTCGTTAGAATTTACACAGCAGAACACTGGGCACTCAGACAACTCCAGCCCACAACCGAGTCATGGGACCGACTACCCACTGCCCTTGTGCCTCAAATCAACATATTCCTGCACTGCCCTAGCTGGTCTCATAAAACAAGGAAGGTCAACTCACCATGAGGTCTGGACCAGGTGCTGGTTACGCTCACACTCTAACACCTGAAGGTACATAACGATTATCTGGAAGATACAGGTCAGGCAGTTATTACCAAGAACCTTGAGAACCCAGAATTCAGATCTTGAGAGCGTCCATGCAGTAAATATGAGCCGCAGGCTAGATCCCAGGGCTGGCTCCTGGTCATACGCCCGGTGCACAGCTCAGCTGGAGGGGAGTTTTTGCTGACAGACCCCGCTATCTTCTTTTGAACCCGGGCTGCACCCACAGCAAAGGTGGCCGGATTTTCATGGCCATCACAAGGCTGATTCTCATTCTCATCTTCGACATAGTTTCCACCAGTGAGATCAGCTTGTCCTAAACATCTCTTTACCCTAGTCACCACCTTACACAAAACATGTTGTGAAAATACTTTCAGCAAATGAAAAAAAGCTCTAAAGTCTACAGTAACTTATCAAATATTTAAATTAATGCCAGAAAGTCAAACAAACAAGGGACAAAAAGATAGGAAGAAATCCACCAATAAAAAGATGGAATAAAAGCAAAGGTGCAAATTGCAACCTTTTTTTTTTTTTTTAAGAGGCTTATGCGTTGCATAGGAGGTTCCCATGGTACTGGATGGCAGCCATGCTCCTCAACTGTCATGCGCTGCAAAGCTGCTTTTGTTCATTGCCAGATAAAGGGTTCAGAAGCCTTCCAATTCCCCCCAAAAGAGAAAATAAGGCTATCACTAAAGCAACTTTAGAAAACAAGCTGTTTCCCTGGGGCAAATAATACATTATGTGTTAATTAAAAAAAAAAAAAAGAAAACAAGCTGTTGAGAAAGAAAAACATAAACGGGCACGTTCCAATTTTATAAATTCATCACTATTTTTTTTGAAAGCTCAAACTTAAAAGATACCATTTCTAAAACTCTTGAGAACATACTATTAAAATTAACGGACAGTTTAAAGACAACTAACAAAGAAGAAATTATCTTCAGATTTTAGACATAAACTGGAAAACCAAGCCAGGAACACATTTACTCCTCTTCAGACTTTTCAATCTTGGTGAGAGCGGAGCAGTCAGGTGGGCGCCCGTGGCAGCTGGGCCACATACCCACCTTGTGAGGGTGCTTCACGTGGACACAGAAACCCAGCTCTTTGAGCACTCGTCTTTCTGCCTTTATAATTTGATTCTTTAAGTTAACATAATCTTGATCCAAGAGTAAAGGCACAGGTTTCCTACACAGACAAAGCACATGTCCACATAAGGGTCAAATAAAACAATGTCTTTCAAATCCCAATTACCCTCAAATGGTGAAAATCCACTGTAAACACCACAATATAGAGGTACCCTTTAACAAAACCAGAGACACTTCCTCAAACCCCAGTGCTAACCTGCTTATCCCTTCTCAACATTCTCTTTTCCTTGCAAACAGTTCTCTGACGCAAAACGAACACAGAGCAGGTTTCAAAATCTCATCACACAAGTACTAAGGGCACTTTACCCGACTCCAGACAAAAGCGTGTGTGTTATGAGAGAACGGAAAGCCAGAGACCCAACAGGAGTAGAACATTTAAACAGCCTGAGGCTCTATTTTCCAAAGGCCTTCCATCCACTTGAGGAGGGTCTGGGTTGTCCAGGTAGTGGTTCTCAACCAGGGGCAACTTTGCTATCCCAGGCCCGGGTCTGGGGACATCGTTGGCTGTCACAACCGAGAAATGAACTGTTAGCGTCCAGTTTACAGAGGCCCGGGGTACTGCTCAACATCCCACAACGCACAAGACCGTCCTCACAACAAAGAATCATCCAGCCCAAAATGGCAACAGTGTGGAGACTGCGAACCCAGCTCTAGAACATTCAGCGACAGGCATGGGCAAACGGAGACCAATGTGGACAAAACCACAGGCACTGTTCCCTGCCCCCTCTGCTGTGGTTCCTTCGCTCATTACACAGCGTCTGCTGGGTACCTCCTGGGCAGCAGGCCCTCTCCTGGACACAAGCTTCACACCTCACACCCTGAGTTTTGTTTCAGGAACGTTTTTGAAACTTAACCATAAAAACAAGGAGACCGACTTTTACAACAGCTGGGCCAGAGACTCACTTTTTCTCTCTCAGATGCCGCAGGCGATGAAACACATTGATGACATCCCGGATCCGTCTTGGAGCCTCCTCTATTTTAGAGGCCAGGTGAACACAAGCCATGGACACATGCTGAAATGCAAGCATTGCAACGCAAACGTTGTGTTCCTTCCGCTCATCACGCTCTCCAACTGCTCAAGAAGACCGATGAAGAGCAAAGAGCAGGGGCCCCCCAGGGCAAAAGCCGCTGTGGGGAAACCACTCTCCGTCCAGGGAGCGGGGATCCCAACCCCTCAAGCACAGCAAAACAACAAAGCCGGGTGTCCCCTCCACATTATTTCTGCGGGGAAGACACGGACTGCCCTTACCTCCATGGAATGCTTCACAAAAGACTTGGTGTAGAAAAACCGCTGGAACAGCACCTGCCCGGTAGCCATCGCCACCTGGAAAAGAGAAACGTTCCCGTCACTTGTAACAGCACAACCCGAGAGCTTCGCGGTTAAGTCGCTTGTTTCGCGCGACTGACACTGACCGACGCTAAAACGTTCGGCAAGCCCACAAAGGCTCTTCGCGTCCCGCCGCCTCGCCCCCCTCCTGGCCCCCCAAGGACAGCAGCGGTGAAACCCGGGGCCGGGGTTGGCGCTGGCCCGGACCCCGGCGCCAACAAAGGGCCCGGCCGCCTTCCCCGGCGCCGGCGGTTACCTCGGCCCGAGGCTCGCGGCCGCGCCCTCACCTGCGGCAGGCGGAGCAGGATGCCGGCCGCCTGGATGAGCTCGCAGCCCACCACGCGGAGGTCGGTCTCCGTGTCGGTGTCGAGGCCACTCGACATGGACGGCGTGAAGCGGAGCTTGTCGTCAGGCAGGAGGCAGTTCTCCAAGGTGATGAGCACCCCGGAGTACAGCCGGTCCCCAATCAACATCCCCTGCGACCCGGGGGCTGCGTTCCCCGAGCCCGGAGTGCAGGCCGCTGCGGCGGGGACCGCCGGGCCCGGAGCCCCGGCCGCGACCGTCGCCGCCGCCGCCGCCATTTTGTGCCGCCGACTCCTTTTCGGGCTCCTTCCCGGCAGGGCGGCTCCTCGCGACGCACTACGGCCGCGACCGCCCCGCCCCCTCGCGTGTCATTGGTTCTGTCTGCGGGCGGCCCGGCGCCGCCTTGCCGCGATTGGCTGGACGACCTACCCGTCAGCGTCGCGAGCGACGTCGACACCGTAGCCCAGAGCGGGCGGGGGCGGGCTCGTTACCCAGAGGGCCCCGCGGCGCCTGGGTGAGCCCCAGGTCCAGAGCCCGACCCGGAAGCACTACTGCAGGTGCCCCACCCCCACCCCCCACCCCCCCGGGAGCCCTTAGACTCCGGCTTCGCTGGTGCGGCTGTACTTTCAGCACAGAGACCTGGCCGCTCCGGGAGCTCCCACCCCGCAGCCCCGGCCTGCCCTGAGGGGGTCCGCACACGGTGGGGTCCGAACCCGCTCTGGGTCCGCGAGGGCGCGTGCGGGCCCGTGGGTGCCGGCAGAGGTCGCAGGCCTTCCCGGGAGTGGCTGCGAGCGCGAAAGGGTGGGCGCGCGCCGGTGAGTTGTCCCCAGCCCGCGCCAACGACATGCGGATTGCCTGCGTCCGTCCGCGGCCGCTGGCGTGGTCCCTCCTCTCCGGTCCTCACTGAGCCCGGGCATCGGGGGGCAGATCCTAACACGTGGCTCCTGAAGTTCTAGCCTTGAGAACGGAGTCCGCAGGATAAGAGGGGGAGGACCTGGATTCGAGGTTTCTGCAGAGCCTGGGGAACGGCAGGAGTGGCTCCCGGGATGGAGGGGAGGGGAGCCTTCGGAGGAGCCCTCGTGATTGCTCAGCAGTTCCACCAGGAAGGCTCGGGGGTTTCCTCACGGAACCGACAGCAGTGCTGCTCTCGCATCCGTACCAGAGCCCGAGCTGCGGGATTCGTTATCTGTTGCCGTACGGGTAACCCGAACTTTCACCAGGACTAGTGCAAGAACCCACGTGAGGGTGGCGGGAGAGCCTGGGTAGGGGCAGCTGGGGGTGGGGTACGGTGGAGAGGAGATCACAGGTAGAAGCCTGGGCGGGGCAGGTCCGGACACTTGGGAGATATTAGTGACTGAACTCAACTCAGGATTACCCACCACTGGCTTTCACCCCTGGTGAAATTTGCAATACATATAGTGCCAACCAAGACCCAACCTCTCTTCGTCTCCAGGAGCAACATAGTGTCCCATCGCCCCTCCCCCAGGCTCTCCCGCCGTTCTGCGGACTGAGCAGCACACTGTTCAGGAAAGGAGGAACTTTCGCTTGGCAAAAAACAGCTTATTTCTCACTGGCCCTGCCTAGGTTGTTGTACCAACCCCTAAGCAGTGGCCAGAAAAGAGGGAAAAGGTGATGGCTCTAGCCAGTCAGAGGCAGGCCACGTACCCAGGCTTACCTGAAGGAAAACCTGGTCCTGCTGCTGGAAGGGGAGTGGGTGCTGGGAGCAGCCCACGGTTGTTTATCACATCCTTGTGTTCCTCTTTTGAGATGGATAAAGGAGAGGCAGCGCATTGTACAGAGCTCAGTCCCACACACCAAAGGAGTCTGTGTCCTCCGCCCTGGTGTGTATGCAAAACCCACCTGTTGATGAACGGTGTGCACTGAGCACCTTGTATGCATAGCCAGGCACTAAACTAGGTACAGTCAGGAACAGTGAACAGGACTGAGCCCCACGCCTCCAAATGGTCTGTGGTCATTAGAGTGACAAGAGCCAGGAGGAGGGGCCTGTAAGGGGGCCAGTACAGTAACTGGGGCCAGAAGAGAGGTTGGCCTGCAGGACGATGGAAAGTGGACAGATTCAAGAGATCACCAAGTGGTAGGTGGCCAGCATTTGATTGGCTCTCCATGGGTCTGGAGGTGGGTCCTGAGTCCACAACAGGAACCCAGAATGACTTCCAGGGGACTGCTAGCAAAGGACGGAGGACCCAGCGTGGGAGGGGAGAGGGGGGAAGGTGGGCATTCATTTTGGGTAGGCAGGTGTACATTGCCAAATAAATGCAGACAATAACTGCTACCATAGGCCTCAAGAACTTACCTGGGGGCAGAGGGGGTGTGTGGAAGGGTGAAGTCAGGGCAGAGCAGAGGCAGACAGTGCAGTGAGAGGGAAGAGGGGAGGAAGTCCATGGTTGTTAGAGGTCAAGGGATAACTGTATCTGCTGGATTTTGGTTCCAGATGGCTTTGGTGAGTTACCCAGGCATGCTGAGACCGACTATAGACCCAGTGGCAGGAAGCAAGAGACCAGAGCTGGCCAAGAGGGGAACAGAGTCAAGCTCCCAAGAGGGAGCTCAGTGTACATGCGAGAGCAGCTGAGGGTAGAAACAGCTCACCAAGAGGGTAATGGAAGGGACCTGGACCTGAGGAGGGGGATGGATGCCCCAGCAAGGCAGTAGGCAGAGATGCACAGACACAAGGGAGGCGCGGAGTTAGAGCTGCTGTGAGTGAGCGTGTCGGGAAATTGTTCCTGGGCTTGACTCTACTTAATGAAGTAGAATATCTGGAGAAAGGACCCAAACCCTTATGTGCAGATCTCCCCACGGGTGACGTGATGGTTGTCTAGCCCGTGAGCACTACGGTGAGACTGGAACTAGCAGAGCCACCCAGCCTGCTGCTCTTACTGGCCTCAGGAGTGAGGTAGAAAGCAGAGTAATTGAAACTGGCACTCAGAGTGGCCTAAGAGCTGAGCACCGGGGTCCCTGCTGGAAGGTGGAGACCAGGGGAGGGCTAGAAGGGTAGAAGACTAAGTCAAGTATAGGCGGTCTCCCCCCACCCCCATAGGGCACCCAAAGACATGTGTGCTTATGCCAGAGAACACAACTCAAAGCGCTGAATACCACACAAACTTTATTTGTACAATCTGTAAGATTTCTAGATCTGTCACAGTGAGGGAAAAAGGGGCCTTTCTCTTACACCTGTTATTAAGATGTAAATAATTGCTCAGCAAACACACAGTGTTGACAAATAATTCTTAACCCCTATTTTAACTACTGTGATTGGGGTGGGGAGAAACCTTTTCCTAAGACACTCAGCTGCGAAGGGCAGACAGTGTTGGAATCCCCCTCAGGGATACTGCACCACTCTGGAAAATATGCCTTCAGGTTCTTTCCCATCCCCCAGGGCAGCAGCAAATCCTTCCTGTCGCCTCCTTTTGGCCAAAGCAGCCAAAGATTTAAAAGTCTTTGGTTCATAGATGGCTAGATCCGCAAGTACTTTCCTGTTGAGCTCCACCTGGCACTGGGAAGAAAATCAGAGCCTGTGTCAGCATCAGAAACGTGTTTCAGTGAAAAGCGGCAAGACTGAATGCAGCCACGTGGGCTCTTTGGGGAGGGGGAGAGCCTGTGGCCAATGTATCCGAGCAGGACGCCGAAGGGTACATGTAGACAAGGTAAGGCATCCCTGCAAGAGGTGAAGGATGCTGGCATCTGGTCCTGGTGCCAGCCACGGAACGGAGAACCTTGTTAGGGTCAGCGATCGATCATCAGTCACCCAGACAGAACTATGATTGCTGCCCTGGGGTATACCTTTAAGTCAGCTTCGCCTACAAACGACGAAATGAGACACAGCAAAGTACGTGAGATGCAGACGGAGGAGTAAGGACAAAAGCAGGTGTTCTTGATTCCCACGAGGGAATGAAACCAGATCATCTATCAAGTAAAACTGCATGTGACTTCCAAAAACTGACGAACTTAAAAAGCAAAAGGTAGGGTGATCTCTGCGTGTGAGCCACAGCTGCGCAGCGGTGGCTCCAGCTCTGCTACCTGGGGCGAGGTCCGCTCCCCTGAGCCTCGGGCTCACCGTAAAATGGCCGTGTCATGCGTGGGGATACTTGCAAAGTACCACAGACAGGATGTGGTAGAGGCTAGAAGCACAACACCCACTCCCCTTTTTAAGAAAAAATTTAAATGCACACAGAAGCAGAGGAATTAATATAAACACCAGACTCAACAATTAACCAAGATTTTGTGACACACACTTAAGCTCTCCTGTCCAAGACAGTCCCCCTGCTGTTTGACTATGAGTTTCAACTTTATCTGCTACCTCATCAGAAGTCTTTCAGTGGGACGCCTGGGTGGCTCAGTCGTTAGTGTCTGCCTTCAGCTCAGGTCACGATCCCAGGGTCCTGGGATCGAGCCCCGCATCGGGCTCCCTGCTTGGCGGGAAGCCTGCTTCTCTCTTCTCCCTCTCCCTCTCCCACTCCCCCTGCTTGTGTTCTCTCTCTTGGGGTCTCTCTCTGTCAAATAAATAAATAAAATTAAAAAGAAAAAATCTTTCAGTGCAAAACTTTGAAATTACACTTTAAAGCCAAGATTTCTGCCCCTTTTCTCTTGATGGGGAAACACAAGGGCTCATCATGTCCTGGTATCAGATGCCCTATTTCGAATTCTGCTACTGGCAGGGCAAAGGCAAAGCAATTGTGATGGGTCTCTGAACCTGCCAAAACTCCACCCTGAGAACATGCCAGAGACCCAACACTGCACACACAGCCCATTGTACTGGACCATGTCAGTTGGATCACTTTCTATAGATTTCAGCATCTCAACAAGACCACATCCTCAACCTACCTTAATTAAATTGACAACAAATGCTGGGTACTTCAAGCCATGTTCCTGGGAGGCAGCTGTAATTCGATTAATCCAGAGCTGAAATAAGAAAACATTGAGATACTTAAGAACTAGTTGTGCATTATGTCCACACCTCCCAGCAAAGGTTCTAAGTCAAGTAAAAGTCAAACTAAACTTTTTGCAAAAGTAAATAGAAAAGTCAGTGATTTCTCTTCAAGCACACTGGCCTGCGGTACAGTTAGCAAACGCTGATGCTCTCTAGTCAAATGCCACCTTTCTTCTAAATAAGTAAGAAAGTCACATGCTGTAAAGCATTTTTTAGGCCCTGAGAATACAAAAGGAAGCAAAAGATTCTGTGGCAGACACAGCTCAGTGCAGAAAGGATCCATGTGGATGAGTTACAACAGCCACTGAGATCAGTGCAGCAGGCGGGGATGAAACACTTGAGGTGGAAGCTTCACGGACGTGGAGGGAAGAGCAGGGCGGGAGGGGAGAGGAGGCATCACAAGAACCTTCCTAGCAAGGAGTAGAAGGGTACGTTCCAGGAACAGCAAAAGGTGTGAAGACTGCAGAGAAATCAAGGCTAGTGGTAAGATCCAGAATAATCTGGAAGGGTTAGTCAGAGTGATATGGAAGCTTCTGAATAGATCTGGTCTGTTAAACAAGGGGCTGGATTATGGGGCGCCTGGTTGGCTCCGTTGGCAGAGCATGCAACTCCCAATCTGGAGGTTGTGCGTTCAAACCTCACACTGGAGAGATTACTTTAAAAAATAAAATCCTAAAAATAAGTGGTTGGATTCTTAAGCCATTCTTTACTCAATCTTAAGACAGTACTCAAATCCATTTTCTTCCTTCAGTGATTCTAAACTTTGAACACGCATGAGAATTATGTAGAGATTTGTTAAAACAGATTTCTAGGGCACCTGGGTCGCTCAGTTGATTAAGCAACTGCCATAGGCTCAGATTATGATCCTGGAGTCCCAGGATCGTGTCCCCCATCGGGCTCCCTGCTCAGCAGGGAGTCTGCTCCTCCCTTTGACCTCTCCCTTCTTATGCTCTCTGTCTCTTTCTCTCAAATAAATAAAATCTTTAAAAACAAAACAAAAAGATTTCTGGCCCCCCACCCCGAGTTTCTGACTCAGTAGGTGTGGTGGGGCCTGAGAACCTGCATTGCTAACAAGTTCTGCCGTGAGACAACAGCTGTGTAGGGACCCCACCCCACCCTGAGATCCTCTGCTCCCATTAGCAGCAAACGCATGTGTGCTACTGGACACTGCTCACAAGTCTTCCCCTGCACACATGCACACCCTGAGGGTCATAGGAAGCAGCACCACCGCTACCATTGTGAGTAAAGGAAAGGCATGAAGAACAGAGCTGGGATGCAGAGGTCACTCCTGCACACAAGATCATCGTGCACAGGGGTAGTTTATTATGCTGCGACCCTGATCAACAGTTACTGAGGCATTTCTGACGTTAAAGGGTCAGAATTATCCCCTCTTCCTTATTCGTTCAGCCAATATTCACAAAGTGCTACTGATCTAGACCAGAGATTACAGCATTCAACAGAGCGGAAAGCTCCCTCCTAAAACTTACGTTGGGGGCGGGGAACAATAGCCATCCAAGTCAAATACGGGGCATACTGGTCGCTAAGCGCACGAGAAGGGAGACCCACCGCAGGGCAGTGAGGCGTGACCCAAGAACGCCGAAGAAATCGCAAATGCAAGGAGCACGAGGAAGCAGGCTTGGCTGCTTCCAGGTGCAGATCAAAGCCAAGCGTGGCCGCGCAACCGGTGGGCGGGGGGAGGGGGGTTGGCAGGAGACAAGGTCTCCGTAACCGAGTCGGGCTGGGGTCGGCTTCCTTTAAGGGTGAGCACGGGAAGCCACCACAGGGCTTTCAGCAGGAGGGAGATGTGCGCAGCAGAGAGCAGGGCGGTCGAAGCAGGGGGGCTGGAGAGGAGGCTGTCACTCGGCCCAGGAGAGATCCCGGCTAGCCCAGACTCCGTCCGTGGAGCAGGTAGAATTTGTGGGGCTTTCGGATGTCAAGTGTGAGAGAAAGAGGATCAGGGGAACCGAGGGTGGTACCAGGATGGAGAAGCCATTCCCTGAGATGGGGGCGGAGCGGGTCGGGTCTGAGCGGCCCCCCAGGGACCCAGGGGAAGGGGCGGGGTGGGAGCGGCCGTCCGCGCTTACTGTCCTCATGTTCCTCTTCTTCAGTCTTCTCGCCTTTGTGCATTTCACAAACGCCCTGGTCACAGCTCGCACCGCCAGCCGGTAGCACCGGTTCTTCCTTCCGCGGAAGTGCTGGGTCAAGAAACGGGAAAGGAGGGTGGTCAGCATATGGCCCGCAGGCTCCACGCCCCGTCCGGGAGCTTCGGGCCGGGGGGAGACGCGGGGGGAAGCGGGGCGTGCGCGGCCGACTCACCCGCGCATGCTGCAGCACCTCCTGGACCCGCCAGTAGCGGTCAGTGAGTCGGTTCCGCAGCCAGAGCCGCGCGGTGAGGAAGACCATGTCGCCCGCGGGCCGGCGACTCCGCTCAGCCGCGCATGCGCCGCCCCGCCCCGCCTCCGGCGGAAGCGGGGGCAGCGCCCGAGTGCTTCCGGGTCAGCGGTCCGGCGGGCACTTCCGGGGTGAAGAGCATCTTGTGGCGCGCTTCCGGGCGCGGTTGGTCCGGGGGTGGGGTGGGGCGGGCTGAGGCGGAGCGTCCTCCCCCCGTCCCGGCGGTTGGCTGCCCCTGCGGGGGCGGGGCTCGCAGTCTGGCGAGAGTAGCGGGTCCCGCGCGGTCGGTACGGTGGGGAAGGTAGACGCTAAGGGTCGCGTTCGTCCAGGATGCGCAGAGTGGGGGCGGGGGCGCGGCCGCGGGGGCGCGCAGGGTCCGCGGCGGGTGGGGAAGATTCTGCGGCTGTGCTGAGGGCTGCCTGAGCTTGTGAGGGTGCTGAACACCTTCGAACTGTGCACTTGAAAATGGTCAAGACGGGTGCTCGCTTCGGCAGCAATTACACTAAAATAGAAGCCATCAAATGGTAAATGTATGTTTTACCACCTTACTGATATATTACCATTAAAATGAAAAATAACGAAGTGGGGGCAGAATGGGAGAGGGCACTTTCTTTGCAACTTTTTAAATTACAGGAAAGAGGGGCACCTGGGTGGCTCAGTTGGTTAAGCAACTGCCTTCAGCTCAGGTCCCAGAGTCCCAGGACCGAGTCCCGCATCAGGCTCCCTGCTCGTTGGTTAGTCTGCTTCTCCTCTGACCCTCCCGGTCTTATGCTCGCTCTCTCGCTCGCTCGCTCTCTCCCCCCCCTCCCCTCCCTCCCTCTCTCCCCGTCTCTGATTCTCTCTCAAATAAATAAATAAAAATCTTTTTAAAAAATGAGTTACAGAAAAGTTGCAAGACTACGTCATGGAACTCCCCCATGCACTTTACCCAATAACACCAACTGTTAACATTTTTTTTAACTTTTTTTCTAAAGATTTTATTTATTTATTTGACAGAGAGAGAGAGAGCACAAGTAAGCAGAGCAGCAGGCAGAGGGAGAGAGAGAAGCAGGCTCTTCGCTGAGCAGGGAGCCCGATACGGGGCTCCATCCCAGGACCCTGAGATCATGACCTGAGCCGAAGGCAGAGGCTTAACGACTGAGCCACCCAGGCACCCCTAACGTTTTTTTTTTTAAAGCTTTTATTTCTTTGTTTGACAGAGAGAGTGAGGGCACAAGCTGGGGGAGCAGCAGGCAGAGGGAAAGCAGGCTCTCTGCTGAGCAGGGAGCCTGATGCGGGGCTGGATCCCAGGACACTGAGATCATGACCTGAGCTGAAGGCAGACGCTTCACCCACTGAACCACGCAAGCGCCCTTTACATTTTTAAATTATTCTCTCTGTAAATGTTTGTAAAATGTAAGGTTTTGGATGTTTTTGTTTTCTGAACTGTCTGCAAGGAAGTTGCAGATACCTAAATATTTCACTATATATACCCTAAAAACAAGGACATTCTCAAGCAAACCACAGTAAAACGATCAAAATTGGGAAGTTTAATGTTAATGCTGTTATCTAACCTACAGTCCATATTCCAATTTTGTTAAATGTTTCCCCCCCCTTTTTTTGCTTTTTTTTAAATTTTAAATGGTCTCCACACACAGGTCGCACACTCGGGGCACCTGAGGGGCACAGTCAGTTGAGCGTCCAACTCTTGGTTTGGGCTCAGGTTGTGATCTTGGGGTTGTGAGATCCAGCCCCACGTGGGGCTCCGCACTCAGTGTGCAACTGCTTGAGGATTCTCCCTGTCCCTTCTCCCTGTCCCTCTCCGCCTCCACTCATGGGCTCTCCCTCTCTCTCTCTCTCTCTCTCTCTCTCTCTCTCTAAAATAGGGGTGCCTGGGTGGCTCAGTCTCCTAAGTATCTGCCATCGTCTCAGATCATGATCTCGGGGTCCCGGAATCGAGCCCCCGTGTTGGGCTCCCTGCTCAGCAGGGAGTCTGCTTAACCCTTTCCTTCTGCCCCTTCCCCCCACCAGTCATGCTCTCTCACTCACTCCCAAATAAATAAAACCTTAAAAATAAATAAATAAATAAATAAAATATAAATAAATGGAGTCACACACTTCACTGATTGAGCTAGCCAGGCGCCCTGTTGAATGTCCTTTATTGCTCTTTTCCCTGTCCAGGATCATGCACTGCATTTAGTTCTAATTCTTAGTTTAATCCTCAGCTTTTTCTTTCTTGATCCCAGCATTCTTGAAGAGTACAGGTTAGTTATTTTGTAGAATGTCTGAATTTGAGTCTGACGTTTCGTCATTAGAATCCGGTTATACGTTTCTGGCAGAATACTACAGAAATTATGCCGTGTCTTTGTTGGTGCGTAGTATCAGGATGGCAGCCTGTCCCAACATGAGTGCTGTCAGCTTTGACCACTTGGTTAAGGTTTTGTTTACCAGGTTTTCCCACCGTTTTTTATGCTTGTAAGTAATAAGTATCTTGCAGAGAAATACTTTGTAACTCATTACAGGGTTTCCTGTAAACAGACCCTGAGATGGAGGTAGGAGTACAGAGGTGTCTTGTTGAGAAGGAGGAAGCCGGGCGTCTGGGTGGCTCAGTGTGTTGAGCATCTGCCTTCGGCTCAGGTGGTGATCTCCGGGTCCAGGGATCAAGCCCCACGTCAGGCTCCTCACTCAGCAGGGAGACTGCTTCTCCCTCTTCCTCTGCCCCTCCCCCTGCTTGTGGTCTCTCTCTGTGTCAAATAAATAAAATCTTTAAAAAAAAAAAAAGGGAGGAATCCGGATCAGACAGGGAGAGCCTCAGATAGAACGCAGGTCAGACAACATGTCGACTCACCCAGTAGTTCTGAGCAAAGATTGCTACTAGAGATGCCTCGTGTTGGGCGGAAATGGGAGACCCCAGTACCTTTGCCCTGCTCAGCCTGTGTCTAGAGCCACCAGGAGAAGCATACGGTCCGCTGAGAGGTGCCGTGGTGGACTTGAACCGGAACGGCCAGTGCAGTCTGGAACAGGGACCGTGGCCACCACACTCCGAGACAATACACATACCCCGTTTCTCAGCCATTGTTGATTCTCTGACCCCATCATTCTTCCGTACTTCGTGGCCTTCTACCTGAAGAGGAGCTTTCTCTTTTGGGGGGTGCAATTTTAAATAGTGTTCAAGCATGCCCTGAGGGTGGTGTTGAGTAAAGAAGGAAGTGACCGAAGCAGGCCGATACCTGTGGGAGTAGAACAGCAGGCAGAGGAGTGGGCAAGTGCAAAGGACTAGAGGCAGGAGCACACCTGGTGTGGTCAGGAACAGCAAAAAGGCCGGTGTGGTGGGAGGGAGGCAAAGGGGAGTCCCGTGGGCCCCGGAACCTCAGTAAGCAAATCAGAGGCCAGAGATGGAAACTGGTGAGGATGAGACCCTTGGTCATGTAAGCACTTGATGTTCTGGGTACCATGCTGCATTCAGGCTTCCTCTAGCGTAGTGGCTTCAGGGCCGTCATTCCCTACACGGTGGCTGAAGGGCAAAGTGATACAGATGCCTTATCGTGCCTTCTTGGCTCACCCTGGAGAGCCACACCGCATCATTTCAGCAGCCCAAATAGTCACAAAAGTTCACTCAAGGTTGAGGGGCAGAGACGGACTCTAGTTCTAGATGGTAGTGTTAACATTACAAATAAATCCGCCAGGGGCACCCGGCTTCCTCCCTCTCAACAAGACACCTCTGTACTCCTACCTCCATCTCAGGGTCTGTTTACAGGAAACCCTGTAATGAGTTACAAAGTATTTCTCTGCAAGATACTTATTACTTACAAGCATAAAAACGGTGGGAAAACCTGGTAAACAAAACCTTAACCAAGTGGTCAAAGCTGACAGCACCCATGTTGGGACAGGCTGCCATCCTGATACTATGCACCAACAAAGACACGGTATAATTTCTGTAGTATTCTGCCAGAAACGTATAACCGGATTCTAATGACGAAACGTCAGACTCAAATTCAGTGAAGCCTCTGCCTTCAGCGTGGGTCAGGATCCCAGACTCCTGGGATGGAGCCCCGCATCGGACTCCCTGCTAAACGGGGATTCTGCTTCTTCCTCTCCCTCTGCCTGCGGCTCTCCCTGCTTGTGCTCTCTCTGTGTCAAATAAATCAATAAAATCTTTTTTAAAAAAAACAACCAAACCAAAAACCTGGCAGTTGTTTCACTAGCCAAAAATAGGTTTATTTGAAAAAAGAAGAGAATTGCAATCCAGGACAAGCAAGCTTCTCCAATACCAGGAGGACAACCAAGGGAGGATCTTTTATAAAGGAAAACGCGGGGTTGGGAAGGGCTGTTGCAAACAATAAGTCCACTGGAGTAAACTGAGGGTTTGAAATAGAGTGGCTTCTCACTGGCTCAATTGTGGCTGGCTCTTTTTTTATTAAAGATTTTTGTTTATTTATTTGAGAGTGAGAGAAATCATGGGGGGTGGGGGGAGGGTTAGAGGGACAAGTAGGGTTCCCGCTGAGCAGGGAGCCGGATGTGGGGCTCCATCCCAGGACTCTGGGATCATGATCTGAGCAGAAAGGTGGAAGCTTCGCCCACTGAGCCACCCAGGCACACCTCATTGCCTGGGCTGTGAAAGGCTCTCGTTGGCTGCGTTGTGGCTGTCTCCCATTGTCTACATTGTAACAGTCTCTCATTGGCTAAGTTGTGCCTGTCTCTCATTGACTGGGCTGTTCCCATTGGCTACATTGTGGCAGTCTCTCATTGGCTAAGTTGTGCCTGTCTCTCATTGGCTGGGCTGTTGCTGGGCAGATGAGGAAAGCTTTTCTTCCTCCTGCTGAGGGTGGTGAAGTCACGTCCACCGGCAGGATCCCTCTGTTCTTGTTGGGTCCGCAGTTGATGAGGAGTGGTGGGGCCTGAGAGCGCCCCCCTCCCCGAGCCTCCCAACTACATTTTAGTGAGGCTTTTCTGTTACTGATTTTCACAGGAGGAACATGGAGATCACAGTGTAGAAAGAGCTTGTGAGCTGGGTGAGGTCACTGGGCATCTGAACAATAGAATATCCCACATTTGGCTTTTGCTTCCATGAAAGGAGGAGTCATTGCGGGCATTTGGAGCGGGAGAGTAGCATCATCCAACTTCGTAAATAAGCTTCTAGCTGCTGTTTTGGGAAGACTGCGGGGAGGCCAGGGCTCAGGCAGGGAGACCCATTAGGCTGGGAGCCGGCTGGGCTGTAGCAATATTACATTACATCCATATGGCTTGGACCATAGTAGCAACGGAGGAGGTGAGAGGCACTTGGGTGCTGGGTGTGCCCTGAAGGTAGAGCCCACAGGCTGTGCCGGCCAACTGGGTGTAGGGCCATCCTCACCTTTGGAGACCATTCTTACTGAGGATCCCAAAGATGTCACTCCAGCCCCCACCTTTCCCCCCATCTCATCCCCGATGGGTCTACTCTCGTGAGAGATATTATGCTCTCCATAATTATTTTATGGAATAAAAGGTCTGTCACCCACACCCCCAACCCAGGCCTAGGTCTCACTAGGAGTCACTGTTATCCCATGTCCAGCCCATCGACAAGTCCAAAGGACTCTGCCCACAGAATCAGCCCGATTCTGCATGCTTATCCCAACCCCTGCTGCTAAGGTGCCACCGTGTCACTGGCTTCCCTGCACCGCCCTTCCCCAGGAGCAATCTGCTGTGTATTTGGCCATTTCCGAGCAGATCAGACCATGTCACGTTCACACAAACTCCTTCAAGGCTTCCTGTTACCCTGGGTGTAAATCCAAGCATTTCCATGGCACATGGGCCGAGGTGCTAATTTCGCACAACAAGCACTTTTGAAAAAGGAAATCTGTCCCATAAAGCCGTTCTCTCAGAAAAACTATAGTTTTAAATTGAATAATGGTGCTAATTTTCTACGAGGATCCAGAGGTGGGTCGTCAGAGACAGCCGTTCCTCTGCTTCAGTTGTGCCACAGGAGTTTTAATTTATGGAGATGGCTGAGTGATGACAGGGAGAGGCCGACATCGCTGGAGAACGTTCCTTACTACCTGCATTTCCTGCGAGGAGAGGACATGCCAGGCCTCACAGGGCCGCAGAGGGAGGCACCAGTGTCCTCTGGAGGCAGAGGCAGGAAGGAGCGGGAAGCTCGGGCCAGAGCCTTTACTGGGGTTCCCACGGGAAAGACAAGGCAGGGCAAGGGAAACAGTTTAGGACTGGCTTGTCTGAGAATCCTGGGGGTCCTTGGTGCATAGGGCCTGTCCCTAGTCGTCTGGGACCTGAGCATGGATAATTTAGGATGGGGGAATAGCATCTGGGTGTGTGAGAGAGAAGACAGCAGCCCTGAGAGCGGGCCCTGGATCACAGGGGAGATGTGAACAACTGGGGCCTTAGTTTGGCCCTGTGATAGATGGATGCCAACAGACAAACACCGGATATGACGAAACACCAGAAGAACATCCCCAGTCACGGCGAGAGCAGCTGAGGGTGACAACGCAGGGTGGACACAGGGAGACTGTCAGGTTTCAGTCAAACCTATTGCCACGACTCAGTGTGCTAAAGCAGAGTGTGGAGAAGGCTGGAGCTGCAGGGGTGACGTGACCCCAGGGGGCCGTCCCAGCTCCATTACTGGAGCTCGAGCCACTGCCCCCTTCCCTTCCGGAAACCTCGTGGCTGTCCTCCCCTCAGGCAGGCAGGCGGCCTCAGTCCAGCAGAGAGGAGCCTGGCACACACTCTGAAGGCTGTGGGAGCCGGAAGACTTCTGTCCAGCTCAGGGCCGCTGGGGCTCTGTGCCCTTCCCACTCCTGCTCTCTGCAAAGGGTGGGCAGTACGTGGGGCAGGCCCCCTTGGACACCAGGTCCTGCGCCACTTCACCCCATTGTGTCCTCAGGGTGGGGCTAGCCCCTCGGCTCAGCAAAAGCTCTGCAGTGGGGCCATGGCCATGCTCCATGGCAAGGTGAAGGGGGGTCTTGTGGAGCCATCCAGCAGCATTGACCTGCGCTCCCCTGTCTAGGAGGTGGCTGGCGACCTCTGCGTGGCCTCCCCGAGCAGCGTGGTGTAGGGGTGTGAGGCCCAGCGAGTCGCGAGCATCCACCTCTGCTCCCCAGGCTGCTAGCAGCTGGACAGCAGGCAGGTGTCCCCCAGCAGCAGCCCTGTGGAGTGCAGAGCGACTGTGCCTGTCCTTGAGGCTGGGGTCTGCCCCGTGGTCGAGCAGCACCTCCATGTCCTAGAAGAGGAGGGAAGGAGAGGGCAGATGCTGGCCCCCACCCACATCGCGTCTGGCCTCCCCCACCTAACAGCCGCTTTCTCACTGCTGCTTCCCCGTCGGGTGAAAATGGGCCAGCACCTCCGCAGACGGGGAGGGCCTCCGCTCAGAGACAACCCCTTGTCCTCCTGAACATCCTCAGATAAACTCCAAGACTAAGCAGCCCACGGCCTCCCTTCCGGCTGCCTGGGGGCTGCTGGACTCCAGGGCAGTCTAGTCTCGCTGCGTATTTGTTGCTGCCAGTCACCAGGACGCAGGCCCAATGCCCGGACATCCTCACCGGCCTCCCAGGAGCGGTTACAAACGGGAGACCCAGGCGAGGCAGCCCTCGCCCCCGACAGCTGCCCTCCCGCCCCCCCACCCTCCCCTTCCTCTCCACCCGGCCCAGGGGCCCGCCCGCCTGCGCCCTCCGCGCAGCCAGGCCGGGCCGTACCTGCCTGCGGCCCAGGCTAGCCGCTACGCCGAGCGCCGCGGTCCCCACGCCGTCCCGGGCGTCCACCCGCGCTCCGCGCGCCAGGAGGAGGTGGAGCGCCGCGGTGCGCCCGGCCGCGGCCGCCACCGTCAGGGCGCCGTCCAGGCCCGAGCCCTCCGCCGCCAGCAGCTCCAGCACCGGCAGCCGGCCGCCCGCGGCCGCCCAGTGCGTCGCCGTCCAGCCGCGCGCGTCCGCCGCCGCGGAGCCGGGTCCCGCCGCGCCCAGCAGGCGCCCCGCCAGCAGCGTGCGGCCCAGCGCCGCGGCCCAGTGCAGCGGCGTGAGGCCCGTCCCCGAGGGCGCCGCCGCGGGGGCCCCGCGCCGCAGAAGGAGCTCGGCCACCCGCGAGTGCCCGTGCCAGGCGGCCTCGTGGAGAGGTGTGCGCCCCGCTCGGTCCGCAGCTCCCACCGCCGCCCCGCGCCGCAGCAGGAGATGCACCAGCGGCACGTGGCCGCGCAGCACGGCCAGGTGGAGCGGGGTCCTGCCCCTGTGGTCCCTGTGGGCAGCGAGGGGGGTATGGACGGGGGCAGGGGCGCCGGTGGAGGGGCCCTTGCCGCCCTGCCCAGAGAAGGGACCCCTGCCAACTCCGCCCTGGGGCTCACCTCTCCTCCACACTGGCCCCTTGACGCAGTAGCTTTGCTGCCAGGTCCAGGTGACCCCTCCAAACAGCTTGCAGCAGGCGCCCCCTGGCTTGCCGGCCGCTGGGCCCTTCTGTCCTGGCTCCCAGGGCCTCCTCCGAGCCCAGCTCCACCCACCGCAGTTCCTGCTCAGCCCCTGTCTCTGTCGTGTCTTGCTCCCCTGGCTTCGAGCTCCCAGAGTCCATCTGGGAAAAACAGGCATCCCTCATGGACACTGGAGGCCCCTGGCCATCCCCAGCCCATGTGTCCCCAGCCCGCCCCCCCACCGTCTGCCCAGAGGACCACACTACCACTTATCCTTCTGAAGGGTTTAACCCCTAGTTACCCCTAGAGGGGGTCCACCCTGGGCGCTGTCCTCCAGTTGGGGGTCCTCTCCCCGTGGTTCCCAGGCAAGCCACAGCCTGGTAGCCCTCTCATGGCACTCCTTCTGAAAGCGTGGAGGTGGGCTGTCGGCTTCCAGAAGGCTGGGAGGCCGGGACTGCAGCTGTGCGTGGAGAGAGCACCGTGGCCTCCTGGGCCCGGCTAAGGGCCACTTCTCTGCACTGTTTACCGAGCAACTTAAGGAGACCCCAGCACCTTTCCTCCCCCTGCCAACCGCCAGGGCTCTGGGCTTGGCCTCCCTCCTGGGAGACAAAGGCCAGGCAGGCAGAAACAGGCCCACAGCCTCTGCTGTGCCATGACTTGCCCCAGGGAGGCACCCACATGCCTCCCTTGGGTCCCTCCCTCAGGCCCTGCTCCTCCCCCACCCCTGTCCCTGCCAGCTAAGGCCACCTCTCGGCTGGAGCTTGGCTTCTCTCCTGATTCCAGGCTGGGGAGGTGAACTGGGTAAGTGGGGCCCCTCCCCCACAAAGATGCCACGCCAGGATAGAAGGTTGACCACCATGCTGGGCCACCTGGATGACACTGTGGGGAGTAGGAAGCCCCTTGAGGGTAGGTTGAGGCAAGTCAGCAGAGGCTGCGAAAGGGGCAGAGCCCTGCCTGGACACTAGAAGGAGGGAGTCAGACAAAGAGGATTTTTAGGAGATCCAAGTCCAGAGGATGGGAAGCGGTGCTTCAGGAGGGGGCCTGAGTAAAGCCTCCGGGATTGGTCGCCTTGATTCTGGGGCCCTGACTCCGAGGGTACCTTACCATCCCCAGTCCCTGGGTGAGGCCACCCGTCCAGAGCCCAGAGAGGAGAAGGCAGTATAGCCAGCTCCTGCAGCCTTCCCCTGTCTAGCCGCCTCTTGTGACTGTGCACTGGGAGGCAACTTGGCTTTGGGGGGTCATGCCTTTCCCAGCCCCCGAGCCCCCCCATCCCTACACACACACTCCCAGGGATGAGGTGTCCTCAAGGCCCTGCCCTGTCACACCCCGCCCCCCAGCCCCTGCTCTAGAGAACAGCAGACCCTTGACCTTTCCCCCACCTCCCTGAGAGCAGCCTTTCCAGGTGCCAGATCCAAAGGGTGGATCTCTGGCAAGGGGCTCAGTGGCCCCAAGCCACATGGACTCTACCCCGTGAGCCTCAGTCACTGTGTTCAGATGTCACCTCCCCGGCGTGCCTGGGTGGCTCAGTCGGCTAGACGTCCACCTTTGGCTCAGGCATGATCCCAGGGTCCTGGGATTGAGTCCTGCGTCGGGCTCCCTGCTCAGCGGGGAATCTGCTTCCCCCTCTCTCTCTGCCGCTCCTCCTCCTTGTGCTCTCTCTCTGACAAATTAAATGAATAAATGTTTTTACTTATTTATTTGTCAGAGAGAGAGAGCACAAGCAAGGGGAGCAGCAGGCAGCAGCAGACTCCCCGCGGAGCAGGGAGCCCGATGCGGAACTCGATCCCGGGACCCTGGGGTCATGACCTGGGCCGAAGGCAGACACTTAACAACTGAGCCACCCAGGTGTCCCAAGTCTACTCTGTTTTATTTTATTTATTTATTTTTTTAAGATTTTATTTATTTATTTGACAGAGAGATCACAAGTAGGCAGAGAGGCAGGCAGAGAGAGAGGGGGAAGCAGGCCCCCCGCCGAGCAGAGAGCCCGATGGCTTTAACCCACTGAGCCACCCAGGCGCCCCATCTACTCTGTTTTAAATGTTTGCCTTCCTCTTCTAGAATGAAAGCTCCATGAGGGCACATCACCCAGGCTGACAGACTCAGCAGGTAAGGAAGCGCCTTGATCTGGGTGGATGCACAGTTTACCGCCTAAGCAGCCAGCAAGAGCCAGAGAGCAGAGCTGTCGGTTCCCTGCTTCCCTTGACAGGCAGCAGGGGGGGAGGGGGTGGCGGGGGGGGCAGGGGGGCTCTTGCCAAAGAGCTACTTCCCAGGGGCGCCTGGGTGGCTCAGTGGGTTGGGCCTCTGCCTTTGGCTCGGGTCCTGATCTCAGGGTCCTGATATTGAGCCCCGCATCGGGCTCTCTGCTCGGCGGGGAGCCTGCTTCCCCCTCTCTCTCTGCCTGCCTCTCTGCCTACTTGTGATCTCTCTCTCTCTCTGTCAAGTGAATGAATAAAATCTTTGAAAAAAAAAAAAAAGAGCTACTTCCCTGCTTCGCTGCACCCTGGGAGGCCTGGTGGAAAATCTCACACCCCCGCAGAGCCAGGGAAGCCTGGAAACTGCCTTCCTGAAGGCAGAAGTCCGTGCGAGCCAGCTGCGTGGCCGGTCCTCCCACCTTCTGCCACAGCCCGGAGCCCTGCGGCTCCCTCAGCTGTGGATCCGTGCAGGCCTGTCGGGGCCCCCCCACAGAGCTGTCCCCTACAGAGCAGAGGCCCACGTGGGCCTCCTGCACCACTGGGTCCACAGAGCCTAGAGCAGTCGCAGCACACTGAGGGAGCTCGGCGAGTGTTTACCGCGTGAGCCAATGAAGGCAAGAGGGACCTGAGCAGAGGCTGGAGCTTAGGAGAGCAGACAGGCTCCCTCTCCACCCGAACTCTGCATCTGAACATTACCATCAGCACCATTTTCTATCCTAAATTATTCATATCTGAATAAGTAAACAACTACTATAAGATCTGGACATGTGTGTACCAGTGAAAACAATTCAGCCGCGCGCGTGCGCGTGTCTGTGTGTGTGTGTCGGGCAGCGGGGCCTGGCACGGGCCACAGGGAGCCTCCGCGCTCGTCCTCACAGGGCCCTGTCTTAGGCTTGTGCCGCATGATCGCTGCCATCCACCATTCATCTGTGTCTGGAGGGAATTTACGCGCTGGAAAACGTTAGAGGAAAAGTGGGATAGCGAGAGAGCCCACGGCGGGAGAAGGCGGGAGAAGGCGTGAGAGGGAGCCGTCATCGGATGCCCTCCAGCTTGTTCATTCCGCTCACAGGCAGACTGCTCCCAGTGTCAGCTAGTTACATAAGTGCTGTTTAAAATGCCGCATGCTACGCAAGAAAAACCTGACATCTGTTAGGAGTTAAGAGCATTTCAGTGATATTTGGGGAAATAAGTTGGGGTTTACGGAAGATCAGGGAAGGCTTTCTCCCCAGCTGAAATAATGGAATGCACGCTCGCTCTGTCTTCAGGATGGATGAGACTGCAACACAAAGGATGCTTGTAATCGTAGCCGCTGTTATTGAGCACCTACTGTATGCTGGGTCCTCCACTAAGCGCTTCACGTGCATTGCCCACATGGCCTCTCAACAGCCCTACAGTCTAGGCACCCAGTGTTGCCCCGTTTTACTGAGGCCGAGGGAGGCCAGGCTTGGGACGAGAGCACCAGCAGGGACGAAGGCTGGGAAGTGCAGTGAGTGACCACCTCAACACAGCAGCAACTGATGGGGCCGTTGTCAGAGTTAAGACCTATGAAATGAAGTCGTTGTGTGGGGGAGCCGGAAGCAGGGAGAAGGCGGGACCGGGAGGGAGGAGGGCCCCAGGGCCAGGACAGCTGTGCAAGCGCTGACCAGAATACACAGGAGCTGGCTGGGGAGACTGACCAGGGCCGGAGCTGCAGTCGCCTGGCAGAGAGAGGACCAGCCTGGCAGCAGGGGAAACTGAGGCAGCGGTGCGGCCCTGGAGGGTGATGGTCAGAGCTGGGCCTACCTGGGCCAGGGTGCTGTGCTCATCTGGGTCCACAATGGTTGCTGGGCTCTGGGCGGGAGTCTGACCTGGGGACCTGGGTCCTGTCGTGCCACTACCGCTGGAAACCCACCAGGCCTGTTGCCTGTGAGAGCATGAGTGAACAGGAGAAGGAGACGGAGGAGGATGAGGGAGGGGGCGCTTCCGACACGGCACCCATGCTGCCAGGAAGATTTCCTGACGGCCAGGCCTCAGCCCTGATGTCCCCAGGGTGGGTAGGCCTGGCTGTCCACGGCCTGCGGACCCTGTTGCTGCCTGGCCAGGCCCTGACGGGGCTCCTGCTGCAGCTGCTGCTGCCTGCGACCGTGTTCCTGCTGGTGCTGCTGCCCGCGGCTGCCATCGTGTACCTGGGATTCCTGTGCCACTCGCGGGTGAGCTAAGCCCTCCATGGGCAGGGTGGGGGCTGGCTGGGGGCCTCGGGACTGGGGGATCCTGCAGAACTGCAGGGCCCTGGGCTGTAGGTGAATCGCGCCCTTTCAGAACGGCCCCCTTGTCCCAGAGACATATGTGCCCCTCCCTGGAAAGCCTCTTCTTCTGCCAGGCACCCCGCTACCCCTCCCCGCCGCAGCCACACAAAAAGAAGGGCTTTTGTTTGTCACTGGAGAGGACAGCTCCCTCCCCTTGCTAGGCCCCTAGCCTTGTACCAAGGGCCACCAGGGCCTGGACAGCTGGGCATGGTGGGAAGAGGAGAGGGGGTTCCAGGAAGAGAAGGTGAAGATATTGCCAAAGCTGTCCAGGGCACGGCCCCTACCCGTCCTCACAGCTACTCGGAGACCCCTGCTGCCCTGGGCTCGATTTCCCCGCGTGGAATGGGCTATGGCTTGGTCTAAGGAAGGGGCATGTAGGTAGCAGCGCCCTGGGTCCTCCTTCTGTAGGCATGGGGCGGGGGCGGGGGATGAAATGGGGGGGGGCGCGGGAAGGAAGGTGGTGCCTTCTGGGGAGAGGGACGGGTAGGAGCTCGGGGTCCGATGCCCACGTAGGGAAGCGCCCCAGGAAAGCAGAGACGGGAGGAAAGTCGCGATGGGACAAACGGGGAACAAGTTTCTGAGCCTCCCCTCAAGGCCTACTCAGGCCATTTGCCGCTTGGGCCCCGGATCTCCCGTTCTCGACTCAAAAATGCCTGGCCCCAGCCAGCCCCAGCCACCCCCCTCCGCCAGGCCTCAGACCCGCGCCCAGGCCCCAGCCCTCAGGTTCGCACCGACCCCGCGCCCCGCCGCGTCCGCCTACTCCCGCCTCCGGTCGCTTACCAGGCCCCGCCCCGGGCCCCGCCCCCACACCAGCCCCGCCCCGGACCCCGCCCCCACGGCCGCACGCCCCGCCCTCCCTCCGGGCCCCGCCCCCGGGCCGCTGCGGGGCCACCTGCTCCCAGGCCACTCCCCGCCCTGCCTGAGCGCGCGCTCGCCCGCAGGTTCACCCGGCCCCGCGCCCCGCGTGCCGCGCGCTCCTCTCGGACAGGGGCTCCGCGGCGCTCATCGTCCTCGGCTTCCTCTCGCTGCCTCCGCTGCTCGTGCTTGCCTCGGCCGCCCGCACCCGCCTGGCCCGGCGCCTCCGCACGCTGCTGCCGCCCCCGGCTTGGACCCCTGGACCCCGCCGCGCCCCGGGGCGAGTGGGACGCCCGCCCGACGGGGAGGAGGAGCTCTGCGCCCGGGTGTGAGCCCCCGAGGCCTCTCCAGAGGACAAGACTCCCAGATCCGGGAGGGCCCCCGAACCCCTCCCCCGCGCCGTAAGAGACCCCAGGCCTGCGAGCGCGGGGTGTGCGTCCGGGTCCCGTCCTGGAGAATCGCGGGCGCACCTCGGGGTTCGTACGCAGTGCTTGGAGCGGCCGCGCGGTGGCACCAGACTCCCCCGAACCGAGGTGCCCCTTCCCCAAGGTCTCCGCGCCCGCGCAGTCCCCTCCGATGCGCAGGCGCTGGGAAGCCCCAGGGAGGACCGAGATGCCTCTCAGAGCCGCCTGGCCCGGCTCAGAGAAAGGGGGCCCTCCTGGCTTCCGTCCCTCGCAAAGGACAGCCCTGCGGGCCCGCGTGTGGTCAGTGAGCGGGCCTCCGGACGGTTCCAGAAGCGGCGAGACTTGCCCGGGAGGCACGTGGTTCCAGAAGTTCAGCAATGGCCAGCGGCCCCAGGCTTGCACGGCTCAGCCCGGGAGGGGGTCAGGGCTTGTGACCCGGGCTGGCAGCCAGTCAGCGGCCAGAGTTAAGAGCTCAGTCGGCTCTCTCTGGATTATTCTAAGATCTTCTCTCTTTTCCCATCTTTGGCTTTAAGCATGTTGCTGGTTGTGGATGTGCTCTTACTCATCCATTTGGTATATAGTATGTTTCCCGTTCCTACAGATCCCGATCCTTCATCAGTTCTGGAGAATTCCCGACCACTATGCAGGTCTCCAAGTCGGCCTCCTGTCCATTCTTTTTTGGGAGCATCTCTTCCCCTTCCCTCCGGGGGGCTGCTCTCCTCTCTTTGTCTCCCCCACTCTCTGTCTTGCATTCTGGGCACTTTCTTCATCTTCTTTCGTTTCACTAATTATTTGGTTGTGTCTAATCTGCCAATTAACACATTCATTGAATTTTGTTATTTTAGTATCATATCTAAAAGCTATATTTGTTTCTTATTCAAATCTCATCATTTTTGATGGTCTTTTCGTGCACGTTCAGTTTTTGGATTCCAGTTTTGCTTCAGTTTCTTGAGCATTTCCCATATATTTTATATTCTGTACCTAACAATAACAATTTCTTACTCTTTGGGGGCGAGGGGTCCAAATCTGGTATTTGTTGTTTCTGATGATTCTCACTAATAATATATTGTTTCTTTGAATGGATGCTCCTTTTCCACCGTCAGCCTGTACCTGTGAATATCCTGAAGACACATCGCTCCAGGAAGGATTCCCTCTGCTCCGTCCCACGTGGGCTTTTGCAATCGCAAGTTTGCCTCTCCGTCCCTGTGTTGAGGGGCCTCCTTGCTATCCCACCTGTTTCCTTTCATCTTTCTGGGTTTCTGTTTGTTTATTTATTTATTCTTAGCGTTTTTAATTTTGGGGGAGGCTTGAAGATATTTACTTCCTTGTAAGCCCAGCAGTGTATTAAAAATATATTTCTTGGGGCACCTGACTGGTCAGTAGAGCATGTGACTGTTTGTTTGTTTGTTTTTAGCATGTGACTCTTGATCTCAGGGTTGTGAGTTCAAGCCCCACCGTTGGAGGTACAGATTGTTTTTTTTTATAAAAGTATTTGCTTTTATTTATTCGTTTAAAGATTTTATTGATTTGAGAGAGAGAGAGCGAGAGAGCGCAAGCCGGAGGGAGGAGCACGCTTCCCGCCGAGCAGAGAGCCTGACGCAGCCCATCCCAGCACCTGAGCCAAAGGCAGACACTTAACCGACTGAGCCACCCAGGTGCCCCCAGATTACTTTAAAAAAACCAAAAATGTGTTTCTTGTAATTTGCCCAGAACCTAGGGGTAGCCGAAAGGCCTCTTCAAGGATCTGGCATACTCTATTGCCAGCAAGGCTCTGCGTGTGACGAGCAGGGTCAGGACTCAGATGTGCCCAAAGATCGTGGCTCCGGGTTCAGGCTCATTCCGTGGCCTTGAGCAGAGCGCGGTGTGTGGCTGGCTCAGATCCCACAGGAGTTCTTGGGGTTTTCCGATCGTCTGCGCCCAGTCAGACAGGAGCCTGGCCGGCCGCCCAGGGCCCAAGGCTACCTTCCCCTGGTCTGAGGCCGCCTTCCTTCCCCTCCTGCCCGAGGCTGGGCAGGCTCTGGCCAGGCTTCGGAGATGAGGGCTCTCCTGAGGATCCGCCTGGCCCCAGTGTCATCAAAACAACAGCTGGGCCTGGTGGGGGGGAGGCCTTGGTGGGGAGCTCAGCTGCCGGAGCCTCAGGGGTCTCTAAGGTGTGTCCCAACTTCCCAGGCCTGCCCCGGGGGGGGGGGGCCCTGCGTGGCCTCCGGCTGACCCCAGGGATGAGCTGCCTCAGCCCCAGCCCCGCCCCACCCACCCACAAAAGGAGCACCTGCGGGGCCGCCATGGGGGGTAACGGAAGGGGCCGAGTGGTCCGCTTTCAGAGGGCCGGTCGGGAAGGCCGAGGGCCGAGGCACAGGGTTACTGGTGGGGCAGGCACAAATCTCTACTTCGGGCAATGAATGCTTTTTTCCCAGGTGCCCTGCCCTGTAAGTGTGCCTGGTCATGGGGGTCTCCACGGTGCGTGTGTGTGCGTGTGTGTAGATGTGCATGCATCCCTCTGTCTGCTTCCCCAACACCCCAGGCAGAGACATTGTCCCAACCCCACGGATGGGGAGATAGATGAGGCTCTGTCGGGTTCCTTGACCTGCCCCAGGTCATTTACTCATTCAGAGTGTTTCCTGGGATGGGTGCTCAGGGGTCTGCAGGCACAGCCTCAGATCCTGGGGGCAGCTAGCAGGGGTCCGAGAGATTTGGCCAGTTCTTCCCTCAGGGCTGAGTTCCTCCCTCCGGCCCGCTGGGCCCCACCCTGACCTATGGGGAGCCCCCCCCAGGTGCTGGCACTGGTCTATCCCTCCCCAGTCCACTTACCAATCCAAACTGGCCTGGACCCTGCCTGGGCTGCGGCTGGTTCAGTGATCAGCTGCCTGTGGCAGAAGTTTCCAGCAGGGGGAACCAAAGCTGGGGTCCCACCTCAGAAGGGGCCCACTATTCACGTCTCTACAGGCCAGGAACTCGGGAGTCTGGATGCCGGCCTTCCTTTCCGCCCGCCGACCCTGGGCCTCCTGACCGTCCCGACACACCGGCCAGCTGCCTCCCCAGGGTCTCGGCAATTCCTGCAGCTCGTGCCCGCCCGGTCTGGCACGGCCCCACCCTTGTCAGGGAAAATAAGTAGGCACGCATCTTGGCAGGCACACGCCTGCTTGCCCCCCATCCAGCCTGGCAGCCCTCGGAGGACAGGTCTGCGTGTCCCCAGAGCAGAATCTGGCATCCCTGGCCCCCACGGAGACCTGCTGGGATGAAGGCAGGCAGGGTGGCACCCGCCCCTCACCCGGGCCGCCCGCCCTGCTGTTGCCAGCTCTGGGACCACAGAGGGCAGGCCTGGGCTCCTGGGCTGTGAGAGGACAGACCTCCAGGCCCTTAGGTGCTGGCACATCCCTGACCACAAACATTCAGGTGGAGTCTAGAAGGATGTGTGGGTGCGGCAGCTGGGTGGGGGGGCCTCTGGGCCCTGCTGCTCCGGCCTCCCTCCCTCTGCCCCCGTTCCCGTTGTGGGGTGGGTTCTGGGGGCCTCGGGCTTGCCCCACACCCCGCCTCAGGACCACAGCAAGCCCTGTTCCTGTTTCTGTGTCCCCCAGTGTGTGCATATGTGAGGTACAAACACGTAAAAAACAGGCAGAGGGCACCCCACTGGGGAGGGTGGGGACACACACTGCTCTGCCCCTCAGGCCCAGAGGCCCTCGGCTGGGGTCAGAGGCCCCGGCAGCTGCCCTTTTCCCTATGGTCAACATGACCACAGCGAGCTGGGGACAAAAGGCCCTTCTTCTCCACAGAGGCCTGGACTGTGCGGAGGAGGAGTGTTCCCGTGGGCCCTGGGGGGGGCAGGGCCTTCAGAGAGCAGTGTCCCCGGGTTTCACAGAACCCCCTCCACCTGCCTGTGGAGCAGCAAGTGGGGTGGGCCGGTGCCGGGAAGTGCTCCGGGACTCTCGGCCGGGGCCAAGGCTGGGGCTGGGCCTGGGGGAGGGAGAGGGCGGGCGGGCAGGGCCTTCTGTGTTCTGGCTGCTCAGCCCTTCTCAGCCCCTCTGGCCTCCCAGCCTGTCTTTCTTCTGAGAGGTGGTTTCCGGATAATTATATTTGTGCTTCCTCTGGCGTTTGCCTCCAGCCCAGCCCTGACCCCGACTATGACACTCCTGGCCGACCTCCACGCTCCCTGGGGACCCTCCATCTGCCCGAGTCTCCCGGGGGGCAGTGCAGGACGCTGGAGTGAGACTTGCCGTGGTGCTGGCGGCAGGAGAGCCTCAGGGCCGAGCAGGGGGCCGGGGGGCCAGAGCGGACCACACTGCGGGGGTCGGGGGGCTCTCCCAGGGGTCAGGTGAGAGCTCAGCTCAGCGTGAGCAGCAGGGGTGACTGAGCAGAGCTGAGGAAGAACTGTACCAGGGCTGGTGGCCGGGCTCAGCCAAGTCTGGGCAGAGGCCCTGGCAGACGAGTACTAAGACTGGGCCTCTCATCCTTTCTCCCTCCGATCGAGAGGCTGCAGGGAGGAGGGCGGCTGCTTCCTCGAGGGCCTGAGTCATGGCCAAGAAGACCCGCTCAGTTTTTCCAGAAGGGACGGAAACTTCCCTGTCGGCCCGGCAGCACAGGCCGAAGTGGAACTGGGGCCTGCCTGCCGCACGGGAGTTGGGGGCCAAGCTGGGGAGCTCCCGCCTTGCCCCAGGGCCGTCCGCCACAGCCCAGCGCCCCGCCTCTGGCCGGGGGTGCCCAGCGAGACGGGGGTGCCCAGCGAGACGGAGGATGAACCAAGAAGGGTTTGCACATGTTTACCTGGGTGCCTCCACCCCAGGGTCCCGGGGGTCGGCTCCGGGCGGGAGCCCCAGCCTCCAGCTGCTTCTGCCTGGCCATGGCCTCTACTCACTGGCCCCGGTCAGCCTTGTGTGCTTCGGGGCTGGGGGCCAGACAAGGCCCCCCTGGGAGGCACACCCGGGACTTCAGGGGCCCAACCCCGTTGCCCCCCCGCCCCCCAACAACGGGGCCCAGGCGGAAGCACCAGGACGTTTCTGGTCCCAGCAGAGGCCTGAGGTCTGTGGAGCTGAGCCAGCACCACCCCTGCCAAGACTCCCTTCAAGGGGGTGGGGGCGGCGGGGACACAGTTCTCGCTTGTTCCTGCCCCGGCTCCTCCAGCCTGGCTGAGCTACTTCCTTTTTTAGGCAAAGTTGGAGCTCCGGCCTGTCTCACAGAGTGTCCCACCTGCCATAAAGGGAGGAAGGAAAACCATTGAGTCCCTTCCGTCCGTGCTGCTGAGCACCCTCCTGGGGAGGGGGGAAGGGAGGGGACATCCTGGCAGAGGCACCCCTGTCACCGCGCACTGGGGGACCTGTGCCCACCCGGCTCCGCAGAGCAGTGGCTGGGAGAAGGCGGTGGGCTTCCTAGTGAGAGACCTTGGGGTGCCTGGGTGGCTCAGTGGGTTAAGCGTCTGCCTTCGGCTCAGGTCACAATGGCAGCGTCCTGGGATCGGGCCCCACATCGGGCTCCCTGCTCAGCAGGAAGCCTGCTTCTCCCGCTCCCACTCCTCCTGCTTGTGTTCCCTCTCCCGCTGTCTCTCTCTGTCAAATAAATAAAATCTTAAAAAAAAAGAAAAGTAGTGAGAGACCTCATTTGGACCCTCAACACCTGCCCAAGGGGAGGCCATCTGCCCCAAGGTCTGAGTGGCCTCAGAATGCCCCCTGCCGTCAGCCCCCCCCCCCATGCTAATGGGTCCCTCCAGAGGGCCGGGGGCCTGCCCTGGGTCCTGGAGTTGGATCCCGGGTCAAGCCCTGGGCCCCTCATTGGGCAGGCTACTTGGGGACAACAATAGTTCCAGCACGGTCCCACTGGACGGGTCCGAACCAGCCATTCCCAGCTCCTGCGCCTCTTCTCCCGAGCAGCCAGGTAGGGTGGGGGGCTTTGTGCCCCTCAAGAAGCTCCCCTTCAGGCCCCTGCGCCCTCCCAATGCCCCGGTTCCTTTCTCAGTGATCAGCCCGCACCACCGGCCCCTCTCTCGGCCCTGCGGTAGAGGTGAGTCCAGGGCCCCGGCCTGGCCAGGGTGCCCTTGTTCGCGGTGTCACCCCCACCCCGTCGCACCCCTGGGCTTCCCTTGGGCCTCATTTCAGAGACTCAGCACTGGGGAGGTCCCGGGCCGTGGGCCGGGGGTGGTCAAGCCTGAGAGCTCCCTGCTCTGCTCCTGGCTGGGGGCAGGGGCCAGGGCGGACCCCCAAGCCTCCCGACCAGAAAGCAAGCTGCGGTGTCTGTGCCCGTGCACGCCCACGCGCGCGTGCCGCGGTCGCATCGCCGTGAGCGCCGCGTGCCGCTCCCCGCCCGGGTCTCTCTCCGCGTGCTCGCCTCCCGCCTCCCGGAGTCTGTGCGCCTCCGCACGCGGGGTGAGGGTGCACCGGGGGCGGGGCCTCGGGGCCGGGGCCTCCCGGGGGCGGGGCCGGGCCGGCCCGCGCGGCGGCGCGCCCTGCAGTCCCCGAGCGGGCGAGCGGCGAGCGGAGGCCGAGCGCGCCCCTTCGCGTCGCGCGCGATGCTGCCCTGGACGGCGCTCAGCCTGGCCCTGAGCCTGCGGCTGGCGCTGGCGCGGAGCGGCGCCGAACGTGGTGAGCGAGGCCGGCGGCGGGCTGGGCTCCAGCTCGGGCGGCGCCCCTACCCCCCGCCGCCTGCGCAGGGCAGTCTCTTTCCCTCCCGCCGCCGCGGGTCGGGACGGCCGCAGGGCACCCCCCCGCCTGCGGTGGGCGGGCCCAGATGCCCACGGCGGCTAGGCGGGCGCCAGATGTTGGGGGGCGGGTCTGGTAAGGGAGGGGGAGGTGTCTGTCGGGGAGGAGGTCCCTGCCTCAGTTTCCTTCTCCTGGGGATGACGCTTAGTAGAGGGATGGGACGGTAAGAGGGCTAGAGTCACCCCACCGGATCGGGGCCAACAAGCCGCAAGGCACAGAGCAGAATGGAGACACCCCAGCTCCTGTCTGCCCTTGGCCCAGTGGTGGAAGAGGTCCTTTTGCCCCCTGGGGTGCCGGGAGCAAGGCGAAGGCTTTGGAGGGGCTGGCGGGCCCTCAGGCTGCTGCAGCAGGTAACCTGCTTCCTGGGTCCAGAGGAGGGGTGACATCATCTGTAAGACTCCAGCCGGGCCCTCTGGGCTGTGGGAGGGGCCGTGATCATGCTCTGTCCCCCTCCTCTGTCCACCTCGGCCCCCAGGCTGCGCAGCTGCTTTGTGCCCCCCAGCCCCGACGACCAGTTGCTTTACCTGGAGGCTGGGCTGTGGGCCTGAAGCGAAGTCTGAGGAAACTCTCCCTGTGACCCTGTGATCCACCACACTCCTGGGGGCTGGGCCAGGGCCCTTGGCTCCAGCCTGCACAGAGTCGGCTGAGCAAAGGGAGGGCGGGGGGCTTCGAGGGGCTGGCTCTCCTTGAGCCCAGACAGCACCCCAGGTACGTGACCAGGGTGCAGAGCTCGAACTCCCTGAGACTGTGGGCCACTTTTTGGCTCAGGACCCCCCTCCCCCTTCCCCCAGGGGTGCCACTTTCAGGACCTTTGGGGGTGGGGCTGAGCAGGTTTTCAGGGCCTACTTGGGTAAGGGCAAGCTCCAGTTTAGGGAAAACTGACCCTGGGGGTTCTGCCCTGGCTGTGGGGCTGTCTGAGGGCCACCGCCCGGGGCTGAACCCTTCCCTCTCCCCCAGGCCCCCCAGCATCGGCCCCCCAGGGGGACCTGCTGTTTCTGTTGGACAGCTCGGCCAGCGTGTCTCATTATGAGTTTTCCCGAGTTCGGGAGTTTGTGGGGCAGCTGGCGGGCCTGCTGCCCCTGGGCCCTGGGGCTCTGCGTGCCAGCCTGGTGCATGTGGGCAGCCGCCCGTACACCGAGTTCCCCTTCGGCCAGCACAGCTCGGGTGAGGCTGTCCAGGACGCCATACGTGCTGCAGCCCAGCGCATGGGCGACACCAACACTGGCCTGGCGGTGGCTTACGCCAAGGAGCAGCTGTTCGCAGAGGTGGCAGGGGCCCGGCCAGGGGTGCCCAAGGTGCTGGTGTGGGTGACAGATGGCGGCTCCAGCGACCCCGTGGGGCCCCCCATGCAGGAGCTGAAGGACCTGGGTGTCACTGTCTTCATCGTCAGCACTGGCCGCGGCAACCTCCTGGAGCTGTCAGCTGCCGCCTCGGCCCCCCCCGAGAAGCACCTACACTTTGTGGATGTGGATGACCTGCACATCATTGCCCAGGAGCTGAGGGCATCCATTCTGGGTAGGTGGGAAGAGGCGAGGAACCCCGGAAGAGGTGCGGGGAGAGGAACTCGAGGGCCTGGAGCAGGGGCCAGCCTCCGGGGACAACACTTCGTAGGGGGGGTCAGCAGGGAGGCAGCTCACAAGGCTTCTCTGTGCATCTTCCAGGGCCGCGCTCCAGCTGGCCCTGTAGCTGCCCCACGGCACCTAACCCCCACTGCCTGGGGCTCCAGCGGGACAGAGGGTCAGGCCTGAGTAAACACCTGCAGGGGGCGTTCTCTGCTGACGGGCCCACCCCAGAGTGGAGGGCCTGGAGGGGGCCGAGCGACCAAGGGGCTGCATGTGGTGGGATGTGGTTAAATGGAGAGGAAGAGGGAGGGCCCAAGCCTGAGAACTCAGCAGATGGACAGCATGGGCTCCTGTACCATGCCTGGGGGTGAGCGAGCCGGGTCGGGATGGGCTAGGGTTGCACCGAGCGCGGGTCCTAGCACCCTCGGGGGAGGGGCGGTCACAGAGGAGTGTGAGTGGGTTTGCGCCGATGGTGGTTTGCCGGTTTGCTAGAGAGGAGGCTGGACCAGGGAGGGCCCACTGCAGGGGCTAGCAGCTCCCCACCAACTTCCTTATAGACCACCCCCCATCCTCCACCCCCAGCCAAACCTCAGGGTGGGAGGGGCTGGAGAGGAAGGGCCTGATTACTGGCTCAGCCGGCTCTATCCACTGAAAAATGCCACTAACCCCAGGATTCTTCCTGAGCCTCCGCCTGTGGGTTAATCATCCACCAAAAACTGAAAGGGGTTGGACTGTGGATTGCAGAAGCGTAGAGAGTCCTTTCAGAGGTTTCCCCCAGGGACACCTGGATGCTGGTCATCCTGAGTCAGCCACTGTGGCTGAGCCTGGAGGGAAGAGCAGAAGGAAAGGCAAGCAGCCGGACAGGAAGAGCCCAAGGCTGCAGGGCAGTGAGGCAGTAGGGTGGGGGCTCCAGGGGTGGGGTGGGGTCCGAAATGGGGGACGGGCAGGACAATGAGTGCCAGGCTGACAGCTGGAACGCCCAGCGTTAAATGAGGAAGCATGAGGACCCCAGTGGGCATAACCCCGCCCAGACATTTAGCGACCTTACCTGCTCGCATGGTCACTCAGATGGCCATGTGGTGTCACAGGCTGAGGAGTAATGCACATTTGGGGGTCCCAGCTGGAGCTCCCATCCTGAAACCTGAGGCGGGGGGTACTCCGACCCCACGCCCAGCTACTCCTGGACTTGTCACGCCATCCCTTCTGGGGATGTCCCCTCACCCGTGGCCTCCCATCTTCTGGCTGCCCCCATGGCGCCCCTTTGCCTTGACTGTCCAGAGCTGACCCCACACTGTGCTGGCCACTGAGACCCGGGAGGGGGGCTGGCCCTCTGTTCTCAGACACCACCTTCGAGGGGCCCCGTTCAGGCCACTGGAGTGGTGGCAAGTGGCCACTATGGCGCCTCACCTGTCGGGGCTTGCAGCTGAGCGCCTGATCCGGCCCTGCCCTGGCTCATGTGTCATTAGCACCGCTGGGGTGGCGGAGCCTGGGCTGTCCCCCGACATCTCCCTGTCGGGTCCTCCCTGAGTCAGCAGTCAGGGCCCCCGGCTGGAAGAGAGGAGACCTGACCCCTGCACCCCCCGCAGACGCGATGCGGCCACAGCAGCTCCGCGCCTCTGAGGTCACCTCCAGCGGCTTCCGCCTGGCCTGGCCGCCCCTGCTGACCGCAGACTCTGGCTACTACGTGTTGGAGCTGGCGCCCAGCGCTGACCCGGGGACCGTGCGTCGCCAGCAGCTGCCGGGGAACGCCACGGGCTGGGCCTGGACCAACCTCGACCCCGACACCGACTACGAAGTGGCGCTGGTGCCCGAGTCCAACGTGCACCTCGTGAGGCCGCAGCACCTCCGGGTGCACACGCTGCCGGGTGAGCGGGCCACGGAGGGCGGGCCGGGCGGGGCGAGGGCCAGGGGAGGGGCCGAGGGGGCGGGGCCCAGGAGGGTCGAGGGGCGGGGACAAAGCCGGGCCCCGCCCCCCGCTCACGCGCGCCCGCCTCCCCCCCCCAACAGAGGAGGCCGGGCCGGAGCGCATCGTCATCTCGCACACCCGGCCGCGCAGCCTGCGCGTGAGCTGGGCCCCGGCGCTGGGCCCTGCCGCCGTGCTCGGCTACCACGTGCTGTACGGGCCGCTGCCGGGCGACGCGGCGCAGCGCGTGGAGGTGCCCGCGGGCCGCAACAGCACCACGCTGCAGGGCCTGGCGCCCGGCACCGCCTACCTGGTGACCGTGACGGCCGCCTTCCGCTCGGGCCGCGAGAGGGCGCTGTCGGCCAAGGCCTGCACGCCCGACGGCGAGCGCAGCCGCGCCCCGCGCCCGCAGCCGCCGGGGGCCGCGGGCCGGGAGCCGTGAGCCGGGAGCCCGCCGCCCCGCCCACCCGAGGGCCCCCTTCTCCCCAGCCCGGCGGGGGAGGCGCGCGCCGCCGAAACCTGGGCCGTGCCCCGCGGCGACTCCGCCCGGAACCCCCCTGCCCCCCCAGAACTGTCCTGCGGCGGCGGAGGGCTCCCGGCTCGGGCGTCCGCCTTCCAGGACGGGGGCCTCGCCTGGCGCCCCGGCCTGACCCTCTGCTGCCGCTGTGGCAGCAGCTTTTGCCATCGCGACCCCCTGCCCTGCCCGGGCCCAGAGCTGGGCGCGCGGTGCTGTCCTTTGGGCAGGAATTAGCAGGAAGGTGGACAGGGAGTCACAGGACTGGCCTTGAGCCCAGGACAGGAGGCAGCTGAGCGGAGCGGCTGGACCTGTCACTTGCGTGAAGGACCAGCCCCTCTGGGGGCAAGGGCTGGCATCGGTTTGAGAGGGCTTGGTCCCGTCGGCTGCTCTGAGTCCCCGCGGGCACTCGGGTCCTAGATGTTGGTAGAAGGTGGATGGGGAAGGGCAGGAGCTGGCTCTGGCTGGGTTCCAAAGGCTTCCCGCAGGGGACAGGATCAGGGAAAGGGCAGGGGGTTGTGGCGGCAGGTTGATGGTGCGGTCAGCAGCTGGGGGAGCAGAAAGCTGGGCTTTACCAGGGTGTTCAGTTGGCCTGTGGGGTAGTGCCTGCTGGGGACAATGGCCCTGCCTTCCTGCCCAGGACCCCAATGGGTCCAGCTACAACCACAGAGATGCACACAGCACCTTCCTGAAGGAACAGGACCCTGGAGACCGGAGGGCTCCTTGCCCCTGCAAGCCCCAAGACTAAAGCACTCACAGGGAGCCTCTCCTGCGCCTGGGTGGGGAGCTTCCATGCCTGGGCGGGGACAAACAAGGGTCTCCGGGGGGGGGGATCACCCCAGCGATTCTCTACAGCATCTTCTGACCCCACCTGCTGTCACTACTACTCTACCGGGGCCATCAGACAAGTCCTAAGGGCAGGAGCCGCTGTCCCTCAGCCCCACCAAGGCATGTACTCCTGTCTACACCAACTCCGTGCTCACATTGCCTCTTCCCCACTAACATCCCAGTCTTTAAAATACAGTAAACTAGATATAAACTGAGCTCTGCAGTCTCCTTAGAGTGCTTTATTCCGTCCCAACACTCCAGCCCTCGAAGGGCTCCAGACGGAAGGCCAAGTGTTTTGTGGCTGGTGCTGGGGAAGAGGAGGGGAGCCGAGCCCCTCCTGGTGCTGAGGCTCGGAGCACCCGGACATCTGCACCTCCTCCTCAGAGGGCCTGGCTGTTTCTGCGGGTGGGACCGCGCGGTTTGGAGCAGTGTGGCTGAAGGTAGGGAGGGGACCTGGCTGTGCAGGGCTGTCCCCACCACAGCCTTCAGTCTAGGGGTGGGGCTGCGGCGCCCTCTGCTGGCAAGACCACTCCCTCAGCAGCAGTTTGACTCCGCCGCGGCCTGCTAGACTAACCCAAGCAAACTGCAGCCTTTAGAGAGGTGGTCTCCCAATCCCTGACAATCTTCTCAGTTTGCCCACTTGGGCTCAGTAGGCATGGGTTCGGGGGCAGCCTTCCATCCAGCTGCCTGACACCATTTCTCAAGGACCAGACTCCCAAGAATCGAATGGCTCCCCAAGCACCTAGGGCCTGCACCACGCCCGTCTATGTACTGAATGTTCGTGGGGGCCAGCTGTGCTCGAGCCCACGGTGTGGCTATGCGACAGTGGCATGGGAGACAAAGGGCTCCTGCCCTTCCTGTGTGACCAGAGCAGGAAGAGTGGGCAGGGGTCTAAGGTGGTGGGTCCAGTATCCCCTGGTAGTGCCAGGCCAGGCCAGACCTAGTCAGAGGGGAGGGAAGCACTGCTGACTGGGTGTTGGGTTTCTCCTACGTTGGGTTTCTCCACAACCCCCGGGGGAATCAGGCCCAGGGAGGCCAAGTGGCACCGTGTGGTCCGTGTGCCACTGCAGGCCCCTTACGCCCGGACCAGTGGTTAGTAGGCAATGCGGTCGGCTCGCCCCTCCCAAGGCCGGTGGATGTGAACAACGAGGTCCTAGGCAGCGTCGACCAGAGAGGGAAGCCTTCCCCTGGCCTGATCAGAACTCCCCACACGCAGGCTGGTGTGCCCCACCCTGATGCCCCAGGTGCCTGTAAGTCCAAGCCCACGGGGCCCCTGGAAAGGTCCCCCTTCCACACTGAGCCTCTTGGTCCAGCCTGCGGAGCGCTGTGCAGGCGACAAGAGACAAAGCAGAACACTGGCAGGTGCTCTCCTAATAGCTGTCATGCCCCTGTGACAGATGAGCTCCTTCCCCAAACACGCCTGCAAGCCCAAGCGAGGGCAGAGTGGCCAAAGACACACGGCCCTGCCCCCTGGAAGAGGCTCCAGCTTCAGCTCCTCACTGCCGGACGCGGAGGGCCCGGAAAGGAGCCCCCACTTCCGTGCCGAGGAACACCTCTCCTGGAAGCCCTCACCTTGGGAGCGTTGTCCTTCGTACCGTTCCAGGCAACTTTTAATTTTTTTTATTTTAATAAGATTTCTTTATTTGAGAGAGCGAGAGAGCACGTGCACAGGGTGGGGAGAGGCAGAGGGAGAGGGAGAATCTCCAGCAGATTCCATGCTGAGCACAGAGCCAGATGGGGGGGGCTCCATCCCACGAGCCGGAGGTCACGACCTGAGCCGAAATCAAGAGTCAGACCCTCGACTGACTGAGCCCCCCAGGCAACTCTTAAAGGTTGGTGAGTCTGGGCCATGTCTGGGAACAGCCTCCAGGAAACAGTTTTGTCCTGGTCCCCCCCCCCCCCCCAGCAGGCCCTGTCTCCTTGACCTACTAGGTCTGGGCCAAGGCTGCCACCTGCGGGGACTAGTACATGTCACTTCGTGCAAAGCGATACATAGAACTATGAGCCTCTGATGTAGACGTGAAAATCAGAACAGGCTACGCTGTGGTTGCTTCCGGTTAAGACAAGGAAAGTGAGCGGTGTCTCGTGCCGAAGGCAAGGGCCCACTCACAGCCCCTCAGAGAACACATCTTCCTCAGTGGCCAGGCTTCCAAGGACTTTGCTCCCGAGGTCTGTCCAGATGGTGCATCTGACCCTGCTTTCGTTGTGAGAAGGGCAGGCCACAACGTCTCCTGCCGGCAGGGCGGGGGCCTGTGCTAAGGACTCCCCACCCCAGGTGCCCGTGGGGGTGTCCGGGCTGTGCTGACCTTCTGCGAGGTGGATCTGCAGGGGAGAGAACAGCCAGCCAGGGCATCTGCTTACCTGAAAGCATACCCTACTGGGGAAGACAACACTGGAGGGGGCAGTGAGCTCCGGGCTCAGTCCCGAGTCACTCTCCAGTCCTGGGCCCAAGGCAGCACGTCTGAGGGCTCAGCACTAGAACCCTTCATTCCCTCTTCTGACCCTCTGGAGGCACACGCAAGAGCTGCAGGAGCCCTGTGATCTGGGAGCCCTGCTTTGGTGGCGAGGATGGGGACCAGCACCCCAGAGCCCCATTTGGGGGGCTCAGTCCTGGGAGGGCCGGGCTGGAGTCTGTCCGGTGGGGGTGGGCGTGAGGTGCGCGTGGGTTCGGGCGACTGCGAGCGACACCAGAACCAGCGGGTCCTTTTGGAAGCTGGAGAGAAAGAACAGAAAAGGGACCAGCATTTCCTCTTCTTAATCCAGCAGAGCCCTGCCAGGGGTGCTGTGGGAGGTCTAGTTTGTGGCTAATCCATAAAAACCTTCATGGCCACTGGTGTGGGGCGGGGGGTGGCATCTGGCTGGGAAACTCATTTGGCTTTCTCTTCAGGGTGAAAGATCACAGAATTATCTTTAAACCCCCCCCCCCATTTTTATTCAGGCTTAAAGTTGTTTTCAGTCTAGTGGGGACAACTCCGTATAATTCTGGGAACTAACCAATTCTATCAAGGAAAGACTAGAGGGGCAGCTTGGATGTTGGCCCCGGAAGCGAACTTTGCTAGCTTCGGGCACTGTGGGTTCTAGAGCAATGCTGGCTCTGCCCACCCTTCTCTCCCTCTGCCCCAGGCGGGGTCAGCCCGGCCCTGTGTCCCGGAACCAGGCACGTGGCCTTTGGAGGTGCCCCCGCAGCCAGGACCCCTCCTCCGGCAAGGGAGCTCTCTTGTGGGACTCTGGGGGGGCCTGCTCTGCATTTCCACACTTCTGGGGTTGAGATCGGCCTCCCTCCCGTTGTGAGCCGGATCGTACGAGCAGGGACCACCGGGCTTTGCGGAGATACCTAAGAGGCCGGGGACAGCATGTCCTCCAGACGGCGCTTGAACCTCATGCGGCTGCAGGACACTGGCAGGGCCCGCGTTCCTACCCTTCGAGCGTCGCATTAAGCGCCGCCTCTGTGCGCGAGCACCCAGACCCACTGAGCGCGGCCTCAAGCCTCCAGGGGCCCCGGCATCCCCGCGCCCGGTCGGGCGGACGCCCCCTCGCGGATCAGCCGCTTTCGGCAGGCTCTCCCTCCGGCGGCCGCTCCCTCCGTCCGGGGCCTACCGCCCTGTCTCTGCGACCTCGTGTACCAAGGACGCCGCCTCGGCTCCCCGGCACCGGCACCTCCGTCCGCCTCGTCGGATTCTGCGGGAGCCCACCGCCGCGGGACACAGAGCTGACGTATAACCGGGAACTGACGTAAACCAGGGCGCGCATGCACCCAACTCGTCGATTTTGTCCCAGATCGGTCCCCGTCACTAGGCGCTTCGGCCCGCCTCTCGACGGCCCGCCCCCAGGGCAAGTTTGGGCACTCCGGGCGAGGACGCCGGTGACGTCACGGAACCCGCGGCCAATCCTAAGGCTGCACGATACATGTCCCTCATGCGCTGCCGTCGCCTGGGAGGAAGAGGCGTTGTCGCGCCTGCGCAGGACCTCTGACCCCCCCCCGGCTCGCGGCGCGTGGAGACTGCTCCGATCCGCGCGCTTCAGCTCGGCTTCGGCTCCGGCGGCTGCGGCGCCGCGCGGCGGTCTCGCGCCATGTCGTGGCTCTTCGGGATCAAGGGCCCCAAGGGCGAAGGCGCGGGGCCGCCGCTGTCTCTGCCGCCCGCTCAGCCTGGGGCCGAGGGCGGCGGGGACCGCGGCGCGGGGGATCGGCCGGCGCCCAAGGACAAATGGAGCAACTTTGACCCCACGGGCCTGGAGCGCGCAGCCAAGGCGGCGCGAGAGCTGGAGCATTCGCGTGAGTGCGGCGGCGAGGGTGGGGACGGGGCTGGGGTGACCCTGGGTACGCCTGGTCCTAGGGCGCATTCGGCTCCTTAGCCGTCTGAGTGGAAGGTGGCTGGCTGCAGGCCCACTTGCCAAGTGAAGAAGGTGCTCTACAGGAATAAACCTGGCCAGAGCCACTTTGCATGCGGGGACGTTGGGGTTACCAGCACCCCTGACACCTTCCAAGCTGTCCTGCGTCCTTCAGTAAGGAAACTGGGGCAGATCGAACTTTCAGAGCTCACAGGGAGCAGGTGCCAGGGCTGGAGCCTGGTCTTCAGTTACTGCACTTCCTGCTGCCTCCACGGGGCCAAAGCATTGGCCAGATCCCGTCCGTGTGTGGTGCTGTTAACAATTTTCCACTTGAGAAGGGACGTACAGTTGAGGGCCATTGGTTTTATGGGGAAAAAAAAGCAGATTTGTGTTTATTACTGGAAAGCATTAGCGTTCAGATAGGAGGGGTCGGTAATGCCGTGCAGGTCAGTCTGTCCTGGCCCCTCCTGGTAGCCTTCCTGACTCAGGGCCCTCAAGGCACCCTCATCATCGGCTGGACCTTCACTAAGCCTACGTCCTTTCCTCCCAACTTTCTTTTCTGCCATTGGCTTAATGATTTGTCCTAGGATGTAGTCTAAGTGTTTGATAACCTAGAGCGTAGAAGACACTGAAGAAATACTGATTGAAAGAACATAGTCGTTCTCAAATTATTGCTTAAGCAGAGATGCCCTTTTTTCAAAGGAAGCTGTATAAAGAAGCCATGTTATAAACAGGTGTAAAGGAGAGTCTATCTGTTTGAGGAGGGAGAGGCCTGGCACTTGATGGTTCAGTCCCTGCCCTTCCCCAGGGGGCTGCAAGAACATCCTGGTGCAAGGATGCCTGGCTCTCGGATCCCCAGAGGGACAGTAAAAACATTTGGATATTTGGGCCTGGGCTTAGGATGGCCTGTCTCCTTAGGCCTAGCTGGAACACCGTCCATCTCAGACTAGGTGTATTGAGTTTGCAAGGTAATTTCAGTTATCAGGTTGGGTCGAGAAACCCAGGTTGGACTGGGCATCAAGGCCCCTCAGATAATGACAGACCTTTTTTTTTTTTTTTAAGATTTTGTTTCTTTATTTGACATAGAGAGTGAGATCACAAGTAGGCAGAGAGGCGGGCAGAGAGAGGGGGAAGCAGGCTCCCGGCTGAGCAGAGAGCCCAATGCGGGGCTCCATCCCAGGACCCTGAGATCATGACCTGAGCTGAAGGCAGAGGCTTCAACCCCCTGAGCCACCCAGGTGCCCCTAATGACAGACTTTTGATAGGTGACCCAATTTATTGTTAAAGCCTTGGGGGGGGGCACCTTACTGCTCCAACTCCTGTGACATTTCATCCACTCAATCATGGAGAGAATTTCAGACTTTTCCCACTTTTGGAAGCTGAAGCCTACTATCCTCAAACCCTTGCAGTTATAGGGGCTTTTGTGAATAGCCTTGAGTGTGCCTGAGGGGAGGCAGCTAAGGAGCCTCTCTTCCTCATCTGATCATGCCTCCGAATGCTCCCATGTCTCTGGTATCAGCTGCCCCAGAGCTCCTCCCCTAGAATATTCTTCACCTGAATCCCCAGGGGCCACTGTCTGGAGGTATGGTCCCCCATCAGTCTCTACATCCAGTGATTTTTTTTTTTTAAGATATGATTATTTATTTGACAGAGAGAGCAAGAGAGCACAAGCAGGGGGAGCAGTAGAGGGAGAGAGAGAAGCAGGCTCCCCGCTGAGCAGAGAGCCCGATGTGGGGCTCGATCCCAGGACCCTTAGAATCATGACTTGAGCTGAAGGCAGACGCTTAACCAACTGAGCCACCCAGGTGCCCTACATCCAGTGATTCTGTTCTAAGTGTGGGATCTACTTCATTTAATTAAAAAAAAATTTTTTTTTTCCTTTTTAAGTAATGTCTGCACCCAGTGTGGCGCTCAGACTCACAACCCCAAGATCAAGAGTTGCATGCTCCTCCGGCTGAGCCGGCCAGGTGCCCCTCCACCTCATTTTGTCCCTGCCAGCCTTCCTGACCTAACCGCTGCTCAGTGGGAGAGGTTTTGCCCTCGTGTTCCGCCCTCTTCCTGTCCCCAGGCCGTTCTTCCCAGGGTGCCTCTTGCCTCTCTGCTCAACAGCCCCTCTCCAAAACCTGTCTCATTGGTACTCCCAGCTCTCGGGCCACAGCGCCTGCCTGGTCGGGCTGAGCATGTTCGTTGACCTCACTGCTGTCGCCGAGCAAACCAAGATCCCCTCAGCCGCTCCTTGTGGTATGACCAGCTGCCCTGTGCTTTGGGCCCAGCCCGATGCTCCTTCATCGCCTAGGTCTCTAGGCCTTCCTTGGAGGCCAGAGCCGCGAGTTCACACCCATGGAAGTGGGTGTGTAAAGGAGTCCCTTGCCTGTAGGAGGCGCTACGTGAGCACTTTGGGACGCACAGCTCCTTTTACAGGATGATTTCGTGGTGGTTCTTGGTCATTGGTAGTGTTGAAATCGTAGCTTGTGATGAGTGGGGCGTGTGCCCGGCCCTGTGCTGAGGTTACTTGCTCTCTCCTTTCCCTCTTTAGGGAGTCAGTGGCTGAGGGATCTCTGATTGCCCCGTTTTCAGGTGAGGTTAACCTGGCTGGCCAAAGGTCATGCTGTGAGTAGAAAGGGCGGCTGGGGACGTGGTGTCCGCGTTGGTGGCCTGAGGCTCCCATGTTCCTGTCCGCTGCGCCAGGATGAGCACTGTTGTGGTCTCACGCGCTCCTGCTCAGGTCTCGTTCACGTTAAAGGGGGTTCTGGGGTGTGTTCAAGCCTTGGCTTTGTGGCTTCCCAAATTTACGGTGCAGGACATGGGACCCTGGTGCCTTTGTCCCCCGGAGTCCTGTGCCTCCGATCGCCAGACGCCCAGGAAGAGCCTTGCAGTGAAGGGCGGGAGGCTGTGTCAGCCGGATCCGGACTGGCTCGGCAGGTCCTTCCCAGGTGCAGGCACTGTGTCCTTGTCACCCCCCTGCCCTAGCGGACCCTCCAGACACGGCAGCTTCCACCACATCCGTGTCAGCCTGTGCGGGCGCTCACAGCCCTGCGCACAGAAGTCTGCGCTAGTTAAGGATGTCTTTGCTGCAGTTTGGGGGTGATGGGCACTGGGTTCTGCAGCGTACTTTGAAGGCTTCAAAAAGCAAAATCATGGGGCTGTGTTGGAAGGATAGATGTTTGCTACACAAAGGGAGAAAACTAGGTGCATTGTTTCGTCAGGGAGCTGGGTTCCCAGGGGTTCCCAGTTACTTCCCACAGTGTTATGAATTAGAACATTTTTTATAGTAAAACCTCACGTATGGGAGAACTGTGTCATCACCGAAGTAGTTGAGAAGCTGGATACACGGGCTTTTTGACTAGGAGAGCACGAGAAGTTAGCTTTTTTTCCAGAACACCCAAGTATTGATGGATATGAATTCCACCTTATGAATAAAAAACACACATGGGGCGCCTAGGTGGCTCAGTCATTAAGGGTCTGACTTTGGCTCAGGTCATGATCGCAGGGTCCTCGGATCGAGTCCCATGTTGGGCTCCTTGCTCAGCGGGGAGGCTGCTTCTCCCTCTGCCTGCCACTCCCCCTGCTTGTGCGCACACACATGTGCACGCTCTCTCTCTCTCAGATAAATAAAATCTTAAAAAAATATATACGCAGAAGACACTTAGAACGTATGTGTCTGTAACATGAGGTCTGTGAAGAGCCATCACTCTGCGCATTGGCTTATTTCTAACTTGTTTACTTCCTGTTCATTGTACTACCCGCGCGTGTTTGATAGCAGCTTAATAATAATAGGTATTGGAGACTTGAGAGAAACGTACCTACCACAAAAAATAAGGTACTCTAGCCACAGGTTGCTTTTTGTTTAATCGGGACGTGACTGCCCTACTGACCCTCCTCTCAGCTAGCGTGGGGCAGCCTTTCTAAGAGCCCTCCGGGACGCGACAGCTGCTGGGGGGGAAGATCTTGTATGTGGGGCTTTCCGTTGGGGGTGGAGCACACATAGATGATGAGGAGGGGGCCGTGCCCTTGGAGGGAGGGGTCAGCAAGCAAGATCTCGGAATGAGGCTGGGCACGGGTGTGTTGCGGTCGAGGTGAGCCGTGGTCTCCCCGAAAGCCCGCCGGCACGCAGGAGCGCTTGCCTGGTGCGCCAGAGTCCCGACCCCCACTCTGTCCCTCTCCCCCCAGGACATGCCAAGGAGGCCCTGAGTCTCGCGCAGATGCAGGAGCAGACGCTGCAGCTGGAGCAGCAGTCCAAGCTCAAGGTGAGCAGCGGGCGAGCTGCCGGCCGAGGCAGCCTCACCCCTGTGGCGGAGGGAGGGCCTGGAAAGAGAAAGTGCATGTGGGCGGTGGGCCCCGGGCGGGTTCCTCAGGCATCTCTGTTCTTGGGTTTGCCTTCGTGCTTGTGGTTGAGAGGGAAACAGGAAGAGGCCAAAGACGCGCTGGGTTTGCGGCCCGAGTTCTTGCAGTAGAACCGCCTGGAAGGGCTGGTGTAGGCGAGGGCCATCTGGTCTCCCCAAGGCAGATTCTCACCTGGTTTCTCTGCATTCGGCAGGACCTTTATGCTGAGCACGTAGCAAGCATAGCAAAGGCACAGGCTCTGGCCTCCATCGTTGGCTGTTGTAAAGCGTAGTCCAAAAGTGAGCACGTGACCCAAGCCGCCACGGAAACAGTGTGGGGAAGGGAGTGACAGACATCCCAGGAGGTCTCCTGGGACGCCCTCACTCCTCTGGGGCCCAGCCCTGTCCGTTTTCCTGGCACTTCACTGCCTGTGGGGCTGGGTGGTCCTGGGCCTTGGTGCCCACGCGGCTGGGAGCCGACGGGCATGTGGGGTGCTGGTCCAGGCTGTGTTTTCCAGGGGCCCCCCCTGCCCAGCCCCTTTGGAGCCCACAGGGGAGAGGGTTGTTGAGGCCGTGAGCCCTGAGAGGGAGGCCCCACCAGCTCTGGGCTCGCAGCCACTGGAACATTCCGTAGGAGTACGAGGCCGCAGTGGAGCAGCTGAAGAGCGAGCAGATCCGCGCGCAGGCTGAGGAAAGGAGGAAGACTCTGAGTGAGGAGACGCGCCAGCACCAGGCTGTAAGGACCACGGGGCCGCGCAGGCACAGGGTGACCGGGGGGAGCGCTGCTGGGGCGCGCCGGGGCCCCAAAATTCAGTCTGGGTGTGTTGCCCGTCGAGGCTCTGGGATGACCGTGTGCAACATCGAGAGCCCATGGATCCGTCAGTGCTGAGCGTGACGGGGAGCGCGCGTGTCCCGAGCGTGGGTGCTCGTTAGCGGCAGGTAGGGGCGCGTGGCCTATCTGAGGGCCCAGCACCCAGGAAGGTCTGGGTTCAGATGTGCGTTTCAGGCCGTCCCCCAGCGTTTCCGGCGGAGCCGTGCTCACACTGCCCTCTTCCTCCCCAGAGGGCCCAGTACCAAGACAAGCTGGCTCGGCAGCGCTACGAGGACCAGCTGAAGCAGCAGGTGAGTGTGCTCCCCGAGAGCGCGAGCGGCTTCCGGGGCGCCGGGGGCCAGATTCAGCGCTGGGTCCCAGGGACGCGCACACACACGACACGCGGGCCTCCAGCCTCTGGCTGGGGTGAGGTTCTTCTGGGTGAGAACGTGGGAACCGGGCCGTGACAAGGTCATGGTAGGGGTGCTTTCCAAATGCTTGTACGTGTCAGGGCGTCACAAGGAAACTCAGCCATCGAAAAGAAAGAGACCTTACCATTTGCTGCGACTTGGGTGGAGCTGGAGCGTGTTACGTTAAGCGAAATAAGTCCTCCAGAGAAAGAACCTGATTTCATTCATGTGTGGAATTTAGGAAACAGAACAGATGAACATAAGGGAAGGGTGAAAAGCAAAGGAGGGAAGGAAAGAAACCGTAAGAGATTACTAAAGTTAGGGAAGAAACTGAGGGTCCCTGGAGGGAGGTGGGGCAGGAGGGGCGATGGGGATTAAGGAGGCACTTGTCGGGGCACCTGGGGGGCTCAGTCCTTAAGCGTCTGCCTTTGGCTCAGGTCATGATCCCAGGGGTCCTGGGATCGAGCTCCGCATTAGGCTTCCTGCTCGGTGGGGAGCCCGCTTCTCTGTCTCCCACTCCCCCTGCTTCTGCTCCCTCTCTTGCTGTGTCTCTCTCTGTCAAATAAATAAATAAAATCTTTAAAAAAAATTTTTTTCCCCCCAAAAGTAAATTTAACAGGGGAAGACAGTGCTTTGAGGACAGCTGTGAGTCTAGCCTGGGGTCCCCAGAGGTCTGTCCTGTGGCAGACCTGTGCTAGAGGCGTGGGGGTCAGACCAGCCCGTCAGGGGCCGTGGAGTGTGTAGGCCCCGGGCCGTCTTTTCCAGAGAGGTTTGGAGACCCCGGGACAGCAGAAGCGTCCCCATAGGCTGGAGCAGCTCAGCTCTTAGATTGTTGTTGTTGTTGTTTTTTAAAGATTTTATTTATTTATTTGACAGAGAGAGAGAGAGAGATCACAAGTAGGCAGAGAGGCAGGCAGAGAGAGAGGGGGAAGCAGGCTCCCTGCTGAGCAGAGAGCCCGATGCGGGGCTCGATCCCAGGACCCTGAGATCATGACCTGAGCCGAAGGCAGAGGCTTTAACCCACTGAGCCACCCAGGTGCCTTAGATTGTTTGTTGATCATTTTCTGATCTATTTTTTAAGGTTTTATTTGTTAATTTTAATGAGAGCAGGCGAGTGCGTGAGCAGGGTGGGGAGGCAGAGGGAGGAGGAGAGAGACAGGCAGGCTCCCTGCCGAGCGCAGAGCCCGACGCGGGGCTCCTTCCCGTGACCCTGAGATCATGACCTGAGCCGAAACCAAGAGTTGGACTTCGACCGATTGAGCGCCCAGACGCCCCAGTTAGTTTCCTAATTTTGAAAGCTTTTCCCTTTTCCCTCTGGCTTCTCAGCAACTTCTCAACGAGGAGAATTTACGGAAGCAGGAGGAGTCGGTGCAGAAGCAGGAGGCCATGCGGCGAGGTAGAGTTGGGCTTTTGGGGGCCGTGTCCTTGGAGCCGCCCCAGGCTCGAGAAAGGCTGCCGGGGAAAGCAGGCTGTAGGCACGGATGTACTTTGTTTCAGGCGCTTGGATCCCCGAGCAACATTTCAAGACTCTCGATAGGGCCTTCCAGGGGCTCTGCGTTCTCTGGTTGGGACTTTGTAGCAGAAGCTAGACAAGGCGGGCATTGGCCAGGGTCCGACGGGCATTGCCTCCCTCCCGGGAGGAGGGTTGCCTGGGCCTCAGTGGAAGGGTTAGGGGGTCGTGGCCCGAACGCCCTCTTCCCGCCATCTCCCTGGGCAGCCACCGTAGAACGGGAGATGGAATTGCGGCACAAGAACGAAATGCTGCGCGTGGAGGCGGAGGCCCGGGCGCGGGCCAAGGCTGAGCGCGAGAATGCTGACATCATTCGTGAGCAGATCCGCTTGAAGGCCGCTGAGCACCGCCAGACCATCCTGGAGTCCATCAGGTGAGGCCCCTGGCAGAGCCCTGCGCCCAATGTCTTCTGGCCCCTTTCCTGTGCCTGGAGGCCCTCGGTTGGTACATTGGCGGGAGGCGGCCTCTCAGCAGGTCCTCCTGCGTGCTGACCTTCAGGGCTGACCTTCGGCGCCCTTGCCCTTCTCTCCAGCCAGGGGCCTAGACCCCCGGTCACATCGCTGCTTCCTCTACAGGACAGCTGGCGCCCTGTTCGCTGAAGGATTCCGTGCCTTCGTGACAGACTGGGACAAAGTGACAACCACGGTAAACACCCCTGCCGCGTCTTCTGCTTGCGGCCTGTGTCAGGGTCGCTGCTGGGTCACGTCCCTGCCCCCTCCCAGCAGCGAAGGGTGCCCGGCACTCGGCGGTGGGAGGCGTGCCAGGCAGGGCCAAGGCGGAAGCGCTTGCCGCTGCTCTTCCCTCCCGCCCCCTTCCGTGAATCCCGGACGCGGCGCAGCCCCTGGCGGTGGGGCACGGGCAGCAGTTCGCTGTTGGCACTGGCGGCAGGCTTTTTAAGCTTCGGGCTGGAAGACGTGGGACGATCTAGAAGCTAGATCTGAAGCTAGAGCTCCAGTTTCCCTCTGCCTCAGAAGTGCTGCCCTTTGGGAAGTGTAACTGGAAATCTGCCTGGCAGCCTGGAGGGTGGGCCCAGCTAAAACTCCGGGGGCGCCGAGATGTGGCCGTGAAGCCCTTTAAAGCACGCTCCTGTGAGGGTTCCCACCCTCTAGCGGGAAGCGGAGGGCAGCCAATGAGGCCGCAGGACTCCAGGCCCTGGCTCTCAGGCCCTGTGGTCCGTGCCCGTGCCGCGCGGCCGCTCGGCACTCAGGGCAGAGGGGAGGGCGCCGGCCAGGACTGGTTCCCGAAGAGCCCCCAACTCCGCAGGGACTCCCTGCTGTCGGCATCGCGCCAGGCACTGCTCCGGGCCGCACAGGGGGACTCGGCACCTGCTCCCCTGGTAGTGAGGCCCTAACAAGTAGCCGCGCCGACCGGGAGCGTCCCCGCGCGCCCTGTTCCCGGCGTCCTGGCTTCCCCAGCCCTTTCTGCAAGTGCCCGGCTTTGGACGTAGTTCCAGCCGCATTCTGGGGACAGCGAGGGGCAGTGGGGGGGGTCAGGCTGTGCCTCAAGGAGAGCGGGGGTCAGACTGTCCGGGGAGGGCTGAGATGCCAGTTGAGGAACCCTGCAGCTAGTGAGACTGTTGCTGCTGCTTTTTTTTTTTTTTTTAAGAT
>CM052900.1:165299587-165333596 GCA_028534135.1 Potos flavus | reverse complement strand
AAGATTTTATTTATTTGACAGAGAGAGATCACAAGTAGGCAGAGAGGCAGGCAGAGAGAGAGGGGGAAGCAGGCTCCCCGCTGAGCAGAGGGCCCGATGCGGGGCTCGATCCCAGGACCCTGAGATCACGACCCGAGCCGAAGGCAGAGGCTTTAACCCACTGAGCTCCCCAGGCGCCCCTCCCTGGGGTGTTTTAAAGTGCATTAAGGGCATTCTGATTGCTCCTGTGGTCTGAGCACCCCGTGTACTCAGGTCTTTCGCGATCTTTCCAGCTGTTCTAAACGTGTGTTCGCTATCGAATCTGTAATGTCCGTCTTCGGTCTGGAAGCTTGGCCAGGGCCGTGTTGTGGGCTGGCAGTCGGTCCCGGCCTGCCCCCTGACAGAGCTCCTCGGCAGGGAATCGGGCCCAGGACAGGCTGAGCAGGACACGCCCCTCGGCCGTCTTTCCCATTGGGTCAGCTGCTCATGAGTCCAGCGTGTACCTTCCCAGCAAGCTGGGGAGACACACACGGGGGTGGTCGCTGGAGAACGCTGGGCGGCGTTGGAGGTTGCTGGATTCACGAGCTGCTGGCTACCTTGGGGCCAGCCCCGCCCCACCTACCCTGTCACAGGCCTCTTGGGCCCTTGTCCTTGTCACTGTCGTCCCCACCTGGTCTCTGGGAACCTTGCTTCCTCCTGCTGTGGCGAGGCTGTTTGTTTTGTAGGGAAGACGTTTCCGTTTTGTTTCCAGCTGTTGGCATACTTTCCAGGAACCTCTTGTAGCTCTTGGTCACGTGCCCCGTGATTGTGCTCCCACCACAGTGTTTGGTCTGTCTCCCGTGAGCCTCGGGGTCTCTGTCTCTCCACGGCTGGGGCTCCTGTCGCCTGGAAGCTTCCCTTGTCCCACTGGAGTGCATCCTCCGGTAGCTTTCTCAGAAAGCTTGCTATGATAAGCTTTTTGATATCTGGCCTGTCTGGAAATATCTGTGCTCACGTGAAATTGAGCTCCAGCTAGGACGCTGATGTGGGACCCTCGCGTCGCCTTGTGTGGGATGGGATGAGTGGAGGGCGCAGCGCCGACTGCTGACGGCACCGCGCGGGGTGGGTGGGCTCCACCTGCCGTCCCGCTCCCCCGCTCCAGGTGGCTGGGCTGACGCTGCTGGCCGTCGGAGTCTATTCTGCCAAGAACGCCACATCCGTTGCCGGACGGTACATCGAGGCCCGGCTGGGGAAGCCGTCCCTCGTGAGGGAGACGTCTCGGATCACGGTGCTAGAGGCCCTGAGGCACCCCGTGCAGGTAAGTGTGGGCCCGATCCTCACTGCAGCGGCGTGTCCTGCCCAGTTCTTTCTGGCGTTTCAGCCGAGTTGTGAACATGTGTCTTCATTTCCCCTCGTTACCCAAGTACCGTCCGTTCTCTCCGGCACCTTGGATTTGATTGTGGCTTTTTCCTTCTTGATGCTGTTCTGGGAGCCTGTCCACGTCAGCACCGGGAAGACCCTCACCCTCGTCCGCTCGGTCCCCTCTGTGGATTTGTTGATGTCAGTGCCCCCCGGGTGGACTTTGGGTTGTTTACAAAATCCCGGGGCTCCTGTGTGCCATCGTCCCGTGAGAGAAGTCGCTGGAAGTCTCATGCTGTGAGCTTCCTTCCTCGAGGGGAGCCAGGCTTCCTGCCCGGCCTCATGTCACTCCTGTTGCACGTCCTCCCACGGGCTGTGGCCAGATCTCCATAGCGTGATCACTGTGGGTAACTGAGAAAATAAAGATCCGTAAAGAATCTTTTTTTTTTATGTAAGATTTTGTTTATTTGAGGAAGAAAGAGCATGAGCTGGGGCGGGGGGGGTGTAGGAGCAGAGGGAGAGGCAGGCTCCCCACTGAGCAGGGAGCCTGACTCGGGGCTCGATCCCAGGAGCCTGGGATCACGACCCGAGCTGAAGGTAGACACTTGACTGAGTGCCCCCAGGCGCCCCCAAATCAGTAAAGAATCTGAAGGGGCTCCTGGGGGGCTCGGTCGGTTAAGCATTTGGCTCTTGATTTCACCGAAGCTCACGATCTCAGTGTGGTGGGATCGAGCCCCGTCGGGTTCCATGCCGCACATGTAAGTGGCCTGTCCCCATACCATGGGCAGCCTTGTGGGCCAGCCTCCTAGAGCGGAGCAGGGCCCAGTCACGTGTGGCCTGGAGTTCCGTGTGGCGGTCTAGCTGCTCCCAGCGCTCCATGCCTGAGTCGTGCCGCCGTGGGCTCTGCCGAGGAGTTTGACTGTCCCTGTGTTTTGTCCCCCGCCCCCCCCAGGTCAGCAGGCGGCTCCTCAGTAAGCCTCAGGACGCGCTGGAGGGCGTCGTCCTCAGTGTAAGTGCTGCTGCCATCCCGGGGCTGTGATAGGCTGTGGGGCGTGGGGCTGCTTCTCCTTCCTAAAGTAGAAGGCCTGGGCCGAGCTGCCTTTGGGGCCAGGGCGGGTGCTCGGGAGGAGCAGACTGGCGGCAGTGTCCCCCAACCTGCTGCGTCCCCGGCAGCCCAGCCTGGAAGCGCGGGTGCGGGACATCGCCATAGCGACGAGGAACACCAGGAAGAACCACAGCCTGTACAGGAACATTCTGATGTACGGGCCTCCTGGGACCGGCAAGACCCTGTTTGCCAAGGTGAGGGCGTGGGGCCGCGCAGCCGGGTGGGGGGCCGGGGGCAGAGGCTGCCACCGTGGCTGTCGGGCGGGCCGTGCAGGCGGCCTCCCCAGCAGTACCTGGTGGTGGGGGGCGAACTCAGTGCACGTGGGCTCTGAAGGGGAGGAGAGTAAACAGGCTTTGCCCGCCGCCCCTGCCCCTTTCTCGCCTAGAAACTCGCGCTGCACTCAGGCATGGACTATGCCATCATGACAGGCGGGGATGTGGCCCCCATGGGGCGGGACGGCGTGACGGCCATGCACAAGGTCTTCGACTGGGCCAGTACCAGCCGGCGAGGGTGAGCCGGGCCCCACCGGGATGATGCCCCGCGTGCGCGTGCTCGCCTGGCTTGGGTTCTTGGCGGCCCCGGAGTGCCCGCTGGGAGGGGGCGAGCCGGGAGGGCGGGGGTCAGTGACTTTCCCTGCAGCCCCTGTCCGTGGCTATGCACAAGGCTGGAAGAGGCCGGAATACTCTGTGGGTGGGAGTTCGAGGGGAAAATTCACCCCAAGGACAGACTGCTGGTGGCTTGTGCTCATCGTGGGAGTCTCTTGGTGCTTCTGTTTCTTAACACGTTGAAGATGAGAGGCCGCCAGCCCCGATACTTGATTTAGGGCCAAATTAGGAAGTTTGGCACCAAGCGGCCGCTTCCCCGCAGCACGGGCACTGGGCGTGGGGTCCCCGAGACAGTTCCGTCTGGGCGGCCCTCCCCCACCTCTCGTCCGTCCTCTCCCCGCCACAGCCTCCTGCTCTTTGTGGATGAAGCAGACGCCTTCCTCAGGAAGCGAGCGACCGTGAGTATTCTGGAAGCTTCCGTTTGGCCTGCTGCACCCGGCCGGCTGTAGGTGCGCCGTCAGGAGTGGGGTCCAGCGGCCGTGTTTGGGCTTCACGGGGAGGCCGCCGCTTGCTCACGACGAAGTCTCACCCAGACCCGCTCCTCACCTGCGCTTCCTTCATACATTTGGTCTGAAGGGCGGGAGTCGGTCCTGTGGCATCTTCAGCGGCTTCTCCGAAGCGAAGTCTCGAGGAGACCCCGTTGTGCGGGGCTCCCGGAGGGCTGGAGCGGGGCCTTTGTTTGCCCGGCCCGGCTGCCTCCCCTGACGGCAGGACTTTCTCTGCAGGAGAGGATCAGCGAGGACCTCCGGGCCACCCTGAACGCCTTCCTGCACCGGACCGGGCAGCATAGCAGCAAGTGAGGGCCGCCTGCCGGTGTGGAGCCCCTTCACGGGGGAAACTGAGGCTCCCACGGCTGCTGTGGGGCAGGGCCGATTGGGTGCAGGGGGGTCTCAGGAGAGCCGGGTGCCAGTCCTCGCCCATAGTTAATGCACTTGGCCTCGCGGGCTGCCCTCCAGTGGTGGGCTGTCCAGGTGCTCGGCCTCCGGCCAGCTGCCCTGGGGCATAGGTTGCTCTGGGAAGTGGCTCGCTTCTTCCGAATCCCCTAATCTTGCTCTCCTGCACTGTCGAGGGTTCCCGCTGGTCAGCAGGGGGCTCCTAGCCCTGCCAGTCAGCTGCGTGGCCACCCAGTCATATGCTTCCCCCTTGCCGGCCACGGCTACTGCCTGCAGAGACCCCTGCCCCTGCTCAGGCCCCCTGGGAGTCTGGGCCAGGTTCCTGCTGAGTTGCCCCTTCTGCTCAACCGGCTGGGCTACAGACCCTGCAGCTCAGGTTGGGGCGGGGCCGAGGGCTGCGTCAGCCCGTGGGGTCCCTGTTCCTCCACACAGTGAAGCTTAAATGGCCACGCCATCAGGCCGGGCCATCGGTCAGCAGAGAAGCGTTCGAGGGACGGGCAGGTGGCCGAGGACAATGCTGGGCTTTCCTGGGTTTTTCGGGTTAGAAAGGTGCCGAGTACGTTCTCCTAGAAAATTGTCCTGTGTGGGTTTAAGAGGCCCCCTACCCTGGGGGCAGGCGCCCGGGGCGGGCACACACTTAGCCCCTGCCGTCCGCTGGCTGCAGGTTCATGCTGGTGCTGGCCAGCAACCAGCCTGAGCAGTTCGACTGGGCCGTCAACGACCGCATTGACGAGATGGTCCGCTTCGACCTGCCGCAGCGGGAGGAGCGGGAGCGTCTGGTCAGGATGTATTTTGACAAGTATGTTCTGAAGCCGGCCACAGAAGGAAAGCAGTAAGTGTCCTGGCGGCCCGAGCCCTGTGGGGCCCTCGGCACCCCCCGGCTCCCGGCCCAGGTGCTGCGCCCCGCCCTAACCCTGGGGCTGCGCATGGGGGCAGGTGTGCTCACCTGCTGGTCCCCGTGCCTCCTGCTTTTTGCCAGGTTTTTGACTCCGCGGCCCATCATCACAAACCAGCCTCTCCATCCTTTTCCGCTGCATGGAGTCTCGTAACGGTCTGGGGCTCTTGAGGAATCGGGGCCGCAGGCAGGCCCTGGAGGGTGAGGGCCTGCGCTGCTGGTTGCCAGGCCTGGGCTGGGCTTCGTTCACCCTGGGGTGGTCGTGGCAGTCTTGGAAGTGGACGCACCATTGTTCACTGCTCACCCGGGGCCCCGCGCCAGCACACGGCAAGGCCCCTGTTCTGCAAAAGTCCCCCGGCGATGGGGGAGCCCTCCGCGTTCTGTCCGGGCCGCCCTCGCTCACTGCTCTGTCCAGAGCGCTCCAGATAGGCCAAGGCTGGTCTATTTTTAACCATCTCCTGGGAGCCAGATCTCACAGCAGCACTGACCTGAATCCCTCCCGTCACTGGCGGCAAGAGCCGTCTTCTGTTCTAGGACGGGCTTCGCCTGCCCGAGCTGTCCCTGCTGCCTGAGCCCTTGCGTTCCACTCCCTGCGCCTCCTCTCTCCTTTGCACCCGGCCGGCCCCAGTCCCCCCCAGCCTCCCGGTGGCCCATTCTAGCCTGACTATCGTCCAAACATCGGTTGTGGTCTGAGTTTCGGAGGTCTTTTTTTCCATGAGGGTTTGACTGCCTCTCCCGGGTCTAGCCGGACCTGACTGGGAAGGGGGCTCGGCATTACAGGAGTGAACCTCACTCTAACCTGCAGGTGTCAGCCTTCCTCTCGTTCCCCACTGGCCAGCGGCTCACCCCTGACGGGCTTTCAGCTGCGGTGCTCTCTGGGCGCCGGGGCGGTCTGAATGGGAAGGTCCCTGCCCCCAGGTCTGGCGGTGGAGCTGGGTGTGAGGCTCCAGGAGCCCCTCCATTTGTGCTCATCCCGACCAGCCCTGCAGCCGCCCCAGAGCGCCTCCTCCACCGCTGTCCACGCACAGCCCTGCATAGACCCCACCTGGGCTCCCGGAGGAGAGGTGCCTAGCGGGGTCGAAGGGCAGGACAGGCAGACCTGGAATCAAGACAGACGTTAGGGCAGAGTTTGGGTCTTTAAAAGTTGGGGCGTTCAGATGTGGGGGTTCCTAGTACGGTTCCTGCCCCTGGCAGATATCCCAGTCCCCCTTTCATGTAGGAGCCAAGGGGCCCTCCTGGATCTCTGGTCTCGTCCTGGGTCCCCTGGGTCCACAGGGCACCACACGGGAATTTCTTCTTCGCAGGCGCTTGAAGCTAGCTCAGTTCGACTATGGCAAGAAGTGTTCGGAGATTGCACACCTGACGGAGGGCATGTCGGGCCGGGAGATCTCCCAGCTCGCTGTGGCCTGGCAGGTAGGCTGGGGACGTGGGCCCTACAGGGGTGAGCTTGACCGGTTGGGAAATCATGAGTCATTTGAAGGAGCCAGTGCTGGCCCCCCCCATCCCCCACCGGGGTGTTTCTGTCGAAGGATTTCCTGCACACGTGTCATGCCCTGTCCTACTTTTTAGCTGCCACCTGCTTCTGCCCCCACCGCAGGGAGGGCGTGGAGAGGTGTCACTGGCTTTACACATTGTGGCCTACCTCCCTGTCATTGTGGTTTTGTTCCAGCTCAGATAGGGCTCTGAAATCACGTGGGGTTTCCTGGAAATGAACCAGGTGTCTTACGGGCATCAAGGTCCCACAGGCCTAGGCTCGATGTCTCGGGAACCGCCGGAGTCTGTCCCACGCTGGAGTCTGTCCCACGCTGGAGCCTAGCGCATTTGGGGCAGGCGATTCTGTAGTTGGCGGGGGACGGGTCCGCGGGGCCACATGGAGCATCCCGAGAGCTGTCTGTGGGCTCATCAGAGGGCAAATGAGATGAGGAACCAAGGAGTGAATCCGATCTGATAAGGGCTTGGGCATCTTCTTCCCAGATCTTTGCCGGGTGGAGACCGTCGGTGTGGAGGGCTGAGTGCTCCGTGCACGATCGGCCTTGCCGTGGGTCCTGAGGGCAGCGTAGAGCGCACGAGTTAAGCTGACTTCATCCTTGTGCTGTGGCCCAGGGCACACGGCCCAGAGTGTTTCTCGTCATTCCCAACACCCACTGTTTCCTCCTGCAATGTCCACGGGGTCCCCCCGCCCCCCAGGGCAGGGGAGCCAGTGACCCGCAGGAGTCCTGGGCACAGGCATCCAGGAAGCGATTGCAGGTTGGTGATCGCTGAGGAGAGAAAAGGCCTGTCAGGCGGGGGCTGCTGAGCGGCTCCTGTCTGCGGCCAGCCCTCGCCTTGGTGTCGGCGTCACTGCCTCCGTGGGGCCTGCGCTCAGGTCGGCCGAGGCTGCCCGATGTCCGCTAGAAATTTAGCGATGCTTCTAAGTGAGCGTGGGTTTTTTTAACGAGACACCTCCTCGGGCCGGAGCACGGCGGCTCGGATACCAGGGGACCCCGTTAGAGTGAGCTGGGTCCGGCTGCTCCAGCAGCCGAGATGGTAACCGTGCCAACACGGGCTGGGCGCCCTGCTCTCGGCGGCCTTAACGCGGGCCCCGGGCCCCACGAGGGCGGCCGGGTTTCTGCAGTCAGCGGGGTGGAGGGCCGCCGTCTGTCGGCCGGGGCTGCTCTAACAGCACCGCAGCCCGGGGGGCCTGAACCCGGACATTCATTTCCTGAGGGTCTGAAGGCAGGAAGTCCCAGATGCGGGTGCCAGCTCGGGGTTCCGATGGTGGGCCCTTCCTGCCTTTTGGAGGGTGATTTTCTGGCTTTGTTCTTCTCGTGGGGCAGAGAGGGAGCTCTAGTGTATAAGGACATTAGCGCTGTGCGATCGGTTCCCACTCTCATGACCTTCTCTGCCGTCCCTTCCTTCCTTCCTGCCCCCCCCAAAGACAGTTGCACTGGGGGGTCAGGCCTTCACCCTGTGAATTTGGGGACACCTTCAGTCCCTGACAGCGAACCACGCCCTGGTTCTCAGTGTTTCCACCTGGACCCGGCACACGTTCTTTCCGTCCACATCACACGTCACCTGCCCAGACCAGGTGACAGGTCTGCCTGTCTCTCTCTCTGTTCCGGTGCGTGGACAGCTGGCGATCGTCGGAGAGCGCACAAACACAGAGGCCGTGAAGAGGCACCCGGAGCCCGCGGGGTGCTCTCCCTGGGGGGTCTGCACCTCCTCCGGGGGGTATCCAGTCACTGAGCAGTGGGCTCAGCCTGAGACGCGTCAGTACCGTCGCGCTCGTGGGAGAGGAGCGTGAGGTCCAGAGAGGAGGGACCAGAGTGCATCGGCGACCGCGCCTCGGGAGGAATGTGGTCTCCTTCCCTTTGTGCCCTCGGGTGCCCAGAGGTGGCTGGGCTCGCGCCCGCCTCCCCGCCCCTCCTCCTGGGCTGGCCTGCAGGGGGCCCCTCAGGCACTTGTTCCCCAAAGCCCATGCCGCTTGCACGGAGGTCTTACAGCGGAGTTCTCGATGTCCCTTACACTCTGTTGTGGGAATTCACCACGTCGTTACCATTCTTTAAACGAAGCTTACCATTTTGACCATTTTTAGGTCCACAGCTCAGTGGCATTAAGTACACTCACACTTTCGTGCGGCTGTCACCATCCGTCTGCAGGACCTGTCCGTCCTCCCAGGCCGAAGTGCCGTCCTGGGAAACACGAGCCCCTGGCCGCCTCCCCATTTCCTGGCAGCCGCCCTTCCACCTTCTGTGGCTGGGACTCCCCTAGACCGTGCATGTGAGCGGCACCGGGCGGCACTCGTCCTTTCATGACTGACTCACTCAGCATCGTGTCCTTGCGGTCCATCGGTGCTGTACCGTGTGCCAGCACTTCTTTCCTTTTAAAGCCAGAGTCAGAATCCCTTGTGGATGTATTTCATTTCGTGATTCCATTTACCCGCTGACATGGACATCTGGGTGGCCATCGTGAATGTGCCGCTGGGAACACGGGTGTCTGGGTATCTCCGGAACCCCGCTCTTCATTCCTTTGAGTGTGTCCTCAGAAGTGAAGTGATTGGGTCATGTGACAATACTATCTTTAGTGTTGGAGGAGCTGCTGTGCCGTTTCCTACAGTGGCTGCCCCACTTTACGTTCCCACCAAGTGCACACGAGTTGGTTTCTCCCCCTCTCATCAACTCTTGTTCTTTTCTGTCGTTTGGATGGTAGCTGTCCTGGCGGACGTGACGTGAGAGCTCACTGTAACTAGAATTCCATTTCCCTGATGATTAGCGATGTGGGCATCGCGTGTGCTTTCTGGCCAAGGATATGTTTTCCTAGAGAAACGTCTATTCGTGTCCTTTGCTCATTTTTGAATCGGGTTGTCTTTTGTTGAGTTAGGAGTTCTTTATGTATTGTGGATGCTAACCATTTATCAGGTATGTGATTTACAGATATTTCCTGCCCTTTAGTGACTTGTTTTTTACTCTTTATTCGGTTGATTGTGTCCTTTGATGCACAAAAGGTTTCTTTTAAGATTTTGAGTAATCTCTACTCCCAACATGGAGCTCAAACTCACCACCCAGTGGTCAAGAGTCCCATGCTCCACTGACTGAGCCAGCTGAGTGGTCCCCCTCCCTTTTTTCTTTTTTAAAGATTTTGATGCACTAAAGATTTTAATTTCGATACAGTCCCGATTTGTCAGTTTTGTCACCTAGGCTTTCGGTGTCATAGCCAAGAAGTCATCGCCACATCCTTTCCCCTGTGTTTTCTTTTAGTAACTTTGTAATTTGAGATCTTACATGTAGGTGTGATTCTTTTTCTTTTTTTTTTTTTAAGATTTTATTTATTTGAGAGAGAGAGAGAGTACACGAGTAGCAGAGTGAGGGGGGCAGAGGCAGAGGCAGAGGGAGAAGCAGAGTCCCCGCTGAGCAGGGAGGCTGACGTGGGACTCGATCCCAGGACCCTGAGATGACCTGAGCTAAAGGCAGACGCTTAACTGACTGAGCCACCCAGGCGCCTCGGTGTGATTCATTTTCAGTTAAGTTCTATGTGTGGTGTGAGGCAGGGGTCCACCTTCATTCTTTCTCGTGTGTGGACATCCATTGGTTGAAAAGACTGTCCTCTCCCCATTGAGTGGTCTTGGCATCCTTGGAAATCATCTGACCACACGTGTGAGGGTTTCTGAGCTGGTCTATGGGACTGCTCCACACCAGTACCACACTGATTTTGTTACTGTAGGTCTGTGGTAGATTTTAAAATCAGGAAACGTGAGACCCGAAAATCTTACCTAAGACTGTTTGGGCTCTTTGGCCTTCCTTGAGATTCTATATGAATTTTAGGATGGAATTTTTTTTTTTTCCTGCAAAAAACATCATTGGGATTTTTGGTAGGGATTGCAATGACTCTGTAGATCGCTTTGGATAGTACTGACATCATGACAAGTTTGTCTTCCAGCATATGAACATGGATATCTTTCTAATTTTGAGATCTTTAATTGCTTTTAGCAGTGTTGGCCTTGGTTAAGTTAATTCCTGAGTGTTTTATTCTGATGCTATTGTAAATGGAATTTTCTTAATTTCCTTTCCAGATTGTTCATTATTACATATAGAAACACAAATGATTTTTTGTTTTTAAGATTTTATTAGAGAGCACGCGCGCACGCACAAGCAGGGGGAACAGCAGCGAGAGGGGGAAGCAGGCTCCCCGCTAAGCTGGAGCCCAACATGGGGCTCGGTCCGAAGACCCTGGGGTCATGACCTGAGCCAAAGGCAGACACTTAACTTGCTGAGCCCCCCAGGTGCCTCAAAACACAAATGGTTTTTGTGTGTTAATTTTTTTTTATTAATTTATTTATTTGACAGAGAGAGAGAGATCACAAGTAGGCAGAGAGGCAGGCAGAGGGGGGGGGGGGAAGCAGGCTCCCTGCTGAGCAGAGAGCCCGATGTAGGGCTCGATCCCAGGACCCTGAGATCGTGACCTGAGCCGAAGGCAGAGGCTTAACCCACTGAGCCACCCAGGCACCCCTTTGTGTGTTAATTTTGTATCCTGCAAATTTGCTGAATTCGCTTTTTAGTTTTATTTTTTACTTACAGCCCTGAGATCAAGACCTGAGCTGAGATCTAGAGTCAGACACTTGGGCGCCTGGGTGGCTCAGTCGTTAAGCGGCTGCCTTCTGCTCAGGTCATGATCCCAGAATTCTGGGATAAAGCCCCGCATCAGGCTCTCTGCTCGGCGGGAAGCCTGCTTCTCCCTCTCCCTCTCCCAGTCCCCGTACTTGTGTACCCTCTCTCGCTGTCAAATAAATAAATAAAATCTTAAAAAAAAAAAGAGTCAGACACTTAACCAACTGAGCGACTCAGGCACCCCTGGTTTATTACTTTTAACATTTGCGGGGAATCTTTAGGGTTTACTACACATAAGAATGTATCCTCTTCAAACAGATAATTTTATTTCTTTCCTGCCGATTTGGAGCTTTTTTGTTTTATTTTTTTTTTAAGATTTTATTTATTTATTCGACAGAGAGAGAGAGATCACAAGCAGGCAGAGAGGCAGGCAGAGAGAGAGGGGGAAGCAGGCTCCCCGCTGAGCAGAGAGCCCGATGTGGGGCTCGATCCCAGGACCCTGAGATCATGACCTGAGCTGAAGGCAGAGGCTTTAACCCACTGAGCCACCCAGGTGCCCCATCTTTTATTTCTTTTTCTTGCCTAATTGCTCTGGGTAGGACTTCTACTACCATGTTGAATGGAAGTGGTGAGAGTGGGCATCCTTGACTTGTTCCTTACCTTAGAGGAAAAGCTCTCAGTCTGTCACCATTGATAATATATTTGCTCTGCGTTGTTCATAAATGGCCTTTAGAACGTTACAGAAATTTTCCTCCATTCCTAGTTTATTGAGTGTTTTCACCAAGAAACGATGTTGAATTTTGCCAACTGCATTTTCTGCGTCAGTTGAGATGGTCGTGTGGTTTTTGTCCTTCGTTCTGTTAACGCGGTGCATCAGGGTGATCAGTGCTTCCGAGGAGTAAATCCCACCTGGTCACGGGGTGTAAGTCCCTCGGCGTAGTACTGAATTTGGCTTGTAAGTATTTTGTTGAAGAATTTTGCATCAACATCCCTAGAGGGTGTGGGTCTGTAGTTTCGTTGTGGTGTTTTTACTGCTTTTACTCTCAAGGTTAGAGGCTTCAGAATCGAGTTAGGAAGTGTTCCTTCCTTTTCGGTTTTTTGGCAGAGTTTGAGAAGGATCAGTGTCTGTAAGTGTTGGGCAGAATTCACCAGTGAAGCCCTTGAGTCCAGGGCTTGCCTTTTTTTTTCTTTTTTTGATGACGTTTCCTATGTTTCCGTAACTCGAGGCTTGTCGGACCGCGGCGAGGGCAGCACGGACCGCACAGAGCCTCCCGCACGGCGCACGTTTGCCTCGTCACTATGGCCTCCACCTTGGACGTGAACTTTTCCAGGGCCCCCTCCTAAGTCCCCCGTCGCCTTCAGTTGCCACGTGGGCTCGGGCTCCTCCGGGCTGTGACGGTTCCTCGGGTGTCTCCTGTTTTTGGCGACCCCGGCAGTTTCGAGGGGTGCTGGGCAGGTGTTAGATTGTCCTTCTGATGTGTTTCTCACAGTCAGACTGAGATCATGGGTTTTGGGAGAAGACTGCTGAGATGAGGTGCCCTTCCGGTCACGCCCTGACGGGGGACACGTGACGTCCGTGCACATCCCAGGGACGTTGACCTGGCTAAGGCGGCGCCCGCCAGGTTTCTCCATGGGAGAGTGACTGGTTTCCCCTTTTCCTCATTTATCTGGAAGCCCACCGCTCCGCCCAGCCATCCCTCAGTAGGGGTCCTGGCCCCCTTGGGCAGACGTGTCTGCTCAGATGCTGCGGGATTCCGGAAGGGGGCTCCTGCACTCCCTGTCCTTTCCCACCGGGGAGGCTTCCAGCTGCTCCGGGGGCCGTTGGGCCTGCTGGGGTACTCTGACCAAGCTAGAATTGCTGGGGGCTCCTGGGGAGCTCTCTTCCTGGGGACTCTGCCCTCCCCTCAATGTCAGATGGACCGCCCGCCCCCCCCCCAATGGCCTCTGGTGGTGGTGATCTGTGTCCTGGCCCGGAGGGTAGCTTTGCTCTCCGGGAGGTAGGGGCCTTCCAGGTCTGTGTTGGGGGTGCCGAGGTGCTTCCTGACAGCTGGCCTCAGACTTGGTATTTTTAGAAAGTCATTGAGAAGCTCAGTGATGCGAGAACATAGCACTCATGCCAACTGGGGACGTGGGCAGGGCCGCGGGCATTGCGGGGATGGTGGCTCCCATGGCTGCCATGGCTGTGGCTGCCCTCGCAAGCACGCCTGCATGCGTGCCCGCTCCTGCACACACGCGGCAGCCAAGCACGTGCCGCCGGCATGTTGGCATGTTCTGCTGGGGGCCACGCCCCTCCCGAGACTGGCACGGGCCTGCGGTAGAGGGTACGGGCCAGCAGCCCTCTTAGTGGACTCAACGTCCCAGTCTTCACGGCCACCCCCCAGGAGACCTTCAGGTTCTGAGGGCATCTCCGGGAGGCGCGCTCACAGGTGGGCCCGCCAGGCTGCCTCGTCCCTGGGGCCGGCCCTGTCCTGCAGGGCGGGTGGTTCCCGGTCACTGGCGGCGCCCTGGGGCTGGGAGACCCTTTTCCCCTGCGGGTAGCCCTGCCGCGTGCCCTGCATCAGTGCCGTCTCTCCCTGCCAGGCCATGGCATACGCGTCGGAGGACGGGGTCCTCACTGAGGCCATGATGGATGCCCGGGTCCGGGATGCCCTCCAGCAGCACCAGCAGAAGATGCAGTGGCTGAGAGCTGAGGGAGCCCGGCCGAAGGATGAGCAGCCCCCGCTCCCAAGCACACAGGCTGAGTGAGCGGGGCCTGGATACCCAGTGGCCACCCGGGCCAGGTGGCTTTGCCAGGAAGAGGCCCTCCCCTCGGTGTCCGAATGGACCCCCCCTCCCCCCCGGGGCCTGCGGGGTTGTTATCTGTGCTCTGGCCTGCGGGTAGCTCTGCTGTCTGTGAAGACGCTCACGATGGGCCTACACGGCCGCCCACCTCGACATTTTTACATACTCCTCCAGCCAGGGCCAGGACAGCATTAAAGGCCTCTGCCTGGGACCAACGGTAGCGTCTTTGTGGTAGGCTTGGCTCCTCTGTACCCCAGTCTTTTCCCTCCAGGCGGTGCTGCTTGCTGGGTGGGCCAGACTGGGGAGAAGGCACTGTCCCCAAGCCCAGGGACAGGGGTCGTGCTGCTACTGCAGGTCCTCAGGTGCTGGCTAAGCTCTTGTAGCGGCTGCACCTGTCACCCGAGGGGTCCTGGCTGTGGGAGGGCGAGCTGACCTTGCCCCAGTCCCACCCAGCAAGTGAGGGGTGAGCAGAGCAGGCGCCTGTGCTGCCTGCTGGGGGCTGCCCCCCCCCCGCCCCCGGAGCTCGGGAGAGGGAGATGGCCCGCACACATCTGACTGTGACACACCCCGAGGGTAAGAGCTAGCTGCCAGCGACTGGTCGCGGTGCCTGGAACGCCGGAGACCCGCTGGCCAGGGAAGTCCAGTGCTGGGGGCGCTGCCCTAGCCCACAGGATCTGTGGCCCTCCATCCATTGGAGCTGGGGTCTTTTTATCCGGAATCCAATAAAAACTGACAGGATACCTCACAACGTGTGTATCTCATGGCTGATTCAAGGGGCAGGGGCTGGAAGGGGTCCCAGGTCCAGCGACGAAAGAAGAGGCCGAGACTGGAGCTTTCTGGAGAATTTACTGACCAGCAGGGGTGGGGGTCACAGTGAGGCGCCCGACCGGGGATGCCCTGGGCAGGGTGGCCGCACGTGCCGCAGTGGGGCTCAGGGGCCTTATTGCTGCTCTAGGCCGGGGCCTCCACCAGACCCCTGCCCCCCGCCCCCCACCTCCATTGCGGCCCGCGGACGCACACGCCCCATGCACATGCTCCCGTGTGCAGACGTGGGCGCGGCCGGGGGCCGGCCCCATTCCCTGCCGAGCCCCTGTCCCGGCCTCGCTTCACTCTGCCAGAACTGGCCCCGCCAGGCGCACAGGAAATAGCCGGGCCGAAGTAACAGACGTAGTCCCCGCCCAGGGGCGGGCGAGACTGCAGTGCGCGGGGGCGAGCCGGTGGTCCCGGCCGCCCGCACGGGTGCCCGCGCCCCCCGCCCGCCCCGGTCCCCGCGCCCCGTGCGGCCCGGAGGCCGGGGTCTTCCCCCCCAGGCCGGCGGCCTGACCCGCCCCAACCCCCTTTATAAAAAGAAGAGACAGCACCTTCCGCTGGACACGCCCGGCGGCCGCGGGCGCCCTGGCCCGGGGCGGCCGTCCAGTCCCGTGTGCGTGGGCGCGTTGGCCGGAGGCCCCGCGAGTCCTGCGCGCGGCTCACAGGTGCCGCGGGCTCGGGTGGCCGTTGTGGTAGAGTTTCTGCTTCACGTGCACCATGTTGCCGGCCGCCTCCTCGAAGGGTCTGTGCGGCCGCCGGCCCAGCTCCCGCAGGCTGCACAGCTTGGGCAGCCAGGTCCACGAGCCGTCTGCGGGGCGGGGGCGCGGTCAGGACGAGGTCAGGGCGGGGGAGCGCACGGGGGCGGGGCCGCGGCGGGGCGGGGCCGGGGGCGGGGCCGAGCGGAGGCGCGGCGTGGGAGGGGCGGGGGCCGAGACTCCGGCGGGGCGGGGCCTAAAGGGATGCGGGGGCGGGGAATGAGGGCGGGGAGGGGGCGGGGCGCCGCGGGAGGGCGGGGCGACGAGGGGTGGCCCGCCCGCGCGCCACCCGCCGCCCTCACTCACCGTAGCGCCGGCCAGCCCTCCAGGCGCGCACGGCGCAGTGCAGGACGCCGTCCATCCACACCAGGAACCAGCTGATGCAGAAGCCGAGCAGCAGCCCCAGCATGAGGTCGATCTCCTGCTTGGTGACGTTGTCGGTCACGAAGTAGTTCTCGGAGGCGTCCACCACCGACTGGTCCCCGTCGTAAGGGATCACGTAGTGGATGTGGTGCCTGGGGGCGGCAGGGCGGGCTGGCACCTCTCCCCCAGTCGCCCTGCTGGTCTTAAAGCGGCGCTTGTGCGGAGCCGAGGTCGGGAAGCGGCCCGCGGACCTGCCCGGGGCCCGCTCACCGGAGGGTCAGAGTGAAGCCTGCGCACGTGTCACCCTCCTCCCTCCTCCGCCCCGGGGCTCGGAGGCCACCGTGCGGGTGAACAAGCTGTTCCAGGGCGAAGGCCCAGGGCAGGATGTCCGCAGCCAGGGGCAGGGGCACGGCCTCCCCTCCCACAGGCCCTCTCATCCTGCCCCCTGCTGCCCGGTGCCGAGTGGGTCAGCCCTGCCCTGGGCCTCTGCTCTTCCTTCCAGTCCTGCATCCTTTGCAGGCACCTCCCCTTCCTCAGTTCTCTGGGCTGGAGGTCCAGGGGGCTCTGTCCTGCGTCCATCTCTCACCCCCGCTCCTGCCCCTGTCCCCACAGAGCTGCATGTCCGTGGCCTGCCTGTGGCTCCGGGGATGTTCCCGCTGTCCAGGGTTCCCTGGACTCCCCTGTGTTCCCTCCCCCGTCAAGGCCTGTGCGGTGTTTCTCAGCCCCCCTCCCCTCCACTGTCCAGACTTGCCTCTGGGGAACTCTGAACTCTCCCCACAGGCTTCCTTCCCTCCAGTCTCAGGCCTGTCTGGATTCCCTCCTCCTCCAGCAAGTCCTTCTGGGCCTGGAGATCCTGAGCAGGGTGGCCCTACTCAGGGGATCAGCACCCAGGACAAGACTCTGGTTCTGTCCCCACCCCTGACCTCCGCTTCGGCCTACGGGAGAGCCCAGGTCGGGGACCCGTGGGGTCCACCCTTCGCCGCTGTCATCGTCGCTGGCTGCAGCCCCTTCTTGCCTGGCGGAGCAGGGACCGCCCTGGAGCCCTCCTGCCAAGGGGGCCACCTCTCATGGTTCCCCCTCCTCGCCCGGCCCCTTTGCTGGTCTTTCCAACTCTCTAGCCTCCCCCCCCCAGAAGTCCCCGGCCGCACACACTCCCCCCGCCCTCCCCATCTGCTCTGAGCTCTTGCTGCCTGTGTGGTGTCTCCACGTGGGAGCTACAGACACCTCAAACTCATCCCTAAAAATAGCTCCTCCCTCCCCAAACCTGCTTCTCCCCATCTTCCCCTCAGATGTTGGCACCTCCGCCTGGTGTTCAGCTGAGCTAGGTCCCTATTCCCCTCCCCCCAGCCTTGCAACTGGCCACGTTCCACACTCCGCCACAGGGACCGGCTCAGATACGGGAACCCCACTACTCCCTGGTCCCCGGCTGCTCCTTCCCTACCGACGATCCCACACCAGCAGGGTCCACGCCACGCGTTCCTCCCGGCAGGAGCCCGGCAGTGATGGGGGCAGGCGGGCCCCTCCTCTCACCCCTCCTGCTCCTTCTGGGAACTCCTGGAGGCCATCCTGCTCAGCATGTCCAGAATGGGACCTGTCCCAGTGGTGGGGCCTTGGCCACAGCCCCGTGGCACGGAGGCCACCAGCCCTGAGTCAGTAGCGAAGACGGCCCGATTCCTTTGTCCGCAGCTACTGTCAATCACCCACAAGTGGTGGAAAACTACTCATCAGCACCCAGAACGAGCAGCGGCTGCCGGTTCCCCAGGAGCGGACGCCATTCGTGACCCGTTCGGGGTCCCCGTCACCTGGGGCGCACCAGGCCGGGCAGGCCGCACAGAGGCTGCTAACACAGGGCGTCACTGTCCCCTCCTGCTTTACCCCGCCGTCTGGGCCCAGGACCCCTGCCGGAGCCTTCCTCAGGACACACAGCTGGTCGGGGCAGGGAGCTCGAAGATCGAGCTGCCAAAGGAGCCAGAGCCGTGCCTGCTGCCCCGCGAGCAGGGTGAGGCCAGGGCCCCAAGCGGCCCTGGTGGCTCAGGACCTCCACCCTGCGGCCCCCATCCCTGGCCTGCCATCTGCAGCTCCTCCCCCTCCAAGCGGGGCCCCTGGGGGCAGCGGCTCAGGTCTCACGTGCACGCGGACTTTCATGAGGTACACACACATGTGTCGCCTAGGCCACGCATGCTGCACGTGCCTGCCTGAGGACCGAGGCATGTCGTGTATACACGCCGGCCGCATGCACGGGGCATGGCGTGTATAGCACGGCTGGGCGCCGCGAGCTCCACGTTTGTGCATGCTAGCCCAGGCCCAGGCCCGGTGCGGGTCACATGCGGGCGCACATGCACTCAGCCCGGCGCACAGCCATCCCTGGGTGACACAGACACCGCCTGGCCTGCCGGCACGTACACCAGGAGCATTTACATACATGTTCGCTGTATGAAACTCTCCATGTGGGCATGGCGGAGGTATACACATGGGCAGGTCACGCCACATGGTGTATGCACACGCGGCTTGAGCCTCTTGTGGCAACTTGTGTACACGGTTTACACAGGGGGACTTCATGTGCAACACGGTTCTCTGCAGACACACTCGCTGCGCCCCCGCGGAGCACGCCCTTCGCTGGAGGCCGGGTGCCATGCATGTACCGTGCATACACATGTATGTTGTCGCTGTGTGAGAATACGTGGCACACTGAATCCACATATCCCGTACGAAGCGATGTGGACACACACGCCCAGAACTCTACACCTGCAGCGGGGGCGGCTCTCGGTTTTCTGCGGCTACGGACGGACGCGCTCACCTGCGCGCACACGGCTCGCTTCCGCAGCTCTCTGTGCGCGCTCGTCCCACCCGAGTCCACATGGACTCCGGATGACACCCTGGAAACACTCCCTGGCTGCCCCGAGGGGTCCTGCTGGGAGGTTGCAGGCACGGGGACGCGGGTCAGGGCACTGCAGCCCACACACACGTGCACACTGTACGCCTTCCTCGTGGTTACGGGACTTAGAGCCTGGGCCTTGTGTGTGCACACTGCCGGCCTCTGGGAGGGTCTCGGGACCACCCCGGTTTAACCTGCTCATAGTCGCGGCTGTCCCAGGGGGCCACGGGGCTGACCTCGTGCCTTTCCTTAGCTGGGAGCCGCGTGCGGCAGGAATGAGCACAGGGATCTCTGGGAAAGAGAGGCCAGCCCTCCGCCCCCAGCAAACTCTTCCGACAGTTCTTGGGACAGCACACGCGAGGGTCATTACGCTCCCTCTCTACCTTCCCTGACGTCTGGGTTCGGCACCCACAGGCGCGGAGCCGCCCTGTCCTCTTACACACATACTCCCACCCACCGGGTGTGCACGCGTGTCCCCGGGGCTGAAATACAGGACAGGGGTGAGGAACACGGCTTCTGGGCTCGTGCCCCCAGTCCCTCACTGGCTGTGTGACCTTGTCCAAGTCTCTGTCCACCCAAGTGTCCTTCCGCTTTCTCTCGGGTCCCGGCACGGGGGTTTCCGTGGGGCTGGTGTGCGTGCGAGCGTGTGTGTGTGTGTGTGTGCGCACATGTACATGCACAGACAGTACACACATGCGCGTCTCGTGAGAAGATGTTTATTTTGTACACGGACGTACAAACATGCACGGCCAGGAAGACTCGCTCCTACGCGTGCACGGAATGGGGGCGATCCCGCAGCGGGTGCAAGCGCCAGGGTCCTCCCAGGGGTCTCTGAATGACCTTGAGCAAGCCACACCCAGCTTTGCCTCAGTTCCTCCTCTGGGCACCGAGAGGGTTGGACCAGAGGCCCCTCGAGGTAGGCCCTGCCCACCTGACCCTCTGCGCTTCCCTGTACCTGGCCTGCGGGAAAGTTCGTGAACACGAGTGCAGGGCCCAGGGAGGACGGTGTACTCTGTGGGCACGGCCGTGCGCAGGATGCCTCCTGACACACAGGGCTGGGCTGTGGCTCTCCTGGCCTCCAGGCCCCGGAGCAGGAGGCCTGGGGCCCACTCCGCCCATCACCCTGGCACAGGCCCTTTCTCTAAAGGCATTTTGGGCGGGGGTCCTAACTACTCAGGCATGCTGCCCCTCCTGGAACCCGACTGGCCAATCCCCAGGTGCCCAGCGCGGGCTGGGCAGTTCTTCCCCCGTGGGCCTAGCGCAGTCCTGCCGCCAGGCCTGCCTGGGGCTTGCCCGCGCCCCAGTGGGCCCCGCCGCTGCACATGTGTGATCACGCGTGTGCCCCAGCGGGCGCGGACTCACCGGCCACAGTTGCAGTGGCAGACGCGGTCCTCGCCCCGCAGGTGCGGGAGGATGTAGTTGTGGAATCGGTCCAGCAGTGCGTTCATGTCCATCAAGCACGCGATGGCCTGGAAGAGCCCATGACCGGTCAGCGCCGAGGAGCGGGCCTCGTCGGCCCGGGGCGCAGGGTGGGGGGCGGCGCGCTGGGGGTGGGGGAGCGCAGGCCTGGGATAGGGGTGCCCGGGGCAGCTCCAGAATCTGGGAGCTCAGGGCAGTCGGGTTGGGAAGTGCAGGCCGGGGATGGGGAGCTCGGTGCTGCCGGGAGACCAGGAGCACAACCGGGAGATGGGGAGCGCAGGCCCGGGATGGGGAGCGCAGGCCCGGGATGGGGAGCGCGGGGCGGCCCGGGGATGGGGAGCGCAGGCCCGGGATGGGGAGCGCGGGGCGGCCCGGGGATGGGGAGCGCAGGCCGCGCGGGCCGGTAAACAAGGCGCGGGAGGTGGGGGAGGCGGCGCGCGGGCGCGGGAGGCGGGCGCGGGCGCACGGGAAGCCCCTCCGCTCACCATCACGATCGACGCCCCCAGAATCATGAAGATCATGGTGTTCGCGCTCATGGACATCGGGCGGGGCCGGGCCGGGCCGGAGCGCCGCCCCCCGGCCCCGGCGCCCCCCCGGCCCCGGCCCGATGCTGGGCCCCCGCCGCCTCCGCAGAGGTCAGCCCGCCGCGCACCCGCCGGGGAGGAGGCGCGGGGCGGGGCGGGCAGGGGACGCGGCCGTTCCCGGGGTCGCTCGGCCGCCGCGCTCGCCGCGCCCGCGCGCTCCGCTCCGCCCTCGGCCTCCTCCCTCCGCGCGCTCGGCGCCGCTCCGGCCTCCGCTGCCTGCCCGCCCTCGGTGCCCGCCTCCCGGGAGGGGCCGCGCCGCCCGCCCGCGCCCCGCCCTGCGCGGCCGGCCGGACCCCTCCCCGGGGGCCGCAGGGCGGGATCTCGCCCCCATCTGGCCTGTCCCAGCCCTGGTCGCCTGCCCAGCGCCCCTGGACCCCCCGGCACGGTGCGACCAGCCCCGGCGGCCCTGGAGAGGGTCCTGGGGTGCCTCCCCGGACCCTCCTCCTGCCTGGCCTCCGGGCCGCCCAGCACCAGGCTTCCTCCAACAAGTACCTGCCTTTAGCGGAGGGCCCTGCAGGGAGGTCACTCCAAAGCCATGGCCCCGTGGCCCAGCAAAGACCAAAGGGTGCCCCACAGCGGGGGCGAGGCCAGCCTCCGCACCAGGCACTGGGACGGGGCAGCCCAGAAGCCCAGGCCGGTGTCCATGGCTCCCCACAGGCTGCTCCATGATCCTGGGATCAGGGGAGGAGTCCCTGAGCCAAGCTGTCACCCACAGCCCCAGGACAGCACTGCCTGCACGGGAGTCCCCGACACTTCCCCACGGGGACCTGAGGTTTTCCACAAGCTACGGGTCAGGAGGGGTCGTGGGGAAGTAAAGCTACATGGGGGACAACTGATCTCAGCCCCAGGAGAAGGTGCCACAGGGAGAAGGGCTCCGTTCTTCCAGCAGTCCCTGTGGGCAGCAGGACCTCAGGATCCTGCCGGGAAGTCGGGCAGCCCCCATCCCAACCTCAGAAGCAGTCTTGAATCGCAGGGTCAGGCCCAGGGGTCCCTCCAGAGGGACCTGCGCCAGGCCGGCAGGAGCAGGCCAGGCGGGGACTCAGGACAAAGCAGAGATGACCAGCAACATCGATTTATTGGACAACTGCAGGTTCTTTCCCAGCAAGATAAAGCCCATTGCTTTATTCAGGTTATTTGTACATTTCAGCAAGTCTGGGGGGTGGAAGGTAAGGAACCACAACGAAAGCCACAAATGCATGGGGGAAACGTACTATAAACCGTTGTTTACTGTTTTGGGTAAAGAGAAAAAAAAAAAAACCTTTATAATCAACATCCCACCTGCAAGTGGGAAAGAAAAAAACGTGATTGTTTTGAATCGGGCATTTGTGCGCCTTCGGCTTCCTATGCACAGTTTATTGGTACCACTGCCATCGGCCGGCAGAATACCTGAAAGTAAAAACAAATATCAGGAAGGAAAAAGTATTAACAAAAGGAAGCTCAAAAAGGTGGCTTCAGGAGGGTGGGTGGCGCGCCGGGCGCCAGGCCGCCTGGCTCAGTAGAAGCAGACTGTGTGCAGGAAGGCTCTGCCGCTCTTCTCCTCGAACTCCTGAAGCAGCTCGTCGATCTCGTTCTCCATGTCCTCCGTGTGCTGGATCTGGGGAGAGCAGGCGGGCCGCCCTGAGCCCCGGCCCCATGCCCGCCCCCAGCACCCGCCGAGCAGCCCCTCGCCCGTCTCTGCATACTCATTCCCACGCACCCCTGCCCGGGGCCTGAGGCCAGAGGGTTGGGTGCGGCCCCCGCCCCCTGGGGGAGGGAGGCGCAGGGCACCTGCAGCAGGGCCTGCCCTCGGACGCCCCCGGTACGTGAACCGTGGGAGCGCACGGCCCCTCCTGCCCCTACTCTGCAAAGGTGCAGCCACTTGCTCAAAGGCACGCAATGAGGAAGCTGGCCCACGCTCCACCGAGCGGCTGAACACCACCCGTGGCCTCCGCGCACCGGCTGCCCCCCGCATCACCTCCAAGTCGTGAGACCCACAGATGTGTGCAGATGTGGCCAGATGCCCCCCAGTGGAGAATCACTGCCCTAGAGGAGGAGCTGCGGCCAGCGGCCAGCTCCAGGCTGATGCGGGGCTGGTATGGGTTGGACCGCGGCTGAGGCTGTACACTGGCCTAAGTCTTGGCCCGTAAGCAGTGCCCTCTGAAGTGAAGAGCAGCCCCTCTGTAACTCATCTCTCGTCAGGGTGACCCAAAGAGAAGTCGCATGTGCAACTTCTGGGACATGTGATCCTCTTCAGCCCTTTCTCGTGCTTCATGGCCAGAACGTGGGCACAAGTGCTGGAGCTTCAGCAGCCATGCTGGGCCCCTGAGGCATCTTGGGAATAGAAGCTGGGCAGAAGGCAATGAGAGAGGAGGACCTGGGCTCCTCCCGTGGCAAACCAGTCCAGGCCCGCCTGTCTCTGGACTTCTCGGTTAAGCCGCTTGTTTCCCTCATTTTCCTGTCGCTCAGAGCCAGCTGACTTAAATGCAGATATCACAGGCAGAACACAGGACAAGGCATATGGGTCTCTCCTTGGGTCGGTTCTTTTGTCACATCTAAGAGGAAATGTTTTGCTCTGAGCATAGCCGCATAGCGGCTGCAAAGCCCCTACAGTTTTCCACACAAGGGAGGATGCCCAGGGCCACTCAGGGAGGCCAAGGACCGACAGGTCCTGAGGGTGAAGAAGAGGACAGGACAGCGTCCACAGAGCTCTGGGGGCCCCTGGGCTCTGCCGGACCTGATCGGGGTTCTGGCAGTCGCTCTCACTGGGGACATGGCCCGGTGGGGACACCGAGCAGGGCTCTGTGCTTCCATCAACCGGACACAAAGCGGAGACAAGTTCTTAAGTCAAACCCGCGCGGTCGACGGGCGAAGCGGCAGGTGCGTCTGCACTGACCTGGGTTTGAACACCTGAAAATAACCCGACATGAACACGAACTGAATCGCGCGACGGCCCCTTTCCTGGTAAAACCTGTGTGTCAGGAGGCGGCGGCCCCGGCCAGGCCCACCCGGGCCCCGGGCCGGAGCGGCGGCGGGACACTCACGCACTGGCACAGCTCACAGATGAGGAACGCCCCCAGCGTGGCCTCTTCGTGGTTGTCCTGGATGTCCACGTTGATCACGTGCACCGGCTGGCAGGTCTCCTGCTCCCGGGAATTCAGATCTGTCGGGAACAGGGCGACACGGCGGTCACAGGCCGCGGGGCCAGGGCACCTGCTCTACCCGCCCCCGGCACTCCCAAGCCTGGTGTGGGTGATTCCAGGAGCCCTGGGGACCGGCAAGCACAACGCACCGGCCACCTGGTCTCCCGAGCAGCCAGGCCCCCGGTTCCTACGTTCCGCACACGCTTCCCACGCGCCCCAAAGACCCGAAAACCTGCACCGTGTGCTCGGCCAACGCGCAGGGGGTTCTGCACGGACGAGCATGATCAGCAAAGGCCACGCTCGCCCGCCCCCGCCCTCAGGAGGGCCGTGCGGGTTGGGGGCCTCCTCGCTACGGCCTTGCCCCCCTGCCCCGGCCCTGAAGCAGCTGCACGGCCTACGGCCTTACCTTCCACCACCTGATCGTACACTCTCTCTTCACACGTGAGGATGAGATCGAACAGGTCTCTGCAGTTCTGGAACCTTTCTGGCCGCGGCTTGATCCTCTTATTTCTGTCCAACATATGTAAGATGCCGTTCTGCGTGTAGCTAAGCGCTCGAGTCAAGGAACTTTGGAAAGACTTCTCAAACGCAGGAGGCGCCTGCACCCCTGCCCGGCTCGACGCGAGCGCGCCCCAGCCCAGCCCCCCGGCAGGTGCACCGAAGCAACGGAGGGGCTGAGGCCCTTCTGGGGAGTGGGCCATGCCCGTCCCCTGCGTCTCGCAGAAGACAAGCCGGTGGGGGAGGCACACGCCTTAAGGCCTGCAGACGGGCCGCAGCCTTCACCCCAGCCCCTTTCCGGAAAGCAGAGACCCGGTGTCTGCAACCTTCGCTCGCCTTTCTTCAAGCTGCTGCTCTTGACTCATCCCGGAGCAACTCGGTGACCCCTCGCACTGAGCACAAGCTCTTTTTTTTTTTTTAAGATTTTACTTATTTGAGAGAGAGTAAGAGAGAGCGTGAGGGGGGAGAAGGTCAGAGAGAGAAGCAGACTCCCCGCGGAGCAGGGAGCCCGATGCGGGACTCGATCCCGGGACTCCAGGATCATGGCCTGAGCCGAAGGCAGTCGCTCAACCGAGCCCCCCAGGCGCCCTGAGCACAAGCTCTTCTGTGAAGACAAAGCCGGTGCCCCCAAGTCGGGCTCAGTTACAGCAGTACCAGAAAAATCTGGAAACCACCGAGAAAGGGAACTTCGGCAGCAAGAAGAGGGTAGAAGCCCCAGGCTGGGAAATAGTGAGGGTGGCCCAGAGCCTACAGTCCCTCAGAGCTCAGGGGACACACGGGCCCCGCTGCAGAGGTGTGCGGCCTACCCGCCCCAGACCCAGTGGCCCGGTCTGCGCGCAGGGGCCCAGGGCTAGGGCTCACCACCCTCAAGAGACAGGGACAAAGGCCCTACGGAGCGTTCCTGACAGCTGGGGACATGCGTCTCGTTAATTCTGTTTAAGAGACGTACACTAGCTGACTGACAATTTCTGGGTGACACATTTAATGGCTTTCCCACGTGTTCAATTATGACAATTTACTTAAGCTCCTATTACTCAAAATACATTTCCTGCCTTTCCAGACAGCGGAGAGCACGTCTCGAACGGACTCGAGCGGTCCGCGGGAGTCCGCAGTCGGAGACACCCGACTCTTAGCTGGGAGGTGCTTTTGCGTCCAGTCGTGTTTTAGCCGAGCGTCCCACCGACCGCGCGTGTCCCCAGGCGCCCCCCCACACCCCCCCGCTGTGCCCCCCGGGGCGGCCGTGCGGCACTCGGCCCTTCCCGCGCTCGGCACCGGAGTCCGGTGAGAAGAGCGGCGCAGGGCAGGCCCCGTGTCGGTGCCGGCAGGACGGCGGCGGGCAGGACAGCCCACGGAGCTCCAGTGCGTCCTCGGAGACAGACCTGCCACCCAGGGGCGCGCGGCTCCCAGGCACCGCCTTGAGGAGGGATGGCCGGCCACCAGGCGCCCGCGGCAGCGCCCCAGGGCACAACCGTCCCTCCGTTACTGAAGCCTCCGTGATTCGCACAGGAGAGAAGCGAACGCAACTAGGATTCACGCCACGAAGGAAAGGACGCCTAGTTCAGGGCTCAGACCCCGACCCTCCGCGGTGGATGAGGAAAGCAGCGAGAGCGGCCCTGCCGGACCCTCTCCTGGCCGGCAGGAGCGATGCAAAGTCCGGGCCGGCCGGGATGCGCACAAGCCGGGAGCCCTTGGCGATGAGCCCACAAACCCGCCTGCCGCTCGCACTCACAGGGACCCGGAGCCCCCCAGAAACCACGCGAGGACAGGGACAGGATGTGAAGGTCGGCAGAGGGCGGTGGGATGGCCCTCCACACACAGGCCTGGACCAGCCACCGGCCTGGCTGCCGTGTTGGGCGAACGGCCGGCTGATCCCGGAGGCGGGACGGCAGAGCAGCAGGCCCGGGTCTCAGCGGCAGGCCGCGCCCCGCCGAGAAAGGAGCTCCCTGGAGCAGCCTGGGAAGCTGGGTTCCCCAGTGGTCGGGGGCAAAGGCGCGGCCTGCGGGCGCCCCCTCTCCCCAGCACCCTGACCGAAAGTGCCCCGGGAGCGCTCGGGGGAAGCTCCTAGTGACGCTTCAGCCTCCACAGGAACCCCGAGACGCTTCCGGAAGGCCGAGGGGACGGGGACGAAGCCACAGTCACGCGCCCTGGCTCCTGTGGAACGATGCAGGCCTCTGGGTGAGGGCCCCCGCCCCCGCCCCGCTGAGCTGCGTGGTCTGAGGCTGGCGCTCGTGTCGTCAACTCGCAGCCCCTGGCCCTCAGAAGGCACGTGTCTTCACGGCTCTCCGCTGCCACGGGCAAAGGCAGCATGGGAGTCCGTCTGCCCGACCCCCCCCCCCCCAAGCAGTGAGGCCGGCACAGATCGGGGGCACCTGGAGGGTCGAGGACCCAGGGAGGGACCCGGCGCTCCGTCACGCCAGCACGCCGGGGTCTCAGACCTTGCCAGCACAGAGCACGCGCCCCTTACGAACCATCCCGTAAACACCAGTGTGTGGGGGCCCGAATGAAACCCATGGGCAAACCCACGGGCTGCAGGAGGGGAGAGGGCGCCCCGGAAAGAGAAATGGGAACAAGACAAGGCACTGAGCAGCCACGATCAATGTCTTCTCTGCAAAGCTCAAATGCAGACAGGAAACACAAGTCCCGTGCAGCAGGACGGACGGGGCCTGGGAGCAGCCTCGGCCGCACAGCCTGTGTCCCGGGTCCGCGCAGCCCGGAGGCCGGGCGGGGGGCGCCTCGAGAGCCGCCCTTCCGGGCCTCTGGGCGCCTGTCCTTCTGCAGAGCTGCTCTAACCCTGAGAGCTGGGGCACGTGGTCTAGTTCCGATTCAGGGCAACTCTGCCAACATCAGCTCTAACTTCAACCCCAGTGCTCTCCTCAGCCCAAGACACAGAGGTTTAGCTGGCCGTCTTCACCTATAATGGGACGCCCCGAGGACACGGGCTCCAACAACCCCTCTTGTGCGCATGGACGCCGGGGCCCCAGAGAAAGGCACTCACCGCAAGGCAGCCTCTCCACCGCGGGGAAGCCCCGTGCACCGCCCGGGAGGAGGGACGGAGGCGGCCAGGGGCTGGCGCAGAGCAGGGCCCGGGCCCGCGGAGCCCAGAGCGGAGCCGTGTCCGCGAAGGAAGACGCAGGGAAGGCAGAGGTGTAAGCTGAAGGCGAACAAGGGGCAGGAGCAGACGAGCCGTTTCCGAGCCAGGGAGAGGGGCCCACAGAAATCCCCACGCGGACCACACGCTCACTCTGCAAGGCGTGGGTTTACCGGTGGAGCCTCGACGAGGCAGGGATCTGCCGCCGCCCCCCTGCCCCCCCGCGGCCTCTGCCGGGCCGGACAGAGGCTCTTGCCAAGGACGGGTGAGCACAGCTCAGGCCTCATCTCACAAACGTCACCCGCCGAACACAAGAGAAACCCAGGTGAGACATGCTCGGAACGCCGAGGACAGAAGGACAGAAGCAGGGTCCCCGAGTGCAGACGACTCCAGCGCGCGGGGGGGGGGGGGCGGGTCTGGGCTCCCAGCGAGGTGGCGCTGGGCACAGGCCACCACCACTCTACAGGCCCCAAGTGTTCCCGCTCCGCAGCCAGGGACCCCAGGAGCTTCACCTTGGGGCAGGGGCCCTGGGTCCCCTTACACCCGCCGTCGGGGTTAACGCGCTCCTGGCGGCTGCGCGCAGCCCCGCTCGGACCAGACGATGCTCACGCTTCCTGCAGAGACAAGGCCCATTTCCGAGATGCTGGGCGAACGGCCCCGAGGACGCACGGGTGCGGCACCCACAGGGCTGCCATGCCTAATTCAGGTCTTTCCACTTTCTGGCCGTGGATGTGAACCCAAATCCTCTGTAGCTGAGGCTCCCCGAGAGTGGGCCGCACCCGGAGAACCTGTTCATCCTTTTGAACTCCTGTAACCTAGTTTGACTCCCGATTTTAGACTTCACCAAATGGAAACAAATGAAACAAGAATTCTTCCGCGGGGACCCAAGTCCCCTCTGGGGAGGAAGAGCCTCAGAGGCAGCTCAGCTCGGAAATGCCCAAGCGCCGGCCGCCACTGCGGACGCGGCTGCGGGGCGCGCGGTCTGAGGAAGAGCGCCGCGCCCCGGGGGAGGACCGGAGCGTCTGAGAGCCCCCCAGAGGCTCGGGGACAGAGCGCAGCAGCCAGGGAAGCAGGGCCGAGCCCCCTTCCCAATCCCAAACCCGTAACAAGGGACGACTCCCCGGCCCAGGAAATTACAACCCCTAGTCAGGGGCCTTCCTTTCTCTCCTCTGCTGACCTCAAGAACCCCCTGGGACCCTTCCTGCGCCCCGGGCCTCCCTCTGGAGTGTGTGACGCGCGAGAAGGGGGGAAGGCGTCCAGCGAGCCCCCTCTTGCAGCTGGAGCCTCTCAGGCACCTGCTCCCCTGACGGTACCCGGTGGAAGGACGGCCCCTCAGCAGGGAAGTGGGTCTCCCCACCCTATCCCAGAGCAATTGGGGAGTACTCAGTTCGAATCTCAGGATTATGTAGTGGCAACATTTCTGCCTCACTTCAGATCAGCACCGAAGCGTGCCTGGGGTGGCCCCGCGAGCCCGTGTTCAGCGGACACACGGGCTGGCGCCCTCCCTGAGCCCTGGCCACACGGCGCGGCCAAGATGGTCCGCTCGGGGCCACACGCCTGGGGCCAGACGCTGTGTGGCCCCCCCCACCGTGTCACCGAGAATGTGCTAGAACAAAAGCTCCAGGGTTTCGCGGAAGGCCTCTTACCCAACACCTAGAGCCACAGGCGGTGCCTCCGGAGGGAGCAGGACAGGCGTACGCCTGCTCCCACGCAGACCTTTCAGGGTCGTCTCCTGTTAGAGGACCACACTGGGTCCTGCAGACGCACGAGCGACCGCAGGGCACCTCCCCGAGAACGCGGCCCCGAGAGCCCGCCTGGAAACGTCGACGGCACCATTCTCGGGGACAAGTGTTCCTTGTGTGAGGAAACACAGAACAGTAGGAAAACAGGCCTCCGGGCTAGCGCATTCGCAGCGCGGGGCCCAGAGGCACCCGTGGTCACCCCCCGCACCGCGCGGTGCGAGTGCTCCCGCTGGGGACGCGCGCGGCAGGGCCCAACAGCAGGCATGGGGAGGCAGACGCGCCCACGACCGCGCAGGGTCACACGGCAGCAGCAAAGTCGCTTGCGCAGGGCTAAAATCAGCAGAGAACGTGTTGGAAAGAAGACATTTGCGTTGCAATCACGTTGTGTGCGCGCCAGCGGCCCCAGTCGCGGCATGGCCCAGAGCGGCCGCGGACACCTGCCACCCGGCCTCGCTGGGGACGGCTCCAGCTCTGGCGGGGGGCAGGGGCGCAGGGAGACGCTCATCTGCCTAACCTGGCACTCTGCAAGCCGTGCTGCTTGGAACAGATGCTTCTGGGAGGCGCTGCCGCCCCTCGAGGCCACACTGCCCCACAAGCGGCTCAGCAGCTCCGGCCCCCGCCGAACGACCCGCACCAAGTGTCACCAGAGGAGGGAGGCTGAGGCCACCGCATTTCTTCCAAGGAAACACCCCCCCTCTGAACGGGGTTTGAAAGTACTGGCCACACGATTCTTCGTGCCGGGAGGACACTTGGAGGTGGGGGCAGTGAGGTCAAAGTTCAGGACCTCCCCTGAGGCTCCTCGGGCTTTAGCGAGAGCGAGGGCCTCACTCCTGGCCACTGGAAGTCGGCCAGACGTGAACGGACGACAAGGGTCCATCACGGTGCCCTGTCCAGTATGTTGTCGGAGACTTTTAAATGATAGAACTAGCGGATCACCACTTGTCTAAATAGGGAAAAACACTGCACTCATTTAAATTTGAGAGAACACTCACAAAAGAACTTCTTAAAGTAACTTGGCTGGATAAATAAAATTACAGTGGGAGAAATATTTTCAGTCTTTGTGTGCGTATGTTTAAAGTAGCTCTATGGCCAACGTGGGGCTCGAAGTCTCGACCCTGCGATCGAGAGTCCCGCGCTCGCCGACTGAGCGGGCGCCCCCTTGGTCTTTGTTTCAAAGACACGCCCCGCCAGCTGTTTAACTTTATCAAAATTTTAACCTCAAAACAAAAAGCTGAGCCTGACGATGAAGAATTTTAGTGAATGTGAACTTTTTGACACTTTTTTAAGAAAAAGTTTTAAAATTATGACTTAGTCTGCAACACCGTGTCTTTTCTACATAAAGGGTTCGAGACTGGACTACGTCCCCAGCCTCCGTGCAGAGGAAGGCTGGGCCGCCCCTGCTGGGCGCCGTCTGCCACCGGAAGGCAGCATCCTGCGGGCTGGGAGTGGCCCTCAACCCCCGACGCCCCACGTGACTGCAACGCAGTACAAGGGAAAAAATAAAACGACCCCTCTTCCCCACTGAAATCCTAATTACTTAAGTGATTTAAAGAAAAATAGCTGTCTTATCACAAAAGTTAAGAACGTTAAAAAAGAAAAAATAGGGCGTCTGGGTGGCTCAGTTGGTTGGGCAACTGCCTTCAGCTCAGGTCATGATCCTGGAGTCCCGGGCTCAGTCCCGCATCGCATCAGGCTCCCTGCTCAGCAGGGGTCTGCTTCTCCCTCTGACCCTCCCCCTCTCGTGTTTGCTCGCTCTCACTCTCTCTCTCAAATAAATAAAAATTAAAATTAAAAAAAAAAAAGAAAGAAAAAGAAAAAAGCCAAAAGCAGGACCAGGGCGCAGTAACTGGACAGAGCCCAGGGAGCTCGCCCGCCGCCAGCGCAGCTCCGCCACGGTCCCAAGCACACATTTTCACGGCAAACTGTCTGGTTCAGAGGGGCCAACGGTCGCCGCAAACCACCCCAGCCGCCCCAGCAGCACTCCTCACGGGGACCAGCGGGAGCAGCCAGCGGGGAGAACAGCCGTGGCCAAGGCAGAGCGGACGGCGAGGTTCACCGTCAGCAGGAACCCGAGCTGAGCAGCGGCCACTGGAGACAAGGGCGTCACGAGTGTCTCCCACTAACTGGGAAGCACCCAGAACTGCGTGAACCAGGGCCTGGACAGGGACGGCTGCCGTCTAGGAAGAGGCCAGAGGCAGAACGTGTGGCTCGGACGAGCTCTGGGGCCAGGGCAGGAACCAGGCCGCCCTCAAGAAGGTGCTGAGGACGGTTCTCGCCCCCTCTTCCCGACGTGTGTCCTTAGAGGCACGCTGACGAAGCTCCTTGTTTTAGGGGTCACACGCCCACTGGGAGCCCCTCCTGGACAGCAGGCTGAGGACAACTGCTGGCGACACAGCGTGGGCAGGACGGCGCCCTCACGTGGTGCCCACACCCCACACCCCCAAATGCAGCTGGAGCAGCGTCTGCACTCGGGGCGCCCTCAGTGGGCGAGCTGTGCCTGTGGTAAGGACCGCGGGGACTCAGACCCACACCTCCTGCTCAGCCCGGCGGCTCCCCGGAGCCCTCCCGCTCAGCCCACGGCTCGCCCCCTCCACGTCCTCCTGGGGCAAGGCCTGGGCAGAGGACGCACGCCCACATGCCCCCGAGCCCACCCCCTCAGAGGTCACGACAGCTCACCTGATTTCCACCATCCAGGGCCGGCTACGTGCCACAGGCCGCGCCAACTCCGGGATTCAGGGGAGAAAGGCCAAGGAGACCACACATGGGGATCACGGAGAAGCTCGCCAAGCCTACCAAGCAGAGGGCAAAGAGGGAAGGCCCAAGTAAAGGGGGCCACGCGGGAAGATCGGGCCGCTCCTTACCTGTACGGACCCAGGAGACACCCCTCAGCCCATGTTTTCAGGGCGAAGCGCAAGAGCATGAAGCAAGAGGTTTCTCACGGCTGCTCTTTAGTCAGCAAGCTGTAAGGCTGGAGCGGCGCCCGGCGGCCTCCCCGCCGCTGCGGGTCTGGTCCCCACAGGCCTCCCAGGGACCAGCTGCACCCAGCAGCCCTGTCCCCCTTCCTCCCTGTCCTGAGAGGCCGAGCCCAGCGCTTCAGGGAACGGGCGGGTTTGGGGCCATCCTGGGGCTGTCGCAGGTCTTTACAAGAATACAAACACGGCCCATCAGCCGTCAGAGGGCGGACTGGGACACAGTGGGCGGGAGCCTCCGACAGAGCCCTTGGCACACTTCCGGAGAGAGAAAGGCAAACAGCAAACAGCTTCGAGCCTGGGAACTTCTGAAAGGGCTGTGGGGACAGCTGGAATCCTAGACCACACTCTGAGAACCACTACATAAAACGCTTTCGAGCTAGGACTTCCTTAAATTAAAAAATAAATTCATTTTGGAAATCAAAGCAGTTTTTGCAAAGCACGTAGGCTGCACAAACAGGAACCCGGGAACCCCTGGAGGAAACTTCCAAGTCCGCTCCTGAGCCCCTGGCACCCGACCTAACTGCTGCCGCGCCATGAGGCTCGGCGGCCAGGAGACCCTCTGGTCTACAGCGTCCTCCTCCCACCGCCCGGGAGGCTGCTGCGCAACGGGAAACCAGCGGGGAGACCCACTCCATGTAACCCACGCTCAACACGCGTGGCGTCAGCATCTCACCTACCGCGGGCTGGGAAGACCGGGTCTGTTCCCGGCCCCGGGCGAGCTCCGGAAGCCGTGGGCGAGGTCAGCGCGGCTGTCACACCCAGACACGCACGTGACCCCTGGCAGCTACCTCTGGCCGTCTGTGTCCAGCGTCCGGCCTCTCCCTAGATGAGACACGACGGTGGCTCCTCTGCTTCTCTGGGGTAGCGTAAGGCCACGATTTATGTCTTAAGCACGAGTGCTTTTCCTAAAACCTGAAAGCTTAAATATCAGCAAAACTAGATCAGAGTTTCTCTAGAAATCAGTGTTTGGCTTAGGACACACTCATTTGTTAAACAGATAAACACTGTTTTCAAAAACTACGTAAAAACGTAGCTGCCAACCAGCGTGAAATGAGATGAAGTCCGGTACGGCGGAGGCCAAGAGCCGCCCGAGCGCCGCCAGCCCCGTGAGCCCGCCAGGGGCAGGGAAGAAAGCGCTGGCCTGAGCCGCGGGAACCATTCCCACGATGGGACCAGCGGCCCCGCAGCTCCTTCCACCCCCACCGAGCACAGCGGGAGAAGGCTCGCTGAGCTTGAAACAAGAGCCCAGGGAGACCTGAACAAAAGGAGAAGGCCAGCGCTCCTGCTGCAGAACAGGGCCTCGGGGAGGACAGAACCCTCTGGAGCCTCTGTGTCCGCTGGCCTCGGACCCAGGACAGAGGTCAGGAGGCTGTGGGGAGCTAACGATCTTAGAAATCATTTTTATTTTCAGCTCTTACCCCAACACAAGAAAAAGTGCACCGTGACGACCCGGCTAGACGCACAGTGGACCCTTGAACAACGCCGGGGGAGGGGCGCCCCCTGCAGGCGGAAATCCAAGTGTGACTGACTTCCCAAAACCTAGGCTGGCAGCCCGCCGCCGACCAGAACCCTCACTGGGGGCGTCAACTGCGCAAAGCCAGCCTGTCTACATCACACACGGCATTCTTACGATCACGAAAGCCAGAGAGAAAATGTTAATGAAACGACAAGAGAAGACATTTGCAGGACTGTGCTGGGTCAGAGAGCTCCGTGCACTGCGGCCTCATGGCCGTGGCGCTCGGGTCACCTGCACGCGCACGGGAGCCCAAGGCCACAGAGACAGCGCAGCCAGACCACGACAACGAGAACGTGGCTTCAAAACAACTAAACCGCTAAGGTGAGTACGCAAGGTGGAGAAAACTAGAAAAGTGTGCCGGATACAGGCTCACACCAAGTGTCTCCTGACCGTGCAGTCGGGGTCCAGGAAAGTGTTCATTCTACTTGCGTTTCCAATCACAGTTTAAGGAGCAACAGGTCTCTTGTCGAATTAAAAATGCCACTATTGGGGCGCCTGGGTGGCTCAGTGGGTTAAAGCCTCTGCCTTCGGCTCAGGTCATGATCTCAGGGTCCTGGGATCGAGCCCCACATCGGGCTCTCTGCTCAGC
>CM052900.1:165275149-165299087 GCA_028534135.1 Potos flavus | reverse complement strand
GGCACCTCCGCCTCGGCGCCTGGACAGCTTTCCAACTGTCGGTGAGGGAGCAGAGCACTGGGCCAGACGGAGGAACCGTCAGGGTCCAGTTTTACATTTTGCTAGCATGACCTTTGGGGCCGTACTCCATGCTAAGTAATCTACAGATTTACAGAAAACATTTGTAGTTTATTAAAAATTGCAAGAGCACCAACATGAAGACAGACTTTTCCCTCTGGTGTCTATGTTCCTTTCACTTGGCGTAGGTTTGGGCCCCATCCCGAGAACTAGCGATCCCTCACTGCAACAAGGCAGGCCCAGACGTTCTAGAGCAGTGCGGGTGACCATCAAGTGTCCTGGGCAAAGGCCACGATAATCTTAACCACTGTACAGCCTGACGTCACGTTTATAACGAAAAATACCTTTCCTGGGGCATCTGGGTGGCTCAGCTGGTTAAGTATCCGACTCCTGGGTTTGAGCTCAGATCGTGATCTCAGGGTTTTATGACTGAGCCCCGCGTTGGGCTCGGCACCCAGTGCAGAGTCTGCTTGGGATTCCCTCTCCTTCTCCCCCTGCCCCTCCTGCTCGTGCACACGCTCTCTGTAAAAATGAATAAAATATATATGTAAAAAAAATACCTTTCTTTCACAAGAGTCTTAAGTAGCAGATCCAGTCTGTTTTGCCTCTTCCTGAAATGAAGTTCTCTCAAATCATTTGCTTTTAACACGCTTCCTTTGGTAGCAGACACGGCAGCGATGAGTGAGGCGGCCGGCCTGGGCCGCCGCGCACACCGCGCTCCCGTGAGCGCACACCCCCGCCTGCAGAGGGGAGCGGCGGGCAAACCAGCGCCGCTCTGTGGCTCCTGCCTTCCTCACCTCTGCCGCCCCGGCCGACGTTACAGGGGAACCTGTCCTCGACCCTGTCGGCGGGCTCTGCACCTGCGCCCACAGGCCCCCCGCGTCCCCTCCGCACCACGTGGGCCGCGGGACTCAGCACCGCACCCCGAGGCAGCCGCTAGGTACCCGCGTCACAGACACCCCTAGACTGGAGGCCAGAGCGACGCACGCGTCAGGGGCGCCTGCCAGAGACAAGCACGTGGGGTCTCTAACAGGGCGACCGGCTGGGATACAGTTCTTTGTCCTTCCTAAGGAGATCATTGTACATCTGATCATATGTGGTTTTGAAATCATAAACATTTGGCTTGTCCGGTGCTGGTCCCGGGAGCTTCACGTGAGTTCCTGTTCCAAAGGAGCGGACGCTGAAGCCCCGCTTGCTGGAAGACAGAAAAGAGAGAGAAGAAATCACAGTTGGATTAAGACACCGAATTCTAAAACCAAGGAATAAGAAACGGAAAACAGACAAAACCAGTAACTGTTCATACTACAGATATGTTTTTAAATTCTAAACTTCAAGCATTTTATTCACAATTTTTTAAAAATCCTCTAGCATACTGGGGCATCGCAGTGGCCGGAGGGTGAGCGTCTGAGTCTCGGTGCCAGCTCAGGTCGTGATCTTGGGGTCGTGGGGTCCAGCCCTGCGTGGGGACCTGTGCTCAGCGGGGAGTCCGCTTGAGATTCTCTCCCCCTCTGCCCCTTCCCCCCACTCACGTGCACGCAGTGCGCTCTAATAAATAACTCTTCAAAAAAAATCCTGTAGCATATTACACAAACGCTGGGTGAAACCGATCGAGACAAGACAAAGGGCGTGCTGACGCGGCACAAGGTGGCGTGTGAGCAGCGCCGCGGTTCACCGCATCCGTCTCGAACCCTCTCTGGCCGTCAGAGGCCCCGCAGACACGCAGTTAGGGAAGGATTCCTCTGCAACACGCCTGGCCACTGTCCTGGCCTCTGTTAGAGGGTTCAGGCTCACAGGACCCCCTCGTGTGTGACTCCCACAACTCCCCCACAGGCCTGAGGCACGCGCCCCACAGGGAGCACCACGCATCGGACCCCCGGGGGCACCCCTGCGGCCATGAGGGTCAAGAACGGACAGCTCCCCAGCTGTGCAGACTGCAGGCACCTGGAGTCCAAGGGAAGGGAAGGGACCAAATGCGTCTCCTGACCAGCCCGGGGAGTGACGACGGAGGGCCCACGGGTCGTGTCGCCGCCGATGAGCTCTCTTGGGTCGGCTGCATCTCGTGCAACAGTCTGGCCTAGAACTTGCAAGCTTCCAAACTCACAGGCAGTCAGTAAAGCTTCTAAGTATTAAAAGTGTCTGAAAAAACCAGCCCTCCCATCACAGCGCTCTAGGTGGAAACCACGTAACGTCCGCATCCGAAGGAGCTTCCCGGGCGACAGGACGTGCGGCGAACATGCGTGTTTCCACCGGTGCCGCCGGCCTCCGAGGTACCCGGCGACAACGGTCTCAAGCTTTCCTAGGTCTTACTGCAGCCCCTCTCTGACTGCGTCTGGAAACGCTCTTGGTTCCCACAACGGTGAGGCGCCCCCGGCATCCAGAGGCCAGGGCGCTGCTGACCCCCTCCGAAGAACAGGACGGTCCTCCAACCCAAAATTCAACACCACCGCGGCGGCGCACACCCTGACGTAGAAAGTGAAATGAGTGAGCCCCACAGAGGGGCAAGGGTCTGAGCATAAAAGTCACAGGGAAGGAAACAGCTCCATCTCACTCATCGTAAGAGAAACGCATCACGTGACGGTCAAAGTCTGCTTACGGGCTAGCACGCTCCCGCCGCCTTGTCAGCGCCGCGCGGTAAGGACGCGGTCCCTTCTGCTCACTGCTGTGTCCCCAGCAGCCCCAGCAGGCACGGAAGTAGCTCGCAAAGGGCAAACAAGTAACAATTTACGAGGGAGGAAAACCTCCCACAGACGGTGCCTCTGGACACGACTTGCGAGCCTCCGGAGAAGGCGCCAACATCCGGCAAGTGCCCACCGCTGTCCCCTCCAACAGACACACTTCGCTCTGGGAGTCCAGCCCAAGGAACGCACGCAGATACAGCTGCACACAGCCCCACTCACTGCAGCCCCGAATGGAACCAAAGACGACGAGAGCCAACCTGTGAGTCCCGCCGCCCAGCAGGGTCCCGCTGCCAACAGGAAAAAGACGAGGAGGGGGCCACACGCACCAAAAGCTCCTGCACTTGTTCACAGAAAAAGCGGAGAGTGGAAACATGTCCGGCTCTGGCGGCACAGGGGCCTGGGGCGGCCCTGTCCCCGCAGGAAGAGAAGCGGCCGCTCCTGGCTCCTCCAGAGTACCAAGGAAGCACATCCTGAAACGGTAATTTTAAGAAGCATTCTTGTCAAGTTGCGTCTAAACCCCTCGCCCGAGTCCTCTGAGGTTGGCGAGAGCTGAGTCACGTGCCTGCGTCCCTAGAAGCACGAGCTGTGGCAGCTGAGCCCCGAGGACGTCACTCGTGACCAAGAACGGAGCCCGACAGCAGGGACCTGACGAGCACACCAGGGCCCACGCGCACCTGAGCTGTTGAAACCACCCTCGAGATGACCAGCATTTCCGACACCGGACCACAAGGCACCCTGTGCTGTGACCCCAGGGTGACGGGCCCAGCCACAGGGCACGGACACGCGGCACGCCTCGATCGCGTGCCCCGAGGAGGTGCACGCAGACCACCTTCACTCCACATCTGAACCTCTTTCCTCCCCACACGATGTACACTAGAATAAATACTTCCTGCCCAAGCACAACAAGCCCGTGACGAAGGTCATGTCGCCGGCCGAGGCGGGAAACGAGCTTGCCCAGCCATCCGCTACCTGCGAGGAAGGTCAGCGGGGCCCTTGCTTCTGCGCAGGTCCCATCCTCCCAGGACAGTCCCAGAGGAGCAGGCCGTGGCCACGAGCGCCACGAACACACAGTGGTGAGCCAAAATCCGCACCACGCTGTAAGAACTGCCCGGAACAAGCAGCTTGCTTTTTAAGCTCCAAGCCATTCTCCCCGAAGTGCCCTGAAGCCACTTGCCCGCCGGCTGGCACCCGGCCGTGGCTCCAGCAGCTTGCCGGCTGGTGAGATGTGAAAACCATACATCGCTGAGGGGAACACAGGAATTACTCCTGAGGCGAACCCTGGGTCGGCGGCATAACCCTCCTTGAAGCCTGCCAACTCTCAAGTCTCCTTCGAGTTTCCTGCGGGACTCCTGGAAAAGCAAGGTGCCCAGAAGCAGGTTTACTTCGAGGGCGCTGGGCTGTTCACACACCCGAGCCCCGGGTGTCGAGGCACGGCCTCTCCAGCAGGCGGGGGAAAGGAGGGCCGCGCGCTGTGAAAGCACAGCAGCCCGCAGAAATAAGACCCCCGAGGACAGGACTGAAGCTTCAAAACCTAAAACCTCCCCACTTCCGCAGGCGGCTTGTTTACCATCCCATTTTGATTCAACGTTTCCTGGAGCTTACTGTGTGCTGGGGATACAACAGCGATCAGAACAGACCCAACTCTCTCCTTCGACAGTTGGGGGTGGGCGGGGCGGGGCGGGGGGCATGACAAAGTAGGGAAAACACCTGGTACACAGGACAGTGAGAGGACAGTGATGGAGAAAGCCACGAGGCGGGAGCAGAGGGCGATCACAGGGGAGTGGGAAACAGGGGACAGGGCACCTCGGAGCCTTTCACGGCACCCCGCCCCCCCCGTAAGGCAGAGACCCTGGACAGGGCCCCGCGGTGTTTCAGGCTGCGGTGGGGGAGACAGGCCACCTGAAAGCTACCCACAGGGTTCCCGGGAGGCTCCAGATGGAGAGAGCCCCTGGTGCAGGGACTCACATCCCCATCCTGCTGGGGCGTCACTGGGACGATGGCACCTGGCAGGCCCCTGTCTTCTACACATCTTCTGTCACAGTAGGGTCTGAGGCTTGCATTAGGTGTCCAAGTGGAAGATGCTCCACTTTTAGTCTGTCCATATCCGTGAGAGCAGATCGTCCCAAAGATAACCTAGCCCGACCTTCCACCTGGCTGCTCCTTAACAAACCTTCCGAGGGGGTGACTGCTGGAGCTCCAAAGGGACGGGTGGGACGCTGAATGAAGCTAGCTTCCACTCCACCATTAGAAACAGTCTAGGGGCCTGTCCTCACTGCCCTCCCAATTTTCTGAAATGGCAGTCAAGTGTATTTAAAAATAAAATGAAGTGTAGTTTGTTCTTCCCCCAACAGAATGCTCCCAAGTGGCAAAAAGGCTAATTAGCGACAGAAGCGCTGATTCTTCGAAGCTGATGCAACTGACAGAGCGGCCCATCTTGAGCTGTGACAACAGGCGGCGTGACACTGTCTTACATAAAAGAAGCGATGCTAAAAAAACATTCCCGGCAACCTAGAGGCTTTGTCTCGAGGGCCACTATTCTGTATGTTTAAGTAAGCTTCCACACAAGTGTGTATCAATGTCTTTACAAGTACCAACAAACCTATCCTAAAGAACCAATCACAGAAAATGTCAAATTTGGGGGAAGAGAACTGTTTCCATTGTTCACCCAATGGCTGACGGTAAAATGATGTTCAAATGAACACCAAAAAGGATCCTAAGCAAACATCCAAATTAACAGCATGGGTTACGCTATGTTTTCTATTTTCCATAGCGAGATTATTAATCAATTTCAAGCATTCCTTTGCCAAGACTAAAATCCTAGCACCACTGCCAACCTTCGGAAAGCACACCCTGACTCTAAGTAGGGCACCACACACTCACAATCCCAGGTCACCTTCCCTACAGGCACATCACTCACTGCTAATCAGCCCCACGTCTAGCTCTGTGATGACCTCATATTTACAGAGCACAAATCAACTGCTCACAAGCCAGCAAACCTGAGTGCCTGCCTGCAATGTCACTGTGGCACAGCCAGACGACTGCAAGATGAACTTCCCTGAAACGTGAGCGCTCCAGTAAAATTTACGTCATCGCCTGCTAGATGTGGGCTGTAAACACATTTCAGTAAATATTTCCTAGGGTTTACACCTTATTCTTATCCTCCCACAAGGTCAACAACAAAACTGAGCAGCTAAGCATGAGATCATTGTGTCAAGCTCGTGACAAGTACGTCTATATGCTTAGCCCCCCCATCAGCACCCCTGCTTCGACGTCCCTCCCTCCGCAGCTGCTTTTCCTCAACCTCAGCTTCTTGCTGGCCACCTTGCGCTGCTGGTTGCTGTCAGCCTGTCCAGTGTCCCCCCTCTACCCAGTGACAGCAGAGCAGGCCCTCAAGATCTGGCACTTTGGATGGTCCAGCAACAAACGACCACCAGTGTGCCGCTTTCCTGCTCCAACCCTAAGTGGCCCCAAGCAAGGGTGTGTTACAGGTGTGAACTGCTGAACTACCTTCCCTGCTCTGAGCTTCAGCCGTTTCATCTGTAAAAGATCGGAGATGCAGGAAAGAATCTTTTAGCTCTGGGAGCTGTTACCCTACTTGGCCTACCCAGTTTTGAATCCATGTTCACACAAAAATTGACCTTTCTCCAACCATCCTCCTCCCTTTAGCTCTGCCTCCTACAGATAAAAAAACAAAAACAAAAACACAAAACAAAAAAAACACAAAAAAAACCAATGCAGTCCCTTAAAACCTAGGAAGGCAAATGTGTTCCTCTGTAGGCACCTTTTCTGCATTCTCTGCCATTCCTTTTTTTTTTTTTTTTTAAGATTTTTATTTATTTATTTGATACAGAGAGAGAGCGCAAGCAGGAGGAGCAGCAGGCAGAGGGAGACGCAGGCTCCCCGCCGAGCAGGGAGCCCAATGCGGGGCTCAATCCCAGGATCCTGGGATCGTGATCTGAGCTGAAGGCAGAGGCTTAACCAACTGAGCCACCCAGGCGCCCCATTCTCTGCCATTCTTAAAGTCATGATTTCTAATCCTTTCACCTTCCTAAACGGTTCCCAGTTTACTTTTTTCAAGGGTACCCAGAACCAAAATGTCAAAAGATGCAGGCAGAGAGGCTGCAGGGCATAGCTCACTACCCCTCCCTAGTAAAGGACAAGAAATTTCTGGAAATGGGTCCAAGACCAGGCAGTAAGTTTCGTACCATGAATGGGCGTGCTCCTACAACACAACCACAGGCAGCCCAAGACTTGGTCCCATCTGGGAGAGGATGTCCAACTTTGCCCCAATCCCAGTGTGGCTGGGAGCCCACATGCTCTGGTGATGATTTGAGAGCCCTACCCCAAATTGGAGAACCATGGGACCTTAGCTGATTCTGCTGCCCTCCCCTCACCCTGGACCCTTCTTCAGCCCGTGCTTTATCCATCTGGAGTCTCAGTTCTGTTACTCATCATAAGCAGAGCCCCTTATATCCAAATCCCTACTGTCACTCACAAGCAAGGGCTTCCCGTTCTGGGTACTGCCTCTTCACCTGTGTTAAAGGTGCACACCCTAAGGACTGCAAGGATGAAGTCAAATGGCATTTAGAAAGCACCTGGCATGGGGCGCCTGAGTGGCTCAGTTGTTAAGCGTCTGCCTTTGGCTCGGGTCATGATCCCAGGGTCCTGGGATCGAGCCCCAAATCGGGCTCCCTGCTCGGCGGGAAGCCTGCTTCTCCCTCTCCCACCTCCCCTGCTTGTGTTCCCTTTCCCGCTGTCAAATAAATAAAATCTTAAAAAAAAAAAATAGAAAGCACCTGAGAGAGAGCAGCTCAAGAGATTGACTCTCAGCCTGGTTCCTTCATTTGCAGCCCCTCTGCTCATGTTCCTCAAATCACACTGCCTTAGGACTGAAAACAGACTTGAGAACTCAGTTCAGCAATATGTAGAAATCTGTCTTTAAAATTTGTTTTGAATGGCTACAGTCAGAGAACCTCCAAAAATCAACAAGCCCCTTAACATCTAGATTGTTCTGAACAAAAAAATAAATTAATTGGCTCCACAGGGAAATCTCAATCTACAGCATACAAAGAACAGAAAGGAGCCTCTGCGGAAAACACTCCTAAAAAAACCTAGAGCTCCCAGGGCTGGTATTTGAAACAATTTAGTCTCAAAAGATCAAAAATGATCACCCCAGGGAACATTATGACTAAAAATGCCAACATTTATTACCAGTTGTATTTGACTTGTCAGAAAATAGTCAAAGCTGATTTTCAATAGGGCAATAATAAAATATAAAATAGGGTTTCACTGATAAAACTACCGCCTGTGCGGGCTCAATTAACTTCATTCCTTTTGATATTTACTTCAGAAGTTTTCCTGTGTTTCACAAACATCCTCTGTAAGGCCCTGACGTTCATAAGGTCTCAGGTGGTAACAAAACCACCATATCGAGTTCTTAAAGATGCTTTTAAACGCTGTAAATAATCCAAGTAGAGATAAAGCCATAAATAATTATGAAAAGTGAAAATGATATGAATTGTTCCATCTCAATAGCTATTTCAAAACTAAAGGAAGGTGAGATCCTCTTTTGCCCTAGCAGCGTGAAAAAATGAAAATAACGCCCAGATTGTGAAAACAGGAATTCTATAAATAGGTACTTTTCTGGAAAGCAGTCTGGCAAAATATATGGAAACGTAAAATATGCCCACCTTTTGAGTCAGCAATTCTACCCCTAGGAATTCATCCAAGGAAGCAATCAGAACACTGTGCAAATATATTTATACAGCACAAGGATGTTGACATTTTAAAAAGGAAAGATAAAAAAACAGCCAAAATGTGTACTAATCCGGGGCTGGCTACAAAATTAATTGCTGCACAGAATTCCTCTGGATTACTGTGTTTTAATTTTGTAACCACTGCCATTACTCAATATGAATAAATGTTTTCAAATTCAATACAACAAAATACAACCAAAATCTAACATTATGTGAAGAGAAAAATGATAAAACATCTTACTCTCCGTTCAGTGTATGTACACACGGGACACACCCAGAAGGTGCCACACCGACCCTGTGAGGAACTGTGGTCGCCTCCATCTTCAATGTATTCTGTTTACAGAGAGATCTTTTTATAAGTAACACTATTTTCTAACAAAGGAAAACATCCCCCAAATATAGGTATTTTCGCAATTAAAGAATCAGATCTAAATTAATACCACATTCACGATGTCAATAATACAGATCACCCTAAACTTACCTTCATTTGGAGCCTCTTTTTGAAGTAAATTTGAGACACAGTAAAACGGGTACAAGCACACCTAAGAATTTCGACTTGGCGATCACTGGAGGGGTTCTTCTGCACCCCCATTTCCATGGGAGACCCACTGCTGTGCCGGCTACCACCGCTCTGAACTACACAAGGACATATCGTCTGGTAGGGATCGTCTCGGGGAAGTATCAGATGGGCAAGTTTTGGAACTGGTTTCACGACAAAGCTGCTACAGGTAATTAAAACACATTTTCCTTTTGTAGAGTTCATCTGAACTTTGTTATGCAGATAGTAAGAGCTTAAACTAAAGATCACCAGCCAGAACCAGCAGAATGAGGCGGTCTCCGATCACCTGCTCTAATTAACGACATTAAACTTCACTTTCCTTGAGTAACTTTCCAGGAGTGTTAACCTTACATTCTTTTCCTTAAATTTACCGAACTTTAAATGCCTGTAAACTTAATACCAGCACATTTCAGTTTTAAAACAAGTTTGCAATTTTAAAGGTTTTTGTTTAAAAATCACTTTCACATTGAACTGTTAGGTTCAAAGCATCCCATTACAACAAAAAATGACATTACGTGAATACTGTGGGCAGTGTGGGACAGGTTAGGAAAGATGGAATTTCTAATTAGCAGACCTGGAACCCTGACACTTCCACCTTCGATAAAAAAGGAGAGAAGGTGCAGAAAATTCTAATTTTTCCAAGTTACTGAGGAATGTGGTAACTAAGAGGAGGCGGCACTGCTGTCCTTTATGCCATGCGGAAACTTCGGGAAGAGAGGCAGTTTCAACTCTGCTTTCCTATCGAAGCTGACGTGTGTACCAAACTGTACTGCAAATAGTCCGTTTCACGGTTTGTGAAGTGATTTTGAACGAAAAAACTTACCGAGCAGGAATAAACTTTTATTAAACACATACAACGCCAGGATCACAGAAGAGAAGTCAGTACTGACATATAAACTAGAAACGCACAACTGAATTCACGTGTGGTCCAGAAATGAGCGGCTGGAGGCTTTGGGGAGGGAGGGCATTTTTTTTGCTCAAAACTCAATGTAGACAGATACAAATTCGTAAAGTTAACAAAATGGGCTGTTCCCGTGTTTTGGGGGTTTTGTTTTGTTTTGAGACTTGCTTTATCCTGAGGTCATGTTGTGCAAGTTTTCCAGCAGAGCTGGTAAATGACCACACAGCCTGGTCGTCGGACGCGACCCATCTCGCAGACCCTAACCAGGTGCGGGCACTTACCGCCCCACGGATGGAAATCCTACAGAAGGGCTGCTGTTTTCAGATACGAGAGCAAAGTGGATGCAAATGCACCAGCCCTTTGGGTTTACCCGGAGCTTTGAGCGGCGGGGAGCCTCTGGGCTCAGAACCTGAATTTTCCCGCGGACGACCGAGCCCCGGGGACTCGTCGCTGCGCTCGGCCCCGGGGCCAACGAGCCCGGCGCGGCCCACCCGGCGTCGGGCCTAAGGGAGCGCGGATGGGGGCGGCCGCCCAGCACGGGCCCGGGCCGGGAACCGGGGCCGGGACCACCGCCGTCGTCGCCGCCCAGCACCGGCCGGGCAGGACGCGGGGCCGCAGGGACCGCCGGTCGGCCGGCGTCCCACAGGGCGCGCTAGGCCAGGACGGAGGCCCCAACTACCTGAGGATGTTGTGCGCCTCCATGCTCCGGTTCTGGTTGCTCGAGCACACCACCGCCACCCGCAGCGGCGACGACGGCATCGCGGCGGCCGCAAAGACCGCGACGCAACCGCTCCGGGACTCCCACCCAGCGGTGGCGCTTCCGCGCGAGCAATATGGCGGCCGCGGCGCCCGGAAGTCATGACGCCAAGGCGGCGGCGCCGGCGACGTAGCGCGTCAGGACGCGCGGCGCGGGCGTGTGCACGGCGTCCCCGCGGCCTACCCGCGCCGGCCCACAGCGCCCCGCCGCGGGAGGAGGGGGGCCCCGCCCGCCGGCGCCGAGCCCCCAGCGAGCGCGCCGCTGCTCCCGGCGTGCCCGGCAGAAGCCCGAGCTTCTCACAGGGGCCGCCCTCGGCCCGGAGCCCCACGCTGGCGTCCTACGTCACCAAACCCGGCCGTCGTCGCCGGGAGTGACGTGAGACGTCGCGCCGTCGCCCATGACGCCTCGAACGGGCGGCCGTCGTCGGCAAGAGTGACGCGCTGGGCGCCGCGCCCGCCGGGTCGGGAGCCGGTGTCGCTGGAGTGCCGCTGCTGCGCCGTGGCTGGCGGCGGGGTCTCGCTCCTGCGGCCCGCTCCGCGCTCGCTCTCAGCCGGTCCCCGCGACGCCCCGCCTCTTCCGCCCCAGCCTCTGACCGGCCTCGCGGCCCCAGGCTCGCACAAACGTCAGCACCTCGCTGTCCTCGGAACCCCGCAGACCTTAACGTTCAGTCGACGTTATGGCAGCTTTTGGAGAGAGCAGTCGTGAAGGACCTCCCGGGGGCAGAGCGAGTTGACGAGGTCCCCGGGGGGGCTTGAGAGGCGGGGTCGTGGTATGACCGCGAGACGAGCGCACCCGGCTTTGCTCTCCAGCCGCCTGGACGCAGGCGGGGAGCGGGAGCACGGCGACGCTCAGGGGTTCAGGACTGAGTAAGGTGAGCAAGCCGGGCGTGAGAGGACGGCGTGCGTGGAGACCCCGCTGCAGGGGAAGACAGCCGTGCGAGAGGGGGATGCTTGGACCTGAGGCTGCGGAGGCGGCCGCTCTTCGAATACCTACGTCTGGGCTAGGTGCGACGACGGGCACGAAGGAGGAGAGGCTCCCGGTCGGAGAGGAGATAACGAAGCTCAGAAGTCACGGGCCGAGGGACCACCCTCACTGTGACTGGCTTCCCGGCATTGCTCATGTCTTCAGGGAGAAAAAAGCTGAGAACGAGGCCCTCGATTTTTTTTTTTTTTTTAGATCTAATTTTAAGTAATCTCTACACTCAACGTGGGGCTGGAACTCACAACCGTCAGGAACAAGAGTCCCATGCTCTTCTGACTGAGCCAGCCGGGCGCCCCTAGGCTGTCAGAATCTTGCAGGACTGCTGGACATGGTTGGTGGGGGGAGACGGTACATGACTGCAACAAGGAAGCGTTTACTTGGAAGGACCTGGGGGTTCGAGGGTGAATCAGGAGGAATGAGGACACTTTCCGTGCTTGCTATTTGAGTACACGCAGAACATAAGAAAAAAGGGGGAAAAAAAAAAGACACACCAAAATGTGAACGTGGGGCGGCAGGTATTTATGGGTGGTAGGATTAAAGGTGCTTTGAATGTTTTTAAAATTTTTTTGAATTCCTTCACTTAGCTTTTTATGATGAACGTGTATTTTTTTTTTTTTAAGATTTTTATTTATTTGAGACAGAGGGAGCATGAGCAGGTGGAGAGGGAGAGGGAGAGGGAGAAGCAGGCTCTCTGCTGAGCAGGGAGCCAGATGTGGGACCCTGAGAAGATGACCTGAGCCGGAGGCCGACACTTAGCCAGCGGAGCCACCCAGGCACCCTTGAACATGTATTTTATTTTACATCCCAGCAAATACTAGAGCTATTCATATTTTAAAAACAAAACGCCTCCATGGCTTCCCCAGTGCGCTCAGAACATACTAATCTGAATTCAAAGTCATGATCTGACAGTACCAAGCTCTCTTACCTCCTTCCTACTCCCTGTCTGGAACTCGATGGCCCAACAACTGAAAACTGCTTGTCTCATGCCTTTTTGACCTCTGCACGTACCACCCCCAAAACTCAAGTTCTAGTCCAGGGATTGAGCTTCAGATCGATGTCACCAACTTGAAGAAGGTTTCCTCTGTCTCCCTCTCTTCTCCTATTGGCCTTCCTGTGCTCCCAACACCACATTCAACTTGTTCATGTGACTCAACATTCTTTTCGCCCTCTGCTCCTCTGGTCACCACATTCACAGACACAGCTGTTTCCAGATGAGGTGGCTTTTTTGTTCTATTCAGAGCTGTTGTCCCTGTGGAGGCACGTGCTGAGTGCTTGCACAGCAGACGTTGCATGAATCAGTAGTGGTTCATTTTATTGTGGGGAAGTATGCAATCGTATGTGTGGGCCTTTATTCATCTGACGACAGAATGTGGGTCTTTTTAGCTGCTTTGAACATCCATATGTGAGTCTGTGTATGGACAGAATCTTTTATTTCTTCTGAGTTAATACCTAGGAGTAGGACTATTAGATCATGTTTGTGTGCAGATTTAACTTTTTAAGAAACTGCCAAATTATAAATACAGTGTTCGTGTTATTTTGCAACCCCACCAACAGTTGCAGTTACCTTACCGACACTTGGTATGGTTAGTCTGTTTAGTTTTAGACATCTTAATATCCTCATAGGTGGTATCTTATGGTATCTTAATGTTTTAATGTGTATTTACTTAATGACTAATGGAATTGAACATATTTGCATGTGCTTCTTGGCCATCGATGCTTCTTGGCCATCGCTACATTTTGGTGAAGGCCTGAACCATTTAGGTATTTATCATCATGTTACTAAGTTTCAAGCTCTCTCTATATTTTGCATATGTATACACACACATATACCAGACATGTAATTTTTAAGTATTTTCTCCCTCTCATCAATGTCTTTTTTTTTTTTTTTAAGATTTTATTTATTTGAGAGGGAGACAAGGAGAGCGAGAGAGAGCAAGAGGGAGGGGAGGGAGAAGCAGGCTCCCTGCTTGAATAAAGGCCCACACATACAGTGCTCTGGCTGAGCAGAGAGCCCAACGCAGGGCCCGATCCCAGGACCCCGAAATCATGACCTGAGTCGAAGGCAGACGCTTAACCAACTGAGCCACCCAGGCGCCCCAATAAATCTTTAAAAACAAAGACAGATGGCTCATCAATGTCTTTTGAAGGACAAAAGTTCTTAAGCTTGATAAAGTACGGTAATTTGTTCTTTTATGATTTGTGCTGAAATGTCTAAATGAAAAATACACTGGGTGGAAATAATGGTAGATTAGACATTATAGAATTACGGAAGAGAAAGTTAGTGAAATTGAAGATGTACAAAGACGAAGTATAAACGGAACAGAAAAAGGGATAAAAACGAACATCAGGGGCGCCTGGGTGGCTCCGTGGGTTGGGGCCTCTGCCTTCGGCTCAGGTCCTGATCTCAGGGTCCTGGGATCGAGCCCCGCATCGGGCTCTCTGCTCAGCGGGGAGCCTGCTTCCCCCCTTCTCTCTGCCTGCCTCTCTGCCTACTTGTGATCTCTCTCCTCTCTGTCAAATAAATAAATAAAATCTTTTAAAAAAACCAGAAAACGAACATCAGTGAGCTGCACAGCAATACCGAGCAGCTGATACATGTGTTGTTAGGTCCCAAGGAGCAGGTGTGCACTCTGGCTGGTTGTGGGAGGCACTGCTCCTCGCCCTGCTTGAACCCTGGGAGTTTTCCCTCTAATCCTTTTGGTTGGTTCTTTTCTTGGGCTCATAATTCCCTCACACACATGCTAGTCAGTACTAAGCTATACATCCACGTGTCCTCGTCATGCTTCAGTGTTTTGCCCTGTGAACTCTGGACACCTTGGCCTCCTCGCTTCCCAGATCCATCCACTCAAGTCACAGAGACCACTGGGCTCTGCCTGAGTTCTTCCTCCTTGCTGCGCATCCTGAAAACCAGATGGAAAGCTGGAGCAGTCCTATAATTCAACACAGTTGTTCCTCTCAGGGTCACGGACCTTCGGTGTTCAGGAGTTGTTTCACATATTTTGTGTTTTCAGTTTTCAGGTGGAAAAGAATTCTGGTTCCTCTTACTTCATCATCAGTGGAATCAGAAGTCTCATTAAGTCCCCCCCCTTTTTAAGATTTTATTTGAGGGGCGCCTGGGTGGCTCAGTCGTTAAGCACGTGCCTTCGGCTCAGGTCATGATCCCAGGACCCTGGGATCGAGCCCCCCATCGGGTTCCCTGCTCAGCGGGAAGCCTGCTTCTCCCTCTCCCGCTCCCCCTGCTTGTGTTCCCTCTCTCACTGTGTCTCTCTCTCAAATAAATACATAAAATCTTAAAAAAAAAAAAATTTTTTTTGTTTGAGAGAGGGAGAAGGGGGAGTGGCAGAGGGAGTGTCACAAGCCAGCCCTACATGGAGTGCAGAACCCGCCCCGGGGCTCAGCCCCATGACCCCGAGATCACGACCTGAGCCGAACCCAAGAGTCGGTCGCTCAACTGACTGAGCCACCCAGGCGCCCCTCTTTAAATCCATTTTTAAAAGCGTAAAATGTGGAAGCTCACCCTACAGATACTAAGTACTAAAGTCATAATAATAAAGATACTATAGTAAAATTGTAGGAAAAACCAAACAGACCTACAGAATGCAATAGCCCATAAACAGACCCGTGTAAATGTGGGAACGCAGTAAATATGGGGGCACCATGTACTGGAAAGGAATGGATTGTCTCTACACACTGGGTTGGGAAAACTGGCTCAGTGTATGGATACAAAAAGCTGGATCTCGACTTCACACCATATACAAAGTGACCTCTAGGTAGATTAAAGACATATATAAAAGGTAAAATCATAGATCCAATTTAAAAAACACAGGAAAATACATATCTTTTAAGTAAGCTCTATGCCCAAAGTGGGGCTTGAACTCATGACCCTGAGATCAAGAGCTGCAGGCTCTACAGATTGAGGCAGCCAGGCGCCCCAGGAAAATATTTTTGTATTCTTTGGGTGTGCAAGGATTGCTTAACACCAAAAAGATGCCTACAGCACAGAAGAAAACGACAGATCTCGTGTCACCAAAATTAAGGATTTGTTTTCAATAGAAGCTGGAGAGCAGCATGAAACAGATTTTCCCTCAGAGCCCTCAGAAGGAACCAACCCTGCTGACCGTTGGCTTTCAGGCTTCTAGCCTCCAGAACTGTTCAAATGTCTGCCGTTTCAAGTCATCCAGTTTATGGTGATTCGTTACAGTAGCCAGCACAGATAAAGAAGAGTTCATAATTTCAGAAAGTCCTATTGGACAGGACTGATTTAGAATATTTGTGGGACTCTTGAAAATCCAAAGGAAAAATTCAGAGCAATGGGAAAATGTACCAAGAGTAGGAATAAACAGTTCATTCAGCGGGAAATGTAAGTGTCTAATAAGATTAGTAAGTGGGGCTCCTGGACGGCTCAGTCTGTTAAGCATCAGACTCTTGGTTTCGGCTCAGGTCGTGATCTCGTGGTCGGTCGTAGGATCAAGCCCCATGTTGGGCTCCTCGCTCAGCAAGGAGTCTGCTTCAGATTCTTTCTCCCTCTCCTTCCCTCACCCCTCCCCGCTCACTCTCGCACTCTCTCTCTCTCAAAATCTTAAAAAAAGAAAAAAAGAACGAACAGTAAGTGGCTTGTGGCCTTCCCTGCATGAGAATAAAGCAAATTCAAATATAACTGGATCACTGCTAACCCAGCTAGCCGACTACAAAAGCAAACAAACAAACAAGAAAACAAAACAGAAAACAAAAACAAAACAAAACAAAAAACCCTGATACACAGTATTGTGAGAAATTGGAGAAATAAAAACCCAAGTGCACTGGTGGTAGGAAATGTTAGCTGCTTTAGTCGTTCAGAACAAACTGACAATCTTGGTGAAATCAAGCATGCACACCACTTAATTCTCACACACAACCCTGAAGAGCATGGTTGAGGGCTTTCACGGAGACGTGATTAATACTGCCGCTGTCTGTGTTCTTCCCGGGGTGAGGACACCAGAAATCCGACGCAACGGAGAGGAGAGATGAAATGTGTGTGCATTCTGCAGCACGGATAAATCTCAAAAGTGATGTTGAGGAAAGAGTAAAGATCGGCAGCACAACTTTGAGGTAAGTTTAAAAAAAGAGGCACACAGAGGTATCTGAGGACACATCGGAGTGGTTGCTAACGAGGGAGGAAAGGAGTGGGCATGACGGCATTTGTGGGACTAGAATCCACACCAAGCAGGGTGGAGACACCGGGGGCAGAGGACAAGGGAGGCCAGGGCACCCGGGGGGCTCAGCTGGCTAAGCAACTGCCTTCGGCTCAGGTCATCATCCTGGAGTCCCGGGATCAAGTCCCACATTGGGCTCCCTGCTTGGCAGGGAGTCTGCTTCTCCCTGTGACCTCTCCCGTCTCTTTCTCAAATAAATAAATGAAATCTTTTAAAAAAGGGAAAAAAAAAAAAAAGGACGAGGACGTCCAGATAAAAGTGAATGAGGGGAAAGGCAGATCCCAGACACTGTGAGGCCACGCGTTTAATGATGTAGGAAAAGGGACGTCTGGGTGGCTCAGTCAGTTAAGCATCTGCCTTCAGCTCAGGTCATGATCTCAGGATCCTAGCTAGGATCAAGTCCTGCATCGGGCTCCCTGCTCAGTAGGAAGTTTGCTTCTCTCTCTCTCTCTCTCTGCCCCTTCCCACAGCTCATGCTCTCTCTCCTCTCTCTCTCAAGTAAATAAAATCTTTTTTTAAAGATTTTATTTATTTGACAGAGAGATACACAGCAAGAGAGGGAACACAAGCAGGGGGAGTGGGAGAGGGAGAAACAGGCTCCCCACTGAGCAGGGAGCCCGATGCGGGCCTCGATCTGAGGCCCCTAGGATTATGACCAGAGCCGAAGGCAGACGCTTAATGACTGAGCAACCCAAGCGCCCTCAAATAAATAAAAACTTAAAAAAAAATGATGTAAGAAAGATACTATGGTTTGAAGCCAATGGCCAATAAGGAATTCTTGAGATGTCTTTGGTGCAAAAATGTAGTTTTATTAAAGCACAGGGACAGGAGCCGTGTGCAGAAAGAGCTGCACTGGGGTCATGAAGAGTGGCCCATTATATACATTCAAGCTGGGAGGGGGTTAGGGATATCCTAAGTCTCTAAGGAATTTTGGGAGCAAGGTTTCCAGGATCCTGACGGGGCTAGCTGTTGTTGGGAAAGGTCGTTTATTACTGTCTAATAAAACCTGAGTCCTGAGACCCTTCAGATGTGTATCAGTGGGTCACATGCTTGGGGGATGATTGCCGGCATGTATCTTGAACGGGGGGTAGCGATAAAGGAGGTTTCCAAAGGAATTTCCGTATGTGAAGTAGACTTACAGGACCCTGGGGGTCGGGCTAGGATTGCCTTTTGCCCTTAGCAAAGTGTCGACATCGAGGCAGTTGAGTCCCTAGAGCAAGGTCACTCTGCCTGTTTCAAGGACTTGTCAATGGGCTGTAGGTAGTAGGAAATTTAATAATTTTCTTCTCTCTTTGTTTCCCACATCATTGAACAGTGTTAACAGAGTCGGGAAGTCGGGGAAGCTATCTCGGCCCACCCACTCCTGACCTCAGAGCCCAGGGAAACCCTCATCTTTTATACGTAAGCAAAAGAACAGAGTAGCAGCTGAACCCCACGAGGACTTACGGGGACAGAAGCGGAGTGGCATCCCTGCAGAGAGAAGAGTCCTGGCAGAAAGCCATGCCCTGAAACAGATAAAAATCGTAACTGCCCACGTTATCCAAGCCAAACAGGAACCGGCAGCAGTTAGGACAGTAATGGATGCAGCAGGGGTGCGGCAGGGCTGGGAGGCCAGACCCCTGTCCCCCCGGCCGGGGGCCTCGGCAGCTCCTGGCTGTCCCTGAACACCAGACCCAACGGCCCCGACCCCCAATCCTGAGATGAGCAGGGAAATGCCAGCTCCACACCCGGCTCCTCGGGAAACTTCCCCTTTCCTCTGAGCCTGCCGGCTGCCCTTTGCTGTCCTCCCCCATCCCCAGCCCAGCCTAGCAGCCCCTGAGCGCGGAGGCCCTCCCAAGGGCCCGCACCGGGGAGACCGGGGGTCCTAGGACGCCGCAGGAGGCCTATGTGGCCTCCCAGCACGGGAGCGCCTGCGCCCACCCTCAGGGACCAGGGGGCAAGCCGCCGCCGCAGGCCGCGGGGTCTGGCGGGCCGGTCAGCATCCCGTGGTCACCGCCAGGGCCCCGGAGCCGGCCGCGTGGGGCCTGCAGGACGAGCTCACGGAACGAGGGTGGCTCCTTCCTGTTGGCAGGGCGAGGAAGCCGGGCTGCGAAGGGGCTTTGGGGCGCGAGCGGGGAATCAGCTCTGCTCTGCACCCAGGAGCCATCGTAATGGGAATTCCGGGAAGGGCCACGTGTCCAGATTTTGTGTGGGGTTCGGCTGGGGGTGCAGCTCGGTGGGGGGGTCTCGGCCCAGAGGAGGCACGGACGGTAGGGCGACAGCCGGGACATTTTCCTCTCTACTTGCCCGATCTCAGCGTACCTTCTCCACAAGCCTGTGAGTCCGGCCCCATCGCGGTTACTATCTTACAGATGAGGAAGCAGAGGCTCTCCAAGGCCGCACGGCGCTCGGAAGGCAGAGCCAGGCCGACGGCCCCGGAAGCCCTTCGGTGTTTCAGGGTCAGAGCAGTGGCTTCTATTCCACATCAGGAAATCAGAAGCTGAAGCATCTTCGGGCGCCAACGAGAAAGGCGAAGTCTCGACCGACAGACGAGGCATCTGGGCCCCAGCGCAGGGCACAGGGAGCCGAGAAGACGCTCCCGGAGAGGGGCATGTCTGCCCCGTAGCCACGCCGCCAGAGCCGAGACCACGGTGAGGACAGCAGGGGGCAGGGGAGGGGGGCTCCTCCAGAAGGTGGTACGGGTGGAGACGGGCCACTGGACAGGTACACGGTCAGTCTTGCGGGTGGACCGGGTGGGTCCGGAGGGCTAAGGGCCTGGGCGTCCCCAGCAGCCCCGGGAGACCGGTGGGCCCGCGGGGGAAGGAGCAGCTCCTGAGGGTGGCCGTGAGCTCGACGGCAGAAGCGCTCGGCCCGGGCACCAGCCCCAGGGCATCTCCCAAGCCCGGGCTCCCCTGCTGGACCGTGCTGGGGCAGGGGTCCTCAGCTCCCCCTTTGCAAACCCAAAGCTGGACTCGAGTCCTTCGAGAAGCCCCTGGAATGAAAGCCTACGGCGCAGAAGGCTGCAAGTCCGCGCTGAGCGGCCTTGCAGAGCAGCGGGCTGGACGGGCTCTGGTATGAGCCCCAGCCCACGAGGGGCCCCGAACCCGGTGCGGCGCCGGGGGCGGGGAAGAAAGAGATGAGAGCAGGCCCCACAGAACCGCACAGGGGCTCCAGTCCTGGATCCCAGCTGCACCCAGGAGCTGAGAATGGACGCCCAAGTGCACGACAGGTCGACAGGTCGACAGGTCGGTCGGGAGGGCTTGCAGCAGGGAAAGGGCCCCTAGGAGGCCAGGAGGAGGCTGCTAGAAGCCGAACCCCCCCCCACTTCTGCCCTGCAGTCTAGACACGTTGCTGCACCCTACCCCCTCCAAAGGGATGAGTCACTCCTCAGCGCCTGGCCGGCCCCCAGCTGTTTTTGATTCTCAGGGTCACAGCCAGCTCTGGGATCTCAAGGACAGCCAAGGAGGGGGAGGGCTTTTGGGGGGGCGGGGGGGGTCTAGTGCACGCCCCACACAGGGGCCCGGGGTCCCCCTTCTCAGCAGCCCTACCACTGCATGGGGAGGCCCACGGCGGGGAGGGGTCCCTCCCGCAGCTGCCTAATTGCTACGTGTCACATCTCAACTGGGTCACCCATGAGACTGGGCTATTTCTAACTGCAGCAAATGCCGTCCCCACACCCCCTACCCAACACAGGAGGCCCAGGAAAAGATGCTTTCTCAAGGTCTGAGGGTGGACAGAACTGCCTGTGCCTCTGCCTGAAACAGGGTGCCTTGGAGCTGGGGAAGAGGGGCCCACTTCTTCCCCCTCACCCCGCACCCTTCCCTCCCTCTCCCCAGTAAGCACACGAGACAGTGGTTTTGGTCTAAAATGATGAACAATTAGACATTGACGCCAGGCTCACGCCTGACCAGCGCCATGCCAGGGGCAGGCTGAGCAGAGACAGAGAGGTAGGGAGTGGGCACTGTGGGGGCGCCAGCCAGGACCTGGGGTCGCCGCTGGCCACCGGGGTCGGGGTGGGGGTGGGAGTGGAGTGGGGAGGGGTTAGCCACAGTGACTCCAGAAGTGCCATGTCCAGGATGGTCACAGTCAGGGACTCGCGGAGAGCCGAGTGCGCCTTACCCCTCCTGGTGATGCCAGGTGCCCGGCTCAGGAAGCAACCTTGGCTCGGGTCTTCCCAGGAAGGGACGAGGCCAGCCTTCAGTGCAGTGGGTCCCGGCATCGCCAAGCCGGATCCTGGGCTCTTGGCTGCCAGCACGAGTCAGCGGTGGGACGGTGCTGTCCATCACGCTGTGGCTCAGGCTTGGGATGCAGACCGTAGTGGCAAGTGGTACTGGGCCGGGCTGGCCTCGATTCTTCTGCTCTCTGGACACAACGCTGTCGTCGGAGAGGAGCCCTCTCCTCCCAGCCACTTGCCCCCACTCGCCATGGAAAGCCCTCATCAGAAGCAGCACCCACAAAAGAAAATGAGAGGCAGCCCTGGAGAACTGCCAGCCTCCCCCAAGGTCAGAGGACACTGGCCCCTGGACACACCCATCTGAGGCTGGGTCCACCTGCCTCGCTACATCGTGGTTCCGGGCATGTCAGATGCCCAAGTAGGGAATCAACGCAGGACGCTGCTTACCCACACCTGAGGCTCCTGCAAAGCTTGAAGGGGGGTTTCCCAGGTCGCTCTGGCTGGACGCGCACACGAGCCAGCCGGCACCAGGGCCACAGGCCCCCTCGGACAGCACGGGGTGCGTGGCTGGCTCCCGCGGTGGGCCCAAGACACTAAGGCACGATGCTAATCTAAGCCCACTGGGGTGAGGTGGGGAGAGGACAGGCTCCAAGGGGCCTCCTCGAGTTGGCAAAGCACACAGTGACCAAGCAATGACGACAGCCTGTTTTTTCCAACTTGGCACAGGCTGGAGGTGGAGGGTCATGACCCGGGGATGCCAATGGCTCTTGCTAGAAGGGGCAGTAAGTGCTGGCGGCCCCAACAAAGGGCTCTGGGAAGCAGGGAGAGCCCTGGACGAGGATGGCACCCCTGCGCAGGCCCAAAGGTCAGTCCCGAGCCGGAGTCTGGGAGGCGGATGCCGGGCTAGGAAGGTCGTGCAATGACTCCGAGGCCCTAGCGGGCCGGGGGCCTACCGGTCTCCAGCCGGCCCTGCGTGGAGATCCTAAGGAGCGAGCAGGAGCGACGAGTGGGAAGCGGGCGCCAATCTCGGGCAGGCGGAGCCCCGGCGGGCCGGCCGCCTACCGCTTCAGGGCTGCCCGCGCAGGCCGGGGCGCCCGAAAGCCGGGTGCATGAGGTTCTCGGTGATGTAGGCCACGAGCAAGCAGATGACCACCAGCATGACGCAGATGGAGCCGCCCACCGCCGTCATGGCCACCACAATGTCGCGCATGCCGGCCGGCTCGGCGGCGAACTCCACGCACTCGGCGGGCCCGGCGGGCTCCGGGGCGGCGGCGGCGGGCTCGGCGCGCAGCGGCAGCGGCTGCAGGCACAGGCGGTAGCGCACGCCGTCGTGCACGTCGGGCAGCAGGTAGTCGCGGCAGGAGGCGCCGAGCAGCACGCGCTCGCACGGGAAGCGCGTGTAGGCGCCGCGCCACGAGCAGTTGAGCGCGAAGGCGCGCACGCGGCGCGCCTCGGCCGGCGCCAGGCGCCACTGCAGCAGCACCGTGCGGTTGCGCAGGACGCTGGCGCGCAGCGAGCGGCCGGCCGAGGCGTGCGCCGCGCAGCCGGGCGCCTGGCAGCGGAAGCCGCGCGCGGGGCTGCGGAAGCACAGGCGCCCGCCGCCCGCCTCGGGGCCCTCGGGCAGCACCTTGTAGGGGCACCAGGGCGCGTCGGCCGCCGGCTCCCAGCCCGGCGGCGTCGGGGCGGCGGCGGCGGAGGGCGGCGGCGCGCAGGCGGCCAGCAGCAGCAGCAGCGGCGGGGCGCGCATCCTGCAGCTGGGCGGCGCGGCGGGGCGCGGGCTCGCGGGCTCACGGGCGCGGCGGAGGGTCACGCGGGCCGCCGCCGCCGCCGCTCCCCGCGCTCCCCGCGCGCGCCGCCGCCCTCCGCCCGCCGCCGCCGCCGCCGCCGCCGCCCGCTCCGACCCGCCCCCGCGCCCCGTGCGCGCTCGGACCCGGCGTGGCGGCGGGGGCGGGGCCGCCCCGAGCCCCGCCCCCTTAACCCTCGCCGGCCCGCGGCCCCCCGGAGGGCGCCCCGCGAAGGGCAGGGGGCGGCCACCGCGTGGGGCCGGGGTGGGGGCGTGCTGGGGGCCCCCGCGCGCGCGGTGCACGCTGCCTGTCCCTTCTTTTGTCGCCGAGGGGGCGGATTCCCGCCCCTTCCTCGCCCCCGCCGGGCCTCTCCTGAGGCTTTCCGGGGGACCGGGGCCCCAGTCGCGGCCCCCGAGGGCAGCCCCTCGACTGCCCTTGGCCGTGCCTCCGGATCGGTATGGGACGGCCTGGAGCGCGCAGGACCCCCGGGTCACCGGAGTCACCGCCCCCCCCCCCCCGCAGTGGGGACCCAAAGTCAGGGTCGGTGTGCCCTGACGAGGAGGGGGCGAGGACGGAAACCCACATGGGAGGGCGCCGGAGAGAGGAGGGGTCCTTTCGTGAAAACTTGAATCGCTCTTCTCTTCAAAGAGCAGCCTCTGCTCTAATCAGCCCTTCACCCCTCTCTTCCCTCCGCAGATCTGGCCCCTGGCCCTGGGCCAGCCCTGCCGATACCCCGCGAAGGGGGTCAGGGCTGAACAACGGGAACGTCTCCCACAAGTTCACGCGGTGCACCCGCCGGGAAGGAGGGACACACACCTGTCTCGTCTGCAGGACCTGCCCGACACCGCAGCTCCTCAGTACCAGCCCCGCCTGGGGCACTGGGCTCTCTGGGCACCCCCCCCCCGGGGGCCAGGGGGCTGCCCGACCTGACTGGACTGGACGCAGAAACACGGCAGGTGCAAGGGGTCCGTCTCTGGCTGAGGGGCCACTCTGTGCCCTGGGCGGGAAGGTGAGGCGTGGTCCCCGGGAACTGTCCCGTGGGCCCCGGTTCCCTGTAGCACCGCCCAGGTGCAGTTTTCACCTGGGGGGGAGGGGAGGAGGGACTCTGGGCTGCAGTGCT
>CM052900.1:165254910-165274649 GCA_028534135.1 Potos flavus | reverse complement strand
TCCCTACTCCGAGCTCCCTGGGCCTCAGTTTCCAGTGGAAGCCTGAAGGAACTGCAGCCACTCTGCCCCAGGTGACTGGGGGTGGGGGGAGGCCCCATAGTCTCCAGTGGCCAAATCCGAACTGTGGCATCTCTGGGCCTGAGGACCCCCGGACGGCGGTATGTCGGCCCACTCCCGAGAGAGGAGCCGGGCAGAGACAGGAGGGCTGTTGAGGGTTTGTAAAGCTGGCCATGTAGAGATCCACTGAGATCCAGCCCGATGCTTCCCTGGGGAATCCAGTGCCCACACCCTGAGCCCGAGGCTGGGGGCTCATCGGTGCGGAGCTTCTCCTGGCAGGGGGGAAGGGCTGCTCATGAGGCTGAGGGCCCTGCTGCCCCCCCCCCATGTGGGCATCTGCTCTGTCCAGGGCCTCTTGGCTGCCGGGGACACAGAGCAGGTGACGGTGGGGAGAGGGCTGTGCAAGTTCTGCTGGGCTGTGGAGATGAAAGCCTTTCTTCCCACGTGAAGCAAAGGACGTGTCCCCAGAGACCGTGAGGGACTCCCCCACCCTTTACCCCCCACATCGGCCTCCACAGCTGCCCCCGCCAAGGGCCAGCAGAGCTGCCTTCTCTAGTCCTACTGAGGCCCAGTCCCAGAGCTTGGCTCCGTGAGGGCCTGGAACCCGCGTGCCACCAGCCGCAGCCTGAAGGGAACGAGGAAGGATTGTGGCCCTTGCCTCTGGCACCACAGAGACCGCCCATCTCTGACCCTGGATCCCAGTCCCGAGAGCCTCCACCGGGAGCCCCTTCCGCGGCCCCCTACTCAGAGATATAAGGGCTCGTGGCGTTTACAGCAGCATCTGAGCCCATCGTCACCTCTGCTCCACTAAGGGGAGGGGGGAGGGAGGGTCAGCACCCGCCTTCCCCAGGTGGCCGAGTGTGGTCTGGTGACCTCCCACCCACCAGCAAGGGCACATGGGCAGGACTGCAGAGATGAGGCCGGCGGCACAGCGCTCAGCGAGGACCGCCTCCCACGCGCAGCGACTGTGTGGCCCGTGTGTCGCCCCCACTCGAGAGAGAGGAGCCAGGCCTGCTGCACGCTCAGGCATGCGCCAGCTTTCCCGCCACCCGCCTCTTTCACGACCCCAGAGGCGAGGTGGAGGTGGGCTGGAGGAGATGGCCCCCCACTTCCAACCGGAGGGAGCCGCCTTCCTGGGCAGTCCCACTGGAAGCCAGAGGCGGGAGCCTGGGCTCTGCAGGCCTGGCGGCTGGCTGCTGGGGGATCGCCAGGCACCTCCCCAGGGAGGGGAGAGAGGGAAGGCCCAAGCCACCTGCCAAAGCTGACCCACAGGGTCCTCCCGTAGCGGCATGGCCAGGATGTGTCCCCCTGCCCCGCAACCATTCCAACTTCCAGTACTGGTGACCCCCATTTCTCTCTGGGAACCTCCTTTCTCCGCACTTGGTCTGGGGGTTTGGGTGGGGCTCACCCACCCTTGTCCAAGGCCTTGGCGGGGCACCCAGGCCTGGGCCAGTGAGATGGATCGGTTCCCTGGGCCTCGAGGCCTTCGCCGAAGCTCACGGGGAAGGGTGGACCGCCAGCTGTCGCCTACAGATGTTGTGTGGGTCTTCCTGGTCTGAGAAGGAAGCCCCGAGACGTGCAGGACGTGCGGCAGAGGGTTCGCTCCGAACGTCTGGATCCAGCCTTGCCTGAAGCAAGGGATCCCCTGAAGTTCAGAGTCGCTGGAGCCAGGGAGACCCCTTTCATGTAAACCCTGAAACACCAGCTCTGCAACTGTTGACGCGTGACCTACAGGCCCTAAGCAGGCTCCCCCCCCCCCCCGACGTCTCCTCCACCTCCACCCCGACCCCTTCTCTTCCCTAGAACCCCCGGGTCACTCTCTCGGCCCCATGGGCCCGCCCTGCCTATCGGAGCAGCCTCCCCCATCCCCGCCTCCCGTACCCAGGCTGGGCTCAGCAGGGGTCTGCTTGTCCCTGTCCCTCTGCCCCCCCCCCGCCGTGTGTGTCTGTGTGCGCGCGCGCTCTCTCACTTGCTTGCGCTCTCTAAAATTTCTCTCTAAGGCCTTTAAAAAGTCCATTCACTTTTTCACTTACAGATTTTTTTTAAGACACCTCAAATCATGAATATAAATAGCAGATGCCAGAAAAGTAGACAGTCATCTCGTCCTGCTCAGAAGCACCAGACTGACCTTAAAAAGGGTGTCCTCAGGGGCTGTCTGGGTGGCACAGTTGGTTAAGCATTGACTCTCAGTTTTGGCTCAGGGTCCTGATCTCAGGGTGGTGGGATCGAGCCCTACCTCAGGCTCCCCGTTCAGCGTGGAGTCTGTTTGGGACTCTTTCTCCTCTCCCTCTGCCCCTCCTCATGCTCTCTTTCTCTCTCTCTCAAATAAATTTTTTTAAAGACGAGTGTGAGAAAGAGAGCGCGAGGGCACAAGCAGGGAGAGCAGCAGAGAGAGAGGGAGAAGCAGGCTCCCCCGCTGAGCAGGGAGCCCCATGCGGGGCTCGATCCCAGGACCCCAGAACGACGACCTGAGCCAAACGCAGATGCTTAACCGACTGAGCCACCCATGTGCCCCTAAATAAATCTTAAAAAAAAAAGGGTGTCCCCAGAAGCTTCATGGCGTTCGTCCTCTCTGCACCCCCAGTGCTGCCCATCCCTCTGCTGCCAGAGCCTGAGCGCTTCCCAGGCCTGTCCCAGGGCCCGGCGGGCCGCGGCCACCCATAGCATCCCTTTAGTTGCGACTCCTACCTGGGGAGGGAGCCTCCCCGTCAACCCACCCGGGTCACGTCCTGGCTGCCCCGGGCTGGTGTCTGAGCTCCTGCACAGAGCGGGGGCCCAGCCCTCAAGGTCCCCTGCCCAAAGAAATGCTTCTGCCCGTCGGGACAGCCAGACCAGCCTGGGGTGACAACTTCCAGGGACCGTCCCCCCCCCGGGGGGGACTTGCAGACAAGGTTGTCACCCTGGCCAGGGCTTGGAGAGAGCCAGGGGCCTCCCTGAGGCTGGCACCGGGCCTGTGGGGACAGGGAGCACGGAGACATAGGGACCTGGGCTGGCGGCTGCTCCGGCTGGGAGGGTGGTGGCCGCCCATGTCCACGGCCCCCACAGCCCGCGGGGCCTCCCTAGTACAGCAGTTTGCCTGTGTGACACACACCATCCCCAGGGCTCTGAGGACCACGTCCCACTCCCTTTTTCCAGCTGCAGGGACACTTTTCTAGAGAAGCATGGCCCTGAGAGCTAACCTCTGGTCAAGCCACAGAGCACCAGGCGGGACAGGGACCTTGGCAAGACGAGGGGTGGGCCCCGCGTTGTGCCCCTCCCTGGGCGGAGGGGACCTTGGTGGGAGCCATACTCCATTCTGACTCGGGCTCCCAGAACTCGGCAAAGCCTTCCCCTCGAGTGGACAGCAAGTCCCCGTTCCTCTCTGTGAGGTGGCCTCCCTCCACGATAGCAGGACCGTGGCCCGGTTACCCTGCAGGCCCTCGGCCACCACGGGACCAGAGCGCGCCGTGGCCTGGGCATCTGTGGGGCCGGAGCTGGGGGAGGGGAGAGTCTCCACAGGCCCCCCAGTGCCCTGTCCCCGCAGGCATCCACCGGGGGCATCGCCATGTGTGACAGATGAACTTGGGGGAGATGCCCCGCAGACCCCAGGCCCAGGGCACCGTGGCCGCTAGTGGCCAGCAGGGCTGGGGGCGGGTGCAGAGGGGGCAGAAAACACGTTCCGAGTGGCTGCTCCTGTCCCTGGATGCCAGGGTCCCGGGGCCAGTCCTCAGAGCCAGAGCGACCTCGGGGCCTGGGGCGCCACTGTTTACAGCAACAACGGGGACCCTGCTGCCAGCGATGCTCTGAGGCTGTGTGGGGGGAGGCCTCTGCCCACCTTACCCGTCACCTTTGCTTCTGGGTGGGAGGAAGCCCTGCAGAGTGACGGCTGCCGCTGTCCCCGCTGGGTGGGGGCGGACCGGCTCTCCAGCCTGGACGCGGCCGCTCTGTGCTCCTCGCGGACGGAGATGTGCTGGGCCTTTGAAGCGCATCTCCAGGGCCGTACGGGCAGCAGGCTGGTGTCCGCGGTCCCCACCGCCACCTAGTCCTGTTTGCTCACTCCTGGGGCAAGTCCCGGCTGCTCTTGGTCCCGCTGTGTGCACAGAGGCACCTTCTCGGGCACCTGTGCTTCTACAAGTGTGACCTGTGGCCCCCAAATCCAAGTCTGCTTGGATCCCTCACAGCGGCGTCGGGCCCTGGCACCACTCTCTCAGTTGGCACGTGTCTTTTCCAAAGGGCATCGGAGCGATCTCCTTGTGAAGCCAGAAGAAAGCTCTGGGGTCTCCCTCTTCGCCCTTTCTGCAAAAAGTTATGCTGAATCTCATCATTTTGTTGGTTTTGCTACTCGAAAAGAGTGGAAAGTCTCTCCGTTTCTGGAAGGCGACGTCCCCCGAGGGACACCTACCCCTCCATGCACCTCTCAGCTCGGCCACGCGTTCGGAATGACGCTTTCTGTATTCCACAGGAGTTTTCCAGCATCTCGTTACGACGTTCAAGGGATCGAATCCCCCTTGTTGCTGGAAATGGGACTCTTCTTGCTCGGTGCTTGGTTTATTTCATCAGTGGACTTTTTCCCGAGAGTCGAGGCCTGGCTCACCGATACGACGTTACAGAGATACTTTTGGGGAACTCCGCCCGGCCGCCGGTTCAGCCACCGCGGTCAGCCTATGCATCTGAGGAGAAGGGTGTGCAGGCCCCTCTCCCTGCGTTTACAGCCGGAGCCTACTAAATGCTCTCCGCTCCTGTCTGGATGGTGCGCCCGTGGGTTCACGCGGGAGCGCTGCGGCAGCACCGCGTGGATGTCTTCGGCGAGTCCGCACCGCGCCGCGCGCACCTGCCCCGGTGCACCTGCCCCCGCGCACCTGGCCCCGTGCACCTGTCCCCGTGCAGCGCGGGGCTTCGCGGATCGGCCGCGGCGGGGGGTGTGGCACCGCCACCTGCTGGCCGCGCGCGGCACTGCGACGGGCCGGGACTCCGCGCTCAGGGGCCGGCGCGCGCGGCTGCTGTCCCCTTCTAGAAGGGTCTTGGGGGGCTTCTTGCCTTTAAAAAACGACATGAACTTTCACTTAAAAAAAAAAAAAACAAAACTTTTTTTTCCTGTCCTTTTTGTGTCTTTGGCCCGTTTTCTTTGCATCTTACCAGTGGGTGTTGCCCCAGTCTTTCGTCTGTACCTTAAGTTGTAAATCGCCCTTCGGCTTTGTGGTCTTTTGCATTTGCTCTGAACGGTTCTGCCAGGCAAAGAAAAAAAAAAAAAGCTTTATTTTTACGTGGTAAAATGTAACACCCTTTATTTATCACTTCTGGATTTGGGGTCACATTTAGAAAAGCCTTCTGAGTTGATGTTAAAAAAGGAGTCTCTGGGGCCTTGGCTGGCTCAGTTGGTGGAGTGTGAGACTGGATCACATCGGGCTCCCTGCTCGGCGGGAAGCCTGCTTCTCCTCTCCCTTTCCCCCTGCTGTGTTCCCTCTCTCACTGTGTCTCTGTCAATAAATAAAATATTAAAAAAAAAAAAGAGGGAGGTTAGGTGGAAATCTGCCCCCCCCGCCCCCTGTGGGGCATACAATCCAAGCTTCCTTCTCCCATTCTGCTTCCAGAAGGAAGCCTGCCGGGCACGCCCTCCAAGGGCAGAAATCCAACAGTCCCAGAAGCACAGAAACGGTCCTCAGCTACGGGCAGTGGAGGGTTCATCAGCCGGCCCAGGAGGACTCTGGAGGGGCTGGGGGTTGCTGAGCCCTGCTCAGGCATGCGGAACTCCCAGCCAGCTCTTTCCAATAGCCATTCTTCCCTCATTCCTCCATAATACCTGCACTAGCTTACCCGATGCATGTCTCCATAAAAACTACACATCCCAGCCTTCCTTGCAGCTGGGTGTGCCAAGTTCTGGCCACCGGACGCCAGCTCCTAGAGGTCACCTTCCTCCCCAGCAGCTGGCTCCCCGGCAGGAGAGCTGCAGCTTGGGCAGCCATCGTGGCCCAGGAGGACAGGAGAGCAGCAAAGGAGAGTAAGATGGGGTCCCTGGGGACTCGGGACCTTTAACACCAGCCCCGGGCCACCTCCACTAAAGAGAGCAACCATCCTCTGTCTGGCTTATTTATTTTTAAAGATTTTATTTGAGAGGGAGAGGGAGAGAGGGGGAGTGAGGGAGAGAGGGAGAGAGCAAGAGCAGGGGAGAGCGGGAGAAGCAGACTCCCCACGGAGCAGGGAGCTGACGCAGGACTCAATTCTAGGACCCCAGGATCACGACCCGAGCCGAAGGCAGACGCCCGGCCGACTGAGCCACACGTCGTTTCCAGCACCACCGAGCAGCCTCGTGACTCACAGACATGCTCACTGCTGCTTTACAGTTTAACTAAAAAAGAAAAAGAAAAAAATTGGCAAAAATGAACTAAGAGGGGTGCCTCAGTGGCTCAGTCAGTTAAGCGTCTGCCTTTGGCTCAGGTCATGATCCCGGGGTCCTGGGATGGAGCCCCACATTCAGGGGGGGACTCTGCTTCTCCCTCTCCCTCTGTCCCTCCCCCTGTTTGTGCTCTCATGCGAGGTCTTTCTCTCAAATGAATAAAATCTTAAAAAAAATAAAAACTTAAAGAAAAAAGATTATGGTTTCACACAAACCTCATGGGATGTTTTATTTATTTTTAACTTTAAAAAAAGATTTTATCGCTTCTCAGCCTTTTGGCTAAGATCAAGTGTAAAAAAAGATTTTATTTATTTATTTGACAGACAGAGACAGTGAGAGAGGGAACACAAGCAGGGGGACTGGGAGAGGCAGAAGCAGGCTCCCCGCTGAGTAGGGAGCCCGATGCGGGGCTCGATCCCAGGACCCCGGGATCATGACCTGAGCTGAAATCAGGAGTTGGTGGCTTAATTGACCGAAGCACCCAGGCGCCCCACATGAAATGTTTTAAATGTCATCGCACGTTCATCACATCCTTCTTCAGGGCTCAGGACAAGGGAGGGTGGCTGGTCTTCACGCTATGGCTGCCCCCACTAGGATGTCCACACTCATCGTCAATGTCACGGCCGCGCCAGCTCCTAGTGCCACCGCACCGATGGGCTCACCGACCCCTTGAGCCCCTTCGTCTTTGCCTTTCTTGGGAAGGCCCTCGATGTCTGCCTTTCCCCGTCGTTCCTCCTACTGCTCGACATTGTAATCCTGAGGGAGTAACTTGTACTCCTACTACGTGTCGCTTTAATGTCGCAGATCGACTCCTACTAAGTCTCTTTTTCCTTTTTTTTTTTTTTAAAGATTTTATTTATTTATTCAACATAGAGAGAGATCACAAGTAGGCAGAGAGGCAGGCAGAGAGAGAAGAGGAAGCAGGCTCCCTGCTGAGCAGAGAGCCCGATGTGGGGCTCGATCCCAGGACCCTGAGATCATGACCTGAGCCGAAGGCAGAGGCTTTAACCCACTGAGCCACCCAGGCGCCCCTCTCTTTTTCCTTTTAAGGATGCTCTAGAAGAGTGCCCCCTACCTGGGGAGTCACCCTTCTAGAGCGGTGAGAAGAGCCGGAGACCCGATCTCCTTCCTGGTTTCTCTTACGCTTTTTTTTGAATCTACAAACGATGTTGTTTCACGGGGAGTTCTTTTCTTTAAGCACATTGCTGTCTGCTTCCCTGGATCTAGTGGTGACAAGCTACGTTGCTCTTGGTGGACGTGCTCGTCCGCCTCTTCGGTGACCCTGCCTGTGGCTTTTCTTCTTCCTTCTGTTTACGCTGTAACAGCTGCCGTTCTTTTCCCCAGAAAGCTTCTGGTTTTCGCCGGATCCGGCGCCGGCTGGGCCCTCGCCTTCACGGTCTCCTGACCCAGCAGCACCGGCCCGGTCCTTCCAGGGAGGGAAGCCGGCGTGCAGGGCTGTGTCCTCTTTGAAGGGGCTTTTGCTGCTTTCAGGGTGCATCTTTGGCTATGTGACAAATGTCTTCGTCTGTGCCACCCAGGAGTAAAGATTTATTTGAGAGAGCGCGCGCACAGGCAGGAGGGGGAGAGGGAGAGAGAAGCCCAAGCAGGCTCCCTGCCCAGCGCAGAGCCCGACGCAGGGCTCGATCTCACGACCCCGAGATCGCGACCTGAGCCGAAATCAAGAGTTGGACGCTTCACCGACTGAGCCCCCAGGCGCCCCCAGTCAGAAGCATTTTTGTCAGTGGTGTCATTTGATTGCCTGTTCTTCGGTCCCCTTAGGTCCCCTCTGCTCCTCTTGGGCATGGACAGGGACCCCCAGGCTGTGCAGCTCCAACATTCCCAGTGTCTTGGTCCCTCCTCATCACCATAAATGTACTTCTCTGAGGTAAACAAGGACCATCTTCTCCGTCAGCATCTTCTGTGATTTTCTTTTCTTTTTCTGGAAAATTGTGACCATTATTGTTCCATTTTTTTCTTCCTCCAACTTCTGCTTTTGTTTCTTTTTTTTCTTTTTAAAGATTTTACTTCTTTATTTGACAGAGAGAGATCACAAGCAGGCAGAGAGGCAGGCAGAGAGAGAGGGGGAAGCAGGCTCCCCGCTGAGCAGAGAGCCCAATGCAGGGCTCGATCCCAGGACCCCGAGATCATGACCTGAGCCAAAGGCAGAGGCTTAACCCACTGAGCCACCCAGGCGCCCCTCTTTTTTTTTTTAAGATTTTATTTGACACAGAGAGAGAGCACGAGTAGGGGGAGCTGCAGCGGGCAGAGGGAGAGGGAGAAGCAGACTCCCCACTGAGCAAGGAGCCCGATGCGGGACTCGATCCCAGGACTCTGGAATCATGACCTGAGCTGAAGACAGATGCTCAACCGAATGAGCCACCCAGGCGCCCCTCATGTTCCAAACCTTCTTGAATCCAAGCTGGAAGAGTGCTGCATTTTACTGCAGCGGTCTGTGGAGACTCGCAGGGTGGTCAGAGGTGAGCACAGCTGGTCCCTGATGAAGCTGGCCTTTGTCTCCAATTCTGGGGAAGGGCCAGGAGTCCTGGAGGTTCTGCCTGCCAGTAAGGAGGATGAAAGTCACCTTGCAGGGGACCAAAAGCAGCCCCATGCTGAGAGTCAAACTGGTACACTGACCTCGTTGCAAAATTAACGGGTGGCACCAAAGCCGTGATCGTTCCGGTTAAATAGGTGCCTGCTGTCGGGCAAATCCCCGCTGTCTTGACTGCTGCTCTCCAGGAGGAGGAGCCGTGTCCTTTGGGCCCGGTGCTGATGGCGCCCACGGCTGGACTGGGCGGCAGGGGTGGGTCGTGTGGGGGGTGCAGAAGCGTTCTCCTTTCTGGTTGCCATATTCTGTTAAGCTTTGAATCCCCTTAAAAATTCCCATGGCCATTGGGACCAAACCCCACTGTGGACATGCCCTGTCACTTTGCCGCCGTTCCCAGTGGTTGCTGGAGCACGGTGTTTGCCATCCCGAAGCTTCTCTTTGGTCCATCCATGCTTGAGCCAATGCACTCCGGTTGGTTCGGGTGCTTATTGGTACTGGAGTAACTGCACCCATTGTGGCTGGTTCGAGGCCCATTGCTGCCAAGGCTGACCACCTTGACCCCATATTCTAACTTCTCAATTTATTTAATTTTCTATCTCAGAGGTTGGCCTTCTGTGTAGGGTTGGGTTGATTTGGACTACGGCTCGGAGTGGGGCAGCAGGGTCACTTAGGCCCTCCCCGGTTCTGGAACACGCTGTCACCGGATTTCCTGTAATGCCCCTCTGACCCTACAATACCGCCACTTCCTCACAAACAAGATGCAATTTAACTCAATTCTAACACTATTTACGTGGAGACAGCATCGGATCTCACCGGCTAACGGGTCAGTCCCACAAGATCGGCACCACCCACCTCCCCCACACACAGGGAAACATTTTACTAGATTACTAGCTTCCGATCGAAGGCTGTGACTCAGGAACGGCCCCTTGGAAGAGCTGCAGGCGGTCAGGGGTGGGGGGTACGGAGCTCCCGTGCCCGTCGGGCGCACCGCGTGTCCACCGCCCAGCTCTCCAGACCCCGTCCTTTGGGGTTGGTTTGGAGACTTCGTAACAGGGGCATGATTGATTAAGTTGTTGGCCATTGGAGAATGAGCTCAGTCCCCAGCCCCTCTCCCATCCCTGGAGGTCGGAGGTCGGAGGTTGGGGTGAGACTGAGTTCCAAGCCTCCAATCACATGGATGGTCTCTCCCCACCCACCCCTAGAAGCATGAAAATTTTAAAAGGGAAACCTCACTAAAGTGGACTGCTATTGCTAGTAGGGGAAGGTGGAAAGAGCTGTACTCCTCAATCTCAATTACAGGAAGAAGTGTCTCCCCAGGGAAGAATTATCAACAAGAACGAACCACCAATTACAGGCCCCAACAGGAAAAGATCATCTCCTAGAAGAAATCCACTGCCCCTGCAGCTCAGGCAGTGAGGAACCATGGTCGCCCAGACCTCCTGCTTCTCTCCGGTGGCTTTCATTCAAAACAACCCTCCCAGGGCGCCTGGGGGGGCTCAGTGGGTGAAGCCTCTGCCTTTGGCTCAGGTCCTGGTCCCAGCGTCCTGGGATCGAGCCCAGCATCGGGCTCCCTGCTCAGCGGGGTCTGCTTCTCCCCTGCTCGTGCTCTCTCTGACAAATAAATAAAATCTTAAAAACGAAAACAAAAACAGAACAAAACAACCCTCCCAACCTCTTCCTGCTCCATAAAATACTGCGATCCTCTCCTTTGTTCTCTGGATTTGCCTGCAGTGTTGCCATAGCTCGCAGGTCCCAAATTGTAATTCTCTGTTATTCCCAAATAAACCCATTTTTCCGGGTAAAATGACTTTTACTTTTAAGGTTAACAAAGACTTTTCAAAAATCACCTTATTAACATAAACTCAGATGCAGCTGAAAGAGGCCTTTTATGAGTATCAAAACACACCTTTATGACTCTTGTCACTTAGGAAATTCAAAGGTTTTAGGAGCTCTGTGCCAGAAACAGGGGATGAAAACCAAGTGTACATTTCTTGGTGTAAGTCACAAAATCACAGAGGTTAACTGATCAAGAGGGATGCATGGTAAATTCAAGGCTCTCTCCCGGAAAAACACAAGGTTAGAGAACACAGTTACAGGGTTAGTCCGAGAAGTCCGGGGAGAATCCGAGAAACGCGCACCCCAGCAGGGGCAAACCCAGGGGCCTGGGGGACAGTCGGGGTCCTGACCGCAGAGTCTGAAGGCAGGACAGGAGCGCGGAGAGAGAGAGAGGCCCCCCGAAGGCCTCCGGCCGCCACCCTGCAGGGCGCTCCGCGGCCCGGAGCAGAGCGCGCGGCCCGACAGCCTCGGAGGGCGAAGCGTCCCCAGGCCGCGCTGGGCCGCGTGTGAGCCCCGAGCCGCGCACGGAGGGAGCCCTGTCCCCGCAGCTCGCGGACCCGAGCAGAGCGAGCGTCCAGCCGGGCGCAGGAGCCGCAGGGGCGCGGAGGGGCGCGGGAGATGCGGGGCTGGGCGGGGGCGGCCGGGCGCCCAGCGCATCCGCAGAAGCCAGCGCCGGCTCGGCGCAAAGCCCGGCAGGAGCGCGTGAGCTCGGGGGCCGGGCCTGCGGTGTAGACGCGGCAGGCTCCCGCCGGCGGAGGGCTCCAGGGCCGCGCGGGCGGACGGCTGCGGCTCTGCGCCAGTCAAAGCCACCGACAAACCCAGTCAAGGGAGTCGGCGGCGACGACGCCTCAGCGCGCCCTCCGTCTCCACGGCAACGGGCGGCGTCTCCGCGCCGAGCCTCTCGGAGCCGCGCCACGTAGGGCCGAAGCGACGTGACGCACTTCCGGCGGAGGCCACGCCCCTCCCGCGAGGGGGCGTGACCGCAAGCTCCGCGCGCCGGCCCCCGCTAGCCTCCGGGTCCCCGCGGCGTGGCCCCCTTGCCTGGTCCGCACGAGCCCAGTCCTCGGTGGCCTCCTGGGGGCCAGAGTCTCGGGGCCCAACCGGACAAGGAGCCCAGCTCCTTCCAGTCCAGGCGCCCGCCGCTCGGCTCCGCGCCCCCGGCCCCCCGCGTGGTGACAGGTCCGCCGAGGCCGCCGCCGCCTTTTGACGACGTGTACTACACGCTGTCCGGTGTGAACGCGCCCTCCGTCCGCGTTTGGCGCAGAGACGAGCGCGGGCCCTTCCCCGGAGCAAGGAAGGAAGCTTCCCGTCGCTCTCGGGACACGGGCCGGGACTCCCTTTCTCACGTCCCGCCTCCTGCGGCCGCGTGCGTCACCGCCGCCGCGGGGCCTCTCGGGAGTTGTGGTTCAGACCCGCCCCCCCGCCTCTGCTGCCAGCGGGCTGCAGACTACAACTCCCGGCAGGGCCCGCGGCGGCCCCAGGAGCCCGGAGCTCGGGGTGCTCGGCTGCCTCAGTCGGTGGTCTCAGCGCGACAGGGCGGCCTGGCGGGCGGGGTTGAGCAGCGGAGGGGCCGCGGGCGGGCTGTCCCACACCCCGAGGCCGCTCGGCAGGCCACTGGCAGATAGACTCGGCGCTTCTCGGCCCCCGGAGCCCCCAGGCCGAGCGGGCGGGACGCAAACTTACGGGCAAGTGGAGGGGTCGACGGGGGCACTAGGGTCCGGCCGCGACCGGGGCCCGGGGCGGCTTCCCGAGGAAGGGGGATGGGATGGCAGGATGCGGGGCGGGCCCTTGCGGGTGGGGCGGGGTCACGCTTGGGGGTGCGCGCCCGCCCTGTCCGGCCCGGCCCGCCCCCGCTGTCCCCGCGGAGCCTCGGCCGGGGCGCTGCGCCGGGCGCTGACGTCTGCCGCGCCCGGGCCGCCTGCCCTCCGGCTCCGCTCCCAGCGGCGGGTCGTGTTCGGGCGCTGCGGCTCCTGCGCGCACCAGACTGACTGCTGCAGCAGGAGCGAGGCCGCCAGAGCCCAGGGAGCCCTGCGGGGCGGGAGGCAGGCCCCCGGGGCAGCGCTGGGCATCGCGGTGTTGGCACGGGAATGGGCATGTAGACAGCGGGCGGCCCAGGAGCAGACGGGCCGGCTCCGTCCGCCCGCCGCGGTCCCGTCGGAGGTGCTTACTGTGCGTCTTGGCATCTCCCAGGCGCCACAGGGTTGGATGGCTAAGAGCTTGGAAGCTCAGCAAGGCTAGAGGCCGGTCCCCAAGTCTCCAGGCGTCAGGGCTGCAGCCCGGCAGGCTCAAGGCGGGCAGGGGGGGCGACTGGACGGCCAGACAGGTGAGCTCTTGACAAGCTTGTGCTGTGATAGTTTGGATCTGCTGTTTCATCCTGTGGTTCCTGTTTGATGCCATGTCAGAGGAGTTCGGGTTGTTTTTGAGTGTGTGCGTATGTGTGTGTGGAGGGGGCTGATAGATAATTCTGCTTGCCAGTCCTCTGCGTTCAGAACCGATGGGAGAAATAAGGAGAGGTGCCAAACAGGCTTCTTCCAGGTGGCCACCTGCGGGGCTGGGGAAGAGGCAGGCCGAATGGAAGCCGGGGCAAACCCAGCCCTTCCTGGCAGGTCCCCTCCTGGCCTGTTGCTCCAGATGCAACAAGTATCTGAATGCCTTGCTCCGGCGCGGAGTGGCCCGGTGCAGTGGTTGGGGTGTGACATCCCAGTCTGCAGGGTGCCTGAGGGCTTCCATCTCGGGGCCAAGATTCAGGGGATGACAGCCCTGTACTTCCTTTGGGCCTTCCGCCAGCAGGTGTCTTCGTGCTGGGCCAAGTTGGGTTTCCGGGGCGCTCTGTCTCTTCCTCCCAGTCCCTAAGGGGCCAGACCCCCCAGCAGCCAGAATGCCCCCTTTGTCTTAGCCAAGCCTGCTACATGACAGGAGCCCGTCATTCACCAAGTTTGGCCAGTTGATTGTGCCCCACACGGTGTCGATTCAAACAGCACCGCCAGGCCCAGCTGGAGGCACAGGGAAAGGAGTGGCGGCCGCCTATCGCAAGTGCTGTCAGCATCACGTAACTGTATTCTTCTGAATAAAGGCAACTTGCCAACCTCCTAGCTAAATGGGATTGCGTCTTTATGGCTTTTCAAAGTTTTTCCAATAAAACATTCACAAATAGGGAAAACCTCTTGTTTCTACGCTGTCCTAACGTATGTTCTGGAAGTCGTTCTGCCCTCCCAGAGCTGGCAGTTCCTCAAGACGAGAGAAACTAGTACCCAACAGACAGACCCAGACAGACCCATGTCCGCCTGTTTGGTTGAGGTGGTAAATGCTAAAAGTGTAAAACTGCCTTTTAAAAACCATTTTCTCCAGACTTGCTTGCTGGCTGCCTGTGTGGTTTGCTGTGTTCTGTGTCGGCATGGCTGCTAGTTTCCAACAGGAGATCTTGGTGGCTTTCCAATTTGTGACCCAAGAAGTAGCCGCCGAGTGTCTGGAATGCTGACCCGAGGCTGGTTTGTGTTCTAAGGTAAGTTTTGCTAAGTGTGCGTCTGTCCTTCGAGTCCTCTGCTTTGACTGACTCAGAGTCTTTTTTTTTTTTTAGAGAGAGAGTGTGCGTGGGTTCCTCGCATGCCAGTGAGGGGGAGGGCCCGAGGGAGAGCGAGACAGAATCTTAAGCAGACTCCCTGCTGAGTGTGGAGCCTCACGGGGCTGATCCCACGACCCCGAGATCATGACCTGAGCCGAAGTCAAGAGTCAGGCGGTTAAGTGACTGAGGCACCCGGACACCTCTGCTGCAGAGTCATTTTAAACAAATGTAGTGACGGCCTCTGCTGGGGTTTGGGTGCCAGGCAGGCGTATGGCCTGTAAGCTCTGAGGGAGATGTCAGAATACAGCATTTCTGGCGAAGGAAGAAAAAGAAGGAACTCTGGGTGAATGTTCCCACTGAAATGGGTGCTCCCTTCCTCTGTAGCTTCTCTGGGTTCGGTCCCTGCCTCCCAACTCTTGACCCTGGTCCCTTCCCCACTTGCCACCCCCTCCCCACACACCCTGGTGGGGCTGAAGGAAAGCAGAGCCCTGGTACCGAGGGCTGCGCCGCTGCCGCCCGCGGGGCACACGCAGCACCGGGCCCCAGGGACAGTGGTGACGACAGTGACACAGAGCTGGCAGAGAGGCGGGTGGAGAGAAGGGATGGACAGAGCTGGAAAGATCTCCGGCCCCCCTGCTGGAATGCCGTGCCAGGATGCTTCCGAGGCCCCGCAGGAAGGGACGGCGGGGGGCCGCTGCTGGAGGCTCTGCTCAGGCCTGAGCCGAGGGGACACCGTGCTGGAGGGAGGCGCTGAAGCAGAGGGCAGGCCTCGAGATCTGTGCGGATCGGGGGGCGGGGAGGGGACCAGGAGGCTGCTAGGGCTGTGGGGTCTCCGGGTACGAGTGCAACAGGCGCTGGCCAGAAGCGCCTTGCTCCCCAGGCTGGACTGCTCTGCTGCCGCCCACGGAGCTGTCCCCGGCTGAGCCCCGTCCCGGCTTCTCCCAGACCCTGCCAGGCTCGCCTCCGCCCCACTCTTCATTCTCCGCTGTCGCCATAGGGCAGGGCCGGGCGCGGGCCGCAACTTGTCGTGGCCCCCTCCCCCGCGTCTTGTTGGAATCGCTCCTGTGGCACGTGGCCAGGGGATCCCGAAGGCCAGTGGGTGGGCAGGCTGAGAGGCCCTGCAGATGGGGGACCCCTAGTAGCAGGGGCTGTAGTGGGGCCTGTCTCCCCACGCGCGTTTGGCTTAGTGGTTGCCTGGGACGAGGCGCACTCTGGCTGAGTGTAGTTCAAAGGCGCGTGGGGAAAGGGCAAGGAGTAGCGGGGCCGACCGGTTCTGGTGGGTTCCCAGCATGCCGGGGCTCCGGCAGAGGTAGGCAGGGGAGGGGGCGTGCAGGCCGCCGGCTCGGGCTGTGTGCTCTGCCCAGCTCGCACATCTGTAGCAGCTGCCGATGGGGACGCACCAGGCGGGAGCCCACGGCGTGCCTCCCCCCGTCTGGAGGTCCCAGGCCTCTTCGGGGGGCGTTCTTGCTGCGGCAGGCCTGGGCTTGGCTGTGCTCTGTGGAAGAAATAAGCTCCTGGCCCAGGTGCCCCGTCTCAGCAGGGGCCAGAGCCCCGGAGGGGAGGCAGCTGGGAAGCCACAGGACAGGGAGGCAGAGTGGCCCACGAGGTGGGGAGTTTCTTCCTGGAAAGGCTCCTAATCTGTCCGTGGGTTGGGAAGGCTTATCCTTGCAAAACATCCACCTGCTTTTGCGGAAGCCCGCGGAGGTCCTGCCCGGGCAGGGTGAAGAAGCCGCCGCCACAGGGGGCCTGTCCAGGAGGGAGGAGAATTTGCAGCAGTCAGAGCTCGCCGGCTGGATCCTACCCCCAAGAGGCGGGGCACGGACTGAGGCCGGCCCAGCCCTGCCCACCCTGTGCTGGACACGGGTCTCGGAGTGGACGGGGTCAGAGGGTGGGCGTCAGATGGCCCCTGGGCCTCGGCCCCTGCCCCTGGGAAAGTGTGGCCGCCACTGCTCCTCACGGCCCACCCGTGGCCTCCGCTGGGTGGCAGTGTTTCCTGAGGGGGCCAGGCTTAGGATGCCGAGGGTCGGCCTTGGAGGTGGGGCAGGACGTGGGATCTTGGAGACGGGCCCAGGTAGAGGGGTGACGCGTGGTTCCCCTCCTGTGTTGCTGGCCAGTGTCCTGTGGCTGAGGGGCCCCAGTGGGAGCTGGCAGTGGCCCAGCTGCTCCCAGCCAGCCTCAGTCTGTCCCTAGCCTCCCGGGTGCTCGGTGAGGAGACGGCGGGTTCACACCCAGGCCAGCTGCCTTTCCAGCCTCAGAGCCCCGCTGGCAGTGTGGCAGACCCCTCCAGAAGTGGGGTGCTGATTGCCCTCTTACAGTCTGGGGGTCCCTGGGCCTCTCCAAGTCCTGTCGATTTTCCCTCTTAACTGTCATTCAAATCCAGTTGTCATTAATTTAAAAAAACTTTATTAAGAAACATAAAATACCAGGTTCCAGGTCATAAGTGATTGGCATGTAATCAGATCAGGAAGTGGGACGGTCCTGTGTCGCAGAGCCCCGTGGTGGCCTCCATTGCCATCTCCCTGCTTTGTGAACTTTTTGTCAGTGGCTTCAGAGAGTGGGCACGTGGCTGCTTTCCTTCAGCATCTGTAGCGCTCTGCCTCCCAGCTGCGGGCTGTGTATAGTTTTGGGGGCTGGGGCTCCCTTGGGGGTAAATCCCATCTCATGACCCAACTCACCCTTGAGGAGAGGGAACGATGTTGCCGTGAACACAGGCGCCTCCTCCTTCTGGTACAATCTGGAGTGGGTGGGCCGCAGTCTTGCAGGAAGACCCCAGAAGTGCAGCCTCGAGTGACCTTGAGGCACTGTCCCCCGACCTAGGGTAGCGTCGTCCTCGTGAGCAGTGGCCTGGTGACCGGAACCCTGATGAGTCTGGCAGGGGCGCCTGTGCCGGGGCTGCGCCCCTTTACCTCGGGGTGCCTGCTCTGCATACGCCTGTGTTCCCTGCATGCAGGAGACCGGCCCCCCGTGGGCACAGGCGTCTTCTCGGGTCTGCAGCCTTTTCAGTGTCTTCGTGGTGTCTTGATGGACGCTGGTTCCTGACTTCCGCGCAGCCCAACTTACCGGCTGCACGAAGAAGAGTCTGTTTTCTTCTGAAAGTGTTCTTGTCTTAGCTTTTGTGTTGGTATCTGCAATCCAGATCCATTAATTGTAGGACAAGTAGGTCCCGATAGCCCACTGTGAGCCAACCACCCAGAGCTGGCTCTGCCAGCACAGGCGGACCCCCTGTGGGCATTTGCCAGGTCTCGTTCCCTGGGGGTCCGCCGTCCTCTCAGCAGGACTGCCCCCCTACTTCTGCCCGTGATCACCACGAGGCAGGATCTCATAGTGGCTGGAGGGGCCTTTCCACAGAGGCGCCCACCTTTCCTCCAGGACAGGTGCCGCGTGCACCTCCGAGACTAGTATGCCCTGCTGCCGGCCGGAGGCCAGGTGAGCCTCCTTTGGTCTGTAGCGCACGCGCTTACCAAGCTTCCCTCTGCCTCAGGGCATTTGCACTTGCCCTCCTCCCCCTCCCTGGCTAGCTCTCCCAGACTTGTCCCCACCCGCCTCCCTGGGAGCCCTCCCAGAGCTGGCGAGAGCCTGTGTGGCCCTCCTGATGTGGCCTGAGGGTGCCGTCTGCTTGCAGGTCCCGGAGCAGTCCCGCCCACCATGGACCCAGACCCCCAGGCGGGCGTGCAGGTGGGCATGCGCGTGGTGCGCGGCGTGGACTGGAAGTGGGGCCAGCAGGATGGCGGTGAGGGCGGCGTGGGCACGGTGGTGGAGCTTGGCCGCCACGGTAGCCCCTCGACCCCTGACCGCACGGTAGTCGTGCAGTGGGACCGCGGCACCCGCACCAACTACCGCGCAGGCTACCAGGGCGCGCACGACCTGCTGCTCTACGACAATGCGCAGATCGGTGCGTGCGGCGGCGGCGGCGCCCCCGGAGGGGGGGGGGGTGCCCCGGGGCGGGGGGGGCGGGGCCCGGCGCGCCCTGACCCTGCCCTGCCCCCAGGCGTCCGCCACCCCAACATCATCTGCGACTGCTGCAGAAAGCACGGGCTGCGGGGCATGCGCTGGAAGTGCCGCGTCTGCTTCGACTACGACCTGTGCACGCAGTGCTACATGCACAACAGGCACGACCTGGCCCACGCCTTCGAGCGCTACGAGACGGCCCACTCCCGCCCGTGAGTTCCCAGCCCGCGGCCCCCGGGCCTGGGGCCGGCCGCGGCCGCGCGCTCCCCAGGCTGCAGCTCGAGCCCTTCTGAGCTGTTTCCTGGAGGAGTGGCCCAGGTCATGGTCCCTCCAGAGGCCTGGTCACTGACACCTGCCCCACACCCCATGGGGGTAGCGGGTCTGCAGAGGTTGGTGCTGCGGGAGGGGTCTCTGCCCTGGCACCCTGGCCTAGAACCGGGTGTGGCTGGCTCCCTGGGACAGCTGGGGGGGGGGGGCGCTGGGACGGCCTGTGTGTGGCCAGCATCCCCGGTGGGAGCCCCGGTGGCTGGGAACTAGCCCGGAGGCATAGCTGGGGACACGCCGCTGGCCTGCCTAGGGGGCTCCGCCGCTGGAGGGAATGGAGCTGGGAGGATCTCCTGGGCTGGGGCGGCCACCCAGAGGTTCCCCCTCCTGGACGCGTCCCCCGTGCGTGGGGGGGAGGCATGTGTTGGGTCCCAGCTGCCTGCTGGCCGGAGCGGGAATGGGGACCCGCTGTCTGGGTGCCTCTGGGCGAGCCTGTGTTCCTCATTCTTGTTTCTCTGTGCCGAGCCCTCCCCAGGCCAGGCCGCAGTGAGCCCTGGGGCGACCCTAACAGCTCAGTGGCTCGCGGGGGCAGCGGGTGTGGAGCGAGGACTGCACGTGGAGGCTTCGCTGGGAGGGGGCCCAGAGTGGAGGGCGCTGACCGTGGGGCCAGCCCTCTTCGGCCGAGAGCTGGGTGGGGCCGGACTTGCACCCTCGCCCTGCCTCCCACGTGGCCCAGCACCCGCTCACTCTCTTGCAGGGTCACCCTGAGTCCCCGCCAGGGCCTCCCAAGGATCCCGTTGAGGGGCATCTTCCAGGGCGCGAAGGTGGTGCGGGGCCCGGACTGGGAGTGGGGCTCGCAGGACGGTGAGTGGGGATCTGGGCTGCCGCTGGCTGTGGCTGAGCCTCATGGCACCGGTTTAGCCTGCGATGGGGCCCTTGTCTCCCCAGGAGGGGAAGGGAAGCCAGGCCGAGTGGTGGACATCCGTGGCTGGGACGTGGAGACGGGCCGGAGCGTGGCCAGCGTGACGTGGGCCGATGGCACCACCAATGTGTACCGTGTGGGCCACAAGGGCAAGGTGGACCTCAAGTGTGTGGGCGACGCGGCTGGTGGCTTCTACTACAAGGAGCACCTCCCAAGGCTCGGTAGGGTCTGG
>CM052900.1:165224121-165254410 GCA_028534135.1 Potos flavus | reverse complement strand
CTGAAACCGTTTTTTCATGATTGTTAACAATGGTTCGAAAAAAAGCAAAAAGCAGAAAACCAATTCTTTTTAAAGAAAATAGCTTTTTTGTGTGTGTCTTATATAAGAACAATATTTAATTAATCATAGGAAGTTCGGAAAAGACAGAAAAGTATAAAAACTAAAGCACACATAGTCCCCGACCCCCACACACGAGCGCTGTGAGCATTTCAGCACATCGTGCACTAACTTCATTTTTACGGGGCCTTCGCCCAGCTCGCGCAGCGCTGTTCTCACTGATGAGACGGCCTCCCCGAGGGGCCTCTGCCCACGTCGGTCCACGTGGAGCAAACCCTACGGCCGTCTGCAGGGCTCGCCTATTCTCTACCAGAAAGCCGAGCTGTTTGGGGGGTAAATGTCATCACGTCTGTGATTTACTTAAAAATATTTCAGTCCCAAAAAAGGATGAAGCAAATAAAGCGAAATATTAATTCAGTCCACGAGACGGGACTACGGCCGTTCGTTAAAACCTGTCCCTGCTTCTGTGTTTGACATCTTTGCTAATAAAGAGAGGATTTGGGAGCCAGCGAGGGAGTGCGCCCGGCCTGTGCGCGGGCGGGCCGAGCCCGGGCTGTGACCCCTGTCGTTGCAGTGTCGCCAGCACCGTGAAGCATGCCTTGTCCATTTGGCTCAGTGTCATAGTGTTCGGGAACAGAGTCACCAGCCTGTCCGCCGTCGGCACCACCCTCGTGACGGCCGGCGTCCTGCTCTACAACAAAGCCAAGCAGCGGCAGCGGGAGGCCATGCAGAGCCTGGCTGCGGCCTCCAGCCGGACACCAGAGGACGACACGGAGCCGCCGACCCCCAAGGACCCCAGGCCACACCACTGAGCTCTGGAAGCCTCGGCGGGCGCCCGGGGCCCCGAGGTGCTGCCTGCCACCGCTGTCCTCGCTGGCGCGGACACCCAGCCTCTCAGGTCAGTGGGGTGCAGGAGGCCGGGGGACGTGCCGCCTTCCCTGCTCCTTTCTTGAGTTTTCAGTGAAAACCACCGGGAACTTGACCAGGGATCCCAGAGGTCAGCTTCCTGGGGCAGAGACCAGAGCCAGCAGCTGAGCCACAGCCACGTAATGTGAAAAATCCCCTCCTGCCGACCCCATGCTGAGCACACGAAGGGCGTCGGGACCCACGCTGGCCTCTGCATGCCCTCACCAGCACGCAGGTCTGGCTGCGGTGAGGCCAGGCCCCGGGGCCAACGTGCGCCACCCCCACGGCTCGGCGCCAGCTCCACGTCCCCGGGCCGGCACACTCTGCCCTGCCATCTGGCGGGGCTGCCCTGCTGAGACGGAAGGCCCAGGTACCCACTGCCTGGGCCAGAGGCCACAGCAACCAGGTGACCACAGAGCTACGAGAGAGGGGAAAGGGCACAGAAGAGGGCAGGCTGTTGGGCCCTCGGCTTCCTGCCCTTCCACCCAAGGCGTCCTCCGCACCCCAGAGCTGCCAGCAGCCGGTACCACTTAGGGCAAGGCCACCTGTGGAAGGGAACGTGCCCATCCTTTTCCAGGTCTCTGTTGCACTAGGCCCCCCACCTCCTGAGGGTCCCAACTCTCGCCTGTGGCTGGCCTTCAGTCAGGGCCCCCCGAGGTGGTGACTGCGGGTCACAGAGGTGGAGGACAGACAGACGTTCAGGACTGGGACATATGGACATTCCCTTTTGTTTCCTGCGCCCCTGTGTGTAACACGGGCTGCTCTGAAGGGTTCCCGAGAGGTGCTTCTGCCATCGCCCCGCTGGTCGGGCCGCACCAGACCTTGTCTCGTGGACAAGGGTGCTAAGGGTTTCCCTCGTGAATGAGCGAGTGGGGGGGGAGTGCTGGGAAAAACATGTGCCATGTTCACAGTTTTTGTCACACTGCATTTACGACGAAAGTGGAGTTTTTAAAGAAGGAAACAGGTGGCCAGGCCCAGGTGGCTTCTAGAAGGCGTCCTGTGTGGCCGGTAACTCACACTGGACCCACAGCCTGGCCTGGCCTGGCTCTCACCTCCCAGAGCAGACAGACCACCACGCCGGGCGTCTGAGCCCCTCGCTGGGTTCGGGCTCCAGGCCTCATCACTCTGCTCCTCATCTCACATCCCGGTGGGATTTCTGATCAGGGCACCGTCCTCTGCCAGCCAGGCTTTAAGACCTCTCTGTGGTGCCAAGCTCACGCGCTGGGGCGTGCCACCTGTAGCCGGCGACACGGCCGTCTGAGGCGTGCCTGCCATGACCGAGTGAAGTAGCTGACAGGAAGACCCCGGGCGCTAACAGCCCCTCGTCTGACCCCCTCCCTGTTGTTCAGGTCCTTGGCTCTCATCATCTCTGCACTGGTTTTCCAGTTGGCTTCTCAGCTGGAAAATATAATAATAGGCCCTCCTAGAGATCAAATCTCTTGGAAACAAAGAGCAATAATTGCGTCTCATTAACTTCTGCCTACTTGAAAAAGTTTGCCATGATGATGGGTTAAAGCAAGGCCTTTACAACTACCACCTTTTATCAATGCCCACATTTCCCACCAAAACGAACAAAACAAAACAAGGAACTACCGCCTTTTCACGAAGCAGACTTCCTGCGCCCAGAGGACAGGCAGGAGTGTGCTAACCTGTGTGCCAAGCTCCCCTCCACTGTGAAGATGTTTATCATGAGACTTGCCCCCTTTCTGTCCCCTTTCCTCTCTGCTTCCTCCACAAACTACACTGAGGAGGACTCGCCGGACGTGGCTGGGGCGGCAGGCGCGCACGGGTCTGAGGACCAGGGTGAAGGCACAGCTCGCACGGCGCCCTGCCTCCCCCCTCGAGAATGTGGCCGCCGGGACCAGCTGCTGACAGGATGTGAGCAGAGAAGAGGACACATCTGTGGTCATCTTATTGCAAGATGATTTCATGCTGCCTGTCTCACGGATGTCGTCATCCGAGTGTAACCAGACGCTTACACTCAGCGCCTGAGCCTCGCGAGGGACCAACCCCCCTGCACGGCACCTGTGCCGTCTCCTTTCACAAGGCTGTCTGCGGGTTTTGATTTTCCAAAATCTTGGATCAGAAACAAAATGAAGATTTTCCTAAATTATGAGCAAATGAGGTAATTTCCGACAAAGCTGCTTTTGAGACGTCTCCTCAGAACAAGCTGCGGCCAGCACTGCGCTGGCCCGGCTTCTGCTCCTTCTTCCAGTGTCTGCTCTCCGTCCGGGACAGCCCTACCAGGGCACAAAACCCGTGGCCTGTGTTGGCCATGTGTTGAATGAATGTACAGACATTTTATGTTTTTTATTAACTCTGTGTAGTAGCGTTTCTAGTATGTTCTTATTGAACTATCGCAGACGTGCTTGTGTCAACGTTAACACTGGGTGTCACCACTTCCTTGGGTCAGTTCCTCCCATGTCCGTGGTCATTGTCTGTGCCTTCGCAAAGAAACACTTCAAACAGGTGTCAATCAGGTCATCTGCTTCCCTACATTGATACTTAGAGATATATGTATATCTGGTTTTCAAGGAAACTTCCACTGAAGGGCATAAAAAGCTTTTTTTTTTTCCCTAATTCCAAGAGTCATAATTTCCTGTATATCAGCATTAACATAATTTGCCCTGGAAAGCTGAGAATATTCTTGCACAATCCAAAATGTGTCTTTAATTTGAGAAAAATACACATGGTGAATCAGAAACAGTCACACGCAGCACAGAGAACATCCGCCAAGTGCAGCCGTGCCTGGAATCTGTGCTGGAAATGCTTTTCCCAGAACCAGTGAGTTCTGCCTGTGAACGGTCCCTCGGACGGGCTGGTAGGAATGACACATGCACCACGTGGCTTTTTACATCTGGCTGGTGATGTGCTTTCCCAAGGCCTGGAAGTATTTCAGGGTTTCCCTGGGTTGGAAAAATTAAACGAGGATGTTATTACAAATAGAAGTCTTTTCTTTTGTCTTTGACCAATGTTGTACTGAGGGCTTCATTCTTTCACAAAATCCGCACATGCTCTGGTTGGGGGCTTCTTCCTTTCCTTAGTTTATAAATAAGAACGCCCCAGCTCCCCTGGTGAATCTGCCTGTTTCCCTCTCTCCTGGCTGAGGAGCCAAGAGCAGAGGTGAGGTTATGCTGACCTACCTGCAGCTTGGATCGGAGGCCTTCGACTGCCATCTCGACAGAATTGCTTCCAGTTTTCTCAAGGGTTCTGATTCTGGGTTTAATGGGCACTGGATCTGTGCCCAGATTCCAAACAGATTTGGAAACTATTCTAATTGGTTAAAAAACAAAACAAAACACTATTTTAAAGAATGTATTTGTAAGTAATCTCGACGCCCAATGTAGGGCTCCATCTCACAATAAGATCAAGTCACATACTCCACCAACTGAGCCAGCCACGCGCCCCCAATTTTTCTTTTCCAGTCTTGAGTAAAACTGGCATTCACTGGCTATTTCTAGTCTTGTCTGCAGATGTGTGAGTGGAGTGTGAGCCTGCCCCGGGGGTGTCCTGGGCTCTAGGCTGGGGAGGGCCGCAGTCAGGGTGACTTTCCCACACTGAAAAACTTGGAAATCGTGTCGGTGTCTGCATCAGAACCAAGTTATGTTTGCTTCTTAGCAGACGACACTGGAGAACGGAAAGTGCGTGGTCCAGAGTGGGTATGGTGCTGCTCTGGGTCACCCGTTTCAAGGTTCAAGTGACTAGATCAGTGCCTTCTGGAAACAGTAGTTAAGCCGGTGCCGTGTGTCCGAGCCAACCACCTGCGACTCCGGTTCTGCGAACGTACAGCAAACGGGAACCCTGCGCGTCTGCGTTTTCTTTGGGGGTCCCTCCCGTGGGCACTTGCTGTGGCCTCCCCCAGTTTCCAGCAGGAAGGAGGAAAAAGCTCGGCACAATCAGCCTCCGTTCCGCTCGCCCTCTTATGCCCGGTTCGTCGCCATTTACGTGGACGCCTATCTTCCGCCCCCTTCCCTGTCTCTGTGGCCCTCTGAAACCACCAAGGCCGGCCTGGCGCCGCGCGGGGCACGGACGGACCCGGGCAGCGAGGGCGAGCACGAGGCCCAGCGAGGCGCGGGGCGGCTGCCGCGCCAGGGCAGCTGGGGAACCGCCGCGCGAGCCCGGGGCGGAAGTGACGTCACGCCCCCGCGCCGGCTGCCCTCGGTCCCGAGCCGGCGGCGGGCCCCGCCCCCGTGTGTCATCAGCCCGCGCCGACGCAGGAAGTGGCGACGCTACTGCGCCGGGCGCTGTTTCTCCTCAGGCTCCGGGACCGGTGGCGGCGGCGGCGGCAGCAGCAGCAGCGGTGCAGGGGTGAGTGGCGGAGGGCCGGAACGGGCGGCGGGCGCGGCCAGCCCCCTGACCTCTCGCGTCCGGGCGTCGCTTCCCGCCTCGTCGCCCCGCGCGGAGCTGGGGGTTGAGGCGGCGTCGGGCCCGAACCCCGGCTCGTGGCGGCTGAGCTGAGGCGGCGAGGGTCCCGGCGCCGCGGCCGTGTCGCAGCGCCCCAGCCCGGCTCCCGGACCCTCCTGACGGCCACCCCCGTGCGCGGGGAGGACCGGGGAGCGAGCTGCGAGCTCTGCACGGAGATCTCCTGTAGCTCCCGCGGGGCTGTTGTTAGCTTTGGCAGAAAGGGAACCGGGGGCGAGGGAGCGCGCCCAGCCCGGAGCGGGGGCGACAGGAGTGACAGCGGTTCGAGCGCGGGCAGCGCGAGCCGGAGCCACGGCTGCCGTGTCCTGACGGGGCTCCGTTCTCTTTCTCTTTGCAGCGTTTTAACTCCAATGGGTGATGAAAAGGACTCTTGGAAAGTGAAAACTTTAGATGAGATTCTTCAGGAAAAGAAACGACGGAAGGAACAAGAGGAGAAAGCAGAGATAAAACGCTTAAAAAATGTAAGCCATGTTTTTTAAGTAAGTGGTTTTCTTAAAGGAGATTTAATTTCTTTGCCCTCGTTTTTCCATTAGAACAACGCTTCTTCGGTGAAGTTCTTTTGTACTTCCAAATGTCGCAGGTGAGCCCAAAATCTATTCTAAAAATTAACAAAAACATTCAGATACTCAGTTTTAGGTTGAGGACAAATTAGTAACATACTACAGCTGTGTGTAGATGGCAGGATCTACATGGAGGATGCAGTACTTTGAGCCTGAATTCATTAGCGCGATTGGACTAATTTTTCTCGCGGATGTTTTTGTGTTCGTGACTCCATCTCTATGTTTAGTATAGTAGGAAGTCACCCTTGAAATTAATATTAATGTTTTATTTTTTCCTTTTTTGGTTTGCGTAATAATATTCAGAGAAACTTTTTTGGTAGTTTTGAAAAGGATATTGGCAAAAGTATCTCTTCTGATAATATTAGTCGCTGACCCTTCTTAACTGTTGGTGAAATCTCACGAAATATCTGGCATAAAATGTATCTTAAAGCTCCATTTCGGCTTATACAAACAACTAACATACTTGGCATAGAGTCTAATAATCCTTGTCCTATGTGCTGGTTTCAAATTTTTCATCTCAGGTTCTGAGTTTACAGAGAGTTTTGATTTTAGCATCGTGTGATTTGACTGAAAGTTTTTTTATTTTTTGTAACATTGGTCCATTCAAAGCGTATGTGAAACTTTGTTTTTGGATGTTGGCAAGGTTTGATTATCATTAAAAAGACACATGTCTGTGAGGAAAATGACTTTCTCCTTGCTTCTTAGTCTGATGACCGGGATTCCAAGCGGGATTCCCTTGAGGAGGGGGAGCTGAGGGACCACCGCATGGAGATTACGATACGGAACTCACCATACAGAAGAGAGGACTCCATGGAAGACAGGTGGGGGTGAGACGTACAGCGAGGAAGAGCGTCCAGGCTGCACATGCACTTCACTTTGGAGGCCAGCTGGGTCCCACCACATAGCTGGGGTCCTGTCTGGCTTTTCTCCACGTTACTTTGGAAACGTTTGTAGTCGTGACTTTAGGTTTACCTCACAGTTGAGATGGACTCTGTATGTTCTCACTTGCCACCTCCCCCCTCTTATGAAAATTGAATCGAGTGTATATCTCTTTCCTTGCAGTTATCCTTCAGTTAAGTTCACACTGTTTACAAGCTACATTTACTTGTTTACTTATTTATAATGATTTTTATTTACATTTTTTAGAGAGTGCGCCCACACACACAAGAGCAGGAGGAGGGGCAGAGGGGGAGGGAGAAGCAGGCTCCCCGCTGAACAGGGAGCCCGACATGGGACTCGATCCCAGAATCCCAAGATCATGACCTGAGCTGAAGACATGCTTAACCTACTGAGCCGCCCAGATGCCCCTCACAAACTACATTTAAATAATGGTGCTGTGTGCTTTTGATGACTAGTAAAATCACTGCCTGAAATTGTGCACAGATAAAGCACACTAGAGTGCTGAAGTATATTGAGCAAGACCTGTAAGCAGAAATGATCCTACCCAGGCCTGCACCACTTGATTCCTTCTCATACCCATCATCAGCATCGAATTATCCATTATCAAATAATTAAAGCCAACCTAAGCAGAAAGTAAGGTACAGAGACGTAGACCAAGAAGTCTTCCAGGACTCCAGTCATGCAGGCAGTCGAAGATATTGTTGAGGGACCTTTTGGGGTCATTAAGTTTATTAAAATTGTGGTGCTTTTCTTTTAGTAGCTTTATTGGTATGTAAATAATCATATCTATCTATCTATCTATATATATATATGAACGAAGTGTGCACTTTGACTTATTTGTACCTACTTGTGCAATTCTGATCAGGGTAATGAACGTGTCCATTGCCCCCTAAGCTTTCCTCAGAGACTTATTGTTCCGTATAGATGTTGTTTTTTCCCTTATACTTTAGATCTGAGTCTGTATTTGGTAATCAGTTTTGGCTTAAGTTTCATAGTTAGTAGGGTTTAAACTGATGGTTCAGACTGAACTCTTATGTTCTGAGCGCTGCATGTTGCTGGGCCGGAGGAGCTCCACGGTGCCCGCTGCTCCTCGCGAGACTCTCCCTAGCATGAGGCGATGCCGTTGTGTGTTTCAGAGGAGAGGAAGACGATTCTTTGGCTATCAAACCACCGCAGCAGATGTCTCGGAAAGAAAAGGCTCATCACAGGAAAGATGAAAAGAGGAAAGAGAAGCGTAGGCATCGTAGCCATTCAGCAGAAGGGGGTACAGAATTGTGTGTGTGTGTGTGTGTCCGTCCGTGTGTGTCCCCTGTTCAGGTGTGGTCTGTTTCCTATATCATGATCTGCTGCTTTCTGCAGAGAACAATTGAAAGAGAAGAGAAAGTAAAATTTTAGCTGAAAGCATAAATTTATCATACCTCATTCTGAATAGCTGTTTCATTTTCCTTCTGGTGTTTTTTTCCCCTTGTTACGTTCTTGTGGGTTAGTTCATTTAAATGTAATATTGTCTTAATTCAACAAATGTAGGGGATTTATATGCAATCTTTATAGCAATTCAGTGTTGAATTAACTGAAGAAAAAAAAAGATGTTTGATGAAGTCCAAATGGGTTTGATCTCCTACCATTATTAAGAGGTTCTTAGGGGTGTTGGGAAACATGGCCCCCAGCGCCTGGTTTAAGTCTCATTGTTATAAATGCAGTTGATGAACACGGTTCTGTCACACAAGATGGAAATCCACCAGAAGGAGGTGAGCTTTGTCCTGTGTTCTTTAGGAGTGATGGCGGTGGGGGTGTTTAATTAAAGAACTGGTGTCCAGCTGACCCTTGAACAGCACAGGCTGGGACTCCGTGGCCCGCTCCTACACGGGTGTTTCCTGGTAAACGCAAGACAGCGCCATAAACGCATTTTCCCTTTCCTCTCGTTTTTCTAACGATAATCTCTCTCCTGTAGCTCACGCGGTTGTACGAGTACAGTAGGGAACACGTGACACAAAAGACGTGTTGTCAGTAAAGCTTCTGGTCAGCAGTAGGCTGTTAGTAGTGGAGTGCTCAGGACCCCTAGTGACCCTTGGATTTCCAGCTGCGCCGGGGTGCATGCACCTGCCCTGCGCTCAGGGGTCAGCTATGGTCCAGTCATAGTTTATTTATTACAGAAAGACAAGATGAAGTTACAATTCTATTCAGTGGTCACCACGTTATTTTTCCCTGATTTGGAGGCTCCAAGTTATTAATTAAATATTTAAAAAAATAAAAAATAAAAAATATTTATTTTTTTCTTCACTGTATATTTGCAAATTAAGTTTTGGGAGTTGGGCCCCTTTGCATGACACTTTCTTTCTCCTTAGGGAAGCACGCTAGAGCAAAGGAAAAAGAGCGAGAGCACGAGCGCCGGAAACGGCACCGAGAGGAGCAGGACAAGGCTCGTCGAGAGTGGGAGAGGCAGAAGAGGAGGGAGATGGCCCGGGAACACTCCAGAAGGGAGAGGTGAGTGAGCACATTTTGCTAAGGAGCCTGAATGGAGCGCTCCTGGGGCCAGCACCCCGTCAAAGTGGCAGAAGAGACCATCTTGACACACAGTGACCCGGCAGCATAACTCAGATGTGATGCAGAAATGGGCCCAGAGTCACAGTGCAGTGAACGTGGGGTGGTGCTAACCAAGAGATTTGTCCTGAACGGATTAAGTTTTTACTGCATCTTGAAGACAGAAATGATTGTGAATCTTCCTGAGAAAAGATAATGAAGGGAGTGGCACTCCGTGCCCATTTCTCTGGGCAGAGGCTGCTGGGAAGGTTCCCAGGAGCCAGGCACTCCAGCAGTTGCTCGAGACCCCGTGTTAGAGTGTGATGTAGACCTGAAGGAAGGGGCATTGCTGGCAGGAGCTGGGTCTGAGGTAGGAATTCAGACACAAGGAATGAAGTTTTGGGGCCAAACACCTAACAGTGGAGAGGGGAAGGAAGGTGGAGGAGGGAGAAGTGATCTTCCTCACCCTCCCAGCTAAGGGTGGGTGAGGGGGGGACTGTAAATACCTCGGAGCTTGGTGCGTCAGGGCGGGGCATGCCTCGGGAGAGGGTGGGGATTACTGTGGTCAAGTCACGGTAAGGCCCTCTCGGAGATCGCCCAGTGCACGTATAGAAATTCCGGCACGGAATCTGCCCAAGAGAAGTGTAGTTTAGGGTGATTTCTGCACGAGTATTTATCGAGTGCGTGTTCTGTACCAAGCTCTGTTCTAGGTGGTCTAAGCCAGGAAAACTAAGGAAGTACATTGCTTGGGGTTTTCGAATAGACTGTAGACTGCAGAAATAGACTGTAGTTCTTTCAAACAAAACGAAGGGACATCCAAAGGCCTGGTAGCAGCCTGGGAGCCGAGACACCAGACTCTTGGACGTTTGTCTCCAAGTACAGCTCTGTGGGCTCAGATACCCAGGAGAAGACGTCTGTTTAGCCCCAGATCCATTCACATGGGCCAGATGTGAGTAGTAGGGCCACTTCTGCATATTGAGGTCGTTTCCAGAGAAAGCTGGGTGGCTGGCCTGCTACAAGGAAGGGAGAAGTAGGAGGGTAGATGTTGCCAACATGCCCAGCAACAGAGGCCGAAGGGCTGAACTGAAGAAGGTGTGATAAGAGCCTTTGTTCTCTCGCGGAGGCGCTGTGGGATGAGTTGAGTCTTCAGGTAAAGGTCTGAGGTCACAAGGTGAGCAGAGCTCTGTGTCCAGGTTCACTGCTGGCATGTGAATCGCCCGTGCTTGCCAGGCTCTACGCTGACCCTGTTTAGGATGGGCTGACAGCACAGTGTTGCACACACAGTGGTGACCCACGGAAGCCAAGCTTGAAAATAAAAAACGTATCAGAAACAATCAGCAGTGGCTGCGTTCTAGTCAGGAGACAGAGTTCACAGATTAGCACGGCAGCTTACCAAATGACAACTAAGAAAAAATGAGAATCCAAAGTTGCTACAGTATGTTACCTGAAATGTCCAATTTTCCCTCTTTCTTTCGTTTTTTTTTTTTTTTAAGATTTTTGTTAGAGGGGACCTGAGTCATTTAGTCAGTTAAGCGTCTGCCTTCGGCTCAGGTCATGATCCCAGGGTCCTGGGATCGAGCCCCGAGTTGGTCTCCCTGCTCAGCAGGAGTCTGCTTCTCCCTCTGCCTCTACCTGCTGCTCCCCCTGCATGTGCGCTCTCTCTCTCTCTCTCTCTCTCAAATAGTCTTAAAAAAAAAAAAAAAAAGATTTTGTTAGCGTTCCCCTGAAATATGTCCAATCTTCAACAAAAAGTTTTGAGACATGAAATAGGAAAGTGTGACTGTATGAAGGAAGAAAAGCATCAGTAGAAACCAAGTGTTCCACATTAGCACATTCAAGGAACTTGAAGCAATAGAAATTATGCTTTCTGAAGAATGGAGAGAATTAACAAAAGATGAACAGAACCTTAAAGATCTGTAGGATCCATTGTTCCCACATCCATGTAATTGGCAGTCCCAGGAGAGAAGAGGGAAGCAGCACAAAAATATTTTTTTAAATGTCTGAAAACCTCCCAGATTTGATGAAAAACATTTATCTACACATCCTAGAAGCTCAGTACCCCAAGTAGGATAAATAAAGTGACATCACAGTGAAACTAGTGGAAGCCAAAGAGAAAAATCTTGAAAGGCAGCAGGAGAAAAAAATCTATGAGAAGGGGGAGTCCTCACTGTGACTGATGGCCGACTTCTCAGAATCAGCGGGGCCAGAAGGCGGCGGAGTGGCATGTCCCTCTGCCGAAAGAGAGCCTGGCAGCCGGGGATTCTGTGTGGAGCAAAACCGTTCTTCCAAAGTGAGGGGAATAAGGAAGATAAGCCAGTGGAATTCATTGTTAACGAGACCTCCCTTAAATACTTAAGGAAGACCTTCATGTGGAACGGAAATGGCAGCAGAAGGTATCAAATTCAGGAAGAAAAGACGAGCACTGGAAATGATAAAGGCTTAACATAACAGAATCTATAAACTCAATCTGCGGACTACAATCTCAGGTTAACATAACAGAATCTACAAACTTTTCCTGTCATGTTTTCTCTTCATTTCTGTAAGACACATGACGGCATGAATCCGCGATGAGTAAGATGCCATGGTGCGACGCGGGGGGAGGGCCGGAGCTGGGTTGGCGCGGGGCTTCTGCACGCGCTGGGGCGAGGGAGGTCTGGGGGGGTGCTGCCGGTCCTAGAGCAGCCACGAAGAGCGTAACGGACAGAGCAGCACAGGACTCAGCATGGTGTTCTCAAAATCTCCGAATCCTTGTTGAAACCAAAAGGGAGAAACAGGACCTAAAAAGACCGAAGACCTAAAATTAAAACAATCACAAAAAATAAATTCAGTCAAATACATAATTACATGAAATGTGGAGTGGTTTCTATACCCCAGGGGGAAGGTTCCTGGATAGCAAAGCAAGAGCTGGTATGTTGTCTGTAAGGAGAACCTCTTAGTCTAGGACAGAAATAGGTCAAAAGTAAACTACAGACAAAGATGTCCCACACCCACCGCAGCCACAGAGCACAAGTGGCTCAGGCGAGACCTCAGTTACCTGACAGAAGTCAGCCCGGCGACAACACGGCTTCCCGACGACAGAGGGGTCCACGCAGCGGAGAGAAGCGATGGTGGCGAGTGTGCCCCACAGCGGAAGGGAGAGGTAGGCAGCTCGTCAGTGCTAGCTGGAAATTTCAATACCATGTTGTCATTGTTGACAGAACAGCTAGGGAAAAGGGTATAAAACATCTGGAGAGTCGCCTGTCCCCGCTCAGTCTCGCTGACCTTGCATTTAGCGCCCCACGCACAGCTGCAGAGCACACTCTCGGAAAGGGAACGTTGTCCAACATGGATCCTGTGTGGGCCACACAACGGTCTCAAATCTGTGAGAACTGAGGTTATACAAAGTATATCCTCTTCCCACAAAAGGATTAAAGTAGAAATCAACACAAAGAAAGAAACCTGGGGAAATCCTCAAATGTTTAGTAATCCAACAGTCCCTTTCTGAATAACCTATGGCCCAAATAAAAGGAAAAACGGGCGCCTGGGTGGCTCAGTCGGTCAAGCTTCCGACTCGATCTCAACTCTATAGTCTTGATCTCAGGGTCATGAGTTCAAGCCCCGCATCGGGCGCCTCACTGAACATGGAGCCTACGGGAAAAAAAAAAAGAAAAAACATTTTGAACTGAATGAAAACAAAAGCAGCAATGCCGCAAGTTGGTGATGCAGAGGAGGCTGTGCACGGAGTGAGACGTTCTGGCTTTTAAGCACGGATGACAGAGAAGTTGTCAGGCCAGCGGCCGAGCTTCTACCCCTAGAAGGCAGACGAGAGCAGCGGACTCAACCCGAAGCGAGCAGAAGTACCCACGGAATCCCCGGCAGACGGAAACAGGTGCGTGGGGCAGGCTGGGAGCTGGCCGCAGACAGCCGCGAGGGGGCCGGTCAGGCGAGGGGCCTGTTGAAAACTGGCTCATGGCGATGGTTGTACAATTTCAGAAATTTAGGAAAAATGGATTCTGCGGTTGGATTTCAGGTTACGCTAGAGCTTTTATCTCACAACAGTTCGGACTTGGGCACTTACAGAATCGTTCCTAGAATCCCAGCCTTCCGCAGCAGTGACCTCTGACGGGCCCCAAAGTTGACACAGTACCGGTGACTAGACCATGGGCCTTGTTGCGTTTTTGCCATTGTGCTCATTTCTGTTTGTGTATACTGCTATTTACTTTCTTTTTTTTTTAATGTAGTAGCTTTTTTATATTTGGACATAACTCTAGGGACATGAAAATTTACTACAACTGGCCAGTTTTCACTATTTGCCTGCGTTGTGGTGCAGTCAGCCACGCACACCGCAGTACTCGACTCTTGCCGCCTTCATGAAGCAGCTTTCCCCACTGCCCTTCACAGACCACACTCATGCCTGCTGACCTTCACACCAGGCTGGGCTGGGGAATCGCCTGGGGGTCCGTCTGCCGTAGAATCCAGTGAGGAGAGTGGGATGGGGCCCCGGGCCTGAGTCTAGATCCTCCTCCCCACCTTCCCCAGGTGGACTCTTCCACCCGCTCTGTAGGCCCTGAAAATGTAGTGATAAAGGTGGATTTAAATTTTGCTGTTATCCTTACCTAGCAGGTCTGCTAAACAGGCATCTGGAAGCAGTGGGCTCATTCCTCGTTGGTAGTTCTCTCGTGCCAGCGTTGGCTTTGTTTTTTTTTTGTTTTTTTCAAGATTTTGTTTGAGGGGCGCCTGGGTGGCTCAGTGAAGCCTCTGCCTTCGGCTCAGGTCATGATCCCGGCTTCCTGGGATCGAGCCCCACGTCGGGCTCCCTGCTCAGTGGGGGGCCTACTTGTTCCTCTCCCCCTGCCTGCCGCTCCCCCTGCTTGTGCGTGAGTGTGCTCGCTCTCACTCGCTCTCTCTCAATCTCTCTTGTCAAATAGATAAAAATGTTTTTTTAAAAAAGGTTTTATCTGAAAGAGAAAATGTATAAACGGAGACGGGGCCAGAGAGAGGGAGATAAGCAGACTCTGTGCTAAACACGGACCCTGACGCGGGGCTCAGTCTCACGACCCTGAGGTCATGACTCGAGTCGGACGCTTAAGCGACCGAGCCCCCCAGGCGCCTCTTGCTGGATTCTGTTGTGTGTGTCAGGACGCGTGCACATATATCGTCTGCTTTTAAAAAGCCTTTTATGGTTTGTATAACCTAAATGGGTGATTTTTAAATTTGAACAGAAAGCACTCGGGGTAAAAAAGGAAAACTTTGCAGAGAGAGCGTTGGCCTGTGCTCGTTGCAGGGACCGCCTGGAGCAGCTGGAGAGGAAGCGGGAGAGAGAACGAAAGATGCGCGAGCAGCAGAAGGAGCAGCGAGAACAGAAGGAGCGGGAGCGGCGGGCCGAGGAGCGGCGCAAGGAGCGTGAGGCCCGGAGGGAAGGTGCGGCTCCTGCGGGTGGGCTCAGGGCAGCACAGGTGACACCAAGGGCAAGGTGCTCTGGACGGTGGCCGAGTGACGTGGGGACAGGCCGTGGGGCTCGGGAGTTGAGCCTGACCGTGTAATTCCTTGCCGAGGGAGGGCGCGGTCCCTTCGGGTGTGCGGCTGGAGCCTTCCCGGGCCTGGGGCCGGACCGCTGTGTCTGCCGCCCGCACTGCTCAGACACAGGCTTGAAGAGGTGGGTGGCGGCCCCTCTCTGACCGACGGAGAGGAGTCTGGAAGGTCCACGTGGGTCCTCGGACAGTGCACAGCCTCCGGGCCTCTGTCGCCAGAGCTCTGACCGTGTGTTGTGCGTCGCCGCGGGCGGGGGTGCGGCCGGGGCCCTGCTGGAGAGGGCACTGCCAGCTCCGCCTCCCGCTGGGTTTTGTGCCCCAGTTTCTGCACATCACCGAACGATGAGAGAAGACTATGGCGACAAAGTGAAAGCAAGCCACTGGAGTCGCAGCCCGCTCCGGCCGCCCCGAGAGAGGTTCGAGCTGACAGACGGCCGGAAGCCAGGTGAGGCGCACAGCGCGAGCGTGGGGGCGCTCCGCCGACAGATACTTCAGCACGGACGCGCGCTTGGGTGTGCGGTGACATGGTGGGCCGCAGTTCGCCCGTGGCGCGTGGTGGCACCGTCACCTGGGGAAGCACGTGTGTATCTGTCGGCGGAGACGCCGTTACGGGCGTTCGAGCGCGGCCTTCCCGCTCAGTCCGGGGAGCCGCGTGTCACCCCAGCCAGTTAGCCTCTGCGGGGAAGAGGCCGTCGGGGCTCGTTGACGGTAAAACGCTTCCCACATTGACTTTGATGGTTTGTTTCGTAAGTAAAAGAAGAGAAAATGGAAGAGAGAGATCTGCTGTCCGACCTCCAGGACGTCAGCGACAGCGAGAGGAAAACCAGCTCTGCCGAGTCCTCGTCAGGTAACCGCTGGCTCCGCCACCGCACGGGGGGCGCCCGCCCGTCCCTGCGTCCCTGCCATGCACTTCTGGCTCCTTTTTTCCCCAAGCGGAGTCCGGGTCGGGTTCGGAAGAGGAGGAGGAGGAGGAGGAGGAGGAAGAGGAGGAGGAAGAGGAGGAGGAGGGGAGCAGCAGCGAAGAATCGGAGGAGGAGGAGGAGGAGGAGGAGGAGACGGGGAGCAACTCCGAGGACGCGTCTGGACAGTCGGCCGGTGAGGGGGGCCCAGGGCTCCGGCGGTTTCCTTTGGTGTTTAGAAACTGCAGAAAAATCATCTGAACTCTCAATTTAAAAATATTTCCAAATGAAAAATGCCTTAGTATGTGGGACTCACGTGAGACCCCGAAAGTGATTATTGACAATGGTTCTTGCTTTCCATTAGCTAAAGCAGACCATCGTTTGTGCCCGTGGAGGGTCTGGAGAGCCCTAGAAGGAGGCCAAGCCCAAACCTGTGCGGGGCCACGGCCCTGCAGGTCTGAGCAGACGCCCGCTCTGTCTTGCAGAGGAAGTGAGCGAGGACGAGATGAGTGAGGACGGGGAGCGGGAGAGCGAGAACCACGTCCTGGTCGGTGAGCGGCACCCCCGCGGGGCGGGCCTTCCCCCAGCTGCCCCTCAGCGCCGTGACCCTTTCTAAAGCCAGCAGCTCACCATTTTGTGTGCGTAGCCCTCGCCCAAGGCACAGGCAGCCGGCTCCCTGAGAGAGCCGCTTGTGACCGTGGAGGGCCAGTACCCCCGAGTCCTCGGCGTCCCCATGGCTTAGACACGGCAGGGAGGCAGCAGCCGGGCTGGGCCCTCAGGGCCTGACAGACGAGCCCCGGCTCTGGCCAGCGGCCCCCAGGCTCACGGCCGAGCTGGCTGAACCCCAAGACCACAGTGCCCTCTGTCCAGGGTGGTGGGGTACGCAGCCGCGTGCATCATCTGGGGTCGCCTCTATGTGTCTCTGGTGTGCATTTGGTGTCCCCCCGCCCCAGAGCACAAAAGGGACGAGGACATTGCTTATTCCTGGTTCCACAGTTGGGTTTAACGTTTGAAGTTCCAGAGTCCCGATTTGACCGAGACTCAGGAGACAGCGAGGAAGGGGAGGAAGAAGCCGGCGAGGGCACTCCGCAGAGCAGCGCCCTGACTGAAGGCGACTTCGTGCCTGACTCTCCCGCCTTGTCACCCATTGAACTCAAACAGGAGCTGCCCAAGTACCTCCCTGCCCTGCAGGTCAGGCGTCCCCCCGCCGCAGGGCTGGCTCGGCTCGGCCGGTGGTGGCAGGGCTGGGGGCTGAGAGCACGGGTGGGGATCCTGGCGTGGGCATCTGCCGCCGGGGTCACCCATGCCGCGAGGGAAGGTGCCGGGGCTTTGGCGGGGTCGTGCTGCGGGCGCTCCCGTCCCTGGTGTTGTGTCAGTGCGGGTGAGCCCAGCCTGGCTCAGAAGGACGCGCCCAGGGCCAGGTTTTACGGCAGCTTGGGTTTATTTCTTGATCCGGGAGCACGTGCTCACTGAGGAAGCCGGGCAGGGGGGCTGCTGCGGCGCCCCACCAGACGCGATCCAGGCAGGGCCTGCAGCCCCAGCGCCGGGTGTGAGCGCGGCCACGGCCGCTGCGTCCTCACGGCGTGCTTCCTTCCAGGGTTGTCGGAGCGTGGAGGAGTTCCAGTGCCTGAACAGGATCGAAGAAGGCACTTACGGGGTGGTCTACAGAGCAAAGGACAAGAAAACAGGTGGGGGCAGTATGCAGTGGTCCCCCGAGGGGGGCGGGCAGAGGTGGGGCAGGAGCCAGGCGGCACAGAGAGCCTGTCCTCGGGCAGGAGGGAATTTCTCCTGAGGAGCACTGTCCTTGGGCGCTCCCACCGCACTTTCTCGGGCCTGGCCTGCGTGTTTCCCCGCACAGCCTTGCTGGGCCCGCATGTGGGCACTGGGAGGGAGGGAGGCAGGGCGTCCTGCTCGAGCCGCGGCCGGCTCGCGGGGACTGGGATCCAAGCCCGCGCCATCCTGGCCCTTGGCGCCCTCAGTATCAAGATCCTTGAACACACAGTCCCTACTCTCCGGGGAGTCTTCCCTCCGCAGACGCCCGGTCATGGCCTCGCCTTACCTGGCGAGCACCAGCGGATGAGTCACGGGCCCCTGAGCACTTGACTCCTTGATGCCTGTGGAGTCCAGAGGTCAGCCTGACCGTGAGGCGCTCTGCTGCTCGTGACGGCAGGTGCCTCGGCTCCTGCTGTGAGTGCTCGCGCCTGAGCAGGTGTGACAGCCGTGGCCTGGGAGCTTCCCTGGCACCCGCATCTGGGTCTTGGAAACTCAGGGAGGCCCCCGAGATCCTGAGACCCTGCTGAATGTTTCTGTGTTGGGATGTTGAGGTTTGCTGTGTCTCCTGGCAAATCGCGGTGGGGACAGAGAGAACGGGAAATCCTCCTTGCCCGTCTCGGACCACAGCTGGTCTGGACACAGGCCTCATGCTTGTCAGGCAACAGGTCTGGGCTTTTTTCCTTGGTGCCGACGTGACACATCCGTTAAAACAAGACTTTGTGCAGCACGAGAAGCGCTTGCCGAGCCCCAGCCACGTGTGCATGTGTGGAAGGACGTGTTCTCAGTCTGTCTCCCAACTGTTTCCAGATGAGATTGTGGCTTTGAAGCGGCTAAAGATGGAGAAAGAGAAAGAGGGCTTTCCGATCACGTCTCTGCGGGAGATCAACACCATCCTCAAGGCGCAGCACCCCAACATCGTCACGGTCCGGGTAGGGCAGCCCGGGCCTGCGCCCCGAGGGCGGCCTGGGAGTCACACTCACCGTGTTGTGCAGAAATGGAGTCTCCGTGCCCCTCCCCGACCCCCCGCATGTCAGCCCCTTGATGGTCATCACACCTAGCGGGTCCCTGCCATCCGTGTGTGTCTGTGCCCCGGGAGTCAGCGGTCACAGAGGTGGGGCCCGGAGGTGACCCACACGCCTGCTTTTGTTTCTCAGGAAATAGTCGTGGGCAGCAACATGGACAAGATCTACATCGTGATGAACTACGTGGAGCACGACCTCAAGAGCCTGATGGAGACCATGAAGCAGCCTTTCTTGCCAGGTGGGTCTGCGGGCACGGCGGGGGCCGGCTGCACGGAGGGCCCTGCCGCCCCGAGTCACTCCTACAGCTGTGGCCCTCTGGCTGCTGTGTCCCTGACCTTGTACCTCTGACCCCCTCACACCGCGTGCGCGAGTGTGCACGTGTCTGAGGGCTCGTGTGCGCGCGAGGGCCACGCTGAGCTGGGCGCGTTCCCGGGACGAATGCGTCCCAAGGAGCCTGGTCGCTGCTGAGGCGGGCCGATGACCTAGGACCGTGACCCCACTGCCCTCCAGGGGAGGTGAAGACCCTGATGATCCAGCTGCTGCGGGGTGTGAAACATCTGCATGACAACTGGATCCTGCACCGGGACCTCAAGACCTCCAACCTGCTGCTGAGCCACGCGGGCATCCTCAAGGTGAGCCCCGCGGCTCACCCCCCGGGGCGCCCGCCGCCCGGGCCTCAGCGGCCTCACAGCCCCCTCTCCGTCCTTGCAGGTCGGGGACTTCGGGCTGGCCAGGGAATACGGGTCCCCTCTGAAGGCCTACACCCCAGTTGTGGTGACCCTGTGGTACCGTGCCCCGGAGCTGCTGCTTGGCGCCAAGGTGAGTGCTGGGGGCTGGGGGGGCCTGACCCGTGCTTGCTGCCCCCCCCCAGCCCCCTGAGCGCACCCCTGGCCCCCCCAGGAGTACTCCACGGCTGTGGACATGTGGTCGGTGGGCTGCATCTTTGGGGAGCTGCTGACCCAGAAGCCGCTGTTCCCTGGGAAGTCGGAAATCGATCAGATCAACAAAGTGTTTAAGGTGCGTCTGTGGCTCCTGCGTGCAGGGTGCCCTGCCCAGTACGTGCGGGCCTCCCAGACCGGACGCTCCCCTGCGGGCCGCGGCCGTTCTGAGATGCGTCTGTCTGTCTGCCTCTCAGGACCTGGGGACCCCCAGTGAGAAAATCTGGCCTGGCTACAATGACCTCCCCGCGGTCAAGAAGATGACCTTCACTGAGTATCCCTACAACAACCTCCGCAAGCGCTTTGGGGCGCTGCTCTCCGACCAGGGCTTCGACCTCATGAACAAGTGTGTGAACCTGAGGGCGCACCCCTCTCCGTGTCTCCCACCCCTACCCCCGTGCTGGGTGCCAAGGACTCCTGTTCCCGCAGGTTCCTGACCTACTTCCCTGGGCGGAGAGTCAGCGCAGAGGACGGCCTCAAGCATGAGTATTTCCGAGAGACCCCCCTCCCCATCGACCCCTCCATGTTCCCCACGTGGCCCGCCAAGAGTGAGCAGCAAAGGGTGAAGCGTGGCACGAGCCCACGGCCCCCGGAGGGAGGCCTGGGCTACAGCCAGCTGGTGAGGGGCAGGGCTGGCAGAGGAGGGAAGGTATGGGGGCTCCCCGAGGCGGGGCTGGCCCGGCCGGGGCCCCACAGCACCGCTTCCTCCCCAGGGCGACGACGACCTGAAGGAGACGGGTTTCCACCTCACGACCACAAACCAGGGGGCTTCGGCCGCGGGCCCTGGCTTCAGCCTCAAGTTCTGAGGTTCGGCACGGAGCCCACACCAGCCCCGCGGGGGCCGCCCAGCAAGACCCGGCCGGGAGCAGGGCGGGCGCCGGAGGCAGCGCGGGGGTCCGGACACGGGCCCCGCTCAGACCAGACGCAGCTGCCGTGGGCTGGCGTGGCCGCGGGTCTCCGCCTCAAGTCTCAGACTGCCCGTCTCGTTTGCTTTTCCACGTTTTATTTTTATTTTATCTTGGCTTGTAAATTTGTAGAATTAAATCACATTTTCCTTGTTGTGGAAGGAAAGGCTGTATTTTTTCAGATGTGTCAGACTTGCCCTGCAAGGAGTGGGCGGGCATCCATCAGAGGCCAGTGTGGACGACGTACCCCCCCCACGCAGATTCCCGTGCTCGCCGCTGGGGGACTGGCCTTGATGTGGAATGGACTCGGGAGGGGGGCGTTGAGGGGTTTTTCTACTTTTAATTTTCAGGCTCCTGCTTCATAGCTTGCCGCCCCTTACTCGGCATCCATGGCCCAGGCCCCCCAGAGCCGATGTGCAAGCTCTTGGCCACAGTGGGTTTTGTACAAAGTTGTTACCATGTTTTAAGATGCAGTAAAATGTCCTTGGAGGAAAGCTCGGGTATGTCCTTCCCACAGCTGGCCCCTCGTGGACGAGGCCTGTGCTCGTGCTGCCCCGAGGGGCCTCGGGCCCGCGCTCTCCGGGAGGAGGACGGGGAAAGAAGGGTGGCCTCTGAGCCCATGTTGGCCGGGTTCTTCCCGGCCTGCCAGGTCTATAGCTCCCGCTCTAGATGGACGGGGCGTTGCTGGGCGAAGGGGGGTGCTCGCCACCACCTGGGGCGTCCACCTGCCCCACGCTGTCCCCTCTGTTGGCACCAGCAGCCTCCTCCCCCAACCCCTGTCTAGGCCTCGCTCCTGGGCCTCACTTGCCCCAACCCCAATCCCACTCCCTTTGGAGGTCTTGCAGGCACCGTGGACCGCCCTTCTCGGCCGTCCTGCCTCGCCCACCCCTGAGCAAAGCCCAGACGCTCCCAGGGACCCCGGGGCTGCTCGGGCTCAGCCTGCTTTCCCGGGGATGCTATTCGCATTTGCGCCTTAGTTTACCCCGTTTCCCCAGGACCAGCCAGGAAAAACCCTCCTTGGCCTGGGCCTCTGAGGACCGCATCCTCACCCCAAGGAACTGTGGGGAAGTTGGGGTGTCCCGACCCCAGGCTCCCCACACGACGCTGAGCACAGGCTGAGCGGCCCCACCCCGCCGGGCCCAAAGCTGGCCGCCCTCCCTCCCCAGAAAGATGCGCAGACTTCAGAGAGAAAGTGCTTTATGAGCGGCCGCAGCCCTGCGGGCGGCTCAGCCGCGCACTCGGACCCGCCAGGAGTAGGTGCTGAGCACGCGCTGCCGCCGGCGCACCACGCACGTGTACGTGCCCTCGTTGATGGCGTTGGCGATGATGCTCAGGTGCGCCTCGCCCAGCGCCAGGTAGCCGGGGTAGGAGAACTCCAGGGGCTCCTGGTCCTTGTACCAGCTGCGGGGAGCGGGGGACGGGGCTGGCTGCGGTCCCGAGTCCCCGCCGCCCACCCTCGGGGGGGGCACGGGGGGGCCACTCACTACACTTTGCCTTTCTTGTGCAGGATCTTCTGGCCACAGCGGAAGGTCACGTTCCGGCCCTCAGGAACCAGCCTGGTCTTGGTCCTGGGCGGCGGCGCGGTGGCGGCCACCGTGGGGAAGGGAAACTCTGCTCGGCGGCGGGAGGGGCCGGGGTCAGAGAGGCCACAGCGGCGCCCCTCCACTCCCTCCGGCCAGACCCGGCCAGCAGTGGGGCCGTGGCCTCACCGTAGCAGAAGTCGCAGCTGCTGGGGCAGAGCCTCTTCATAAGCCTGCGGCGGGTGTCGCAGAAGCCCCTCCGGGCCCAGGACGTGCACACGAAGAGCCGGTCCAGGCAGCCTGCGGGAGGGCGACCTGGCCTTAGGCCCGGCCCCCCAGCCTGCCCGCCGGCCCGACCCCCGCAGCACTCACCGTACAGTCGGTGCAGCCCCCACAGCTCGTCCTGCGACAGTGCCTTCCAGCCGCGCAGAGTGGCGTTCAGGTGCATGAGCGCCCGGCCGTGCTGCGAGTGCATCAGGCCCAGCGCGTGGCCGATCTCGTGGGCCGCCACGTGCACCAGGTCGGTGAGCCAGACGCCTGCGGGGCCCGCGGGTCAGCCCCTCGAGCCCCGGCCGAGCCCTCCCCGCTCTGCCCGCGGGCCTTGCTTGCCGTGGCCGCGGAGCCTCCCTCAGCACAGCCATGGGAAGATAAGAATGTTCCAGAGGCAGTGAGCTCGGTCCCCAGGAATGTAGCTCCAGCTCCGTGTCCAGCAGCGAGGGGCGGGGGGTGGTGCTCAGGGCTCCCGCAACCCAGGCCTATGGCGTCCTCCCGGCCTCCCCCTTCCTGTCTACTTGACCCCGAATCACAGCCACCACCCCCAAAGCCCTCCTGCTGTGCCCCCCGCGGTGCAGAGGGTCCCACAGGAGGCCAGGCCATCACCTTTCTTCCAGCTGTAGCGCGTGGGGCCCAGGACCCAGTATTCGCTGTCGTCGAAGTGGATGCCGCCGTGCGGGGGGAAGAAGGCGTGAGCCAGCTCGCCCGTCGGGCCATCGAAGCAGTGGTGCAGTGCGGAGACCAGGCAGTCCGTGTGGTTGACCGGGTAGAAGCCTGGGGGAGCACAGGGCTGAGAGGGGGCCGCGGGGCCAGGCAGGGGTGGGGGCACGGCGCCCACCTATGCGGAGGTCGCTGGGCTGCTCGGGAGCCACCTCTCGGAAGCTGAAGGGGGACACGTCACTCCACATGCGGAAGGCGGTGGCCAGGCCCCGCCGGGTCTCACTGGGGCTCAGCAGGTTCCGCGGGAAGGAGAGGATCCTGGGATGGGGGTTAAGGTCAAGGGTGGTGGCCAGGGCACACTCCCCCGCCCCCACCGTCCCGGGCCACGGTCACACCTGTAGGTGAGGTTGAAGTGGTCCCAGCGCAGCCTGGCTGGGGTCAGCGTGTAGCGGCGTCTGCGGGGCGCCGGGAGGGGCAGAGGACCGGGTCCTGGGGTGGCGAAGACACCCGCGGGGTAGGGTGCGGTGACAGCTCCCTTCAAGGAAAGCGAGTGCTCGTGGGGACGCAGTAGGGATCGTCCCCACGTCTGAAAACGCTCGGAAGAGAAACCAAAGAAAGCGGGCGGGTGCGTGGTTCAGGGAGCCTTCAAATTCCCTCCTTTGGGCTTTCTGCATTTTCAGGTTTTCCAGCCCAGCCTGCGTGCTACTTGCACAGCCAGGAAAAAAAGGTTACTAAGCACAGGCCGGGTCCGAGTGGGCGGAGCTGGAGGCCTGATGCTGGCTTCCCCCTCCCCCTTCCCCCCTGCCCCTCACCCCGGGGACACGCAGGCTCTCGGACCCTCCGGACGCCCACCCCTCCGCCCGGCCACACCCGCTCTCACCTGCACCACGCCGGCCCCCAGCCGGGCGGCAGGGGCCCCGAGTCGCGCCAGCAGCAGGAGCACGGGCAGCAGGCACAGGGCGCCCAGCACAGCTTCCAGCCGGCGAGCCTGGGCTCGGGTCCCCGACGCCGCCGAGGACATGCAGGCCCCGAGGCCCATGGCGCCTGCGGACTCGCTGTCGGGGCTCCGGGCCCAGTGGGGCTGCGAGGGGAGACGCTGCGAGCGGCTCGGGTTACAGGGGTGGGTGCGGGGGGAGGCGCGTGCCCCTGAAGGGAGCCAGCTGGCCGTCCGTCCCCGCTGTCAGGACGGCCCTGCCGCCAGCCTGGGGTGCGGACCTGGGGCCTGTGGGTCGGTGGCAGCAGCCTGGGCAGGGCCTGATGGGCGGGGTCACTTGGGGGGGGGCGAGGAGGGCCCGGCAAGGAGGAAAGGGCTAGACGCCAGAGGCTCAGGCGATGGGAAGGGTAGTCAGTTGGGGTCCTGAGACCCGCTCTTTTCCCGGATGGAATTTCTCCAGCCCCCTTACCGCCGAATGGAGAGGAGAGGAGAGCCGCCATTCGAGCCAACTCAGGACCTGTCCCCTGCCGGTGCGGCTGCCTGACCCGGGTCCCCGAGAGAGGGGTGGGGATAAGGAGAGTGAGTACGGGGTGCTTGGCAGGGGCCGAGGAGAGAGGCCGGGGAGGGGGCAGGCGGCATGGGGACAGCGCTCCAGAGGAGCAGGCTCAAGCCCGGGGAGCTGGAGGGACGAGACCCTATGGGGCTGGAAGGGAAGCGAATGAGGTGCAGGGTTTGTGGGAGCCAGGAACCCCCGGCCGGGACCAAGGTCTGGAATGGGCCTGGGTGGGGAGGCCAGGGGAGCAGCGTCCTGAGGCCGGAAGCCTCGACGGGACGGCTGGCAGGAGGAGCTGAGCCCGGCGGGATGTTGGTGAGGGCTCCTTGGGGCTGGGGGACCTGGGTTCCGGGAGGCCTGGGAGGGCTGGAGCGACGGGGACTGGTGGGGGGAGGAGCGGGGGAAGAGGCAGGAGGCCAGACCATGCCGGGGGCTTGGCGCTCCGTGTCCTCCATCCAGGCCTTGCGCCCAGAGTGACAGCGGCACACCACGCCAGCGGGGTCAGTGCCAAGCTGCTGGCCGACAGCCGGGAAGCTCCGGGAGAGCATTTCGGGTGGTTCTTGGAAAGCGCCCTGCCCGGCCAGCTGAGCACTGCGCCAGCTCTCATGGCGGAATATTTGTCCCAACAAACTGCTCCCTCCCGTCCTGGGTCCGCCCTCTCCCCAGCGCCCCGTTCCCGCCTACCCCCTCAAAGGCCCTAAGACCCTACGGAGGCCCCCGGGCCTGAAACCCCTTCCCCAACTCCTTGCTTAGCAGGGACCTCACGGCCCGGAAAGAACAGGGTCAGAGCCGACCACACAGCCCGCCGGCGAGAAGAGAAAGGGGCAGTGAGGGCGACGCAGCAGCGGGTCCGAGGGAGCCCACCAGCTGGGCGGACACCTGGCCTCCTGGCAGACGGCGCGTCCCCAGGCCCCGTCCTTCCGCGGCCCGAGGCCGGGAGCGTGGGAGGCGGCCTGCGCCTCGGCCTGGGGGGGGGTGCGGGGAGGGGGAGAACTCTGGCGCAGGGGACGGGGTCTGCGCAGGGGTCTGGAAGCGTCCGCGCAGGAAAGAGCAGGACGCGCGGGCCACGGGCCGAAGCGCAGAGCCGGGAGCGGGGGCCTTGCAGGCCAGCCCGGGTGGGGGGCAGCGGCGGGGCGGGACCCAGAGGCGGACCCCCCTCCACCGCCAGCCCCAGGCAGGCACCAAGCACAAAAGTCCGAGAATCTTTTTATAAAACACGGCGCGGGGGGCTTGCGAAGGCGACGGAGGGACGTGGCTCCGGCCGGTGGCGGGGCGCGGCCGGGCCGCGGGGCGGGGCGGGGGGGGGCTACACGAAGATCTGGATGCGGTCGCGGATGGGCTGGCGGCAGATGGGGCAGGCGCTGAGCGCGGCGCCGCAGGGTGCGCACGCGCCGTGGCCGCACTGGAACACCAGGCGGATGTGGCTGTCGATGCAGATGGGGCAGGTGATGCGCTCCTCCATCTGCCGGTAGCGGCTCTGCAGCTCCTCCACCAGCTGCCGCGGCGGGCCGGGCGCCGGGGTCGCGCTGGCCACCTCCGTGCCGTCTGCGGGCCGGCAAGGGGGCAGGGCTGAGGGGAGGCGGGGCCGCGCGCTGCCGGCGGCCGGGGCGGGCCGGGGCGGGCCGGGGCGGGCACCCACCTGCGCGCAGCTTCTTGCCGATGACCACCTGGCACCTGATGCACTTCTTCATCCTGCGCGCGCACTCTGCGGGGCCGGGGGGTCGGTCGGGCGGGGCCGCGCGGGCTCGGGCACCCCCCGCGCCCCCAGCAGCCCCCGCACTCACCCTCGCACACCGTGCGGTGCTGGCACGGCGAGAACAGCACCAGCAGCGCCAGCTCCGAGCACACCAGGCACTCGGCGGCCTCGGGCCCCGACGGCGCGGCCACGTGCAGGTTCGTCACGGTGTTGGGGGTGCCGAGCACGAGCCTCGGGCCCGGGGCCGCGCCCCCGCTGCCGCCCGCGTGCCGCTCCCTGCGGTGGGAGGTGGGGAGGCTTGAAAGCGGCCCGGGGGCGCCGCGGCCCGCCCCCCCCCCCGCCCCCCGGCCCCCCGGCCTCACCGGAAGCGCTGCGCGCAGCCCTGCAGGGACTTGAGCACGCGGCCCTCGGCGGCCAGGTCCAGCGGGCTCCGGCCGCGGTGGTTGGCGTAGCTCACGTCGGCGCCCTCCAGGGCCAGGAAGCAGGCGACCGCGGCGCCCACCGTCAGCTCCCCGCTGCCCGGGAGGCCCGAGGCCTGTAGCTGGGCGGCAGACAGAGGCTGGTGAGGGCGGGCGCGCAGGAGCCCGCCCACTGGCCCCTGGCTTCCCGGGCCTGGGGTCAGAAGCACGGGCACCCCCTCACCATCTGAGGCCACTGGAACAGGCAGGAGGCAGGCAGGAAAAGCGCCCCCGCCAGGGAAGCCCGGGACAGGGCCTGAGTTCCCAGATGATACCCCCCACACCCACCCTACGCCCCACCCCCTTTCCCAGGCCGGTCAAGCCTCGCTGCCGCTCCGGGGTCGCAGAAAAGGCCTCTGGCGAACCCCAGCCCCCAGACCAACCCACCCCCAAGAAGGCCTGGCTCCCTGGTCAGACGCCCACAGCCGAGGTGGCCAGTCCCTCAGGCCCCGCCTGTCACCTGCAGCCGGGCACTCAGGCCCACCTCTGCAGCACCCAGATCCACACCTCCTCACCCTGGACAACAGCTGCAAGGGCCCCGGGTCCCCCCCGGCCCCATCAGCCGCCAGGGGCAGCAGCTGATGACGCTGCAGGGCCACGTGCAAGGCCGTGTCCCCCTCCTCGTCCTCGGCATTGACGCTGCAGCCCGCGTCCACCAGCAGCGGCACCAGCCCCACGTGGGCCTGCTGCACGGCCAGGTGCAGCGGGGACTGGAGCTTCCGGTTGCGGACGTTCACGTCACAGCGGCCCTGAGGAGGGGGACACGGGGTGGGCACCGGCTCAGCCCGGGACCCCAGCGGGGCCCTGACCCCTGAGGCCCCAGGCTGGTCCAGGGCCCCATGTCCGCACCTCGCGGATGAGAATCTGGGCCACCTCCCGGTGGTTGTTGAGGGCGGCCAGGTGCAAGGCCGTGAAGCCGTCCTCCTTCTTGGCATCCACGAGCTGTCGCGCGCGAGCGAGAATCCTCCTGACCGCTCTGGGGGAGCGCGGAGACGTGCCTGGGGTCCGGCGTGTGCGCGCGGCGGCCCAGCAGCACCACGGGAGCCTGGCCCACGGGTTGTGCCCCCTCCCCCTTAACTCACATCGTGTGGCCCTTGAGGGACGCGTGGTGCAGCAGGGTGAACCCCTGGCTGTTCGTGGCAGTGACATCGATGCCCGGCACCTCGGTTAGGACCTCCACGATGCCGCTGGCGCCAGCGCCTGCTGAGATGGCACAGTGCAGGGGTGTGTCGGCGTGGGCGTCCTGTCGGGGGGGGGGCAGTGGTCACTCGGCAGGAAGGTCGGCGTCATTGCGTCCTTGAGCCCGGGGCCAGCGGCCCCAGCACTTACAGGCAGGTTGACGTCACAGCCGCGCTCACAGAGGACCCTCACCACCTCCAGGAAGCCCCTCCGCACGGCCACGTGCAGGGCTGCACTCCGGGTACCATTCAGGGCATCGGCCGGGCAGCCGGAACTCAGGAGCAAGCGGGCAGCCTCGGGCTGGTTCCTGGCAGGAGAGGGAGCAGCAGGGCTGCGATGCCCGCTGGCGGGACCTGCGGGCCGGCCCGCCCCCACCGCGCCCCGCGCCCCCACCGGGCCTCACCCCAGGGCGGCGTAGTGCAGCGCCGTGTTGCCCTCGTCGTCCGGCAGGTCCGCGGCCGCCCGGGCCTGCAGCAGCCGCCGCACCAGCTCCACCTGGCCCAGGTAGGCGGCCACCTGCAGGGCCGTCCTGCCCTGGTTCTTGGTGTCCACCTGCCGGCAGAGCCCGCGGGTCAGTCCCCGGCCCTCCTCCCGCGTCCCCGGGGCTGGCCGAGGGGCGGGCGCGGGGGCGGCGGGAGCTCGCCTGCTCGGGGTGCCGCCGCAGCAGCTCCAGAGCCCCGGCCGTGCTGCCCAGGGCCGCCTCCACCACCAGTCTCCCCGGGTGCTCGAGGTCGCTCCTCTGGGCTCGCAGCTTGTCCAGGACGACGCTCAGGGAGCCTGGGCGGGGCGGGGCTCCAGTCAAGGGGGGGCCCGGGGGGGGGGCCCAGCCTCCCGCCGGCCGCCCCCGCCGGGCTCACGCACTTTTGTTCTCCCTGGCGCGCTCGGCCACGTCCAGGTTGGCGTCCTCCTCGGGCCGGTAGGCCACCAGGCAGGAGGGGCTGAAGGTCCACAGCTGACTGGCGACCGCCACGCGCAGGTTACCGTCTCGGAAAACCTTCACCACCTTCCCGATGCGGCCCAGGGCCTGAGTGGGGAGAGAGGAGGGTCGCGGGCGGGTCCCCCGGGGGGGCGGGAGGGGAGGTGGGGCTGGGCACTCACAGGGGCCATGTCATCCGTCCACTCGCCGTGCCCGGCCTGCAGCCGCTTCACGGTGTCCAGGTCGTCGATGACCCGCACCACGTCGCCCACCCAGAAGGCATTGTGCTGAGTGACAGAGAGAGGCACGTGAGAGCCCCCCCCCAGCAGGTGTGGCTGCCCAGGGCCATGGAGCAGGAGGGCACCTCCACAGGACGGGCAGACCTGAACTTGACCCCGACCCCAGCCTCCGAGCTCGAGGAGGGTCACACGTGACCAGGGCAGTCCTGGGCGAGCAGCCCCGGAGTCATGGGGGTGACAGCCGAGAGACAGCCAGGCAGGGGCATTCAGACCAAAGCCAACCCCGGGGTGAAGACCAAGGCGGGCCTGTCCCTACACGTCGATGGAGAAGCAGAGAGCAGGGCGGAGGCCAGTCTAGACCAGCACGGAGGTGGAGGTGGGGGTGGGGCCAGCATGCCGCGGGAGTGGGGGTCGGGAGCCACTCCTCCCCCATCCCCAAACCTTCCCTGTGCCCTCCCCTGTGCGAGACTCACTCTGCAAACCGCGGGTCTCGTGGCACCTCCCCGAGCCCCCGACCCCCGGGGGCCAGGACTCCAGGTCCAGACCCGAGTGCTAGGGGTACAAGCCTCCACCCAGGGCCCCCATCCACACAACCCTGCTTCCCAGTGTTCACTGTGCCCACTCCTGTCCCCGCCACCCCGGGCTGTGTCCACCCTCTTCCTAAACGGCTTTCCACTGCCCCCACGTGCTCCCCATGCCACACCCGCAAGGAGCATTTTAGAAAGTGACCTCCCACCGGTAAGGCTGCAGTGGCTTCTCAGGCCAGCTGCCGGCCCCGGCCTCCACCAGCCCCCGGCACTCGGCCGGCTCTGCGGCCCTTCGCGCCTGGATCCCCTCTCTGGAACCCGGCCGCTCTGGGCCCCACAGAGCCCTCCCCTGTTCCCTCGGGGCTGGAGGCAGGCATTCCCAGAGCCGATAGGTACGTGGAGGGGGTGCAGAAGCGAACGCACGGGGCTCAGCCCAGCCCCCCAGGCACCTTGGTGAGAGCCCCAGGGTGGAAGGTCCAGCGGGTCTCACGGCCGAACTGCACACGCACATCCCCACGGTCCGTGATGCGGTGCACGGTGCCCGTCTGTCCGATAAACTGTGGCGGGTCACGGAGGCTGTGGCTGGGTGGAGCGGGAGGGCTGGGGGTCCAGAGGGTGTGGGGAGGGGAGGGTATGGGGGGCTCGGCAGGTGGGGCGGCTCACCTCCGTCATCCTGGGGTTCCACCCGCCGTGGCCTTCCTGCATCTCCCTCAGGATGTCTGTGTCCAGCAGACACTTAACCTTGTCCCCGTGCTGGAAAGGCTGGCCATCGGCACTCACCCTGCGCTGCAGCTCCGCCGGCTTGCCTGGGGGTGGGCAACAGGCCCCCCTCAGCGGCGTCCCCCCCAGCGGCATCCCCCTCAGCGGTGTCCCCCCCCGCAGCATCCCCCCCCAGCGGCGTCCCCCCCCGCGGCGCCCCCCC
>CM052900.1:165192619-165223621 GCA_028534135.1 Potos flavus | reverse complement strand
TAAAACCCTCACACAGAGACTTCAGGACACTCCCGCTGCCTCGGGTTGGTCTCGACGGCCACAAGCCCGCGTCACACGCCTGTCCGGGGTTCGGCTGCTCCAGTGTCCGCCGCTGACCCTCTGCGAGTGACACCGCCAGCAGCCCCCCTCGTGCCCTGGACAGTTAAACCTCCCGCTCGCCCGGCGGGGCCCGACACTCACCATGAAGAAGACCCAGGCAGGGACCAGCATGGCCACGGCCGCGGCGCTGGTGTAGAACTGCAGCTCTGCGGCCCTGCGGGGGCAAGAGAGGCGCCTGACGCTCCCCTGCGCGGCGGAGGCCAGGCTCCCGAGTGCCCCGCACACTAGCGTCTGTCCTGTGCGGCGCGACAGGGAGGGCTTGGGAGCGCCCGCTGGCCGCAGCCGGGAACCAGCCAGCCCTTCGGGTGCCTCGGGGGGGCAGCGGGAAATAGGCGGGGTTTTTCTTCCAAGTTTCCACAGAGTACTTTTATTTATTTACTTTTTTTTTGAAGTTTATTTTTTTAAGTCATCTCTACACCCGACATGGGGCTCAAACCCACACCCTGAGATCAAGGGTCGCCTGTTCTTTCGACTGGGCTGGCCAGGCGCCCCCTTCACAAAGTACTTTTAAAAGCCTCGTTAGCCCAAGTGGGAAGAGCGCCAGGTCTGTAGGGGACCCTCAAACTTCAAATGGGCAAGAAGTCCTCTGGAGCCTACAAAACTGGGAGTTTCACAGGCGAGTGATACTTACGAGAACCTGTATTTGTCCCCGCTGAGGAGCTTTTTTGAAAAAACATTTTGCAAACTAGAATAAAGGAAAGAAGAGGTTAGCTGGTGATACAAGGGGTCCGCGTGGACCTTAGAGGGCTGAGCATCTGCGCCCTCCCTAAGCGGTGACGATGACGGTGACGATGACGGCAGCCCCTTGGGGACGGCCCCCGCCCGTCGGCCATGAGCCGGTTCCACACTGGGGAATGGCTTCCCTGTGAGGGGGCCCCATGATGGGCCCCTTTTACAGAAGGGTAAACTGAGGCACTCAGAGATCGAGCGGTGTGCCTGAGGCTACCCAGCTCTTAGGGGTCAGAGGAGCCCAAGTAGAGCTAAGTGCTGTACCAAAGCCCGCCCTGAACCAAGAGTTCCCACAGAGAGGCACCTGCCACGGGCCGGGCACCTGGGGACGGGGCGTGTGGGAGCGCGTGAACAATGGTCTAAGCTCACGAAGACTCCAGCGGAAAAGTAACGGACAGAACTCCCCAACGGGACAGACCCACCACGGGAGGAAACGAAACAGGGCCCGGCTTCCCCAGGAACCAAAGGGCTTGGCACTTCCACCAGGGACTCGGCCCTCCGGGCTCCAGAAGCAGCGGTTCGCTTCACTGTGTTTTGATGCAAAAACTTAGTTGAGGACAAGGTTGGACCACAGCTCTGGCTCCAGAACTAGAAACCACAGCGGTCGTCGGGGAAACAGCAGCAGCGCGGGTCAAGAGCCCTCGTGACGCCCGCGGGCTCGGCGCCTCCGGTTGGAATACAGCCAGATGACGTCAGGCGCTTCAGCGGGCCCCGCCGAGGAGGCGCCCCTGCACAGCTCGACAAGGAGCATTAATCCGCAGGCGTCTGCGCGCCGCACGGGGAGGCGTCACAGGGCCCAGGACTCTGAGGGCCCCTGGTGCCCGCACGCGGCGCCCACAGGACCGCACGGAGGGAGCAGAGCCAGACCCGGACCGAAGGCACGACGAGGCCGTATTAGATTTCTAGGAGCTACAAACGTAGAGGGAAAAAGCCAGAAAGAAATACATCTAAATGTCAGAAATGAAATTACAGGGGACTTTTAAACGTCTACTCGGCCCCGGTACCGGAACCCGCAGTGCGAGCCTGCCCGACCGCAGCAGGATCGGCGATGCCGCGCTCTCCCGGGAGCAGGACAGACCTGGCGGCATCGGGACTCCTGCAAGAGCGGGGCTGGCCGAGACCGAGCGCGGACTCAGCACTGCGGCCCGGATGCGGGGCGGCCGCGCTCACTGACCCGAAGAGCAGCCTGCAACACGACGTCCGTCCCCTTCTTGCTGCAGGATGAGGAGCCTCCCAGGCGGTGCTTTCCCTCCGGCACCTGACTCGGGCTGCCCCCTCCCGGCGCCGGCCCTGGGCTCGGACCAGAAACTGCCCCTTTGTGCCGGCCGCGCGATGGCCTCTTCCCCTCTGCTTCGCGGCATGCAGACGCGGGAAGCTACAGGGCCCTCCGGCATGTTAGCTAACCGTGTCCCTACAAGGAATGTCCTTCGTACCAAGACCACGTGTTGTCAAACTCTGGCTTGCTTTTTGAGAAAAGGCTGCCGTATTGGGACACAAGGTGTTTGGCATTTCGGAAAAGGCAGCATCGGATGTGTCCAGCTTCGAATTACGGAGTGTAATTTTGAGTGAATCTGGACCTAAACGTCCATCGCCCCGATCACACCATGTGCCCCCACGCCCTCCCTGACTCACCAGTCCATGATGTTGGTGGACAACGCAGCCGAGAACCCCAGGACGTTGAAGCTTATCTCCGTGGCCGTGCATAGCGCCAGGCCTCCCATGACGGGGATGAGGGAGAGGTTGACCAGCAAGCCTGGAAAATACACAGAAGAGATGCTGCCGTCAGTCTGCCCGCTGAAAATCTCTTCTGGGCGCCAAGGCCGTTTTCATACCCACGAAAGCTGCTAACACTTGTGTTCAAAAACGAGCAGTTACGGATTCTTATGCTGGAGAGAAACAGAACATATCCACGTCCACGCCTACACCCGGCCCACCACCCTCTCCCAGGCCAGGAGCCTCACGAGGCTTTTCTCCGTGAGGAGCGTCTGCCGGGCCCACGGGCGGGGTGCACGAGGCTGGGGACCCTGAGCCCCGAAGCCGCCCTGCCAGGCGCAGCCGTCGCCCAAACTCTCCCTTGAGAATGAGGAGGGTGGACGAGCGGTCTCCAGACCAGTCTGTCCAAAAGGGAGAGCCGGGGGTGGGGGCTGCTGGATGCCCTGGCACAGGGAGTCTCCTGCCACGAGCTGCCGACGACGAGGTGACTTCTCTTCGCTTCGCTCTGAAATCCAAGGAACAAACTTGACACAGAGTTTAAAAAGTCCGTTGAGGGGCGTCTGGGTGGCTCAGTCGGTTAAGCATCTGCCTTCGGCTCAGGTCATGATCCCAGGGTCCTGGGTTCGAATCCCATGTCGGGCTCCCGGCTCAGTGGGGAGCCTGCTTCTCCCTCTGCCTGCCACTCCCCCTGCTTGTGGTCACTCGCTCTCTCTCTGACAAATAAATAAATAAAATCTTAAAAAAAAAAAAAAGTTCGTTGAGCAGAACGGAAAAGCACATTCACTCTGGGAACAGGACATTGGGCCTCATGTTGCTTCAATTTCAGATCCTATTTCGTTTACTTTGAAATTTGAAGTCGATGAGGGAAGAAGTCTTCCGTGGGAGAGGTCCACGCTGACCTCTGAGGATGATGGCCACCTCCCAGCACAGGACCGTGCTGTCCAGGCTCCTGTCGCTGGGAGCCCCCAGCACACCCAGGAGCAGCCCCCAGGCCCACGCGGCTGCCAGGCTGAGAGCTGGCGGAAGGGAACCTGGCATGGGGGCCCTCCGCCTGCCAGCGCCCTCTCGGTTTTCCAGCACGTGGTCTTGGCCTCCGTCTGCCCAGAAACGTCTGCTGCACGACAGACTATACGTGTGAAAACCCGGAGAACGTGAGGCCACAAGCGCCCTCTTGCCCTTAGGAAGGACTTGCTTTTGCCGTTGGGAGGCATCCATGGGCGTGGGCATGTGTGGGGTCCCAGGGGAGAGCCCAGGGCTTTGCTGGGGTGCCCCCTGGCAGGCCCCACTTGCCCTCACCTCTGCAGCCCCACGAGGCCGCTCTGCCCCGAGTCCTGGCCACTGCTCGAGAATCAGCAGACAGCTCCATGGGGAGGGCGCCACACATTGGGGTCCCTGCTGCGGGTGACCCTCAGCTCTGGAATCCCGGCCCTTCGGTCATTCTCCCCGACAGGTTCTCTTTGCTAAGTTTTATGGAGATGTTCCCAATGGTTCCAACAAGAGAGCTGGGCGGGGGCCCCAAGCTTATAGCCCCCGCAGTTGGAAGCCAACCACGCTGTTTTCAAGTCACTGAAACAAACTTAGTGCCGCTGGGCACCCCTCCCCCCATATGCAATCAGCTTCGTTTGTTTCCAGATGCTTGTGATTTCTAGGGACTGCTGCTGACACTCCGATTGGCTCATCTTACCACCGCCTCAAACGTGCGTGTGGTTCCGGACGCACATCTGGGGGGCCAGCTGCGTACTCCGCCCTCCGCCACTCGCCTCAAAAGCTTGTCACTTTCCCGATTGAAGCAAACGTGTATCCGCGCCTGCACACCTGTCGGTGCGGGGCGCACGCACCCTTCCGCAGCCTGCCTGTTTGCGCGGGACAACGGTGGATGGGCTCCGTTGTGAAAGGCTGGCGGGAAAAGCAGGAACGTGTGTAACGTGCAGTTGGAAACAGTCTGCTGTCACTGAAGGCTGGCGATCTGTAAATAAGTCCGCTCTCGGGGCCTCGTGGAGGACGGAGACGTGCAGCTGAGGAGCAGGCAAGAGCAGGAGGCTGTCGGAGGAGCTCGGGAAGGACGCAGGAGGTGGCCGGCCTGGGCAAGACCGCTGGGCGCACTGGCAGGTGACGGCCACCAGGCAGCCCGTCGCGTGACATGGAAGACAGTCGCAGCTCCCGGGACCGGTGACTTCTCCCTCACTGGCTCCTTACTTCTTTCCCCAGCTTCTATGACCCCACCAACCACGAGGCCTGCGCATGTGCAAACAGCCTGCCCTCAGCTGAGGTGAAGAAACTCTTGCTGAAGTGAGTGCGTGAGGCACTGTGACCGCTCAGAGAATGTTCTAGGGCGGAAGTGATGAAGTCTGCCTCGGAGAGGTGAGCCCCAGCGCCCCGCTGCCACTGGGGGAGGGGGCGCAGGAGGACAGGGAGGGGCGCCGGGGCCCGAGGACCACTCACCTGTGTACTCCCCCAGAATCATCCGGGACATGATCACCGTGAAAATGGGGGCAGAGCTCTTCACCGTCTCCGCAAACGAAACCGCCACATTTTTCAGGCTGACCAGACCCAAAACCACTGTCGCGAACCTAAAAATAAGCCAGAAGCGTCACCGGGATGGAGGAGTCCACGTAGCTGCCCTCCTCCTCCCGCTCCCCGCCCTGCTGGCCTCCCCCGTGAAGACTCAGGCCTGGCCCTGCAGGGAGGGGCCCGGCGGCCCCAGTTACGAGGCGCTGCTCCACGCGCCCAGAGTCGCAGGCCCAGGGAGAGGAGGGGCGTCCCTCTCAATCCATTCTTAAATTAGACTCCTGGCAGTTCCAGAAGGAATCTGATTGCATTCGGATGCACAAAACCAATACATTTGTTGTCCTAAAATCTAGACAGCCCTAGGACCCCATCAAGTTTGCACTGAAAACACACGTGTGGTCACGTAATTATAGCACCGGTCGGCTGGCCTCCCACCCCAACGATGGCCACGACATTTCATGCAACACTCAACCAAAACGTCAATTCCTCACCTCATTAGACCCACAAACAGCATGATCATGATGAAATTGGGCGGATAAGAAAGCCGGGTTTTGTGCTGATACAAACAGCAAGGAACGAATATTTTAACGCAGCCGATGAATGTAGTGGACAGCATCTGCACGGCACCTGAAGAAGGGAGAGGACAGACTCGCCTCCCTCCCAGCGCGCGGGCACGCAGGGTGTGCTGCTCTGCGAGCCGGACACGGCCCGCATCCCGGACCCCCGGCGCCCGCCTTCCCAGGGGCTGCGGGCTCTTCCGTGAGCCTCCCGCACGGCCCCAGCCCCGACCTGCGGGTTCGAGGGGCCTGACCCACGCCCCCCGAAGGCCGCAGACCTGCGTTACCTAGCATGCTGGGCTCCCCTTCCAGCAAGGACAGGATGTACTTGTTGAGGAAGAGGGTACAGAAGCTGAAGAAGAACCACAGCGTGAGGTAGAGCAGAGCCCGGGAGCTCCACACGCCCAGGTCTGACTCGATGACAGTGGTCTCGGTGATGGTTATGGTGAGCACGCTCTCCTCGGGGGCTCCCTCGCTCCTGGTGAAAACAATCTTCTCGCTGCGGGGGCCGAACAGAGAGCCCCAGGCAAGGAGAGGCTTCCCCCGGGGCTTGTCCTCGGGGCCGGCGGCCAGCTCGGCCAGCGCCAGCGGTTTTGCCGAAGCCGACATGCTTGTCTCCTCAGGGCTGCGGGGGGCATGGGCCGGGCCGGCTCCCAGCTGAAGGTCTGCAGGGAGGAGAGAGCGACGACGACGACGACTCGCCTGTCCCTAGCCAGCGCACGCTGCAACGGTAAGGGAAAAAACCTGCATTATTGATTGTGGACATTTTAATGTCCTTGAAGTTTTAACCACCAAGCTGAGGCAAGTGTGCAAATGCAAACGGGGCCTTCTGGATGCTGAAAACCAAAGACTCCAACAGCTGCCCTTCCGCACGTGCCCACCGTCTGCAGAGAGACCCTAGGAGGCCCCCGCCCAGGCTGCCATCCCCCCTGAAGCCACCCCAGGGGCTCTGCACCTTCCCACCGGATCGGGGACCTGTCACCTGTCGGAGTCCCCGAGGAGAGGCCGCGGCCCTGGCCCGCCCGGTGGGTCTCGGTGCTGTCTGCACTCTTGCTGCTCTCCCGCGCCCTCACCTGACTGTTAGTATTTTATCCCGCTTTTCCAGCTGTTCTTCGCAGGAGGTCTGGCCCGCCAGAGACGCTGGGTTTTTAATCCGCCCACTGGGTTTTAAGTTACAATCGCTCTACTTTTCATTGTGGACGTTCTATTTGGTTCCACCTAAAACTGGTCTGTTTTTCTCATAGCATCTTGTTCTTTTTTGTTTTTAACTTAAAAATCTTTTAAAGTAATCTTGACACCCAACGTGGGGCTCAAACTTACGACCCCAGGATCAAGGAGTTGCACGGTCCCCGACTGAGCTGGCCAGGCGCCCCCAGTGTGTTGTTCTTTCCTCGCTTCTTACGTCTTCTGTCTTAGGTTCTCTAATGGCTCCTTACCCGAGACCTCAGCCGCGCCACCCTGATTTTCTGTGTATTGGGGTTGTGTGTGGTACACGTTAGTCACCTCCGGCAGATCCTGCCATGTGGGGCCCTGGGCCCTGGGGGTTCCTTCCAGAGTGAGGGTCTGGGGTCTGCCTCTGTCACATGCCCCAAGGTGTCATGGGCCCAGGACCAATTTTATGCCACTTTCTGGACAAACCCTCAGCATACCAAACCCACACCTGCTGGTCTCAGACCTGTGGTCACGGCTTCTCGAGTGAGCCTCCGTCCTCTCTCCTAAGATCACAGGATTAGTCGGACCTGACTTCTCCTCTCGTGGTGGGCAGGAAAGTTCTCCACGTTCCTGCTTTAAGCCGAGGCCCAGTGACAACGGCCTGCCCCATCGCAGGAGGGTCAGGGTCCCACCTCCTTCCCCAGTGACGTCAGACCCGAGTCCCCAGCCAGCCTCAGACGGGCTAAGCACCAGACTTCCTGCTCCCTCAGTTTCTGACACCTGGGGGTTTCCTCTTGCCAGTTACACATCTAGAAGGACACCCGTCTTACTTCATCCCTAACTCCTGGCGCGGGTGGCAGGCGGCAGGGGGCATCCGGGGGCTAAGGTGGCCGCACCACCACGGGGGCTTGGCAGCTCCTCTCCTGCACCCTGGCTCCCCCCCAGCAGGACCTCCCGTAGGAGCGCACGCTGCCCGCCCCACTTCTCTCCTGCTCCTCTGAGGACAAGTGCTCAAAGCCTCCTCAAACTTAAGACTGACTTTCCCCACGCCGAAAGCTGGCTCCGGTCCTGCCCTCGGGCACAGGCGGCACCAGGCCTCGGCCATCCTCCCCCCGCCTTGCCTTGGCCCCCAGTGTTCCTCCCTCTGTCCACCATGAGCTCAGCGCCACAGGCCCCAGCGAGCACCTGTGTCTCGCCCAGGCTGCCCACATGCATCCCGACCGTGGCTGCACCCTCCCCAAAACGCACTGATCACAGCGGGGCGTGCCCGGCCCTTCCCGGGGCTCCCACCGCCCCCGCGCGAGGAGAGCTCTTCACCGCCCAGGGTTCCGCGACCGTGCCCCTGCTCAGCCTCCTCTTCCCCAGCCCAGTCCCACTGTTTCGTACAGCGAGGACTGGCCAGGCCGGAGGGGACGTGGGGAGCCCACCACCCCCACCTCCCCGGCCTGGAACGCGGGCCCGGCTACAGGTGCAGGTCAGATGAAGGACCAAGCCCGCTGCTATGCGCAGGGTCCCTAAGAGCAGAGAGAGCGTCCCTGCCCCAAGGGTCCCCAGGCCCCCGACCCTGGCTCCTTGCCCCTCCCCGCCTCTGTGGGCTCTGCCTTCTCAGGAAGGCCTCCCCGTCAGGGCCAAATCCTAAGTTCGAGGCCCCCAGCACCACGAGGTCCTGCTCCTCGGAGACCGCGGCAAGTGCTGGTCGCAGGTGCCCGGAAGGCACAGCGGAGACTCCAAAGCCGAGCTGCTGCTCCGGAAGCGCCCGCGGGCCCCACAGACTCAGCCAGGAACATGCTGGCGGGTGACTGACCCCTCGCAGGCCAAGCACCCCTCCCGCTGGGCTTCCCCAGAGAAGCTTCTAGGCCGCCCTCGCTCTCCTTCTCCTTAACGTCCAGGTCACGTTCCCGCCAAGGAGCCCCCGGACCCAGAGCTTCTCAGGGCCAGATACTCCCTGCGCCACGTCTGCTCGTGGTCGGAGATTTAAGAAACCGGAAACCAGCACCCGATGGCACACGTTCTCCCTCGTGTAAAGACCTTTATCAAGACGCCGGTTTTCAGTGAATGAGGGCCCACGCACGTGGTTCCACACAGCTAGGGTCCCGCTCTCTTGCCTGAACCCCAACGAACGCACCCCCTCTGCTAACAAACCCCCTGTGCCCCCAGGAATGTTCTGTGATCGTCTCTTCACACGTTTCTGTCGGATCTGTGCTTAGAAGTGACTCTGCTTGGTGCGGGGCGCCCACAACACAGAAGGCCCACACTGCCGGCCTGCCCCTGACCACTCGCCCTCGCTGCCCCCATGTCCGGCTGCTCTGCTCCTGGAGGGTCACACGGGAAGCACCCCGAACAGACACCCCGCACCCGAGCAGAGGCCCTCGATGCTGGCTGCACGCTCCCACGCCCAGAGCTCCGGGAGCTGACAGAAAGGGGCCCAGCTCTGCACAGCCCAGTGAAGGCGGAAAACCGCGGGTGAAGGCCGCGCACCTGAATGATTAGCTCTGTGGCCGGTCTCACGTGGCCGCGCAGAGAGCCACCGCGGGGCGGGGGCACGGCACTCCCTCCGAGGACCCCCCGGCCGCAAACGCCCAGCAGCACACACACAGACCTAAGCCGTGTCTCTGCGAGTGACAAGGAACGAAAAAGGAAGAGACCCACGGGGCGTGTGGCTGAGGCTGGCTGCCGCGACAGGCGGTCCTGGGGGGACCCGTGTGTGATGCTCACACAAATCGCCGGAAGATGGGGGGTTAAAGTAGCATTTTTTAAAAAGATTTACTGATATATTTGAGAGAGAGAGTGCACAAGCACCAGGTGGGGGGTGGCAGAGGGAGAGGGAGCAGCAGACTCCTGGCAGAGCGCGGAGCCCAGTGCGGGACTGATTCCGGGACCTCGAGGTTATGACCTGAGCTGAAATCAAGAGTCGAACACTTACCTGACTGAGCCCCCCCGGCCCCCCTAGCATTTGTTAGTAGCAAAACACAAGCTAAACGTCTCCTGAAGGAGAAACAGAACCCAGGACATCTCGGGGCCAAGGCCTACAGCAGCAGGACGCAGGCCCTCTGCCACAAGAGCCAAAGGGCAACCTTAAAACTGCTGGAGGTCGGAAACGGCAGGACCAAGCAGTGGGAGGGAACATACAGCATGGTTCCCCACAAGGCTGTTAAACATGCCAACACACCCAATACTGATTCCAAACAAAAATGTAAAAAGTTCTGAAAAAGAGTGGGGAGCACGGAACTCAGGCCAGAGCTCGCGCGGTGGGGGACACGGCAGGGACGGGGCCCAGGGGAAAACCGAAGGCGTTGCAAAGTGCATGCGTGTGTGTAGGGAGGCACCGTGCTGTTTTCTAGACTGTTCTATGAGCTCAGATTTATGCGTGGAGAAGAATCCCAGACCCAGACCCTCAGCTGACGTTCCCAAGCCCCAGCGTCTGCACAGACGATGCTTGTTTAGGCCAGAGCACATTCGGTTAGAGCCAAACCTTCCTCCCCACGATGGATTCAGAGTTCAAGCCGGACCAGTGAGGAAGGCGGGAAGGAGGGCCGAGCCGGCAGCAGCTTCTAGCAGCTTCTAACTTGCCTGCCCCTCCCCAGCCCCCTGCAGCCTGCCATGCACCCGCCTGGACCAGACTTCAGAGTGTGAGGGCCTCTTCTCACCGGGAGTCGCCTCCCTCACCATCTGCCCCTTGCTAACCAGGTCCCCTCGGGTGCCGAGGAGCTCTCTCCTGTGCGGGGGGTTGCACTTTCCCCTCCCTCCACCCACACGGAGGCAGCCACCAGGCTTCTGGGCTGGGATGCGGCAGGGGCTGCGGACCCAGAGGCCCAGTCACACCAACCAGCAGCCAACACACCGGCACTTCCGTCCCCCATGTCCAGAACGGCGCCCGGAATCCCAGGGCAGATGCTCAGGCCAGCGAGACACGCTCACCTTCCAGTGCACGCTCTTTCCGTGACCATCAACCTCTCCACAGACAGCCCACCCAGCTCGGTGCTGAACCACTGCGACAACCGGGCGCAGGGACGGACAGACCCCAGGCCTCATGTCCAGCAGGGCGACTGAGGGGCAGCAGACCTCCAAGTGTGCATGGTTCCCACACCAAGTCCAAAGATCAGGTCCGGAGCAGTCCGAGGCCTAACTGGCTCTGCCTCCGCCCTTCACGTCAGGACTCACTAATCACACAGGGATTCCCGGCTGCTTGCTTGCTTTTGTTTGGTGAGACAGAAACCCACGGACGTGGGGGAGGGAAGCAAGAAAGCAAGAATGTCAAGGGGCTTGGCCAGGAGTGACCACACTCAGACTCCTCCCGGGGCTCCGGGGACCCAGGGTCGGGGGCTGAAATAGGCCTCGGCCTGCAGGGAAAGCAGGGACTGAGGATCACAGAGGGGCCAGGCAGCACCCCCTGCCCTCGGCAGAAAACCAGATGACTCTTCTCTGGAGAATTCAACAGGCAAAGGACAGACCTTGAGTATGGAAATCAGGGCCCCAAGGAGAGGCTTGGAGAGAGAATGCAGCCAGGAGAAGAGCAAGACCAGATCCTAGAGGAAAGATGTGGAAGGAGGGCAGAGCAGGAGGGAGCAGGTCCCAGGAAGGGGGGGTACCGAGAGATGAAGCACACGGCGACAAGGAGACACCACCAGAAAAGGGTCCTTGGAAATTAAGCGCGGGACAGCAGAAGCGAAATCTCACCAGAGGCTCCCAGGAAGCTTCAAGTCGGACAGGACTCCCCAAAAAGCAGCCGGGAGGGAGGCCTGAGGCAGGTGGGCCCAGCCACACCCACAGCCGCTGGTGCCAGAAGCAATCGACTCTGGAGAAAATCTTGCTCAATTCAGGCCTGAAGACCTCTGCAGCTGAAGATCAGTGGATGCAGGTCAAAGATCAAAGATTACCTGCGAGAGGGTGGCCGGTGGGGGGAGGAGCAGCTGTCTGGTGGCTCCAGGGAGGGACAGATGGAGCCCACGGGCGGCAGGCCACAGGGCAGGCCCAAGACACCGTCAGGGATAAATGTCCAGAGATGAGTCACCGGATCCTGAGCTGTAACAAGGACGTTTGCATCCAAACCGCTCCCTCCAGGTGCCGACTCATGACGGAGAGGAGGCGCGACTGCACCCTGAGACACAGGCGGACATTACCCCAACCCAGAGACCAAGGTTGAAAACACCACAGGCAGCACCGTTCTGTTTGCCCTTATCCGACGCACTAAAAAGAACGTGGCACTGCCGTGGATTTCGTGCCACGGACACGTGACCGCAAACCTAGTGGCGAGAACATGTCCAACAAACCCAAAAGTACGCAGGTCACGGAAGTCAAGGACTGGAGAAGACCACGGGGACACGGCCACCGAATGCATGTGGGGTCGTACCCACACCGGACTGCACACCAGAAAAGGGATCCCAGTGGCATTTAGGCCAAAGCTGAATGCAGTCTGCAGATGAGCTGGTAGTTCTGTCGGGAACGCTGCTCCCGGGGTACTTAGTCCCACTGAGGTCATGGAAGACAGCAGGGGAGGGAGATGGGGGGAGGTCATGGAAGCCAGTGGGGGGGGCAGAGGGGCCTGGGGGAGGTCATGGAAGACGGCGGGGGAGGGGGCTGGGGGAAGGGCGTACAGGTAGGGTGGTTCTTCTGTCAGTCTACAAGTTCCTCAAAATGGAAAGTGAAAAATCTGAAATACAAAACAACTCAATCGATGGGTTACACGGAAATGACAGAACTGAAAGAAGTTATCGCATTTGAAAAAATGTCCGAGGAAATTATCTGGAATGCAGCAAAGAGATGTGAAATCAAAGTATTAAAGAGACAGTAACCCAAGTATGAAGAAAATAATAAGAAGGAAAATTCTAGCAGAGCAAAACAGGGAAGACTCGCGATTTGAAGAGAGAAAGCTGGAGCACTGGGCTGGCTTGGCTGGGGGGCAGGCAGCTCTTGGTCTTGGGGTCATGGGTCTGAGCTCCACGCTGGGTGACTAAAAATAAATAAATTTAGAGATGACAAGCAAAATCCAATCACACTGAGCAACAAGAAACACAGGAGGATAAGCCCAAGACCAAGGAGACTGGGGGCGGGCGACGAGAACGCGGAGAGGGAAACTGAGCGGACCACAGTTCTCAAATGCACCTGTGCAGACAGTTACGACTTCTGGAACTATATTAATGTTCCACATGCTTAAAAAACAAAAATAAATTTCTAAAGTGCGATACAAACAGAAAGAGGTGAACCAAACCTCGAATCAAATAACTAAAATAGTATCAAATAGTCGCACTGAAGAGAGGAGACAGAACCCATCCGCGTACCGTCTGAACAGTTTGCAGAATATATGTGCTCAGATTAAAGACAAATAGAACCCCAACAGTGAACTCTAAATGGTGGGCTTTCTTATTGACTCATGGTTCAGGGATTCTGGATTGAGCAGTAGTGAGTATTCTGTGGCCCCGGGGCCGGAGACCTCGGTGGGCCTCCGAGACAGCACAGATGCAGAGCGGAGGGAGGGTGCGGCGGCTCGAGCTGCCGGGATGAGCGGAGGGATCGGGCATCGGCACCCGTGGGTGTGGACAGACGGAGGCACGCACATCACGCCTGTCTGCAGTGCACGCGTCTCCGCATCTGCTTCGTAATCTGGCCACGGAGGGCCCAGAGGCAGCGACAGCCCCGCCGCAGTGAGCACCCTGTCCCAGTCTTGTTGCTGAGTCTCCTTCTCCACTGACACGACCCGGCCTCCTCGGAGAAACGGCCGATTTCAGGGCTCGGGCAGCAGCTGGGCCCAAAGCGGGGGAAGTCTCGAAACTGACGGGACAGGATAAAGGACACAGAAGCACTCGAGGGAACGTCCTTCGGAGAAACCCAGGGGCCGTGTGAGAGAGAGTGAATAATGACAGCACAGGATCAGAACCCACTGAGTAAAATAAGTCCCCAAACATCCACAGTGAAAGTGGGGGAGAGAAGAAAGAAAGCTCTTGTTTACAGTACCAAGTCAACGGGCTGATGTAAAAGGGAGGGTAGAATTAGAAAATCACCCTCTGGCCACCTTCCCCATGACCCCACGAACCATCGCATCCTGGAGACCTTCCCTGGAGAAAGTCTTGCTTGCGGACACATGTCCGCAGCAGAAACCAGGCTGTCTGTCCACGGGAGACCAACACATCGGGCAAGGAACGTTCGCACGCCGCCGCCTCGAACAGTAGGAACGGGTAACACACAGCAAGGCACGAAACGAGGTGAGTGACACGACGGTCTTCTCAACATGGATCAAATGAAACCCGGTTTCTCATCAGTCGTGAGCCTGCAGTTTGAACTGAACAACACCCACCCCGGGATGTGGCGCAGACCCCGAGTGACTGTGCTGAGCACGACACACGAAAGCCACGGGTCGGCGGGTCCTGAGCTCGGAAGGTCACACTCACCGCCGGGTCGAAGATGCCTTCGACTCCAGCTCATGTGTCTCCACGGCCTGATCTGCTTTCATAGACCACGTGATTCGAGGAGCTTTCAGAGGGAAGCAATTCTTGTCCTGCAAAAACTAAAGGTCAGCGACCCTAATCTGACAAAGAATTGCCTTAAGAGCCAACAGTAGTTTTGAGTCAGCCTGGAAACAAGGTGGAGCACTGGCTACCCCAGCTCACTGGTGATAAAGGGCTGAATTATCTCCCTTTCAGATGACAGCACCAAGAACAAGAACTAAGCTGTAACCCTTTCCGGCCAGCGACGGGGTACCTGGTTAATGAACCGTCCGCACTAGGCCAGGGAGCAGCCCTTCTCTCCGGCCCAGAGCTGTCCTCAGAAGGTGCACCTGCAGGACTAAAAGGAAACCAGGTCTCCTGAGATGTGGTGACACCACAAGAAACAAACACGGCACCTCCTGGCTTGGTCTGAGCGCCCCACTACGTAACGTGTCCTAGACGGGGGTCAGGACTCTGCTCAACTCTGCAGCGAGGGGCTCAGGGCCAGCCAGGAAGGCACCCAGGCTCCAAGACGGAGACGAAGCCACGGGTGCTGCTCCTGTCACCATGAAGAAAAGCTCAGCTGGAGGCTGATGAAAATAAAGATGTCGACGTTTCCTCAGCCGATTCTGCAGAATCCCAAATTCCAAAGCTCACAGCCCGAGGTTAAGAATCCCTGTTCTAGAACAAACAACTCGCGATGTTCTCAAACACTGGGTAAAGACGTCTGGATTGGTTCAAACTGTCAGCAGGGCATTGTAAGTAAGATGTACTGAAAGTCTACAGGTTTTATACAGTATAATTAAAAATTCCATCTCTGGGAATTTATCCTAAAGAAACAATTTAGTAAAGGTCTTTCTGGACCTCTGGACATACCAGGATAGATGAGTAGCTTTGTTTTTCAGACTGAGAAACTGGACACTATCCGATATCTAATAGGGAGTTACTATCTAATAGGGAGTTACGTGTGTAATACATGCTGGCCTATTACCAAGGTGACACAATGTAGCCCAACAAGTTTTGACAAAAAAATATTTGTCATAGATTAAGTGAGAGCAGAGTTATAAGACCTTTGCACGACATGCTCGGATTTAAACGCACAAACAGTTCCGAGGAACCTATACGTGTTAGGGAGGCAGGCAACTCCGGGAGGCGGCGCCCCACGTTCATTAAAATCTTGATTTGTTTCTCTCCAGTTTCTAATTCGTTTACATTGAAAGTGGCTTGCTTTCTTCTGAAATCCTTTCTATTCCCGCTTTTAATGCCCCTTTTCATGCTGTTTAATACACTTTAATTCCGCTTTAAAATGTTATTCGCCAGTTCAAATACTTTTGAAGTACTTTCCAACTCCATTAAAAAAACCAAACAAACAAACAAAAAAAGCCACTGAACAAAAGAATCCACCTCTAAACAGGCTTTCCCCCCCTCCACGGCAGCGGTGAGCAATGCGTCAAGGGCTGAAGTAGGAGGACTGCAAGGGAATCGGCGGGACGAGGCCCAGCAAACCCAGTGGAAGAAGTCATCTGAGGACCGCAACGAAGGCAGCTCTGCGCCCCGACTCGCAAACTCAGTCCGCTAACACCAGCACCCGGCAGGAGCTCGGCCGCTACGCAACGGACAGTTTCCCAAAATCCGAGGCAGGAAAGACATCAATCGCAATACATTCCTGGGCGACCGAGCCTTTAGGCCCCAGGGCGAATGCAGCGTCGGTTACCTGGTTCCGCGGCAGGGTCGTGCCCGCCTCGGGGGCGTCCGCGTCCGGGGGCTCACAGCGCAAGGAGCCCACGGCCCGCGCCCCCCAGCGCTGCCCCCCAGGCCGCTGGGCCCCCGCAGCCAGGAAGGGCGGACGCGGATGCGCCCCGCGGGGGCCGCGCCTTCGCACCAGCGAGGCGGAGGCTAAGAGTGGGAGGAGCAGGCGCGCGGAGGAGGGCCGACCGGCGAGGTGGGGAAGCGCGCCGAGGCCACCGGCCGCAAGGCTAGGGGCGTCTCTAAGGAGGGGTGTGCCTGGGGACGCGAGTGCAAAGGCCGTGGGGTGGGCTAGGGGGCTTCTCGTAGGAGGGGGGCTGGGCCAGGCCGGCGGGCTGAGGTCCGGAGCGCGACAGGCGACCACCGGAGGCAACCTTTACCGTTTGTTTTATTCAGCATTTTCCGGGTACATCGGCCACCCACCCTCAGACAAAGGACCCGGACAGGTGGCATCACGGACTCTCCCGAAGTGAGCCGGGAAGCTAGAGGGCTGCGGGAGCCTGCCGGGGCCAGAGCGGCCTCCTCGCGCCCCGGGGTCGCGCGCCCGAGGCCCTGCTCCGCCGCGGAATCAGGGAGCCCCAAGGGGCCCGGCCCGGCCCGGGGCTCGCCCGCTGCCCCTTCCCCCACGCCGCGGCCTCTCCACCCACCGGTCGCAGCAGCCGATAACCAGCGCGGGGTCTCCGTGCGCCTCCGCCCGCGAGCATCGCCGACGCGCGCGCCGCCCGTAGCCGCCGACAGGCGCCCACCCAGGGGCTGGCTCTGCGCCGGCCGCGAGGGTCGCCTCAGGGCCGTCCCCACGAGCCAGGCTCGGAGACCGGCCGCCCGACTCTGGGCAGGGCCGAGGGGGCGAGCTCCCCGAGCAGGGCGGGCGGGGGGCGCGGCGCCTTCCCGACCCCGGGCGACCCCGCCCCACGTCGGGGCCTTAAGGGCGCCCGGCATTTAAAGTGGGCTGAGGGCAGCGGGCCGGAGAGAGCGGCCTCCGGGGGAACGATCGCGGCCGACCGCTGCTGGCCGGGGCGCGCCCGGCACGCGGCCTGGGGGTCGGGGTGGGCGGGCTGTGACGCCCCGAGGGCTCCGCGCGCGGCGGAGGTGGAGGAGGGGTCGCATCGCGTGCGCCGGGAAGCCCGGAGCAGACCGTTCCGTCCCGTGTGGAGCGGAGGCCGGGCGGGCAGCGCCTCACCGTGGGGCGGCCATCGTCCCTCCGCCCCTCTCAACGCGGCCGCCGGGCCGGGGGCGGGCCGAGCCTCGGGCGGAGGTGCTTGCCGCCGACCGGAAGCGACGCGCCGGAAGTGACGCGCCGACCGCGGCTCCTGCGGCCCCGCCCCCTCGGAGTCCTGGGCCCTAGAGCGTCCCTGCGGCCGCGCTGGGACTGGGCCTGCTGCTTGGCGACGGTGCCCCCGGGCCGTCCCACCGCGGCCCAGGATCGGGGGTGGGGGGCTGTGTCGGACGACAGCGCCCCCCGCCCATTGCCCCGGCCCGGGCCGTCCCACCGCGGCCGGGGTGGGCGGGTGTGTTCTGGGCGGATCCCGCTAGTCTGAGGAGGCGCTGGCCCCTGACTCCCGTGGGGGCCGCCGCGCAGGTTTTGATTTCGAGGGACAGCCAATCCGGTCGGACCAGGCTAACTGTAGATGAGAAGGACGAAGGGAGCGTACTGGCCGCTGGAGCGGGCAGCCTGGGGGCGTCCAGCACACCTGGGCCCCGAGGCCACGCGCGGAGGCGCAGAGCCGCGCCTGGAGCCCCGCGCCCGCACCGCCTGCCCTCCTGGCGCGTACCAGCCCACGTAGTTTGCACGGTCATGGCTAATGGCCGCTCCTTCAAGACGACAGTGTCGTTTAGTTCTCACTTATTTATCTGTACAGTGATTTAAAATTAGTACGTTTTCTCCTTCAGACCAGTTAGTGGAAGGTGCCCACAGCCCGGGCTTTTCCTGGGCTCGTCCGCAGGGCGGGCGAAGGGGGCAGGGAGCTCCCAGGACTAGGCCGGAGGTGAGAAATACAGGAAGAAAGCAGCAAAAGTGAAATTAGTGTTTACTCACATGCCTACTTCCGAACCTAATATGGTGCCGTCTTCATCATCCCTAAAGTATTTAGGAGGACTTCATCCGAACAAAGTTCACAGCAGATTTTTCCTTTTTGCACAAAACCCTGAGATGCTTGATGACTTCCCGGTGGTCCTGGGTTTTGGTGGTCTCTGAGTCGTTGATAGCCAAATAATTTCAAAAGCAAATTTATAAAAACTCAACATTTTTACACATCTGGGGAAACAGTTTTGAAATGATGTCATGTGAGCCTGGGGACCTTCCCCTCCCTTCTGGGCTTGCAGTGGGCCTCCAAGCCGTGCTGCCTCCAGCCACCGCCTGCTGAGGCCTTTGCCCCACAGACTCATTCCACAGTTGGTGTCCTGTCCCATTGTCTTTGCCTGTCAACAATTCTCGTCTCTAAACACTCAAAGGAAACATTGCTGCCTGTTAACGTGGTTTGAGTGATTTCACGACTGCGTCATGTCTGAGTTTCATTCACAATGGGTGCCACACAGGTGTTTTTATCTGGAGTTGGGAGTTCCAACTTCTTCCTTTGGATTCCAGGAAGCAGAATTTTGGGTGAGAGAATATAGACTGGCCGGGATTCTCCATACTCTGCTCAGTTTCAAGCGGGGTCATTTAAATGATGCCTCTGCTGATTTGCACACCCAAGGCTGCCGTGTAGATCCCCGTGTAGACACGAACCGGTTAGGATGCAGTCCTTGTGAAGGAGGAGACCCGACCAACAAAGACTCTGAGGCTGAGGCTCCCCTGAACCCTGCCTGCGAAGCTCTAGCGGGGGCGTCAGGCCCTCTGCCCAAGCCCTGCCTGCCTCCAAGACACAGGGCTCTTCCGACCTCTAGGGCCCCCCTCTGACAACGATCTCCTTCTGCTTTAGGGTTTGGCTGACGTTTAAAGGGTGATCTTCTGGAAAGCAGGAAGGAAAGCACCCACGGCAAGTTCACGGGTCCCTCCCAGATGGCTGGGCTGCTGTGTGTGCCCCTCCTGGCTTCCTGGCCCTGACCACCTCTCACCAGGCTTCTGCTGTGTGTGGGCCCTGGTCTGATGGCTGCACCTGGGCGGGATGATGAGGTCTGCAGGCCTAGAGGAGCCCCATTCCCAGGCAACGGTGAGGACAGCAGGGAAGTCTGGATAGGGGCCCAGGAGCCCCCAAAGCCCAGAGAGTGGGGCCTGCGTCAAGTTCTGTTGGGTGGGAAGGAGGAGGCCCCCTGTCCTGTGCCACCAGGCCCGCTGCCAAAGTTGTCAAGAAGCACCGACAAGCAGCGGGTTTGGAAAAACAGCTCCTGTCCCCAAACCTACCTCACACCCTACAGTGTGACCCCTCGGCCTGACCCTGGTGGAGGCACCTGCAGCCTCCGTCCCTGGGATTCAGCCTCTGGGCACCACGGGGTTAAAAGTCATGGAAGCAAAACCACAGGGTTAGGGAGCAGCTCCCTTGCTATCTCGGGCCAGTGTCTGGGGAGCAGTGCTGGTGAGCAAGCGGCCACGCCGGGGCTCACTGCACTCACAGGAAGCCATGGGCTGAGGTCAAGTCCTGCCTTTGTCCTCTGTGCTGCTGGGAGGAAGGCCAGCCTTGACTGGAGGCCTCCGTGGGAGGGGCAGCATGGGAGGGCCACAGCTGATCCAGGCCACCTGCGGGAGGGCCACAGGCCAGCGGGTCTCCAGGCAGCTTGGGACATACCCCGCCATCCCTCTCTCCCTTTCCCCCGCCCTACCCCATCCTCAACCCCACTTCGCCCCTTCCCACCAAATCCTCAGTGTTTCCATGATTCTGAAAACCACCCTAGCTCTGGCCTGGATCTTTCTGAAGGACGTGCCAGAAGTGGCTGATCTCCACGTGGTCACTGTGCAGTTCCTGCCTCCTCCCACATCCCTCTCACCCCCACTCCCACCCCCACTCCCACCGTCCTCTCTGTGCTCCTCCAACGTCCTCCACTCAGGGTCCCCCTCACCCCCAGGCAGACTAGCTGGTGTCTGGTACCTAATGACTTCCAGGTGGGGTAACACGGGGCAGGAGGGGAGCCACTGATCTTTGGCCAGCACTGCTGTGACGTGGCCCGTGGCCTGGCCTGAGATGGAAGGGAGGCCAGCCAGGCGGGGCACTCAGCAGAGGCCTGGGTTGGGGTCTGGCCCTGTGCTGCTCCAATCTAGCCAGGAAAGGCCAGAAAGGATTCCAAGGCTATCGCCCTGAAGCCTGGAAGTTTGGGGTGGCCTGAGACCCGAGCCTACAGAAATGGGCCACAGCCCAGTCAGGAGATGTCCTGGGGCCCCTGGCCTGCGGCCTCTGTGCTCCGCCCTCCTCCTTTCCCCAAGGCAGGAAAGTCCAAGGCTCACAGGTCAATAGCCATTATTGAGACATGTGGCCTTGTGGGCAAAGCCAGTGCCCACCACTGAGCCAGCCCCTCTAGCCAGCTGGTTCTGGCCCTTGCCCTCAAAGTGGGCCCTTTGCCACCACAGGGGACAAGGCCCAGCCCGGGGTCCACACGCACTGCCAGCTCAAATCTGGAGAACGTCTAGATGCCAGGGTTGAGTTCAGGCGCCTGCCCCGCCCTGCTGCCAGGCACCTGTGCAAACCGACCACAGGTGCCTGTATCTCCCAGCAGGCCGGCCCAGGGGCCGCAGAGGCCTCCTGGCCACTGGGACGCCTGAGCAGTAAGGTGACCTGCCCCGGCCTGCTGCCAGGAGAGCAGGGGAGCCCGGGCAGGGCAGGAGGTTGATGCTGTAGGACTGGCCTGGGAGGAGGGACAGGGAGGCTGGGGGAGAGCTCAGCTGCTCCCCGCCTTCCCCCCAGGCCTCAGGCCTCTGCAGATGGCTGGGGGCACCCAGCGTCCCAGGACACAGGGGTGTCCGTGTCCTCCTGCGTGTCTGCAGTGCTCATCTGGGCTCCTGGCAAAGCCTTGCCCCACGTTCACCGACACCTGGCCAAGACCATGTGGACCGGGAGGAGGGAGCAGGGGAGCAGGGAGACGAGTGTGTGCCACAGCCTGGCCCATGCCCCTGACCCCAACAGGCCTGGATGGAGCTGTGGTGAGGACTTCGAAGCCTCTGGGGGCTGCAGGTCTCCCAGAGCCCCTCTGGGGGTCCCGCTGGCCCAGCCCTCTGATTTACCTGGGCGCGTGTTCTTTCTGTAGGCTCACGCCCGGCCCCTCCCCCAAGCCTCCGCTCTACCCTGCAGGACACGTGGTGACACCCAGCTCCGCACCCCTCTTGGGGAGGACAGGTGCTGAGCCCCAGGCCTACCGGTGCCAATGGCAAGGCTGACGGGGGCACCTGGGATGGGATTCAACGTGGAGGCTGCCTGGGCAGGCCCCCTCTGCCCCACGCATGCCAATGGCGCACTCGGGTGTCCACAGACTCCAGAAGCCTGGCCCGCCTCTCTGAGCTTCTCTGTGTTGGTTACAGAGAACCAAATAAAGTTGCCAGTCAATCCAAGTTTTTAAACAAGTCTGTTTATTGAAAGGATCTGAAAATATTGTAATAAGGCTTTCAACAACATCTAACAAATTTTCAAGATATTAACAATATATATGAAACATTAAGAATTTACTTCAAAAAATCCAAAGTTTTCTAGATCATTCCAAATCATGCTGCTTTCGGACTTGGTTAACACTTGCTTTTTTTTTTTTTGTCTAAACCAGTGACCCAAATCCCAAATGCCACTGTCTCTTGGACCTAAAGCTAGGAGTGTTGGTTTGGCCCCCTCTCAGCCCAAGGGAGGCCGGGCAGCGAGCCTCTAACCGTGCCCCGCCCCCGGCGGATGGTGATGGGCTCACCTCCCTTTCCGACTCCAGGCCATCAGCCAACAACTGCACTGAAGGCCAGAAGCCCTGAGGCATGGATGTGGGAGACCACACTCACGCTGCAGAGCCTGCTCTATGGAGGCCCCTGGCTGAGTGGGGCTGCGCGCGCCGGCCCCCAGCCTTTCTATCAGCCCAAGAATGAGGCATGTGACCTCCCACAAGGCAAAACACAGGCCCGTCCCTGTCCTTCCAGAAGCAGGTCCAAGAAAGGGCAGCTTCTGTCCCTTCTGTTCTTGCCAATTCAACAGATAAAAATCGCAGCTCCAAGAGAAATTGGTTACTCAGAAACAGATGCCCGAAATCGGACGTCTGTCAGGCAGCAATAACCAGGGGCCGAAGCCACGTGCACTGGGCCACGGCTCCCACCAGACCACACGGGCTCTGGGTCCCACATGGCAAGCACACGTGCCCACGCCCCCTGCAGCGGAGTGACCACTGGAATGATGGGAGTCTCCTCGCAAGCCCAAGACCCACGGGGAGAAGCAAGAGCAGAACTGACACAAAACGTCCCCGACCACCTCTTTCGTCACTAACCAATGCGTCCCCATCTTCTAGAAACAGTCGCGAAGTAGCACGGCTTACCAACCGGGAAGCACCGTGTCTCTTGGTGGACCGACACCCCCACGGTGAGCGCGCCGAACAGTGGTCCCAGCACACAGTGCCGCACAGAACACGTGTAAACACGGGAGCAAGGCTCCATTTCACAACAGTACAAATCCCGTTCCCTCTGAAATCTTCAAAGTGTGTACAACGAAATCTGTACATAAGCAGTTCAGAAAGCTTAAAATAATCTCTACAAGGTATACAGAGGATTTAAAATACCTTCCAGGGTGCAGAGGGGGCCGTCCCTGCCGGGTGAGGAATGTGCGTGGGTCTGACCTCCGGGCAGGCCACCGCTGGGCTTGCACACCGCAGCAGCGGGCGAGCGGAGGGCCTGGAGACCAAGGCAGGAAGGTGTGCCAGACGAGGTGCAGGTGCCGAGCAGCAGGGAGGGGACCCCTCTGCGCATCAGCCAACCAAATACCAAGCTGCTCTCTGCAGAGGCGTCCCCTCCGAGGCCTTTCAGGGGAAAAGGTGCAGGATTTAAGGGGGAAATCGTGGTAGCTAAAGGGAGATTTTTGGCTACAAGACATTTATTTTCAACACGGAAAGACAGGCCGAGCCATTCTGATCCCCTCTGAATTCCAGCCGACCGACGGAAGTACAAGTCTCCTGACAAGGGGCCACGAAGAGCACGTCCGGCTCTGGCGACCCCGCCCTGGGACCGGCGCCGGGCGATAGCACGGGCGCGCCCGGCCGCCGTGGACTTCAGAGCCCGCACCAGCACTCACTTTTCTTGTTTAGAAATGCAAAAAGAAGTCAGACTGAAAATGTTAAAAACGGCTGATCCGGTCGACAAAAGGCAGTTCCTGGCTGGTCCCCCGGCTACGAAAGTGCTGTGACGTCGGATGGCTGCTCGGGGCTCACAGCGCACGTGCTCAGGTCAGCCTGCTCCCCGGGGGCAAGTGGGAACGCGGCAGCGCAGCAGCTTCGGGTCTCTGGGGTCCCGAGTGTGGCCAGCGGGAGCGCAGGCCTAGCCCTCCCCCTCCTCCTCCTCCTCCTCCGGGAAGTGCGCCTGCTTCTTCCGCACGTTCCAGTGCAGACACTGCGCCAGGCTCTCAAACCAGTCGCTCACAGGGTCTCGGACGCAGATGGAGGGGAGCGGGTAGCAAGAGGTAGTGATGCTGATGCTGAGGCAGTGGAGACACAGCACGGGTGAGCCCTTCCCCAGGGGCCATGCCCAGCCCAGCCGGGGACCATCTCCGTTCTGCGCGGGCCACTGGCTGCACAGCCCGGCGCAGCCGGCAGGGGCACCAGGGCAGGCCGGAGTGTCGGACTGTGGCTCTGTCGCCCCCGACGACAGCAGAACATGGGCCAACACACTTCAACCTGCGTGGGCGACCGGCTGCCCGACAGGCCCGCGTCTCCCCCCGCAGCTCTCAGGGACAGAGCTCTGTCTGGGGGGCCCGCGCCCGCCCCCCGTGCCTACTCCTCGCTCCGGCCCCAAGGCTCACACACCTGTCTCCATGGCGGATCTCCTGTCTCTTTCGTCCATCGAAGGACACCCATGCAGTGTTCCTTGCTTCCGGCGACAGCATGATCTGGAAGGGGGCGAGCAGGACGGATGCGGGCTCGTGAGTGCAGCTGAGCACCTTGGACCCCCGCCCTGGGAGGGCAGCACTGGCCAGGACCACCCCTGGAGGTGCCCCCATCACCCACACTACGCCGAGGCCAGTGCCAGGCTGTGATGGCCTCATACTTGTGTGTCGCCGACAGCAACCCCGGGAGGTAAGACGGGCAGCCATCAAGCCCAGTCGCCGAACATCCACCCAGGGACAGGGGTCTGGCTCTAGTCCTCTCTCCCTGTGACCTGCAGATGTGGCCCTGCCTACCAGGGCTCACAGCCAGGGACACACCGGCCCAGGGTGGACCGAAGTGGGGAGTGCAAGGCAGGCAAAGAAGAGAGATGGGCGAGCAGCGGCGGGTCCCGGACACGCCGGGACCACGTGCCGCTCACCCTGCCCCCATCCGGCGGGGACCAGCCCCACCCCCCAAGGGCCCACGGCCCTGCTGGAGGGGCTGGCCCGGCTCTTAGCGCTGTGCCCGCCGGCCAGACAGACGAGAGTCAAGCCCCTTCCAGCAAGGGGGCCCCACAGCCCAGCGGGTGCTGGGGTCACAGCCGGAGGCAAAGGGGGCGGTCAGCATGGCGGGCCTCAGGCAACAGCTTAAATCCCAAAGGGTAGAGGGTGGACTCTGACCTTCAGCTCGACCCCCGCGGGGACCACGATAGGCCGGAATGACAGCGAGTGGGGGCAGATGGGTGTGATCATGATGGCTGGCACGTTGGGGTGGATCATGGAGGCCCCGGCGGCCGCCGCATACGCTGTGCTGCCCGTCGGGGTGGAGACGATCACCCCTGGTGGACAGGCCACAGGGTCACTCTCTGTGGGCTCCTGCCACCCCCCCACCCCGTGGGACCCCAGGTGCCCACCTACCGTCACCCTGCACCGTGGTGATGAGGTGCCCGTCCAGGTAGACATCCACGTTGGACAGGTAGGAGGAGGGGCCTCTGTCGATCACCACCTCGTTCAGGACCTGGGGGGACAAGGTCACTGCACACGGGGAGGGGCCGGGCGGGGCCACCCGGGTGGTCGGCCCCATAGGCACCTGCACTGTCCCTGGGCTCTGAGGGAGGTGCTGAGATCAGGGGACCCCACTGGGCCCCGCCCCGAGTCCCTCCACCCTGCGCCCCTTCCCGAGGCCGTGGGGCAGGCAGGGCAGGGCCAGAGCCTGGGCAGGGCCCACGTCCACAGACCTGGTACTGCATGACCTGCTTCCCAAGCTCTGCGTCCAGGTCCGCAGGCAGCACGCCGTTCTCGCTGATCCCGTTGGGCGCCGCCATCTTCTTCCCTCGGAGTTCCTTCACGACCCTGACCTTGAGCCGGCTCCGAAGAACAACAGCCGCGTTCCCTGGGGGCCAGCGGGGGTCGCACCCCGGGAGGTTAGCGGGGAAGCGGTGGTGGCGCCCCGCAGGAGGCAGAGACACCCCTGCTCAGCCAGAGCCCCCCCTTCTTCTCCCCAGATGAGGTCAGCACCCCGGCGGCTTCTGTGAAAGGCCGCTCACCGCTACCGAGCAGCATACACGGTGGCTTCAACGAGTGACCTCCTCAAACTTCTCAATGTGAGGAAAAAATATGTGAACTGTTCAAAAATCCTAAGTCTCTGAATCTCGAAACACTTAAATATCGCTCTACACCTCGTTAAAAAACCTAAAAGCCAAGTGAGAAGACAACCCCGTGTTCAGACGGCTTGTGAGTTCCAGAACATTCCGACTTACCCTGTATCACCTGAGTAACTTGGGACTGAAAGTTCTCAAAGTTGAAGGGGGTCAGGAAGCCCAGGGAACCCAGGTGGAACGCCATGACCGGAGGCACGCTGCCCTATGAGCCAATGAGGCAGGTCCGTCAGCTAGCCAATCCACTCGAAAGCCACCCCGTTGTCCCCAGCACCGACGGACTGCCCCCCACCCGACTGTCCCCGGGAATGGACAGGCACACGAGGGCACGGTCAGTGGCGGGCAGGCCAGCCGATTCCAAGGGACAGCACAGGGGTCAGCGAGCAGACAGGGAGGCCGGGAGGAGCGGCGGCGTGCAGAGCTGATGAGAAGCCAGTGCGACACGACCGACCAGACTGCTGGCCGTGGAGGACAGAGAGAGCTGGTCGGCAAGGACGCAAGCCTCCACGCCAGAGCCTCCCGCCTTGCGGAGAGTGAAGGCGAGCTTTGGGCAACCCCGGTGGGCTCCCGGGCAGATTCGCACCCTCTGGCGCCTCCACAGGCCTCAGGGCGCCCTGGAGGGTCGGCCTGGAGCCGCTGCCTTCGTCCTGCTATGGGCCCCGTCGCCTCGGCCACGAGGTGCCCACTTCTCCTCGTGGGTGCCACGTGTCTGTGGACGGGCAGCAGCCCCCAGGCTCGTTTCCCCACCGCCGCCCCCCTTCTTCCCGGCCACTCCCGCTGCGCGGCCCAGGCTCCACAGCCAGTAGCACTCCCAGGGAGCACGGAGACCCAGACGGAGCGGGTGAGTCACCTGGCAGTATTTGTAAGCCTGCTCTACGGCCAAGTAAGCAAACTCAAAGCAGTTCGGTCTGTCTCAGAGTAGGAGCAGCGTAGAGCTCGGCATCCCTGCGGCATCACGTCGCACAGCTCACCTGGAACAGCGAGGACGCGTAGAGCAGGGTCCCATCCCCTCCCAGGCATATGATGAAATCGATCTGATTGGAAATGTCATCATAATCTAGAAAACACAACAGACACAATCAAAGGTGTCTCGCAGCCCTTGGCGCCCCAGGGCACCCTGCCCATGGTGGGGCGGGAACGCTAGCCGCTTCTGCCAGGTCAGGGGCAGTGGTGCGAACCCGCCGTGTGACAGAGCTGAAGACAAGCTCACCTTCCCTGAAGGTGCAGAACTTCTTCTTCACTGGTCCAAAGTTGTCATCACTCACTATGGCAGGGTCTTCCAGAACTTTCTTCTCCACATACACAATCATGTTGTTCTCCTGAAAGGGAGACAAGCAAGTCAGCCCCACCACCAAGACCCAGTTCAGATCCTGCTGGTGTTCCGTGAAGCCTCCTCTTGAGCCGCAGTACTTTATCATGAGGGGGATATGCATTCCTTAGTGCCGGATGGCGGACTATTTTCGACCTGCTTGTGTAGATTCCTATCCTGGAGGCTCTGTGACCCTCCGTTATGGAAGTCACTTGCCTGAAATGGGCTGCTGCTGCTGCTGCTTTGAAGATTTTACTTATTTATTTGGCAGAGAGACACAGCGAGAGAGGGAACACAAGCAGGGGGAGTGGGAGAGGGAGAGGAAGGCTTCCCGCTGAGCAGGGAGCCTGACGCGGGACTCCATCCCAGGACCCTGGGATCATGACCTGAGCCGAAGGCAGACGCTTAACCGACTGGGTTGCCCAGGTGCCCCTGAAATGGGTTTCTTGACTTGGTCAGCCCTGGGATCACAAACCCAGAACCCGGCGAGGCGGCCAGCTCCGTGCCTGCCCCCACCACGGGGCCCGGAAGAGTGCGGAACCCCCCAAGCTCCAGGGCGGAGTCTGGCTCACGTAGATGCGGCGGGGGTGTAGAGGGGGGCTCTGGGTTGCCGCCCCCCAACCTGCTCACTCACCTCCATCAGGTACACGCAGAGCTCCTTGAAGGGCTGCAGCAGGCTGGCGTCCCGGATCTTCTTGATGACAAGAACGCTCTTCGGGGACTTGTTCCACGTCAACCGCTGGCTGGCCGGGTCCTGGATGTGCCTGTGAAGGGGAGGAGCGTTCGCACTGGGAGCGCACGTTCCCTCGAGAGGACAGGTGCACCACGTCCTCGGGCCGTGTGCGAGTCCCACTAAAAACCTCCAAAACCATGACCCAAACCACCAATACCAGAGGCGTGGTGTCTGACGTCATCCATGACTGAGCATCACTCACCCTTTCCAAGCGTTTCTGCACAGGGAGGGGTCACTCGAAACACCCTCTGTGAGCTTCATCGTCTGCCCAGGTCACGTGCGTGGCTCACAAGTGGGGTATGGCTGGCTTGGTCACAGCATTTCGGTCACACTTAGCTAGCAACGGGAGTGTAGGGCACACCAGCCCCCCAAAACTCTCCCAACTGTGCATCTGCACTATAATCTTAATTTATGCAAACTCAAAACTGAAAGCGAAACAATCCTAAAGTTGACTTTTGAAAGGTACTACGGCAAGAAAGCTCCTTAAAATTAAAAATCAAGCAAATCTTACTGAATCTTTTTACCGTTTACATGATCCTCTTGGCCAATCACCTATTTAAAACAAAAAGTCCTGAGATTGCCTTTAGCAGCAAAGAGGCCGGACGTGAGGCGCCGTGCGCTTCACTCAACTGGCCGGCTGAGCTAGGCTGCTCAGGGCCCCGGGTGCGGTGACACATCCCCGCCCCGCAGGAATCCGAGCTGGGCTGTGGAACCGGCTTGGCCCAGTGGGAGGAGCTTCAGGCCTTGGTCAAGTGGAGGGGTGTGCACTCCCCCATGTCGTCCTTCCGCTTGGCCAGGGGCCTCAGAAGCAGTGTGGACGGCTCACGGACCCCTGCCTGGGTCAAAGCCCCTTTGTGCTGACCCAGGCGTGGACGGCCTGTGGCCCCTCTGGCCCTCAGACTGTGCCCAGGCAAAGCCGCCACAGTGTGTCCTGCACAGGCCTGGGCGTCAACTGCAATCACCGCTGAGGCGGGGATGCCGACCCTTCCCGGCGCACACGGTGTGGATGCCGGACGGGAGAGCGAGGATGCCTGCGAGCCAGCAGCTGGCCAGTCGGAGCCACTGCCTAGTAAGCCAAAGGCAACCACATGCTGGCAACTCCACACATTTCAACATAAGAGAGCACGCACGCATTCGCGGTGAAATTTCAGACAATAAATTAGAAGTAAAAGTTCTTCGTGATCTCTATCCTACTCTCGAACATTAGAGAAGTTAGGTTAGGGCACCAGAGTGCCAGCCAGGTGCAGCGCCGGAAAGGGGGGCAGGTACAAGGTGGAGAAAAGGATCCCTGCTGCCCAGAGACGGCAGCCCCAACAGAAGTGCTGGGCGCAGGGGCTGGAAAGGGCAGACGAGGCTGTGCGCTCCTCAGCTCCGACCTGCAGCCTCAGGGACCCTTCAGGGGCATGTGCCCCTCTGCTTGGAGCACCCGCCGGAACCAGCCCGTCTAACCTACCTGAGGCTCTCCAGGCCAGCCGCCCCCCACCCCACACAGCGACTGTGGCTCGGCTGGGGGTACAGGATGGCTAATCGAGGCTGGACAGTGCGAGGCCACTCGTGGTGGCACTCAGGCCGAGCAGAGTGACAAGGACAGACTAGGTGTGCCAAGACCAGGAAGTGCAGGGAGGGGCCCTTAGGCAGCTGGTGAAAGGCCAAGGCAGGGCCAGGCTGGGCCAGAGCAAACAGGAAGGCACGGGGCACGGGGGAGGGCAGGGCTTGGCACTGCAGCAGGCCGCTGGGGCTCTGGGTTTGGGGGCGCCTGGGTGGGCCGGGTTACAATGTGGCTGCCGTGCAGGGCGGGCCGTGGGGTACTACTAGGGGGGCCGCGTCCGGACGGGACCTGCCCGAGCTCCGTGGCAGTGAGCAGCAGCCGCAGAGCACCGGGAACCGGCAGAGACACGAAGACTTCATTCCTGCGCCAGGCCCGGGGCCCTGCGCCCGTGAGAGGCAGGACAGCCGTGTCGCTGGGTTTCCCGGTCACAAGACCTCCCAGTTTACACAGCAAGTGCCTGGGTAGCCTGGAGGTGGCAGCACTGCGCCGACCGCCTAGAACCGGATCAGACAGGCTGCGACCTGAGGCCGGGGTCCCCGCTGCTGGGGTCGCCTCATAGAGAGCACGGACCCCCAGCCAAGTCCGTCGAGAGAGCACACCTGAGCCCGCGGCCCTCACCCCTGTGCAAAATGTGGGACCCCCACCACTCGCCCCGAAGGAGAGGACCCTGTGGGGGCCCCTCGAAAGGCCTGGACTGCGGGGGGGCTCCCATGAGGTGCCAGGCACAGGGCTCAGGGTGGGATGGAATCCTGACCATCTAACGGAAAGCACCAATGTCAGGTAAGTGGTGTCGGTGTGTTTTCCCAAGACAGCACAGCCAGACTGCCACACGGCGCCCTTTAGAGCCCGCAGCCCTCTGGAGCCACGTGACTCTTCGGACGGCAGAAGCCGGACAGTCACTGAGTCCAGAGAAATGACCTGGATTGCTCCGTTTTTACAGTTTCTCATCCGGGCACCACGGGGCCCCCCGAGGGTGCACTGTCATAGCCGCACCTGCAAGGAGGGGCGTCTCTCACAGGTCAGCGCAGGGTTTCAAGACAGCCGACTGATGTCCCGCTATTTTACGAATAATTAAGGGAGGAAGCCTGGGGGGCTCAGTCAGACATCTGCCTTCGGCTCAGGTCATGATCCCAGGGTCCTGGGATCGAGCCCCACCTCGGGCTCCTTGCTCAGCGGGGAGCCTGCTTCCCCCTCTGCCTCTCCCCCTGCTTGTGCTCTCTCTCCCTCTTTCTCAAAAAAAAAAAAAAAAAATCAAAGGAGAAGCAGGTCTGACCCTCCCAGCACATTACTGTGTGAAATACACTGGTTTCCTTGTAGACTTTTCACCGTCAAAACAAAATACTAACACTGAAGACGGTAGCTGAAGCCGGTCCAGCCGCAGCGCCCGAGGAGCAGAGCCCGGCCCCCGCCCGCCGTGTGGAGAGCAGAGAGGCCCCGGGCTCGCTGGAGCCGGTGGACATGCCCCGTGGCTTCCCTGACTTGAAAAGTGGACTTCTCACCCCGAGTCAGAACCTTCCACGCCGTGACCCCTCGACAGCACATGTCCCCGAGGGGCCCCCCCAGCTCACAACCTTCCACGGCGCCGTGACCCCTCGACAGCGCATGTCCCCGAGGGCCCCCCCAGCTCACAACATTTCACGGCGCTGTGACCCCTCGACAGCACACATCCCCGAGGGGCCCCGCCAGCTCAGAACCTTCCACGGCGCCGTGACCCCTCGACAGCACACGTCCCCGAGGGGCACCACCAGCTCAGAACCTTCCACGGCACCGTGACCCCTCGACAGCACACGTCCCCGAGGGGCCCCCCCAGCTCAGAACCTTCCACGGCGCCGTGACCCCTCGACAGCGC
>CM052900.1:165138647-165185280 GCA_028534135.1 Potos flavus | reverse complement strand
GACAGAAACAGGGAAGTGTTGAACCTCGCTAGCTGACACTGAGGTAGACAGCAAGTCCCTATAAAATCGCCCTTCCCTTCTCCCCCCATCAACAGTGCCCAGTGCTGGCAGGGATGTGATCAAACTGGGCATCCGCACGGGCAGTGCGTGAGCCAAGGGAGACTTTTTGAAAGTTCTCTGGTAAGTGAGCCGGGAAGCTGCCCCGCAAGCCCATGAACTGAACAGGATCGAGACTGGAAGGGGGCTGCACTCCTCCTTGGGCAGACGAGGAAAACCAGGGTCTGTGCAGCTCTGAATGAAGCCAGGCATCCGGCGAGCGGCCGTGCAGGGCTTTTTCTTACCTGTTCCCATGCACTCAACTCAGGAGCCTGGCAACCATGGGTCTGGAGGTTCTACAAACGGCCAGCCTCCAGCACCAACAGAAACGGAGTGGTGGAGTTACAAGCTGGCCCCTCCTAACCCAGGACCGGCCAAAACAGCCTAGTGCCCTCAACAGGTGTAAAGAGGGCAGCAGTGAGGCTGCTGGAGGAGGCCCTCAGGTGGGTTCCCTTGCACACCGCCTCTCCTGGGTGCCCGCGGCTTCCCGAAGCTCCCTCTGGCTGTTGTAAGCTTACAGAGAAAAGTCCTGTGCTTTCAGGGAATAAAGATGTGGGGCCATCAACTCCTATGCAAAACAACACAAAAACCTGCCTCTTCATTCTGCAGGTAACCCTACCTTTTCTCAAGTGGTAAACTCAGTAAGATCGGCTGCTGCTTCCGCCTGTAGCAGGGGGGCCAGCCGCTGGGCCGGAGTCCGGGAGCCTCCGCGGGGCTCGGTGCCAGCAAGTCAAACACGAAAAACCCGGAGCCGTCACGAGGGCTCCCCTCCAGCGGCGGCCACTCTGCGCCTACTGCACGGGCACCCGTCCCTGTCCTCACGGCGCCCGGCGGCGGGGGCAAAGGTCACAGGGAGGGCAGGGCTGGGCGCGCCCGCTGGCAGCAGGACCCCGGGGACGGACTCCAGGGAGCGAGTCCGCGGAGGGCGTCATCCCGAAGAGGGACAACGACTGCCCTCTCAAAGCCAGGGCACACCCCCAAACCGAGCGACAAGTCTTCCGTGCGGGGCAGAGTCGCGCCCCAGACGGGAAGGGAAAAGTAACCTGTTACTCAGAATCCCGGCCCAGGCACCCGTTCGCTCGGAGCGGGCCCCGCCGCGGTCGCCGGGCGGCTGTCCCGCAGCCCGCGCGCCGCGCCGTCCGACCACAAAGGGCGCGGCGGGCGACCCCGACCTGCCCCCGAGGGCCCGACCCTCCAGGCTGCCCGCCCACCCGACTCCGGAGGCGACCGGCACCGGCAAGGGCGGCCGTCGCGCCCCCAGGCCCACACCCGGGAGGCGGGCAGGGCCGCCCCGGCCCCCGCGCTCCCAGGCCCCCGGGCCGCCCCGCGACCCCGGGCGGCGGCGACCGCGGGCGGAAGGCCGGGCTGGCCGGCCGCGTGCACTCACCGTTCGCTGCCCCGGGCGCCTGCGGGGCCGTCCCCTCTCCGGGCCGAGCCCGCGGGCCACGCCGCCCCGCCGCCGCTCGCCGCCGCTAGCCGGCCGCCGCCGCCGCCGCCCCCCGCCCCATGGTCGCCCCCCGCCCCACGGCCGCCGGGACCGCGGCGCCGGCCCGCCGAGCAGCAATGCATCCAATGCGCACGCGCGCCCCGCCCCGCGCATGCGCCCCGCCCCGCCCCGCGCATGCGTCGCGCCGGTGCCGACGGCGGCGCCGCGCCCCGCGCACATGGGTCAGCGAGCAAGGACCTGGGGCCGCGGGTAGGGGCTGCGACCCGGGGTTGGTGGGGTTGGGGGGGGGGGAAGCCCGCGGTGGGACATCGGCTACCCCGACCCCGATGGCGGCCGCCGCGAAGAAGAACCTTGGTCCCCACTCATCCAGCCGCGTTGGAAGCACGTCCGCTGGCGGCCCTTGCCCCTGCCTCCTGTCCGCCCCCGCTCCCCTCCACCGCGGGCCGGGTGGGCTGGCTGCGGACCCCCGCGAGGGGTGGCAGCGCCAGCTTAGGATTCCATAACTGACGGGGTGTGAATCTGCTTACAAGGCACACGTTTTGGGAACCAAAACGGGTTGGGGGCAGCTGCGACAGCACGGTCCCTCCCTGCCCGACAGCTGGAGGGGGCGGCCGCGGGCGGGGCGGGGGGGGGTGCGCACCGCAGGCCTCTTCCACCCCAAGCAGCCTGGCGGGGCCCTCCTCGCCACTTGGACTACAGGGGCTCTAGGCCTGGGATGTCAAAGGGGCCCCCTTCTGGGTGACCTGCTGGCACCGTCATCCCCCACCCACCTCCCCACCACCACCGGAGGAGCCAGAGAGGAGAGAGGAAGGGGACCAAGGACACAGTTACCCACTTTGTAGCTTCTGGTAGAGCTGCAGGCCTCCCCCGGTCCACCCGGGAGTCAGACGTCCCAACAGTGTGCCGGGCTCCGGGGACGCGTCTGTGAATAAGGGGTCACTGTAGGAGAACTGGGGTAGTGCACAGTTGGGTCCCTGGTGATCTGCCTGGCTCCCCATGAGCCCACCGTTATTCCCTGTGTACACGCAGGGCTCCCGCCCCTTGTGTGGAGTGGAGTCCTTTGCAGCGGCGTGGCTGCCACGTTTCCCCTGCCCCCATACCTGCGGCGCTCAGTCTCCTCTGGGGGGGTGTCCCGGCCCTGCCTGCAGAGACTCCAAACACAGATGGGCACAAAACAGGTCATGTCTCACTACTGTCCTGGGGCCACTGGGCAGTGAGGTCACCAAGAGTGACTAAAAGGGGGACAAGGATGTCAGGAATTTGGGGGGATTTCTCAAGCTCTGTAACTTCCCCATCTGGTTATTTTGGAAACCCAACCACTTCCCCAAAGTGACAGCCACCACACCCACAGAAGGAGAAGCCTTTTGAGCTGTGTATTTTGTTGTTGTTTTTTAAAGATTTTATTTATTTGACAGAGACAGTGAGAGGGAACACAAGCAGGGGGAGTGGGAGAGGGAGAGGGAGAAGCAGGCTTCCCGCAGAGCAGGGAGCCCGAAGTGGGGCTTGATCCCAGAACCCTGGGATCATGACTTGAGCTGAAGGCAGACGCCTAACGACTGAGCCACCCAGGTGTCCCGAGCTGTGTATTTTGGACATGATCATTAACAGAATACTAATGCTTGATCCAGCACTTACTATGTTCTGGGCACTGGACTAAGGCTCCCAAGAACCTTCTGGAGCAGGAAGTCTGTAGGGCACCAGGGCAGGAGAGCCAGCCTGGTAACTAGCCAAAGTCACACGGCAGGCCCCTTCCTGTGTGCCCCTCTCTAAAGGGAACTTGTGCAGATGCCTATAGTAATGGAAAGCCTCTGTCCCCCCTAGACCTCAAGACTTCACACGGGAGTGCTTCCCCATTTCAGAGATGAGAACACGGGGGCTGTGGCTTCCTTCCGCTGACCAGATGGGGCAATTTCTCCCAGCAGGCCCTGGCCCCACCCAGCCCCCTCAAGGGCTGACCAGCAGTAATGGAAGCCAATGCTGGGAGGGGTTCCTTAGGGCATCCGGAAGGTTCCTAGAAGTTTTGCTTGGTTTGAGTCCAGAGGTGGGATAGGAATAAGCCAGGGCTGCTGGGGAGAGGGAAGGGCCCGCAGCAGGGACAAAGGCCAGTGTGGGGGTGGGGGATGGATGCGAGGCAGGCTAGTTTGGGCCTGGCCGAGGTTGGGGTTCTGCCTCAGAGGCTCTCAGGTACACCTTTCCCAGCACTTTGTTTCTTTGCATTTTTCTGAAACGTGACTTGTGACTCTGGTTTTATTGAAGCCTCAGACCCCCAACCCTAGATGCACCCTCTTCCGAGGACTGAATGACAGGGGACAGGAGTTGGTGGGTTAGGTGATGGGAGGAGCCTGGGCCATGGAAGGTAGAGCCAGATAGGCCTCCTGCTCAGACCAGGACTCATTCAGGTAGGGTGGGCGGTCTTGGAGTTTGAGTGCAATCTGGGGGTGGCGCGAGGGCGGAGCGGGGTGCTCCCAGCTCACAGGGAAGTTGGCCTCAACTGTGCCTGGCAAGGGTGAGAGGAGGGTGAACAGAGGCTACCCAGTATTCAAAAGAGGAAGTGGCCAGAAGCCTGGGTGACAGGGGCGGCAGGGAGGGACCAAGGCTCCCTGTGGAGGAGGGGGGTGTCTCGGGGTATGCAGAGGTCATCTCGTCCATCCCCCAGCCTCAGGCCTCTAGTCAGCAAGCATGGGACAAGTCCAGCCCGTCCCGCACGGCCGTTCCTCCCCAGGGGCCAGTGTCTGGAATTGCCAGTGTCGCAGTGTCCTGTTTGGAGCGGCTTTGGGGGACGGAGTGGAGCAGCCCCTCTTCCTGCAGACCTGTGAAGTGCCACGCACACAGTTCAGCAGGGAACGAGATCTCCGAGTGGACCGTCAGCTTCCCACCGGGGTGCTCGCTGAAGGGGCTCGCCTTGCCGGCAGCTGGGAGGAGCCCCCGTGGGGCAGAGCAGTGCCAGCCTGGGCCGGGTGGGGTCTGGCAGCTGCACACAGGGGGCTCAAGGAAGCAGGTGCTTTTGCTGTCTGTGGTTTTCACTCGGGGGATCCCGGGCACAGACAGCCCAAGTAACCTGCAGCGAGGACACGAGGGGCACAGTCTGGCCTTGGCTCGGGAAAGGGCTTTGACTGCACTCAAGGAGGAGGCAGCGGTGGGGGTAGACGGAGTGCTAGGAAGAGGAGAGACCCTGCCTGGACGGCATACCCCTCTGGGCAGCCCCCAGGGCTGGCGGGGCCAGGTCGAGGGTCAGGCGCTATGGGAGTTGGCAGGAGACCCCAGTATCCATCTGGGGCACAACACTGCGTGAGTGTGGTGGGGACAGGGCCCTAGAAGTCACAGAGAGGCCCCAGCTGGAGTCCAGCCTCCAAGCGCTCCGTGTGGAGCTTAGGGCGCCTGCAACAGGTGAGCCCCCAAGGGCAGGGCCACGACTAGATCAGGAGGGGCGGTGATTGCAGGGGACTGGAGCAGTGGAAGGGAGCAGGGTGGGCACCCTGGAGGGGGACACGTGGTACAGAGCAAGAGGTCACTTCCCGGGACTGTCCCAGCAGCACAGGCCTAGTGCTAAAGGGTCCGCTCCGTCTGAGCAAGCCTGAGTTTTGTGCCTGAAGGTTGAAAACAAGCAGTCCACGCTGGCAGCGTGGGCGCCCCCTTCTAGATGCCCCTACTGATGCCTGGCTCGGTGAGAAGGTGGGACAGTAATCTCAGAGCCAGCAGAGGGCCGCACGGCGCAGTGGCCATGTCAGCCTCTCTGCCCTGGGGTCAGGGAGCAGGGGGCGTGCTGGGTGCCAGGCTGGGGCACCGAAGGAGAGAGGGGACAGGTACGCATCCGAGGGCTTCCAGGTTCCATTTTACCCCATGCCCACCTCGTGCCCACCCCAGGGTATGCCCCTGGGCAGGCTAACCACCTGCTTTCTTTTTTTTAAAGATTTTATTTATTTGACAGAGAGAGAGTGCGCGTGCACAAGCAGGGGGAGCGGCAGGGAGAGGGAGAAGCAGACTCCCCTGCTGAGCAGAGAGCACGATGGGGGGCTCGCTCCCGGGACCCTGGGATCATGACCTGAGCTGGAGGCAGCCGCTTTAACTGACTGAGCCCCCCAAGTGCCCCTAACCACCTGCTTTCCGCTCCCAGAACCCCCCTCCCAAGGCCTCGGGCTGTCAGCCCCAGGCGCACCTCGGATGCTCCCTGGCATTTTGTAAGACAGCTGGCAGTGTCTTTCAGGGAGCCGAGGGGGAGGAGGGTGAAGCCAGGCAAACCCACCATTCAGGCTGCCAGTCTCCGAGGAGACAGCAGCCCTGTCCTCGCGGGAGCGCTCAGGAGGCCCCCGCCGCGCCACCTTGCTGGCAATGGGGGAACGGCGCCTCAGGTGGGAGTACTTCCCACGGAGAGCAGTCTTCCCTTATTGATGAAAAAGTACCAGCGTCTAACCCACGAAAACTGCCAAGTTACCTCTGACCGCCGCGCGGAGTAAGGACGGAACGGGCCGCCCAGCTGGAGGGCCTTCGGGAGCGTGCGCCCGCGCGGACCCGGTGCTCACACCTTGGTGGCAGATGCTTACTGTTCTTCCAAGCGCCGATTCTTTTCATCCACTGAGATCAGAAACAGTCGGCAGGAGCGACGTCCGCAGACATCTTACAGAGGGAAGAGGAAGCAAGGGGCTCAGGCCCAGAAAACAAGAGACTGGAGGGAGGGCCACCTGGGGACACTCCATACACCCTGGGCAGCGGCCTGACAGGTGGGGAGCCGGGGTGGGGGGCAGAACTGCCGGGACCCGGCAGGGGACCCGAGCCTCCTTTCATGGACTCTTGGTGATGCGGACAAAGGGCCTGGCAGGGAAGTGGGCAGCCATGGCACGGCCCACACGGCCAGACCAGGTCGACCTCCCCGAGCAGGGCGGCCGGGGCAAGAGGGCTGCTGTCAGGAACCCAAACAGCCTGGCAAATAAGCAGCCACACCAAAGTCCCTCATGTCAAACTGCTTTATTACATCTTAAATAACAGTACAGTTTAATATAGTATCTATCTTGCATCCAGCCTCCTTGCAATACACTGACTTTAAAATTAAATACAAACAGTGAGGGGCACAGGGTGCAGAGAGCTCTACAGAGGTGTCGATGGAAAGGAAGGAGGGCTCGTGTTACTCTCGGCCAGGCCTGCGGCATGTCCCGGCACAGTTCCATACGGGCTGCTGCAGAAACAGGATAGAGAGAAGCCACCACTGCTGCTGGGAAGTGGGCTCGGGTGCAGGGAGGCACCCCGGGCACTGCCGCCCCCACACTGCTGCCGGCCACGGGCCTCCAGCGGGACCGGGGAGGTCTGTGTGTTCGAGAACGATCTGCCTCCTTACAGAATGGTGCAAAAGGAGGAGGAAGTTCCAGAGGAAGGCCAGGGTCTCCGTTCCCTGTCCCCCGCCCCCGCCCCTGAACCCAACAGTGATCATTTGGAACAGGACTTTTTTTTTTTTTTTTTTAAGAAAGAAAGAAACAGTGACTGATCCCGCTGCCCAAGCGTGTAGCGCTGCCGGCCGCCTGGCTTCCGACGCTGGTGCGGAGCAGCAGTGAGGGGACAGAGCCGCGGTGGTTACAACTGTAAAGAGGTTATTTCTTAAAAGAAAAAGAACATCTAAGGACTGAGTCCTATATGCGCTTTTGAGCATTTCTACAGCATGCGATTCTAAGAGTAAACCCACCCAATATGGCAAACGATCAAATTTTTTAAAATTTAACTTAGAAAGTTTGAGATCATTATTTTCAAAACATTGATTTGTACATGGTTTCATACACAAGTAATTGACTGACTATCCGAGCACAGGACGGGCGCCTCTCTGGAAAACAGAGGTTCCTGACGGCTGGGGGCGGGGCGCAGGGTCGTGTCAGGTTCTTATTACCAACTTGCCTCCGACTTCACAAAGAAACCCAAGGTGAGACTATGAACTGAGAAAGGAGGAGGACGGGTCGGGGGAACAGAAGGTGCCTAATCGGAGTTTACTGTTCATCGCGCATTCGAGACCATCCACAGCGTGTGCTTGGTTCCTTTCCTCGTTAGCATCTTCCTTTCTATGCCGTGTTTGTGCGTAACAATTATGTGACACGAGACAAAAAATAAGAAACGAGGGACTCAATTTACATCATTAACAATTTCAGAGAGGCTGCACCACACCCTCTTCCTCTGGGTAGCTACTGAACGTAAAGGAATCTATTTCAAAAAGGAAATATGAATGTTTGCAAAATCCTGTTACAAACACAACCTGAAATTTAGAACCGATTACAAGATAAAATCCTCAACTTGTTTTGCATGAACAGCACAAAACGGGGTCACTGACCGAAAATTCAAATGAACTAGTGAAAAGGTGTCTGCCTCGCAATTACACTCAAGTTTACCTTCTGGTTAGCACGTTTATTATAGTATTTCCTTTTAAATTCATTTGAGACAAAAAAGAAAACAAAGACAATGGTCCCGGGAGGAATGCACAATTTGTTTTGAGTTTACAGCACAGAGATTCTTCTCTTCGTGGGAATTGTGCTCTTGGTTCCAGCAATAAGTGAAGGAAAAGGTCTTGCCCTTTTGAAGTTCTGAGGGGGTGCAGGGCGTCCGCGTTAGTAGGGGTGGATTGGAAATGCTATCACTGTAACGCTTCAAGGTTGGAATGATCTTCCAGTCGCCACGACGTCCACCTGCTGCTTTAAACAGAGTTTAGAAGAAATGTAAAAAGACAACACCTAAAGCCAGAGCTGCTCCTCTTTCTCCTGCCCCGCCCGCTGCCGCCGGGGGCCCGCCGCTTCAGGGGGTGCAGTGCTCAGCTCACCACAACCCCCAATCGACTCTACGTGGGAAGTCAGCTAGCGGCCGCGGACCCCTCTGCGCGGTGGGAAGTGTGCAGAGGGGCACATGGGGAGGGCGCCCGGGCTGTCGCGTTACCTGCCGGCGTTAGTTCCAGATCTTGAGGAAGCTGTCCCAGGACCCCGTCGCCACGGCCATCCCATCGTCAGTCACCCCCAGGCAGCTGACGCGGTTGTCATGCCCGGCCAAGACACCTGAGAGATGATAGCCCAGTCACCCCAGGACCCAGAGGTGCCCCACCCGGCAGTGACGTGGGGATGCGACGCAGGGTCGGGTGGCAGGACCACTCGCGGAGGACGGCCCAGCCCCCGCAACACCTCCATAGCAGGAAAGGAGGATGCCAGGAGGAGGAGAAGCCACACTCCTCCAAGGCGAGTAAAGCTCAGTATGCTCCTCTCTTAAAAACAACGTGAAGGCACCTACAGCCGGGGAAGTATGCAAACAAAATAAAGGTATCCTGGAGTACCCGATCACAAGTCTGTTAAGACAGCAAGGGACAGACACGATCACAAGGGCACAAAACAGCGAATAACTCGGCCTCTTGCACCAACTCCTGACTATACTCATGATGGTAAGAACCTTAGATAAGGGGCGCCTGGGGTGGAGGGCTCAGTCGGTTGAGCATCTGACTCTTGATTTCTACTCTGGTCATGATCACAGGGTCATGAGACTGAACCCTACGTCGGGGTCCCCACTCAGCGTGGGGTCTGCTTAAGATTCTTTCTCTCTCCCTCTGCCCCTCCCACTAGGCACTCTCACTCTCTCTCTAAAATAAATAAATCTTTAAAAAAAAAAAATCCAACCATCTCAATTCAGGGCAATTACGACCCAAGAGTGTAGGGCTGTGGGCTGTTCTTCATTTATAATCCTGGAAGCCTAGCACAAAACACAGAGGGCTGGTGACAGATGCAAGAGGGGGAGGGCTAATGGGATGTCACATGGTGACCCCACGCTGAACCCACAGGGCGACGAGCCTCCTGTTGGCTAATTTCAGAGAACCCTGTCCATTTCCTATACTCCTTAGTGTCACAACTGAGTAAAGAGACAGCCTCGGCCAGATGGAACAGTGTTCTCTGCCTTGGTACCGTGACCAGGGAACTGCTGGGGCGGAGGCAGTGGGAGCAAGGGGTCTGCGAGAGGGAGCAGGGCGAGCAGGAGGGCAGCTCAGTGCAGGGCGGGAAAAGATCCATCAGAAAGTGGGAGGTCAAGGTAAGAACCCCAGAAGGCCCCAAGTTGTGCTCCGATCTTCCCCCCGCCAAGATACAGAGTTGAAAGATTCTAAAAGTATTGATTCAACTGAGTTGCCTGACTGTCCATGTTTAATAAAGTTTCTCATCTTTTGTACAACTTGTATTTCTTATTATATTTTTTTAAGATTTTATTTTTGGGGCGCCTGGGTGGCTCAGTCAGTTAAGCATCTGACTCCTGGTTTCGGCTCAGGTCATGGTCTCAGGGGGGTGAGATGAGCTCCACGTCCGCCTCCGCACTCAGTGGGTAAAAGTCTGCGTCTCCGCTCTCTCTCCCCGTCCCCTCCCCCTGCTGTGCTCTAAAATAAAATCATAAATCTTAAAAGAAAAAACACATACATACATATATATATATATTTTATGTTTAAGCAATCTCTACACCCAGTGTGGGGTTCGAACTAACAACCCTGAGATCAAGAGTCGCGCGCATCACCGAGTGAGCCGGCCAGACGCCCCTGTGCGAGCTGCACTGTCATGCACTGGACAACCACACGCCTGCCTTTGGTGTGCGAACTTGAGACTTCCTACTTCGCTGGGCACACCTGGCCGAGCCCGTGCTCCACACGTAGATGACACAGTTCCACCACGTACAGGGAGGGGAGAGAAAGCAAGGCGAGGGCCTCGGAGACCCGGCGGCTCACCCTGTCCTGCCCACCGCGGCTGTCCACGTGCACCGCACACGGTGAGCGCAAGGAGAGCTGCCGTCCCGAGTACGGACGGCCTGGCCTGTGCCCGTCCCTCCGCCGGGCCACGAGGCGGGCAGGCGTTCTCAGGCACGTTTCTTAGCGGCACGACGGGCACAAAGCTAAACATTGCAGCCTCGGTGCATCACATCCATCCTCGAAGGTGCTGCCTGAGCACCAGGAGGCCCAGCGAGCGCCTACCTGCCCTGTCGGCCTTGAGTGCGTCCCACACGTTGCAGTTGAAGTCGTCGTACCCTGCGAGGAGGAGGCGCCCACTCTTGGAGAAAGACACCGAGGTGATCCCGCAGATGATGTTGTCATGGGAGTAAGTCATGAGCTCCTGGTCTGCACGAAGGTCGAACAGCCTACAGGTGGCATCGTCCGAGCCAGTGGCAAATGCGTTGCCATTCGGAAAGAACTAGAAAGCAAGTGAAGAGAGTATGCAAATGCACAAAGAGAAGTCCTGGAAGCAGGACTGCCTGACAGCAGGGCTGCCACTGGCACAGGAGGGCAAGGTCCGCTGGGGCTGGGCTCCCGCAGACACGGGGCGTCGGAGCGGCAGCCGCCAGGGCGCCTAGACGTGAGGCCGTCGGGACTGGGGCAGCCGCAGCCGCTGTCTTCCCCAGATTAGACTACATTTCAGGATGAACTATTTTCCAGGGGATCAGGAAGAGCATGGTCACCCCTGAGGGCCACCAGCAGCCAGACTAGCCTCGTGGAGAAGGGGCCCCCAGCCCTAACCAACCAGATCCCACCCTTCACATCTTCTCGCAAGAGCCCCTCACATCAGGTGACATGGCAAAGGGAAGGCTCCTCCCGCCGGCTGTGCCCCAACCACACGGAGGGGCTGAAGGTGCAAGGTTCCTGCTCAAAGCTCAGCTCCTGCTCCTAAGAGGCTGTGCTGACTGGGTTGACTACTGCCTCGTTTGCCCCCCGACTAGAGGGAAGCAGGGTACCAATCGCCGGCTTGCCCCGGGGCTGGGAGCAGGTCCCTGCACACAACAGGCCCAGCCCCAGGGTCTGTGGGTGAACCGTTGACACAGAATTCGCTGGTGTCATGGGGACAGACCGCACTCCATCAAAGTTTTCTACAGGGAGCTTCTGTAAAATAGGTTTGAGTTGCATACGAAAGACAGAACATCTAACCCCGAACAGTTTAAAACGTGATGTGTTCTGCAGCATACGAGAAGTAACCTCACTGGCAAAGACCCCGAGCCACAGCTTCACCCCTACTCACGCAGATGGCATTGATGTCAGACTCGTGGCCGGTGAAAGTCTGCCGGCACATCCCTTCTCGCACATCCCAGAGTTTGGCTGAAGCGTCACAAGCACCAGAGACAAACAGTCTGGTGTCAGGAGCGAGGGAAAGGCTCATAACATCCCCAGTGTGTCCAGTGAACGTGGTGGTCTGCTGGCCGGTCTCGATGTCCCACAGAGCGCTGCAGCACAGACACACGACAAGCTGTCACCTCACTTTGTCAGACAACCAGTCATGTGACAAACTGTCCTTCAGACCATCTAGGACCACAGCAAACCTCTGCACTTTTTCTCCTGACAAATCTAAATTCTGTAATGTGACCGTTTGGAAGGAAACAAAGCCACAGACGGGACAACGCGCAGCCGAGAGCGCCGTGGCGGCCGCCCGGAGTCTGGGGCCCCGTGGTGCCAGTGCCACGAGAGGGGCACGTGCCGTTTCTGCGCTTCAGACTCTAGGACGCGTCACCGCTGAAAAGCGCTCAGTCCGTGCCAGCCTGCCAGGACATCCACTCCGACGCAAACCCGCCACAGCGCTCACGCCTACGCTGCGTGGGGTTCCTCGCCCGGGGCCTGAGGGACTACGGGAAGAAATAAAACGTGCCCAGGACTCTGAAAAACACGTACTCATAAATGATAAAGCTTTAAAAATTATCCTCTAATAAAGGAATTCTTCCCCCAACTGACAATCTAGATTATACCTCTCCTGTGAACTTCACAGTTTATACAGAAAGGACACCTTGAAGACGAGGACAAGCTGGACCTGGGGGTCAGGCCCCCACACAGGGCAGGCCGCCACATCATCCCTCAAAGACCAGAAAGCCCCCAGGACAGTTTCAGTCTAAAATGACTCATAAGACACCTGTCTGACCGAAACCAAACAATGTAAGAACTCTTCAGCCGAGCCCCCAGCCTCCGCAGACGGCTTACTCTCTTCAACAGGAAACCATTCAGAATGTGCTCTGCATCCAAACCAACCAACCTAGCTGATCATTTAAACTGTGTGCACTCGTGCCACAAATGGAAACGTCCTAGAGATTCTCTAACTGCGCTTCTAACTCTAGGTAAGGGAACAGCTCGAAGTCAGGAGAGGTCCGCACGGCCCTGCTGCCGACGCGCCCCTGCCGTTCCGAGCCCCGCTGGGCCCACGTGGCACGGCGCTCTACCGAGAGGGGGCGCGAGCACACCCCCTGCCCCAGGGGGCTGCTGAGTGTCGCCCGGCCAGGGAGTGTGTGCGGGGGAAAGAAAAACAGGCATTTCTCGGACAGCTGCAGCTTCAACCTCTATGAGTCAGTCCTTCCTTGTTCAAAATTAAACTTAGAGCTTTAAAATCTGTAGCGTACGATGAACTCACTCATCACTCACACACTTGGGTCTGATGCCTCACGGCCACTTCAAACTAATAAAAGATGGCCTAATTAATGCCGAGAATCTTATTTCCTACACATCTAAGGCGCGCAGTGTGAGAAAGGCACAGCCCTCAGACGCTCACCAGGTGGTGTCCCCAGAGCTGGTGACGATCTGATTGTCATCCAGGAAGCGGCAGCAGGACAGGTAACCTGGAAAACAGACACAGAGGATGACCCCGATCTGCAAGCTCCACCGCACCCCAACTCTAAGCTCCTGTAAATAGAAAAACACAAAATGACTACACCTGGAAGTCCCACGCGGAGGTGAAGACCGCTGCCTTGTTGGAGACCCCGGGCCCTGGCCTCACGGGCACCGCGGGCTCACAACCCACAGGTCAGGAGGCGTAGACCCCAGGACAAAGGGGAGGCGGTGAGCAACCCGCCCCGCACACTGGCGAACACGGGGCAGGTGCAGGGAACACCCTCCGTCTCTGGTCCTCTGATCCACATGTGGGGACAGAGGTCCCCTTCCCACTCACACACGCACTCGTCCCTGGTGCTTGGAACACACCCGTGAGCAAAGGAGCGCTTCTTTCCCTCCTGGAGCTCACACTCCGGGCGGAGAGACAGTGAGCACGTGTTACGGGAGGGGGAGAGGGTGGTCTGCAGAGGCCTCCCGAGCCTCCCAGAAAGGCACAGAGCTGTTTTCTCCAGGACGCTACAGTAAGGAGGGTGGCGTGGAAACACTCGTGCACCGCCCGAGCACCCGCCCTGCCGAGCGTTTAGAGCCGAGGCCGGGAGGCTGAGGCTGGGGCGCAGGAGATCCCTAGCTTGTGGTATGAGGAGAGGTAGAACAGAAAACCAATTTTGCGGTACCTACACGTTATGATTTCTACATAATTAGCTCTGTTTACCACGGTTTCTAATTTTGTTCTACTGTAAGGGACCCTGAGAACTAGAAGTTCAGGGCAAACAAATGTACCCCCGGGAGCAGTGTGCCCAGTGGGCCGGCCGGGCTCAGACGGAAGGGACAGCAACAGCGCCACTCTTGTGAGGACGGGACGCCCTGCCGCGTCTGCCCGGAACCCTTTCTGCCCAGTCCACAGGAGAGTCACATACGACGCTGTGCAAATCAGTGAAATAAAAAAATACCCACAAAGAAGAAACCCACAGAAGGCTTTTGGTACGGAAAGTGTAAGAATACAGGGAAAACAAAGCATTTATCTAAAAAATATTACCAAAATTACTTAGCAATGACAATTTTTAAACATTATCTACGTGCCTAGAAAAGACGTACGGTCAAGCACTTCCCAGAGCCCAGGTCACGTCCCCGGTGGGGACACTAGGGAGCCCCGGCGTGAATCATTGTCCAGCTAGGTGAGGAGTGGCCTGTGGCGAGAGATCACCCGATACCAAATCCACACTGTGCCCCTGACCCGTGGCCCCACCGCTAGGCGCGTCCCCAGCTCCTGGTCTCGCTTACTGCCGAGGCCCCGCCCAAGTCCCTCTCCAAGACGAGCGTCTGACGTCGCTCCGGCCAGCTCGCACAGCCCTCCCTCCCAGAAGTCAGCGCTGGGTGTCCGCCCCACCCCGCAGGGCACTCAGCGCGCCCTCCGCTGACCCTCACGCCACACCGTCACGGCCTCAGCCTGTCTGACCTGGGAGAACAGGGCGGGCAGGAGAGGACAGTGGAGACTCCGGCACCAGCAGGGGCTTGCGCAGGGCGGGGCAGGACACACCTAGGCCAATGGCCCAAAGAATCATGACCTCCAAGATGGCCTCTGTCCACCTCGTGCATCATGCAGGCTGTGGACACTAAGAGTAGGGGTAGGGCGGTCACCCCTCTCTAGGTCCTAAAGGCCTGCGACAGCAGACAGGGCTCACGTGGCGGGGGGAGGAGGCATGGTTAGGGAGGGCGGCCTTCCACATTTATTCCCTAATTTGCCATGGTTGGAGCTTCAAAATATGCACACAAATATTACTTTTAATTAAAGTCAGGGCTGCCTGCTCACAGCCTTGTAACTCATTTCTTGGTCCTCTTCATATTTTGTACAGAGAGAGACAAAAAAACAATAATCAAAGGGGCGCTAGGGTGGCTCAGCCGTCGAGCATCTGCCTGTGGCTCAGGTCGCGATCCCAGAGTCCTGGAGTTGAGTCCGGCATCGGGCTCCCTGCTTAGTGGGGAGCCTGCTTCTCCCTCTCCCTCTGCCCCTCCCCCTGCTTGTGCTCGCTGCTCGCTCTCTCTTGCTCGCTCTCTCAAATAAATAAATAAAATCTTTTAAATAAAGGCATATCCTTAAAAAAACAAAACGAGGTAGATATTTTATATATATCTTTTTAAACACTGTATTTTTGTGTTTTTTCCTTCCAGAAAGAAAGAGTGGAAACCAACTTCTAAATGGGGCCCACGAACAAGTGTTGGGCATCAGTGTCCAACAGTGCCGTGCTGGGGCCCGTCGGACGCTAAGGCTGGCTTGTGCGGCCTGTGAGCATGGCGGCCAGCTCTGCGAGGCCAGCCTCTGGAAGGGCCTGACCACACGCCACATACTCAACCAGGACAGCCTCAGAGGAGCCACCAGGCTGGACCCCATCAGTGGCTTCAAAATGTGGGCTCTGAGGGGCGCTCGGGTGGCTCAGGAGGTTAAAGCAGCCGACTCTTGATTTTGGCTCAGATCCCGATCCCTGGGCGGGGGGCTCCGTGCTGGGCGGGGGGCTCCGTGCTGGGCGGGGGGCTCCGTGCTGGGCGGGGGGCTCTGTGCTAGGCGGGGAGTCTGCTTGAGAGTCATCGGCACCCACGCCCACCCCTCCCACCCCCGCTCTCAAAAAAAAAAAAAAAAAGAGAGAGAAAGAAAGAAAACAGAACGTGGGCTCTGAATTGAGAAATACACGGCTCAATCCTCAGGCAGTGGCTGGACCGGCCCCGAGTTCTCTGATGAGCCACACCCCCCAGGAACTGGGGGTGGCCCCAGAGAACGAGAACAGAGCTGTGAGTGCAGGTTCCGGATAATCGGGGGCAGTTACCATCGTTGTTACTGAAGAACGAATACATGACCTGGGGGGACTGTGTTTGTGCAGACACGTGTGTATCGGTGCGTAGTGAAGACGGCCCCCACCAGCTGTGTTTGTGGATGTGGGGTTCGCCCCAAGTTCGGGGGGTGCTACACAGTGGCCAGCCAGCGGTGCTGCTGTCTTTTGAGAGCCTACAGAGGGGCTGGGAAAACAGACCCGACCAGCATGGGTGCCAAGCCCGGAGGTGCGCAGGCACGAGGGTGTCCCTGCACACGTCACAGAGACCACGGATGACAGTGTCAGGACATGCTGGGGACAGCCTGGTGCAGGGACCAGGCTGCCACAGTCCACAGACAGGAGGCTTGAGACAGTGCACAGAGCAGGCGTGTGAGCCAAGGTCCAGGGGGGAGATCAGGGAGTGCTGTCAGCGAGGCCGGGGGACAAAGGCAGGACGTCCTGACAGAGCGTGTCGTCTGGTTGGGAATCTGTTGCTTGAGAAGCAAATACACTTACTTCTGCATCTGGAGAAGCTACTGACCCAGAGAGAGCAAAGCCAAGTACCAATGTGGGTAGAAGAATGACTTGTGTGGCCCCCCAGGACCAAAGCCCCAACGAAGGTAACTTAGACCAAGAAAATGGTTATGAGCTTGAGGGGTCATTCACCTACAAGAATGGTCACGCTACCGACAAACTGGAAACCGTCCAGACATCCGGCAATAGGAGCACATCAGCAGGCAATGCAACTCTCAACTCTTTTGAAACATCATAGCTCTGGGTGAGATTATAGGTTAAAAACACAAAGGAAGAGCATTTAAGGTTTCTCCCCAAATTTCTCCAGTGAGCACGTGGTGCTGGGTGAGGCCAGTCCGCCCCTGGAGAGCACCAGGGCACCAGGCCGGGCACCATGGCTAAGTCAAAGCTGGAGGCGGAGACACAAGGCCCCACCGCGGGGGCCCACCAGGCGGGGGCTTGTGCAGCATTCGCTGCGGCTTCTGCTCTGGGAGGGAGCGCCGTCCAGCCCAGAGCAGAGGGAACCACCCGCCTCACTCTGCAGGGTGTGCAGCAGCCGAGAGCACAGACAGTGAGAGCACACTGTTCAAGGAGTCTGGTAAAAAGGGAAAAAAGACACGACGGAGTAACTCAAAGATGTGAGAGTGAGGAAATGCCAAAGAAGGTTTTTATTAAGAGTTAGAAGAGCTTGGGGGCATCTGGGTGGCTCAGTCAGTTAAGTGTCTGACTGATTTTGGCTCAGGTGGAGATCTCCGGGTCGTGGGATCGAGTCCCGAGTTGGGCTCTGTGCTGGGTGTGGAGCCTGCCTCTCTCCCTCTTAAATAAGGAAGTAAGAGTTAAAAGAGTTTACAGGACCCAAAGAGAGACAAACTTATAAAGTGTTAATGGCAGAAGATGGAATCAGATGAAAACACAAGCAGACTAGAAACACCTTCAGATGCATTCACAAGGCTGTGTGGCCTTGTCCTCTCAGAGCTTGGAGTTTTGGGCAGTTTGCCATCATCCTTTCAGGATGGTGTGAGGTCTGGATCCAGGCAATCAATCCAGGAGGCTGGATGGGGTGGGTGTGGAACCCAGTGTGGCCAACGGCAGGCACAGCCAGGACCTGCGGCCACCCTAGGAAAAGAGGCTCTTTCTCTGCTGGGGCTGCTAAGCAGGCCAAATGGAAAGGAGGCCAAGGGAGCCATCCAGAGGGAAGCCAAGGGCAAGCACACACACGGCCCAGATGGCACCGTGAGCCCTGTGCCCAGCCAGGCGTCAGGCAGCCCCACCCGCCAGGATCGGTGCATGAGATTGCTCAGTGAGCAGTGGGACCTGAGTTTCCCAGACTGACACACACACGAAAAGCTCCAAGCACATCACATTTAACTAACTGCCAATGAAGAGGATGCCAAAGAGCATCCAGTGGTAACCCCTGGAGCAGAAGGAGGAATCTTTCCCCTTCCATCCAAGTTTGCTGGCGCGTGCCAGAGAAACAAGTCATTAGCAGACAGCGTGTCCGGTGCACTGTGCTCTCACATGCGTGTAAAATATTCAGCCTCAGGTTACATGAAAAACCAGCCCTAGAAAACAAAGTCTTTATCACAAACCACAGCTGGTTTGGCAGGAATGCTAGGCAGTCACAGGGCAACATACCATGTTGTACCCAGAAAATCTCTGCCTAAACTCCTGATCTAAATGTCACGCCTCTGTGGCCATCTTGACCAGAATGATGCAGGGAGGGCAGTGTGTCCACTGCAATGAGATGCTTGGGAAGGAAGGAACCTCTGAGAGCAGGTGGCCATTCTTCCCTCATTAGCACCAGGGACCGGCTCTGAGAACAGTCTGTGACACCGGGCCTGACGCTTTCGTCAGATGTGAGTCTTCAGGGAGTTCCTCATTCTCAAACACGAGGATTTCCACCGAACAGCACTCAGAGTGTTGCATTCTGCACGTCATACGTTTCCACTAGTGATAATAAACATCCCCTCTCACTCACTGGGACTCCAGCGCGACAGCCGCTCCCAGAGGGCGCCCCGCTCTGGAAGACGGCGCCGCGGAGCGCTCCTCTCTGAAGTACGCTCAGAGTTTCCAAACCCTGGCTAGCCGACTCCACGGAAAGAAGCTTCTGTTTGTTCCCTAGGGGCCCTTATATTCCATGGAAACAAGAGCAGGACACTGATGATTACGGAGAGCCTTAGCCCCTGAGGCTGAGTGCACGATTCCCGTCCTGGGGCTCAGACACGACTAGGGGGAGGCAGGACGCCCGCCGATAACAGCACTCACAGGACTACTTTCTAAGATTCTACTAGAAAATGTCCCCACCATGGCTTAACCAAGAGTTCTCAACCTAACGCTCAGGCCAGAGAGAGGCATAGTAAGTGATGAACGGGACACTCAGGTCTGAGACGAGACAAAGACAGCAAACCCTCCGATGTGCTGAGCCCACTAACAGTTCACTCCTTCACCCTCTGACTAAAACAAGATTATTTTAAGCTTATCAGATCTCAACCTTTATTGACTTGAAGCGGAAAACTACGTATCATGTCTGAAGAAAGTAACACATATTCTTAAGAGGCCAAATGTTTTTAAGAAACCACTCAACTCCCAGGAAGTAAAATTTCATGACACAGGAAGGAAACAAAAACTGCAAAATATTTCCTCTAAGATTCATTTTATTTCTTGTTTCGACAAATGCAGTGTTAAAAAATCTAAAGCCTTAATTAAAATTGGAAGTCAATATACTGAATCTGATTGTAAATCAGGGATTGATAAACACTAAGAACGTTATGTTTTTTATGTGTTGGAAGTTCATCAATGCAAGAAGCAAAGTGGTTTATGAAGTGTGAACACTGGACAGAACCCCACAGCCTACAAGGACCGTGCAGACAGCCTACCCCGGCTTCTGGCCATGGGGCAGCAGTTCCAATCCAGTGGAGTAACTTTCCCACAGAAGACAACTAGGGGCTCTGGACAAATACAAAACAAACAGGAGTGCCTGGCAGGCTCATTCAGTGAGGGGTGCAGCTCTTAATCTCAGGGTCATGAGTTCAAGCCCCATATTGGGTGTGGAGACTGCTTAAAAATAAAATATTTAAAACAAATGACCAAACAAACATCTAAAGGACAGGAAACAAAAGCAGACAAAATGAAGGCGAGCCTACACTTTGGAAAAAAAGAAAAGCACAGAGTTTGTTTTTGTGACAGGTCCCCATCTTACACCACATGGGTAAGATCTGTGCCCGAACTTCTTGATTAGCCGGTGGGCAGATCTGCGGGCAACCACAGTCAGAAAGGGAAAGAAGAAAGCCTAGAAAGGAGAAAGCCACAGAGTAGGAGCCCTCAATCATGCACCTAAGGGCCCAGAGCTTACACGTGAACCACACGTGTGAAGAGCAGGCTCCACGTGGCCCAGCTGATGGGAGAAGGACAGACAAGGCTTCCGTGTGTCCACTGCAATGCATGCAGCAAGGGCGTGCCGGGACACGAGAGTGCAGTCTCGACAACACAACATGCCACCATGGCCGGGGAGTGTTCAAAATTACTAATCGTACTGGGACGCCCGGGTGGCTCAGTGGGTTATGCGGCTGCCTTCAGCTCAGGTCAGGATCCCAGGGTCCTGGGATCAAGTCCCGCATCGGGCTCCTTGCTCGGCAGGGAGCCCGCTTCTCCCTCTGCCTCTGCCTGCCTCTCTGCCTACTTGTGCTCTCTCTCTGATGAATAAATAAAAATAAATAAATAAATAAATCTAAAAAAAAAAAAAAAATTACTAATCGTACTAATAGGAAAATGTCACCCATACTGAAGAGCCAGCAAGACCAACCTCAAGAGGATTAGCTGTTGAAACGGCAGACAAAAGTTCTGAAGACAGCTCTCCTAACTGTGAAGAAGGATACCAAATATACATGTAATAAATAAAAAGACAGGAAATCTCAGCAGAAGAGTAAGAATATTTTTTAAAAAGCAAACAGAAATTCTACAATCCAAAAATAGAACATCTGACATACACAGGTTGCTGGGTAGTCAGAATATTGAAGGTGGCAGAAGTCACATGAGCCTGAGAATGAATCTGAAGAAGGGGGAGACTGCAGAAAAAAGAAGAGAGTCCCAGGAGGCCACAGTAGCATATGAAAACCCACATGCTGAAATGCAAAAGAAGAGGGGACTATAGAGCGGAAAATGTATCTGAGGACTGCCCTAAAATGTCCCAAATTTAGTAAAAGACAAAGCTTTACAAATTCAAGATGCTGGGACGCCTGGGTGGCTCAGTTGTTAAGTGTCTGCCTGCGGCTCAGGTCATGATCCCAGGGGGTCCTGGGATGGTCCTGAGCGTGGGGCTCCCTGCTCAGCGGGGAGTCTGCTTCTCCCTCTCCGTCTGTGCTCTCTTTCTCTCTCACAAGTAAATAAATAAAATCTTTAAAAATAAAATAAAATCTTAAAAAAAAAAAAGCACCAAAAACTCTCTGGGGCCCCTGGGTGGCTCAGTGAGTAGAGTGTCCGACTCTTGCTCTCCTGCTCAGATTGTGACCTGAAGGTTGTGAGATTGAGCCCTGCGTCAGGCTGTGTGCTGGGCATGGAGTCTGCTTAAGATTCTCTCTCTCTGGGGCACCTGGGTGGCTCAGTGGGTTAAAGCCCCTGCCTTCGGCTCGGGTCATGATCTCAGGGTCCTGGGATCGAGCCCCGCATCGGGCTCTCTGCTCAGCGGGGAGCCTGCTTCCCCCCTCCCTCTGCCTGCCTCTCTGCCTACTTGTGATCTCTCTCTGTCAAATAAATAAATACATAAACCTTAAAAAAAAAAAAAAGATTCTCTCTCTCCTTCTCCCTCTGCCCCTCCCCCTCTCACCAGCTCTCCCCCTTTCCTCCCCAGAAAAAGAATGAAGGAAAAATGAAACAGATCTCCACTAACTGTAAGAAACTAAAGCAAACTCATCAAGCTGAAGAGAATGCAGAAGAAAACTCTCACCCTCAGAAAGGAAGGAGGAACACTAGAGATGGTAAAAGTAAAAGTAAAGGACAAGTCAAGTTTCCTCAAACGGCCAAGACTGTTTATAGGGAAAAGCAGAACAATGTATGATGGGGGCATATAGATCAATAGCTGTGAAGACATGATAGAGGAGGAGGAAGGGCAGAGAGCGCCTGGGCGGCTCAGTCAGTTGAGAGTCTGACTCCTGATTTTGGCTCAGGTCATGACCTCAGGGTCCTGAGATTGAGTCCCTGCCCTCACCAGGTTCCCAGCTCGGTGTGGAGTCTGCTTAAGATTCTCGCTCTCCCTCTGCCCCTCCCTGTTGTGATCTCTCTCTCTCTCTAAAAAAAAAAAAGATGAAGGGCATTAAAATGGGCCCTTATGGCTGCAAGGCTCTTGTATTTTATATGGACTGATATAATATTAACTCTCAGTGAACCATGAAAAGTTATGAATGTACATTGTAATCCCCAGAGAAACCACTAAAAATTAATGCAAAGAGGAAACCAAACGGCCGACAGACAGACCCCATTGGTGCTCCAAGAACCTAGGCTGGTGCCTAACCCGAGAGGCGGGAGAGCGAAGGCGGCCGCGGCACAGCAGAGCCCAAGCCGCCTGTGTGCGCGCCACACGACACAGGAGCGGCCCAGCACCACCAGAAAGGCAGAGGCCTTCGGAATGGGTAAAAGGCATGACCCTACGAGACGCTGTCTGTAAGGGCCCCTACTTATAGAGATACAGTCAGGTTGAAAGAAAATGGATGGGAAAAACATGCGGAAACAAACGAAATCGGGAGTGACTCTACGGCTATCAGATAAAGTAGACTTATGACAAAGAATAATCTGAGAGGGCGCCTGGGGAGCTCAGTGGGTTAAAAACCTCTGCCCTCGGCTCAGGTCATGATCTCAGGGTCCCGGAATCGAGCCCCGCATCGGGCTCTCTGCTCAGCAGGAAGCCTGCTTCCCCCCCTCTCTCTACCTGCTTCTCTGCCTACTTGTGATCTCTCTCTCTCTCTGTCGAATAAATAGATAAAATCTTAAAAAAAAAAAAAAGAATATTCTGAGAAAAAAGGAGACATTACACCATGATAAGAGGATCGATTCATCAGGAAGACACTGACACCCATAAATGTATATACTTCTACTAAGAGCTCAAAATATACGAAGCAAAAATTGCCAGAATTAAAGGGAGAAAGTGATAAATCCATAATCAGGGCCCGTAACATCTGCTCCCTGCAGTTCACGGAGATAAAGATGCGAGAGACTTGAACAGGATCAAGTCTGGCTCGGACGAGCACACCGAGAACACTGCCCAGCAACTGCAAAACAGACTCGGTTTCCAAGTGCCTTGTGGCGTACTCATCCCGACACTCTCTGCTCCACTAAAACCAAGTCCCAACAAACAGAGAAGAACTGAAATGACACAGACTATGTTCTCTGAACATAATGGAATTTAACTATAAATCAGTAATAAGTTGTGTAAGGAAACTTCAGGTACTTGAAAATTAAACATCATACTTCTAAGGAACATATGAATCAAAGAAGTAATCAAAAGGGTACTAAAAATACTTCAAGCTGAATGATAATACAGTTAAAGCCCTGTTTAGAGGGAAATTTATAGCTTTAAGTGCTTCTATTTGAAAAAGAAAGTCTAAGGTTCCACCTTAAGAAGCTAGAAAAGTAAGAAGGAAGCACTGAGCAAGGTATGTAAGTGTTAAAATAATCACACTGTGCACCTGAAACTAACCGTATGCTAGTTACACATTAATAAAAACAAACAAGAAGTCACATAAATTAAAAAAAAAAAAAGGACCACGGATGTACTCTTATCTGGCTGAAGTTAATTTAATAGAAGGCTTAACCAGAGTCAAAAGCAGCATTATTTACTCCTTCACTTAGGATCATTTCTTTGGTTGCATGTGCTGTAGGTGAGCCTAGCAGGGAGTAAGTGTGAGAACTGAGCAGTCATACAAGCAAGATATTAGGACGAGACTTCCTTTCTCAGAAACACTATGCTTTTTGTTATGAATAACAAGTGTCCCAGGTAAACTAAACTTGGAAAAATAATATACCACCCAACCCTTAAAGCCGGCTGTGCTCAAAAGAACAGCCTAGAGGACTCTATTCTGTTTCCCTTTCAGTGAGCGTGCCAGTGGGTACGAAGTGGCTAAAGGAGACCAGGCTGGAGCCGTCCACGTCCGTACGTGTGTACGCGGATGTCTACGTGTGCGTGTGCACATGTGGGTTAGGAAACCCTCGTGGAAAGGCACTCGAGATACAAGACGTCTTACAAGAAGCTAACAGATTGAACTACGTGACCATAAAATGAACAAGGGTGGCTGTGAACTATGAAGGCAGTGACCTAAGTCCCTGAGACCCTTGAAAACAGGATGCTGTGATGACCTCAATCCAAAGGTTTCTTACCAGCGAAGGCACTGTCCCAGTGTTTCTGCCACTATTACAACCAATCTCATTAAATACTCATTAAGAATAAATAAGTAAATAAATAAAAATAATCATTGCGAAGAGGTGAGTGTCCAAAGCACACAAGGCACGGCAGGCGAACGTCCCCAGCTCCAAAGTCGCTGGGGAGAACACGTACCTGTATGTCCGGCCAGCTCGCGGCTCACACGTACATTCCCTTCACGAGTTTTCAGATTGTAAATGGAGCAAATGTTATCCAGGCCACCGCAGGCCACATAGTTCCCAGAAGGGGCATATGCACAGGTCATGACCCATGAGGAACGCAGAGGGATGGCATGGACCTAAGTGACAGAACACAGATGAGGCAGACACACTCAAGTTCAAAAACATTAAGCCAAGGACACTAGGATTCTATTTCCAGTCTTCGACTTTCATTGCAGAGAAGGTGACAGAGCAAAACAACGGCCAGAATTACTTTGAAAATAATTTATACATGTGGCCAGTCAGATAAAGTACTAATTAGAAATCCAGGGCGCCTGGGTGGCTCAGTTGGTTAAATGTCTGCCTTCGGCTCAGGTCATGATCCTGGTGACCCAGGATTGAGTCCCTCATCGGGTTCCCTGCTCAGCGGGCAGTCTGCTTCTCCCTCTGACCCTCCCCACCTCTTGTGCTCACTCTCCATCTCTGAGAGAGAGCAGGGAGCCCAATACGGGGCTTGATCCCAGGACTCTGGGATCATGACCTGAGCTGAAGGCAGACACTAACGACTGAGCCACCCAGGCACCCCAAATAAAATCTTTAAAAAAAAAAAAAAAAGAAAGAAATCCACGGGGCACCTGGGTGGCTCAGTTAGGGGTCTGACTCTTGATCTCAGCTTAAAAAAAAAACACCCCAGTGCTGCACACCAATTTAATCTGCCCTCTGGTTAAAGTCACAATTTTTGGGTAGGTTTGCACCTAAATAGCAGTTTTAGAGCCTCCTAATGTGGAGTATACGTTAAAAAGAAGACAGTTCACTGGGCTGTCAAAATGGCTATAAACTGATTTACAAAACAAAATGTTTTTAGTGAAGTAAAAAAACTAGACATTGTAATTAATCCTGCCACAGACTTCCCCATATTTGGGATAGATTTGTTATCAATACTGCAATCTTAGGACTCTCTAGTAAAATACGACTGAGTCCGATCTTTTCATAAGTATAGACCAAGTGACAGCAGCTCCTCACTCGGTACGACCTTGGATTAAGTGTTTAAAAGAATTTAATTTATACTTCAAAGTACACTGCTGTTCAGGTTATCTCTTGTAAAAACGAATAACTAAATGAAAAGCTGGATTTCTCCATTTTTAAATGAAACACAAAATTTCTCAAACTGAGCTCACTCTGGAACCCAGGTCGTTCAGAACCGTTAAGGAGGGACTCAGCTCCCAGTGCCCTGCGGTGAGACCGTGGGCCGCAGCAGAAGACGCTGGTAGCATGCGCTAGCCATGTGATCTGGCTCCACGCGGACAACGAAACTCGCCGCGACTCCCCTCCCGATCCGGTGTGATGTGTTTTTACACAAGTGGACCGGAGGGTAGAAGGCCGCCTCCTCCCGGGTCGCTATCTCGGGGTGGGGATTCTGCAGTCCTCACCTTGTTTGTGGTGTAGCTATCCCAGATGATCAGTTTGCCGTCCTGTGAGGCACTGACGAGAAGCCTGCGGGGAGAGGACAAATGAAAACTCAGTGCCACACACACAGCTATCACAGAATGGCAATGGCACACGCTAAATACACACGCTCCAGTGTCACATTTGTTTGAGACAAAGCACACTGATTTATAAAAAAAATTTTAAAGGCCTAATTGTTAGTTCAATTTTGAAAGCATGAAAGAAAATGCTCCCATAAATAATAGCTCTGATTCAAGACTGCTTGCCTTCGAACGCAGACTAGACCACCAAAGCCACTCTCTGGTGAGCTAAGACAGGTTGATTTCCTTTTTTTAAAAAATTTTTTAAAGATTTGTATTTATTTGACAGAGAGAGAGAGCGCGCACAAGCAGGGGGAGTGGCAGGCAGAGGGAGAGGGAGAAGCAGGCTCCCCGCCGAGAGGAGAGCCCAGATGTGGGGACTCAACCCCAGGACCTAGGATCATGACCTGAGCCGAAGGCAGACACTTAACCCACTGAGCCACCCAGGCGCCCCGACATGTTGATTACTTATAACTGCTTATGTTTGGTTTTTATTCATTATAAATCAAATTTCAGACATATAGATCTTTTAGAACCCAAGGTGGCAGGAAGTATTTAGTATACAACCTTGTGTTCCATTTGACATGTAGAAAGCTTAGATAGTAAAGAATAATCAGCTTTTAGATATTCCAAACTTAAGAGACATTTCTCACCGAAAGCAAAATAAAAGTCATGAAAATTTCCCAGACTGAGCTAAATCTGGAATTCAGGTCTCCTAGAAACATTAAGGAGGCACTTAACCTCCCACCTGCTTTGCAAAGAGATGACAAACTACAGCAGAATCGTGTCTTGTCCAGTAGAAGACACCAGTAACTGTCATGAATTTTCTTCACGATTATTTTCTTGCTTCAGGTAACTGCTACGTTTGGGATCCTGTGTTGAAAAATGCTCAGTCTTTATTTGCAGAATTAAGACAGGATACTGCAGAAGGAAAGCATGACTAATGGGCAAAGGGACAGTGTAATTCTGGGAACCACAGCTGCTCATAAGATACCCTAAGATGTCTGTCCTATAGAAGGTGGTATTTCCAAGGAATGGCAAGAAGGCTCTATTCATAATGCTAGGCAGACATATGCCACAGTACGGTAAATAATGACAGATAAATTTTTTTTTTTTTTTTTTTTTTAAGCAGAGCATTCCAGCAATGCCCCCAAGCGTGAGTTCAGATGCTGTACAGGCACCCAGGACACGTGTGCAGGGCCCGCTTCGGAAGGCCCCTCCTACCGTAGGAGATGACAGTGGCAGGGTCAGACCTGGGGGAGAAGGACCAGGTCTCCGGACTCCCCATGGGCCCAACCACCCCAATGGAGGGGGACAGGTGGCCCCAAAGGGTCTTTAAACCTCTGCACCAGGACACTCTAGGCACCTGGAAACGGCGATGTGGGAACACGGCTGCATGGCCACCACCCCAACAGATTTTTAATTTTAAAGATTTCAACCAAACACAGGTTTTGACTATTTCAGCGAAGAGCGTATTTGACTTAATGAACTGATCAAAACCTGGAGGTAACACTGAGTTACTCAAGACATTCTGACAACTATGGTATTTCCCACCAAATTCTGTGCTCTGACGCACAAACCTCCTTTACAAGAAGTCAACAGTGAGTCTGGCAGAAACCACCAATGTTTCAGGGGCGCCTGGGTGGCTCAGTGGGTTAAGCCTCTGCCTTCAGCTCAGGTCATGATCTCAGGGTCCTGGAATCGAGTCCCGCATCGGGCTCTCTGCTCAGCGGGGAGCCTGCTTCCCCCTCTCTCTCTGCCTGCCTCTCTGCCTACTTGTGATCTCTCTCTCTGTGTCAAATAAATAAATAAAATCTTAAAAAAAAAAAAGAAACCACCAATGTTTCAGTGCTGCACTGCAAGATTCATCACAGAACCAAACTCAGTGCAGGTCCAATCCCATCATTTTTCAGATGCAGTTTCTTAAAGCAAAGTCCTGTAGCCAGGTTCAGTAACAAACCTATTAGGCACTTAAAGCTATTTCCTTCCACGTAACAGAGTAAGGTTCAGTCTGCTGCTCAATTTCTGGTTGGCCCTTTACACAGCCTTTGATGGAATATCCAAGCCGACGTAAAGAAGCTCATCCTCCAGGAGGGTCACCTTTAGAAAAGTCTTCTGGTCAGAGAGCTTAATATTTGCTGACTCGCCCAGGGGTTAGAGAAATGTTAAGCTGTCTGATGATCCTCCAGAAGGTGAGAGAGGACACTTCTTAATCCGAGACAGGACAAGTGCTGGAGAACTGGGTTCATTCTGGCCCTGGAGCTCGCGGCTACTCACAAGTCTGCTACTGGGAGGCACCATCCACCCGGAACAGAGGCAAGAGCCAGCAAGGAAGTGAGGGCTCCCGGGAGCTGAGAACAGAGGTTGAATAGAGGCCCACATCCAAATGCCTCTGGCCCCTCATTTACTTGGAGGAGGGAGGGCTCTCAGGACTAGCTGGGCCAACTGTGTTTGGCTCTCAATTATAACAAGATTTCAGCAGAACTTAGAAAGGGGAGAAAAAATTTCACTTTAACTCATGTAACTGAAAGAGACCCTCAAATGTTGTAAAACGTAGAATTTAAGCATAAATGAACATATTCTGTCGATAAACATAAATGTACACGTAATATACACTGATACACGCATATGCACAGACCTCTCATTGGGGGCTCTCCTATGGTTTTGAAAAATAAACTGCTAATCAGCACCAAAGTTTGAGAACATCTATAACCTGCACCAACATGGTAAGATAGCCGGTAATCATGAATTGGCCTTGAATCATGAAAAACAAGTATTTTGGACTTTAAAAAGACAAAAGTTTACCTCTCCAGAAAATATGGCTATCTAGAAAAAAACAGTATCTGAAAGGCTCTGAATAGCAGAGATCCTCCTTAATATTATTTTTTGTTTTCCTTTGTTTGTGATTATAAAATAGGCCCCCAGAGAAGGGCTCTGTGAAACGTACCTGTGCAGTTTCAAAAGCAGTTCTGAAACAAGGGCCCGCGTGCACACCGCCCCAGCCAAGAAACACAACAAGACCACAACGCCCCCGACCAGCCTCCCACACGGTCTTCCATGTCACCGCTTCTTTAAGGGGTGACCGTGACCCCGAATTTGGTGCTACTTATTCATGCCTTGCTTTTCCTCCTTCTGACTCAGAGGCTTTCGAAGCACAATTTGTGTCTGAAGCAGACGGAACAGAGAGCCTTGCACGCAGTGACTGTGGGAAGCTAGACGATCTGGTGTCCAGCCGCCCTCCTGCCTCACCCTGAGCCCCAGTCCTCATGTCCACAGCTGCCTGCAGGTTGACCTGGTGCTCCCAGGGACCCTTAGGCACAAGGGACGTGTCACTTCTGCAACTCCCCAAACTATAGCCCGGCTGCTGCAGGAGAGCAAATGGCTTCGGGAGCCAAGACAGCGACTGCTCCGAGTGCCGGGCTCCAAGTGCTGGATTCCTGAGTGCCAGGTTCTGGGTACAGCCTGGCTGCAGCATCTGTCAAGTGTCCTGTCCCATAAGGACACTGATGGTCCTACAGATGGAGGAAAAGCCCTGGAGGCAATGTACCATTTGGTTACTGTCTACTTTTGATAACAAATTCCAAGGTGGACTGATGAGCGAGGGCATTTTTCTTCCTTTCCCCTTTTTCAGTCTTTCTGATTATTGCCATCATTAAAATGATCGAAGTTAGCTCTCATTTGCATTTGAGATTGTACGGAACAGCATACAGAACAAACTAAAGATAGATTCTTTTGTTCTGTAGCTGTTACACTCTAAAGCAGACAATTTCATGAACAAAGGGAAAACCAAGCAATTCTTCTCTGACACACACACAAAATAATGCTACTCAAAGAAAGGCACTTTCAGAATCATGCATGAGGTATTTGAAAGAGCATGTTGTAGCCACTAAATCACACAGCATGTTATTTAATGATTCAGGTGGAAAAGGTAGAAGAGAGAAATTCTCCAGCAGCCTCTAAAAGAAAGAGTCAAACAGATTTCACTCTGGTGATGCTGCAGGTTAAGGGAAGGGGGTGTGGAGAGGGGAGGGGAAGGAAGGACCCAAGACGTGATGGAGATGAGCCACCCAGAGCAGAAAGAAGTCCAAATAAGGGGCAGAAGTTAAAGTAAAATAAATGAGCGCCTGAGGGCATTTTCCTGTTGGGACGATAGATAAAAATCAAGGCGGGGCAGCAGCTAAGACACCCACATCCACACGTCTCCTGTGGGCTCCAAGAAAACCAGCAGCAAACCTGTGCACAGCCCTTAGGATGTTTCAGTCGCTGCCGTAAGGCTCAACACACTTAATCGTCCCCACAGGGCGGGCTTACAGGTTTATGATCCCTGAGCCAGGAGCCGAAACCACAAGAGCGTAGGGGCCAAGGAGTCCTGAGGAGTAGCTGGAAAGGCAAGGAGCCATGGCACAGAGAAGCTGTGTAACCTCCCCCAGGTCACACAGGCACCACACGCTGGAGCTGGGAGAGCACAGGTGGGGGGCGGGGGTCACAGCTCACACAAACGTGGTGAGGGTAGTGAGGCAGCGACAGCGCACAATCAGCCCGGGTGAGCGGAAATACGCGCAGGGATTGCGCGCTTGTCTCGCTCTGTCTTTACAAGTAACAGCAAATGAGTTCAGGTTATTCTTCCTCAGAAAAACAGAACAATCCTTGAGCGTCTCAAACACTATGTTTGCTCATGCTCCCACACACCTGGAATCCGTGCCCCAGTGCATGGCATAAATTTTGGCCAAGTGCCCCCTCAGCGTTCTCCTGGTGCGCATCTGGATTCTTCCCACTGGGTCGATGTTGTTTGTGATCTTAAAAATAAAAGTTACTGCAAATTAACAGTCTGTCGTGGAATGGCGTCCCCTGAGGCGCCCTCTCTCACCCTCCCCGGCAGCCCCACCACCCTCGCTCAGGCCGTGCTGCTCACCCACGGCGCCGTGCCCACCCGGCTCCTGCCAGGCGTCCGGGCCGCTCTCCACTGCCACTTCTCCTGCTTACCACGGCACCTACCTTCCTCTCACGGTCTGTACGAAGTCCGTCCCTCCACCCGCTCTTCGAGACCTCTGTTCCCCCAACCCCTCTCCCCAGAGTGCGCACACACAGCGCCGCTCCTGCGCTGACCTCCTGGGTCTCCCCCCTCCCCCAACCGCTCGTCCAGGCCCAGCTCCTCCCCTCAGTCCTCAGAGGCTTGCTCTCCTTCCAAACTACAGTCCCGTCAGCCCCCGTCACATTGAACACAGGCCCCGCCGCTCACACACTGCCCACTGTGACCAGGCTGGCCACAGATCCGGACAACGGTCAGCAGCGACTAGAAATGCTGCTGCTTATGGCACAGAACGGGACGTGCAGACCTGCAGATTCACCCCAACATGTAAAAAACAGACATTAACGACTGACAACTGGACTAAGTGTATCACGATAAGGCTGGTTTTTTTTTTTTTAAGATTTTATTTTTTAAGTAATCTCTACTTAAATCCCCAACATGGGGCTTGAACTTACAACCCCGAGATCAAGAGTTGCATGTTCTGCCGACTGAGCCGCCCAGGCGCCCCAATAATGGGTTTAAAAAATGTATAGTCCAAAGTATTTGAAGTATATCTGAGAATTCAAATTTAGGAATTCTATGCAGTAGAAGTTTCTCTTTAATACTGTTTAACCCCAATGAAAGTGCATCCCCCTAAAGCACCAGAACAAGGTAAAACCTTTAATCATCCTCAGGAGAAGCATGAATATAATTTTTCTTTCACATTTCTGTTTAATTCTTTGGACAAAAACTTTTTAACGAGGTGAAATTCACCAATTTAAAGTGAGCAGCCCCGTGGTGCCGACCACCACGCCACCCCCGCCTGTCCCAGCACGCGTCACCCCGGGGGGACGGAACCCCTCCATCCTTCCCCACCCTCCTGCCTAGCTCCCGGCAACCACTCACGGACTTCTGTCCCCTGGGGTCTGCCCGCCCTGCGCACTCCCTAGCAGTGGAGTCCACACGCCGTGACCTCGCACGCCCGCTTCCGTCACTGGGCACCACGTGTGCGGCTCAGCCGTGCTGCTCGGGACACCGGGAGGCCCGCTGTGCTGCGGCTGAGCCTCACCCCGTGGTGTGAACGGGCCGCACCGTGTTAGGCGCTCGCCTGCTCACGGGACCCGTGCTCGTCTCCCATCTGGAAGCGAGGACAGCGCTGTGCGGAGAACACCCGTGTGCACGTGCTCGTCGGAGCGCACCGGTTCTGGGGGTGCGTCTAGGAGCAGAGCCGATGGCTCATGATCTATCTGCGACTTCTGAGGATCTGCCCAACTGGACTTAGAAAGGGTTGTGAGACATCTGTTTATCACCCAAAAAACCACGAGTTCCTGTGCCCTCTGAATGAAAACGCTTCAAGCAGCGTTTACGCCCTCACTGCGCAAAAGGGGAGAACCAGAGCACAGCTCGCCCTCCAGGCACCAGGCAGGTGCCACTGAGCACGAGCCCCGGGCCAGGCAAGCGTCTCCGCGTAAGGGGGTCCTTACCTGAGAGAGAGTTGCATCTGCACATGCTTTCCTAGCATCCTAGGAAATAAGAATGACAAAGCGGAAGTTAGTAACGTTTCACGTACACTCAATCCCAGGTCCTCACTCCGAAGTTTTGGAGCGCTTCTACGAACGGTTAGAAGCACAGGTAGAAAGGAAGAGGACGGCGTCCTCTCTCCAATCCTCTGCTCCAACGCGGTCTAGGGCCACTGGCGGTCCCGCGCTCTGTGCTCCAGGTTCTCACGGACAGAGCACCAGCGGCACCCCATGTGTGCGATAACCAGCACGACACGCTGGGACCCCAGAAATGGAGCCTGTGCTGGGAGGACCGCACCGGAAGCCAGGCGGCACCGTAGAAACCCAGAGTCGGGTGCTGCTTCCTCTCCTGCCCGCAGAGGCTCCTGTACTTTCCCACAGACCTGCACGTGTGCCTAGCTCTGTCTTTCTACCAGCCCGGGAGCCCTGGGGCCCGGAGACAGAAGTCCAAAAAGCACTGGATGTCCAGCCCAAAGAACTTTCCCTCCAGATCACGTTAGCTAAGGACTTTGCTTTCACACCAAACAATACCTGATGCTAAACTCTAGCCTCCTAGAGTAGGGTCTGGAGTCAAGACAATCAAATTCAGGTCACACTTTCTGACTGTTGTATCTGTTATCTGTTTTCTTACCTATAAAATGACCTTGTGAAGCAGAAAAGAACCACGAAGGGAAATTCCAAGGCGAACTAAGATGTTTTCATTGTTCCTAAGTTGTTCCTAAGTGATCAAACTTACTAGGAAATATAGAAAATAGTCACATACTATGAAGGAAAATGAGACGCCAGCTTGAAAGGGGTAAAAATTTGAGTACAAGAGTTCAAAGGAAATGATGACAAATTTCTAATAAGAAAAATGTTTCCATTATGTACTCATCTGGTTATCTGCTTTCGAAATGACGGCTGGCCACATGACAGCATTTATACATACCTGCACTCTGGGGCGGGGCGCAGGGCGCGGTGTCCCAGGACACCATTCCTTAGGGGCAAACTGCCTCACTGTGAATTATTTTTATTGCATGAAGCTGGAGGGAATATTTATCAACTGAGAACATGGAAATATACTCAAAGACATTATTGTTATAAATGTGCCAAAGATCTAGATTTCAAATTCAGCTTTAATTATCCTATTAGAAGTCATTCTGCTTAATTAATTCTACTTAATGGATTAAATAATTAAAACACCAAAAATTATGTCAACAAGTATTTCTATGCCAGCACCTAAATTTGAGGTAAGGAGCAAACAGAGGGAAGGTCCAGAGTAGCAAGTCTTTAAACAGGGGACTCTACCTGTCAACTATGGAGTTCAACGTTTATTTCTGAGTATCACTCTTACTGATGTTATACATGGCCTTTAATTTTAAAAAAGAATAACGACAGGGTGTCTGGGTGGCTTCGGCTCAGGTCCTGTGGGATGGAGCCCCGCATCAGGCTCCTTGCTGGGTGGGGAGCCTGCTTCTCCTTCTACCTGCTGCTCCCCCTGCTTGTGCACTTGCTCTTTCTCTCTCTCTTTCTCTGACAAATAAATAAAAATCTTTATTAAAAAAAAAAAAAGAATAATGAGAATTTTGTCAGTGGAAAAAATAAGCCATGGGACTTAAGCAACTTCACCTGGTTTAGGGTACGAAGATCATGGATTTTCACACTGTATCATACAACAGACCATGGTGATACTACTGGTAAACAGAGGGAAAAGCCATTTTAAAAACTAAACACCGAGGGGGTGCCTGGGTGGCTCAGTGGGTTAAAGCCTCTGCCTTCGGCTCAGGTCATGATCTCAGGGTCCTGGGATCGACCCCCACATCGGGCTCTCTGCTCAGCAGGGAGCCTGCTTCCCCCTCTCTCTCTGCCTGCCTCTCTGCCTACTTGTGATCTCTCTCTGTCAAATAAATAAATAAAATCTTTTTAAAAAAACCAAAAACCAAAACTAAACACCGAGAACTCCAATTCAGTCTTCATTCTAGCCTACAAGTGCTTACGTCACTGAGTGCAGCATTTTCCAGAACAAGCAGAAAGAAGTCTTCCAATGCAAGCAACCTCTGTAACTGCTTCATAAAAACAGAAATCTCTACTATCTTTCAGGTTAATTTCCAACTGAATGGACTGGTGAAATGTGCATAATGGGTATATTATTTGGTGCAAAGGCTTTCATGCCGGCTGTGATGAGCAATGCCACAGAGGACAACAGGCCATCTCTTTTGTCCCCTTAAACCAGAGTACATCCAAACCCGTGTTCGCTCAGTTCCCCACACAGCAAGATTTCTTCCCACTTGGGCCCCAGGGGAAGCACCTGCTCTGCTCGGTCGCTGGACAGCAACTGTCACCGTGCTGACACTCCCACTTGCATGGGTTGGTACAGTCGCTTTGTAAACAATTTGCCCCTGCACATTCTGTTTTTCCTTAATCCATCCATGGGCTCATGTACTTTAGACACTGCGCTGTCTGATCAGCTCCCCTTTGAGAGCCCGTGTTTCCCCACAATCTAAAGTGGGATGAGGGCGCCTGGGTGCTTAGTCAGTTGTCAGACTCTTGATCTCAGGTCAAGTCTTGTTCTCAGGCTTGTGAGTTCAAGCCCTGAGCTGGGCTCTACGCTGGGTCTAGAGCCTACAGGCGTGCATGCACGCATAAATAATGGGATGAGACGGTCCTTCAGGTCTTTCAGCTTAAAAACAAATCTAAGAAAGCAAGGCCTCTTAGAATCATCTACCACCGCTTGTTTGATTCCCCACGTACTGAATTCTTTAACAAGTATGTATTCCTTGGGTAGTCAGGAAAAAAAAAGGGTATTTTTTTCTTTTTGAAAGAAAGTCTTCCCTTCCTGTTTGGTGTAATGGGCTTTGCCATCTGCCCCTGTGCTGTACAAAGAAACCAGCACTGACTGAGCCCCGAGACGGGCCTGGACAGGCAGGTAAACAGAAGGCTGCAACTCAGGAGCGCTCCTCGGGACGTCCGGGGTGGGAGCTGCGAGCACCCGACGCACAGCAATGCAAACTGAGGCCCGTCATTCAGTGCAGCACACACTGAATTCTTGAGGCTTAGTACAGAAAAGGAATGTGAAATACCTATTTTTAAAAATTTATTTATTTATTTTAAAAAATATTTTATTTATTTGACAGAGAGAGAGAGAGAGATCACAAGTAGGCAGAGAGGCAGGGAGAGAGAGGGGGGGAAGCAGGCTCCCCGTCGAGCAGAGAGCCCGATGCGGGGCTCGATCCCAGGACCCTGAGATCATGACCTGAGCGGAAGGCAGAGGCTTTAACCCACTGAGCCACCCAGGTGCCCCTTAAATTTTATTTTTAAAAGATTTTATTTTGGGGGCATCTTGTGTGACTCAGTTGGTTAAGTGTCTGCCTTTGGCTCAGGTTATGACCTCAGGGTCCTGGGATTCAGGACCCAGTGCTGTATCGGGCTCCCTGCTCAGGGGGAAGCCTGCTTCTCCCTCTGGCCCTCCCCTAAACTTGTGTGTGCACATGCCTCTCTCTCAAATAAATAAAATCTTTAAAAAAATAAAATAATAATAAATAAAAGATTTGCTTTGTTTTTCATTTTCTTAGAGAGAGAGCATGAGAGAGCACAAGCAGGGAAGGCAGAGGGAGAGGCAGGAACAGACTCTCCGCTGAGCAGGGAGCTCAATTCGGGGTTCGATCCCAGGACCATGACCTGAGCTGAAAGGAGATGCTTAACTGACTGAGCCACCCAGGCACCCCAAAATATCTTACTTTTAAGTAATCTCTACAACCAACGTGGGGCTCCAACTTATAATCCTGAGATCAAGAGTTGCATGCTCTACTGACTGACCCAGCCAGGCACCCCAAATATCTATTTTTTTATTTAAGTATCTATTTTTTTAAAAGATTTTACTTATTTGAGAGAGAGCGTGCGTGTGCGAGCTCTAGTAGGGAGCCTGCCGCACGGCTCAATTCCAGGACCCGGGGATCATGACCTGAGCTGAAGGCAGAGCTTAACTGAGCCAGCCAGGTGTCCCTAAAAGTATCTATTTTTTACATGACAATATTTTAGATACAGTGTTTTACACAAAGTCTGTTAAAAACTGATTGCACATGTTTCTTTTCACACTTTTTTTCTTTTAAGATTTTATTTTTAAGTGATCTCTACACCCAACATGGGCCTCGAACTTGTGACCTCAAGGCCAAGAGTCATATGCTCCCCTGACTGTGCCAGCGAGGCATCCCTCTATTCACGCTTTCAAACCCTACAGGTGGCTCACATGACAGCCCTGGCCCCGGGAGGACAGCCTGCAGTCCACAATAAAGTGGAAAGAGATGCAACGTGAACACTCAGACTCCCCCCGCCCCCCGAATTTGGATGTCTTTCACCTATGCCATACAAACTTTCTTTCGTTCTTTCTTTTTTTAAAAGATTTTATTTACCTATTTGTCAGAGAGTGAGAGAGAGCACAAGGAGGGGGAGCAGCAGGCAGAGGGAGAAGCAGGTTCCTTGCTGAGCAAGGAATGTGATGCGGGACTCGATCCCAGCACCCTGGGATCACGACCTGATCCAAAGGCAGATGCCCAACTGACTGAGCCAACCAGGCGTCCCCATACAAACTTTCTTTATCTGCTATGAACAGATCTGAATCCATGATGAACAACAACTTCTAAACAATAATTTATAGCTATTAGAAAAACAAAATTCGGGGCGCCTGGGTGGCTCAGTGGGTTAAAGCCTCTGCCTTCAGCTCAGGTCATGATCTCAGGGTCCTGGGATCGAGCCCCACACGGACTCTCTGCTCAGCGGGGAGCCTGCTTCCCCGTCTCTCTCTGCCTACTTGTGATCTCCCTCTGTCAAATAAATAAATAAAATCTTAAAAAAAGAAAAGAAAAGAAAAGAAAAACAAAATTCTGAATTCTATATTCTGGAAGGTGGACAGGCAATATTAAATAAGTCTAATCAGAGCAAATCATTAAAAACATCAAGGCTTGCTTATTTTTATTGAGCTATATCCGACATTTTATTTTTTTTTAAGATTTTATTTATTCATTTGAGACAGAGAGAGTGTGTGTGAACATGAGCAGGGGGAGAGGGAGAAGGAGCAGCAGACTCCCCGCTGAGCAGAGAGCCCGATGTGGGGCTCGATCCCAGGACCCCGAGATCATGACCTGAGCCGAAGGCAGAGGCTTTAACCCACTGAGCCCCCCCGGGCGCCCCGATGCTGATGCTTCTTTCCCCAATTACCACCAGGCTTTCTGAACACAGAGCTGGTCATCTCAAAGGGATAAGGCTCCATCCTTACAGTAGACTCAGAAAAATAAACTGTTGTTCAGACACACACTGAAAAATGACGCTCTGGGTAGAGCTGGGCCTTGAGAAGCCCCTTCATCAAGTGGACACAACTGTGCCTCAATGTCCTGCAGAATGGGTTCTCTGGGGTCCCCTCCTCCTTGTCGCTGTCTTCGTACTGACGGTGTCAGAACAGGAACGAGTACGTGTATTTAATGTTTCTCTAGGAAATGTTCATTACAAGCACTGTCTCACAAAATGGGAGGAGAGCAGAATTCATGCGTTCAGAACCCTCACGGTCCTGCCTCTTCAGGAGTGCGGGGGCCCCGCGGCGGGCCGGGCGGGGTAGCGCCGTCGGTCTCCGGGAGCTGCTGGGTGTACAGGGTGGCTGTGTTTCTCTCCAGCTCGGTGTGCCTACTCTCATCTGACGGCCTAGCATGACTTGAGGATGCCACTATCCATTCCAGGACCCTTCTCTAGGACACCTTGGGCACAACCGAGACACTTCCCACTGTTGTTGTTAATACTCTTGTTTTTATTTTATTTTATTTTATTTTTTAAATTTATTTATTTGTCAGAGCACAAGCAGGGGAAGCAGCAGGCAGAGGGAGAAGCAGGCTCCCCGCCGAGCAGGGAACCCGATGTGGGACTTGATCCCAAGACCCTGGGATCATGACCTGAGCCGAAGGCAGACACTTAGCCCACTGAGCCACCCAGGCGTCCCAATACTCTTGTTTTTAAACAAGTTTCCTGTCCTCAACTTAACAGTCACAAGGGAGGGAAGCAGACACCACACTCCACACAGTGACCAAGAGAATGTCGTGAATGGGAAAAAAAAAGGATGTCATGAATGAATTCCCAAGGTTAAGACAAAATATACGGATAGACATTTATAAATTCTATGAAAACATTTTTTGTATATTCAAATAATGATATACTGGAAAACAAAACCCTGAAAACCACATGGTAGGCCAAATATCTGGCTCTAATTAGCATACCCTGAGCCAGTGAAAATTCAGTTTTAATCCAAAACACTACATAGTCATTCTGAAACCCACCTTTCCCAAAACAGAAAACATCTTACCTGAAATTCAAATGATTTATAAACTAAGGTAAGCATACATGTAGCTACATACCCTAATTTGGTTTTTAAGCTGCTCGGCCTCCTGCCGTAACTGGTCAAGTTCACTCATCTTCGGGTCCTAGCGCTCTTCAATGCTACCTCAAGGAATCTGAGATCTGAAACAGAAACACAAACATAAAAAAAATTAATAAACCATGGTTGAGTAACTTAATGAAACAGGTGAGAAAAGGAAATTGGCATTTTGAGAGCTATGATTTTATTACAGGTTAGAGCACTTTTCTTTAGCATTCATCAGAACTTCTACAGTTCTACCAAGGGCTGGATTAATAAAATATAATTACTACTATCCACCAGCTTTTACAGTGACAATGTCTAATACACCACTCAGAAGATGGTGGTGGGTTGAAAAAGCAAAAAATCCGTCAAGCAGTATCTTTCATGAAGGATCTGAGTCTCACTCTAAACCCAAGAGCGTAAGACTGATGTTAGAAGAGCTCTCACGCGGAAAGCCAGGGGGAGTCTGTTCAGGAACCGAGCAGAGTGGCAACCTCACAGCCCAGAACCTCAAAACCATGTCGATGCTCTCGAAACCAGGACGCCCCCTTCCAAGGGTGTTAGAATGTTTTCACACAGCAATTCTGAAAGCACTCCGTGTGGCATCCAGCAGGCCTCTGCTTCAGGGACATCGCACTCTCCCACCGAAACGGGGCCGAGGAGAGAGAAGCGCTAACTGCATCCTTCCAGGCACAGGCCGGTTTAGGCTCAGCAGAAGCAGCCCTGCCCGCCCAATCTCGTTAGACAGCACTCCTTAAATCAGACTCAAAACAAAATCACCCTGTTCAACTAGACTTCTCTTCCCAAGGGAATGTCGTAACCGGGGTCGCATTTCTGATCAAGTACATAAATGTTACATCAGTCATAATTATGACCAATGTATCACAAAGCTGAAGATACAATTACCAACATCTCTTAATCGCCTAAGCCTACAATGAGCTCCCACACGCAAATATGGCTTTTCAAAGGGGCTTGACGTCCTACGCAAACACACACTGGAGATTTTATGCAAAAGTGACAGAGTTAATAGTACATACATAAGATATTTAATTAACAATAGTTATTTTCTTGAGATTAAAACATATCTGGGGGAAACTGTCTGGAGGACGCAGGAAGCATATTTGTTAGAGTTCCCAGTCTAGATAAACTTTCCTATTCTGCACAAAAGCATTTAAAATAAACTTACATGGTTTACGTTACAGAAATTTGATGTATACTTACTGATGAAAACAAAAATATCTTTCCCAATAAGGAATATCTTTAAAAAGTGTGTGTGTGAGTTCCTAGTTCTTGCTGTCAGCTGCACTGTCTCTTCATGGCTACAAAACAGGCCAGGCAGGAGGCAGAGGGGTGAGGAGGGCGCAGCCAGGACCTCCAGAGAGCGATCCACAGGCCCAGCACTGACCTTCAATGAGAGTCTACAGAACCCCAGGAAAGGCCTCACAGGGACGGGACGGGAGGTGAAGGCGCCTCTGGGAAGGCGATACATGCTGACACAGTTTCGGAAATATTTCAGACCAAAATAGTTGTTTCTAAAGTCATTCCTTTAAGTGGGAGCTGGAAGCATGTAGAAAGCTTCAAAGATTACTTCAAGCGTCCCTGGTCAAAAGCAGCATTACTGGAGCTCAATGTGGCAGACACTTGACCCTGTGACACCACCGGCTAACGCTCTCTCGTCTTCACGGACAAACTCCTCGGAACGCAACTTACAGACAGTAGCGTGCGCAACAGGAACAGTGCCAAGAGGACAGGAGATAATCTCAACCACAGAAAGTGGTGACGATGTGTCCCCGAGCCAGGACATCCTGCCACCGCTCGCCTGCACTGACACGCGACACTACACCTCACACACAATTATGCTCTTGTGCCGGCACCACCACCCTACCCCCCATGTCACAGGACTGTTCTTAGTCTGTAAAGAAGCCCTTTTACTCAAGCCTTCCGAAATCAGTGTTGAAGAGAAGTAACAGCTAATGGTTGGCATGGGGGTAAACGGAATTGTTACTTTTATAAAGAAATAAAATCCTAAAGTACTGGGACGCCTTGGGGGCTCAGTCAGTTAAGTGTCTGCCTTCGGCTCGGGTCATGATCCCAGGGTCCTGGATCGAGTCCTGTGAGTCCCTCGTCAGGCTCCTTGCTCATCGAGGAGCCTCCTTCTCCTTCTGCCTGTTTCTGCCTGCTGTTCCCCCCGCTTGTGCTCTCTCTCTGACAAACAAATAAATAAAATCCTAAAAAAAAATCTTAAATTGTTAGTTTTAGTCAACAAACATAACTTCTTTTTTTTTAACAAACATAACTTTTTTTTTTTTTTAAGATTTTATTTATTTATTTGACAGAGAGAGAGATCACAAGTAGGCAGAGAGGCAGGCAGAGAGACGGGGAAGCAGGCTCCCCACTGAGCAGCGAGCGCAATGCGGGGCTTGATCCCAGGACTCTGGGATCATGACCTGGGCCAAAGGCAGAGGCCCAACCCTCTAAGCCACCCAGGCACCCCCAAACATAACTTCTGATTATAACTTCAACACTAAAAAGTTAAGGTAATTTTTAAAGTAAGGACTAAAAACAACAGACTCTTAGGATCTAGGTAAACAGGAAGTACTTTCTGAGATGCTGGGTCTTTAGGTAAAGACCCAAATTCTATTATTAGGTGGGATGACTCCTGAGATATTAAATTTAAATATTTTTTACTTAGATATTCTTTTTTAACATATTACAGAATATATACACGATAATCACCCCGCTGTATTGTTCTAAACTAGAGAAATGAATTAATTGAAAACCCAAGTATTTATTTTTAAGATTTTACTTCTTTACTTGAAAGAGAGAAAAGAGACAGAGCACAAGTGGAGGGGAGGGGCAGAGGGAGAGGGAGAAGCAGACTCCCTGCTGAACAGGGAGCCGGACACGGGGCTCGATTCCAGGACCCAGGGATCATGACCAGAGCTGAAGCCAGACGCCCAACCGACTGAGCCACCCAGGCGCCCCCCCCAAGTGTCTTCAAAATGAGAAGATCCATTTAATTCGCTTACCCCACAAAATTTCAGAAACAATAATATCAATACTTGCTGACTTGAATCTTTAGTCACAAGCAAAGAGAACAAAACGAGATCTATTTCTCCTTCATCAGTAAATAGCATAGATTACTAATGCTTTTAATTACAGATCCCTCTATAATCAGGGTCCACATCTGAGTTTCAACAGAGAAACTCAAAATCCATGTCTGTTCATTTTGAAGAAAAGAGGTATTCCTGTGGCTACTAGCAATAAAAATAAAAGTCCTTTAAGACCTATTTAGTCCATACAATCGGCCTGGTGAGAAAGAGTAACCTACAGTTAAGCATTTAAAATTTTTTTAAATTACATTCTATATTCTCCACATCAAAGGTGTATTTTCTAAGATCAAATCTGGAAAAAAGTTTTTTTATAGATGGACGGACTTTCACTGATGAAGGGGCACTCAGGGCCTCTAGCACACTGGCCTCACTGTCCCTGAGTGGGCACCGTCCAGGACCACCTTGATGAGATGTGCGCGCACACCCTCTGCTCGAAGCTAATGTGCACGGACCTAGCACCACAGCCCGAGGGCGGAAGGTCGGACGACAGCACCGTCCAGTCAGTGCTCGGGCCCCAGAGAGAAACTGGCAACCCACAGACAGCAAGGAGCACGCACACGCAAATGCGCAGTGGAACTAAGAGGAAGCAAAAAACTTTCTAATTCCCATAAATTAAAAGTTCACCCCAAATGCTCTTCTATGAGGGTATAGGAAATGAAATAAACAAGGTACAGAACAGTGTATACATGATGATGTGTTTCTCTTGGTGTGTATACAAAGGACAAACATCTATGCTAATGTAAGCAATGTTTTTTCTGTGCACGTGAGAAAATGTTAACAGTGGTTGTTTTCAGAGAATGACACAGGAATAGTGGGGCAGCTTTTATTTTTCACACTATCTTTTACACATATACGTTTTTCTTTTTAAAATAATGTTAACAGGTTATCTGGGCCCTGAAACCAGGAAGCATTCACATTGTTTTGTCCATACTTCTTGGTTTAAAAAAAAAACTAGTTAACGTTAACTTTTAACTGGAAGAACTATTACTTATTGGTAAAAATAAAGAAGATGGAATAAACACTTGGAAAAAATGCCTGATATATATTTAAAAAAAACAAAGTTGTGTAATGATTTTTAGCTATTTTTTAAAAAAGATTTTATTTATTTATTTGAGAGAGAGAGGAAGGGAGAAAGCACAAGCAATGGGAGCAGCAGGCGGATGGAGAGGGAGAGGCAGGCTCCCCGTGGAGCAGGGAGCCCAAATCCCAGGACATGAGCCGAAGGCATATGCTTAACCAACTGAGCCACCCAGGTGTCCCTAATTTTAGCTATTTTAGAAGATTAAAAAATACATTTTAGTTAAAAAAAGACATTTAAAAAGACTAATAGCATTTTGTTAGAATTATCGGTCATATTTTCCTCTTTGTTTTCCAAACACTGATGATGCAGTTTGTTACTTTTTGATGAAAAGAAAATGTGCATTTTAAAAGTCTTACTTACATGGAATCACTTTGCTTTTGTCTTCACTATCCTTAGTTCCCCAAAGCCTTCTGAACCCCCAGCATCAGGTTTCCGTGGCCTGGGTTCCTTCTCTCTGGTTGCTAAAGTCAAGGCTAAGCTCTGGCCATGCTGACTCAGTGCCTTCGCCCGTCTAATCCACTAAGACAGGACCTGCTGAGAGCTTCATATCTGTTCTTTATGACCCACATTGCCATTAGCTTTTATTTAGAACTTCTGTTCTAGAAATACTTTTCATAGAAATTTAAATAACTTAAAAGTATATGATCTGCCCTAATTTAGATTATATCCAACATCTTTGTAAGTCAAAGCATTAACACAAATTTTTTATTCAAATATTTCACATTTGCAACATAACGTGCTTCAGGTGGCCCCCCATCACTTCATTTCCCTCTCATCAAGACCCCAGTAAGATATGGGAAGGAACTCCAAGGGTGTCCCCAGTGCCCCAGCTGCTAACAATGACATTCACATCACGAGGCTTGTTAATGACAAAATGGGGTGATTATATCAAAAAATGACCTTAAGTTTTGGTTCTGACACATACCAGGAATGTGACACCAAATCACTTTTCAGTCTGATCCCTCAAGGAATGGTGTTCCCTACATCATGGGGCTGAAACGAAAATTAAATAAGACACAACTGGGAAGTGCTCCGTAGGCCTTTCAGCGATTGGACTAAGAAATACACCTTTCAACAGAGCAGCCACGATGCACACGCGTGGTCACGGGCAAAAAGAGGGCAGCCCAAGACATCAGCGGCTGGCAGACCCCTGGGCCCAGGGTGCTACACTGAACTCAACAGCTGTAGTGCCTGTTAGCCTTTAACATAAAACTGCCAGATATTTTACACCAAAAGAGGAGTTTATTTGGGAACAGCAGAGAACTGCAATTCCGGACAAGCAAGCCGAGGCAAAACCACAGGCGAGTCCAACAAATAAAGGAAAGGAACAGTATTTTAGGGAAGGAGGAAGAAGTTGGGAGGGTTGTTTTGAACGAAAGCCTACTGGAGAGAAGCAGTAGGTCAGGATAATGATGGTTTCTCATTGGGTGAGTTGCAGGGGCAGTGGATTTTTCTTTTCTTTTTTTAAGAAGGCTCCACACCCAACCCTGAGGTCAAGAGTCCTGTGCTCCACCAACCAAGCCGGTCGGGCGCCCTGGGGCAGTGGATCTCTTATAGGAGATACAATGCACATCTTTTCCCATCGGGGCCTGTAATTGATGATTCTCCCTGCAACTGATACCCACTGGTACCGGCTTCCTCTACCAACCGCCCCTTCTAGTATCCCCAGTCCATTTTAGTAAGGGTTCCCGCAATTTTCATACACCTCTGAAACTCTGTACATCAGGGGAAGAAGATGGCTAACTAGTTCAGCCACAAACGTGCCCCACCTCATCTCCAAGTCGAAGAAGCATTTTGAGAGAGTTTCACATGAGGAATTTAAACCAATTTCATCAGTTTTTCTTTTTCATTCATTCCCAAATCCAAGTTAATCTCCAAAATTACTACTGTGCAAATCCAAAGGGCACTAGAAAGTACAGAAACCCTCCTTCTGTTACATACTGCCCTAACACAACTGTGAGCAACATGAGGCCGCCGGACAAGGGTACCATGCTCGAGAACAGGTGCTACGGCTGAAGCAGGTACACAGTGCCGAGCACTGAGGCTACTCTGTCCAATAGGACTTATCCTCGGCCTCCCGTCACCCAAAGGTGTACGCAAACCTGCCTAAGAACAGAATGCCATGTTTGAAGTTTGCTTTACAACAACCAAAAAGGAAGAAAACAGGCGAGGGCGGACAGGAAACAAGACTGGCTGGGAGTTGGTCATTGCTGTAGTTTGATAATGAAGTTCCTATACTATTAACTTTTGCATGCATTCCAATTTTCCATTTGGACAGTTTTTTTTTTTAATATTAGTAACTTTGCATCTTGATTCAAAATCCAAATGTATAGACTTCAGAGAAAATCAGGAAAATCTGAATATGGTCTGGGTGTTTGGTGGCATGAGAGATGAGTTGCTGTTCTTTCTTTGTTGTCACAATGGGAGTAAAGGCCATAGTGTTAGAAATACTGCTTACCTATGGGTGAAATGATGTGATTTGGGCATTTGCTTTAAAATACTCCAAGATAAAATGGAAGGAAAGAGAAAGATGATTAAATGAAATTGGCAAAACTCTATAAATGTTGGAGATGGGTGATTAATATTTTTTATCTACGTTTGGACATTCTTGTAATAAATTTTTTTAAAGTCAGTATTTCTTGGTGTTGTCTGACTACATTACGAACGTGTGTTAAATGTGTCATAAACCTCTTGATTTAAAAGTATGGGAGCACAGGGGCACCTGGGTAGCTTAGTTGGTTGATGGTCCAACTCTTGATTTCGGCTCGAGTCATGATCTCGGGGTCGTGGGATCAAGCCCCACATCAGGCTCCACACTGGGTGCCAGGTCTCCTTGGGATTCTCTCTCTCCCTCTTCTTCCGCCCCTCCCATTCCCCCTGCTCGTGCTCACTCTCTCAAATAAATAAGATCTTAAAGAAAAAAAGTCTGGGAGCACAGGCATCCCCCAAATAGATCATGCAGTGTCCTCACATTTTTTCCTACAGTGACACAGACTGCCTGCCCCTTCAGCTGGTTGCGAGGAGGACTCAATCCCAGTAATCCCCAAATTTGTCTGAACAACCAAACGGTCAACCTTGGAGGCTTATATACCTATGTTTCAAAAGTGATAAAAATTAATATTACATTTTGATGATATAATACCACCAAATCAGCTTCTATGAAATAGCAGATATCAGAATATTCAATGAAATAAAAAGTAAACCATGACTAGTTTTTATACGGGGAACCAGATGGTAATGAAGACGCAGAAAGGAAATGCAATCACATGTTACACCCTCATTTGGCTCTGGTTTAGCGATCCGGCAAACTTTTACATGTTATTTGAAAATTACTCTATTAGGATGCAGTATATTTAAATAGTCTGCCCTCAACATCTCGGATGTCTCCTCAGATTTCCCTGCATCTCAGTTTTCTGATGCAAATTTCAAACAGTCCCCTACTTAGTTAAGTGGCTTCCTATTAGATAAAGCATACACAAAGACTTCTACTTTGCACATTTTTTTTTTCATTTTACTTATTTATTTGATAGAGATCACAAGTAGGCAGAGAGGCAGGCAGAGAAAGAGGGGGAAGCAGGTTCCCTGCTGAGCAGAGAGCCCGATGCAGGGCTCGATCCCAGGACCCTGAGATCATGACCTGAGCTGAAGGCAGAGGCTTTAACCCACTGAGCCACCCAGGTGCCCCTACTTTGCACATTTTACATTTATGGACAATGCAGTATAATTTTCTTCTTAACTTACTGTTTAACCCCATTTTAAAGTGCATCCCCTAAAGGATTAGGACAATGTAAAAAATTTAATCATCCTCAATAGAAATAAATTCATACAACAATCACGTTAGTTCTGTAAACAGAAAAGACAGACACAAGAAACAAAAGAATCAATCTCTACATACACTGAACATACCTATTAGCTCTACAAATGGTCTGACCATCCCGGGGTCCCCAGCGGACATTCTAGAAAATAGGAGGAGTCCCACTCACTTCAGTTTACTACTTTTGAAAAATTAAGGTTCTGGGGCGCCTG
>CM052900.1:165128480-165138547 GCA_028534135.1 Potos flavus | reverse complement strand
TGGGATCGAGCCCCACATCGGGCTCTCTGCTCAGCGGAGAGCCTGCTTCCCCCTCTCTCTCTGCCTGCCTCTCTGCCTACTTGTGATCCCTCTCTCTGTCAAATAAATAAATAAAATCTTAAGAAAAAAAAAAAAAGAAATCCTTTAGAGGCAGTGGGTGCTGTGATGGCTGTCCTCCTCCTGGGTTGAGGAGCTGCTCCTTCACGGAATCCAGACCGAGTCTGCGGTGCCTTGTCTGAGTGGTCCTGACCACTTAGGAGTTTCGTCTTTTCGCCTTGACACCCCAGTCAAAGGTGCCTCCCGCTGGGCAGGGCAGCCGCATCTGCACAGGCTGGCCTCTGAAGGTGGCCAGCCTCAGAGCCACAGCGGTGGCGCCACGCACGCATCTTACTGTGACACTTTCCAAATGACGGCATCCCCTTGATCATCTCCCTTCTGCAGCCGAGACCAGAGGCCAGAAGGCACTTCGTTATTCTCTAGCTGTACTAAATCATCTTAAACTCAGGCTTATTTAAACTCTTGAACTAGACAAGAACTTGAAACTCCGTCCACCTCGTATTTCTAGGTGACAGAACACCAAATGGAACCTGGAGGACCCTTTGGGGACCTCCCAGCACTTGACAGAGGCCAAGGGAGCTGAGCCCAGCCCCTCCCTTGTAGTGCTGCTGCTCGGAGGGGGCCCTCAGGGAGGGGAAAGAGACCACCTGGCCCAGCTCCAGCCTCAGTCTCCTCCACAGCGCCCGCCCCACCAGGCCCAGGAAGCCAAAGAGAGTATGACATGCTGACGACGGCTTGTCTCTGCCCAGGAGCTTCTAGGGACATTCTTGTCACTCTCCAGCCCCTTGGCACCGTCCCTCGTCTTCTAGCAGCGCCTCGTCCCCCAGGATGCAGCTCCCCTCCGGGTGCCTCTTCCAGAGCCAGACGTACATAGGAGCTCATCCATGGAGACTCTCGCTACCTGTGCCCAGGCTGCCCTTACGCGCCCCACTAAGGCCGCTCGATTCTTCCTTCCCACCGGGAGGCAATGGCCAAGGTTTGTCCACGGTTTGAAAAGCAAGCTGTGAGAGCAGAAACACATCCGTACAGGTTGTATAAACATACTCCTGTGCACGGTGGTGAAAGATGGTCTAACCGACACCCCAGGGAGCCAACGTCTCGGCGAGCAGAGCCACCCTAAACTGCTCCTCTCAAAACTGATTGTAAATTCAGAGAGCCTGCAGCTTGCATCTCCCCCCAAAATCACAGAAACCAACAGCATGACTCATACTCATCAATATATATTAATTTCTTCTGCATATGTCTTGATTTTCCCCAAACAGCTCCGCGATTCCTCACCATCAGATCGCTTCTGTTGCAATGGGGAGCAGGCGCAGCCGGCCTGCTTTCTGATCAGGCGTCATGTCCAGTCTGAGTCCAAAGGAGGAGAATTCTTCTCTCCTCAGCAGCACTCCTGGCCTTGCTCTACAAACACCTTATTCACTCACTCACATTTGTTTATTAAGCACCTGCCATGGACAGAGGACACTGTGATGAAAAACACAAACTCCTGTCCTCAGGCACCAGAGTCTAAAGAGTGACAGTCAGATGTCCTTTTACAGCTTTGACTCAGAAAATCCTCATGATTTCACCACTTGGATACCTAACCACTTCGGAAGTAAAAGGGGATTTACAATCCACTCCCAGGTCATAGCTGTGACTCAGAGGAGCACATACCGTGTCCCCACACGTGTCCTCACCACTCGGGAAGAGGTCCTGCCAATGGTCCACGTGGTAAACAAGAGCTATGGATGGAGTCACAGATGGCAAGGCCACGATTCCGATGGAGGCCACCTCCGGAGTTACCCGTGCCAGGGGCCGTAAGCAGTCTGAATGGCCGGCAATGTTCACAGGACCATAAAAAGCCGTTTCACTTCGTGTCACCTGCACGCACACATCACCCCCCCCAGGGCAAGCTTTCTGACACCGATGCAACAGAAGCTAACACCTCAAGACAGCCTTCTGACCCGGAGAGCATGCAGGCCCTTCTTCTTACTGCTGCAGATGCTCCACTGGGCCAAGAGATCTTAGTTTCTCCAGTTCCAGAGGAAGCATCTTAAAATTGCTTTCCAGCTAAATACCATCAATTCAGGAGAACCCGCTCATCAGGGCTGAGTTTCTGGCTCTCCCCTCCGGCCCCCACACTCACGGGCTCCTATACCTCGTCCCGTCAGCTCGCCAGCGCTGTCCGACAGAAACACAAGGTGAACCACATATGCAGGTTTCCATCTTCCAGTACCCATATTAAAAAAGTAAAAAGAAATAGGTTAACATTAATTTAATTTTTAAATATTTTTTATTTATTTGACAGAGAGACAGACAGCGAGAGAGGGAACACAAGCAGGGGGAGTGGGAAATGGAGAAGCAGGCTTCCCGCTGAGCAGGGAGCCTGATGTGGAGCTTGATCCCAGGACCCCGGATCATGACCTGAGCTGAAGCCAGATGCTTAACGACTGAGCCACCCAGGCGTCCCAGCTAAACATTCATTTAAAAAATATATTTATTTAATCCAATATATCAAAAATGTTATTTCAACATATAAACAACATAAAACAATTACAAATGGGTATTTCACGTTCATGTGTCATACTAAATTTTTGAAATCCAGTGTGTATTTTACATTTCGATTTGGACCAGCCTCACTCCAAGTGCTCCTCAGTCAACATGTGGCCAGTGGCGACCAACTACCACGGTGGACAGCACGGCACTGAGCCCTTCCTCCCCTCTTCATTCCAGTGGGAGATTCTCAGCTGGGGGTGGATTCACTTCGGCATCTTTCTAGAAGAGCAGGAACCAGGCTCTCCCTCCACAAAGCCACTCTCTGTCCTCCCAATCCGAAGCCGAGACAGGCGAGCTCCCCACTGGTACCTGCTCAGCCGTACGCCCCTCCTTCCGGCATCGCCTCCCGTGCATCGCGACCGATCGCCCACCCGGCAGACGGTGGCAATCAGGGTGAGCAGTGGTAAGTGGGGTAGGAGGCTGTAAAGTACTTGCGGAAAGGCAGCTCAGGGAACCGGATGGAAAGGCCAGGATGAGTCGGTGCTGGAGAGCAGGCAGGGGCTACCCTCACTGGGATTACCGCCCTCTGGAGTCACAGCAAATGGCCAGTGAGCCCTTCTCCTGAATCCTCTGTGTGGTGCCCCATGAAAACCCACCTGTCCCACCAGCTCTCCCTCTGCGCCTCACCTGGTTAGCCTATAGCGTCTTTGTGCTTCCAGCGTGCAGCGAAGAACCCAGCACATACCACGGGATCAAAATCGCTCAATAAACCCAACCCCCGCAAACCTGTTGAGGCCAAACAAGAAGCCGCACTTTACTTCTCTCAGAGCCAAACTTCATGCGTAATTACCGTGGTCTAAGAAACAAATGGCACACACCCAGAAGAAAGGTCCAGCAGGGAAGGGTGGTGAGAACTGGACACACGATGGAGGGAACGACCTCAAACACATTTGAGGGGCTCTCGCCCCCAAGTTCCAGGGCAAGACTCTGCTCCCCGCTATGCTGTTTGCACTCCATCATATAATCTGTTCTTACAATTATTTCCTGACACTACAAGGAACACTACCAGGTTTCCCACAGAAACGGTCTTCGCTGGCCTCTGCACGTCCAGCCCACTTGAGGGACCGGCCGGCTGGGCGCCGCGTGGTTGCCGTGGGCTTGGGTCCTGCACATCCAGGGTCCCGGTCCTGACCCTCTCATCGCAGGTGCCTCCACTAAGCTCCTGACCTCTCTCCGCCTCTGCTTTTTAGTCTGGAAGTGGAGACAGTCACAGCACGCACGCCTCTCACGCTATGGGGAGTCAACGAGAAGCCACATAAGGCCTTTAAAACCTGACTGGACCACAGTAAACTCTCACTAAATAGGACTTGTAAGGAGTAGCGAGATTTTTTAGCCTGAAATTATTTAAGAAAATTACCTCCTCCTTCACCTGCCAGACTTCCCGCCCTGTCAGCGGAGCAGACAAAAATCAAGAGCATAATTAACAGTGGAAACCAGTGAAACACAGGGGTTCACCAGGTAGAGAGGAGACTGGCTCGCATCACTTTCTAATTGTTCACTCAGTTTTTAAAACATAAAATATCTTCATTGAAATGCAAATCACACAATAAATACGTACAACTTAATACCTAACACACGTACACATCTCTGAAGCCACCAACACAGTCCAGGTAACGAACGTGTCCATGATGCTTTGTGCCCCTCTGGAATCCCGGTCTCCCCGGGTGCCTTTCGTCTGCTTTCCGTCTCTACACACTAGTGTGCACCTCCCGCATTTTAGGCGCGCGGACTCATACGGGATGTGCTTTAAGGCCCGGCTCTGTTCACTCGGCATCATTCGGACGCTCACCTGTGTTGCTGCGTGTGCCAAGTCCTTACACAGACATCTCTTTTCGTTTCTCTTGGGGATGCACTGCGCAGGGAGCATATATGGTAGGCATATGCTTAACGTTTTAAGAAACGGCCAAACTGTTTTCAAAGTGCTTGCACCATTTCCCACCCCCACCAGCAGTGCCTGAGAGCCCAGTTCCTGCACGTCCCTGTCAGCACTTGACGTGATCCCTGCTGATCATCTAGGAGCTGGACAGTGGGGTCTCCTTACGGATTTAATCTCCACTCCCAACAGCTAATGATTTTGGCTTTCCCTTTCCTTTCTTTCCTTCCTTCCCTTTTTCCTTTCCTTTTTCTCTCTTTCTTTTCTTTTAAGATTTTATTTATTTTTGCAAGAGAGAGAGACAGCGAGCACAAGCAGGGAGGAGGGGCAGAGGGAGAAGCAGACTCCCTGCTGAACAGAGAGCCCGATGCGGGGCTCGATCCCAGGACCCTGAGATCATGACCTGAGCTGAAGGAAGACGCTTAACCGACTGAGCCACCCAGGCGCCCTGGCCATCTTGTCAATCTCGCTTATCTTCTCTCTCTCTCCCTACTCTCTGGTGAAGTATCTATTTGCATCACTTGCTTCCTTCATATTGAATTTTAAGAGTTCCTTACTTACTCTGTATACGAGTCATCTAAGATGTGTCACATGTTACCACTTTCTGCCAGCCTGCGGCTTGTCTTTTCATTTTCTTAACAGTGTCTTTGAAGGAGCAGAGGCTTTTAATCTTGACAAAGTCTAATTTATAAATGTTCTCTTTTATGGATTATATCTTTGATGTCATAATTAAGAAATCTGTGCCAAACCCAAAGTCTTAACAATCTTCAATGTCTTCTATTTAGGGTGAATATTTAAGGTCTATGATTCACTTTGAGTTAATTTTTGTCTACGTCGCCAAGTTCACCTTCTGCATAGGGACAACCAATTGTTCAAGCAATGAAGTCATTTAATTTAGTTTTGCTTTTTTTGGTTTGTTTTTAAAGATTTTATTTAATTATTTGAGAGGGAGCGCGTGTGCAGACAAGAGCGTGAGCACAGAGGGAGAAGGAGAAGCAGACTCCCTGCTGAACAGAGAGCCAGACGTGGGGCTTGATCCCAGGACCCTGAGATCATGACCTGAGCCAAAGGCAGAGGCTTAACCAACTGAGCTGCAAAGGTGCCCCTAATTTAGTTTTGCTTTTTAAAAATCTTTCAACTTGGGCTGTCTGGGTGGCTCAGTCTGTTAAACATCTGACTCTTGGTTTCAGCTCAGGTTGTGATCTCAGAGTCGTAGGATCAAGCCCTGAGTTGGGCTCGGCGCCTCAGCAAGGAGTCTGCCTGAGATTCTCTCCCTTTCCCTCTCCTTCCCCTTCTGCCCTTCTCTCCAGGTGCACATGCACACACGCGCTCTCTCTCTCTAATAAATAAAATCTTAAAAAAAAAAATTCTCTCAACTTACAGAGTGCTAAGAATTACACAAAGAACTGTACCCTCAACCAGACCCACTGACCTCTGACTCTGTGACACGTCTGCTGTATCACTCCCACTTTGCGCAAATGTATAGGGAGTTTTTTATGAATCATGTGGCTTACCTTTATCTGCACAATCTACCAGCATTCTAACTAAGGTCTGATTTGGAAAATGGCTCTCCTGCTTTCTAATGAAAAAAGTTGGGAGAAATTCTGCTCTTGTCCAGAATATGAACTATAATCTCTGGGACTTTGGCTCTTCCTTCTGAACACTGGATAGAGCCTTTCAAAAAAACATGCTTCTCAGGAACAATCTGTTCTGAAAACCAACTATAGGCTTAAAAAAGAGATGGGCAAAACTGTACAAAAACCAGGCTATTAAAATAGAAACCCCAAAGAAATTTAAACATTGTGCTTTAAAACCTGACAGGATCAATTACACCAACATCACCTTAATTCAGAAGGGCTTCTGGTCTGGTCTCCAATGCATGAAAAACTGTCTGCAACAGAGACAGAAAAAGCTACTGACGCACTGCATTCAGGCTGCGACAAACGACATTCCACACAGTCGAAGAAGCATATAAATCCATCCCCTCCCTATTACCATTTCTTGTCCGAAGTCATTTTGCATAGTACTTTGTATTAACTTAGTATTTGGCTTTTCAGGATGGAAAAGAACTCCAATCTCAATTTCTTTTTAAAGAATCCTTAGCAATGCCTCATGGAAAATACCTTGGATCCAACTGAACAGTACCGTTACTAGGAAATTACAGTAACAGTAAAAAAAAGCACTGCAGTTCCAGAAGCTTCTAAAGTACTCTTACCCAGACTCTGTCATCAGACACGTAAAGGAACGCATCTGAATCTCAAAAGGGGGCCTGGGCACTTTCTCAGTATGGCTGGCCTACGGGGGCACTCTTGCAACCCACCCCCGGGCCACTCCCATCACCAGCCCTAGCCTTGGGGGCCAGGAGGCCCCCCAGAAGAGCCCCTAACTCTTTTCTCCCAGTACTGCAGCCAGAACAAAAGCACACTTTATTCTAGATTTCTTCTGGAATATCTGCTTGTTCTTTCTCAGAAATAAGTTTCAAAATACTTACATAGGCTTTTGTGATCTTTCCAAATTAAACTGTGTGTGAAAAGTCCCATTCTGGATGTTTCGCAGATTACCACCTGCCTGCTGATGGATTCACTATCTCCTGCATCTAAAACTCCCAGGCACACACCTAGTCTGGAGGTCAGGAGAGGTATTAACAAGCTGAAATGTCCCCCAGTTCGACAGTGAATTCTAAGGCATTTATTGAACAAAATCGTTTTATTTTGGAATTATGTTGCATATGTTATGAGCAAGCACAAGCTTTTCTGTCAATAAAAGTAAGTGTGGAAAGAAAACGGTATGGAGGTTCTTCAGAAAGTTAAACACAGGGACACCTGGGTGGCTCAGTGGGTTAAGCCTCTGCCTTCGGCTCAGGTCATGATCTCAGGGTCCTGGGATCGAGCCCCGCATCGGGCTCTCTGCTCAGCGGGGAGCCTGCTTCCCCCTCTCTCTCTGCCTGCCTCTCTGCCTACTTGTGATCTCTCTCTCTCTGTCAAATAAATAAATAAAATCTTAAAAAAAGAAAAAAAAAAGTTAAACACAGATTTGCCATGTGACCCAGCGAGACCACTCCTAGGCATATACCCCTCAGAACTAAAACCCAGTACTCACACACGGACACACATGTCACAGCAGTGCTACTCGCAATGGCTAAGAGCTCAGTGTCCATCAATAAATGAATGGATAAACAAAGTATGGTACAGCCACACAATGGAATATTACTTGGTCTGAAAGGGAGTGAAACACTGGCACGCACTACAGTGTGGCTGGTCCCTGAAAACATTATGCTACCTGAAGAAGCCAGATGCAAAAGATCACAAAGTGTGTGATTCCATGTATATGAAATATTCTGTTCACATGAAAGAGGCAAATGCACAGAGACAGAATGCGGTGGTTGCCAGGGGCTCTGTGTACATGCGTGTGGGATGAACACTGCTCAACAGGTACAGGGCACCCTTGGGAAAATGAAAATCTTCTGTGACAAGATAGAGGTGGTGGTTATACAACACAGTGAACGTGCTAAATGTCATTACATTGTTCACATTCAACTGGTTCCTTTAATAAAATATGCCATGAAAGGTACTTAAAAGAACACCCAAATCAGGGGGTATGGAAGCGAAAGCCGGAGATTAATCAGCGAATGGTGGCCAGCTGGCTTTCACAAACCCTCGGAGGGGAGCTCTTGGGAGTGCACACCCACGCTGTCACTGAATTACCAAGTTTAAAAGCAGGTAATCTTAACTTCGGCGTGACTGGAGTTTTAGGTTGGCTTGCTCTCTGTGGTGGGGGCTGTCCTGTCCACTGTGGGATATTCAGCAGCACCTCCTTCCCCAGCGTGACCACCCAAACTGTCTCCAGACACCACCAGACATCCCTGAAGAGAATATGAGCCCAGGAAAGAGCTTCTTCAAAGCGGCTGTCACGATTATCCCGATCTCCAAATACAAACTCTCAGGTCCTTGCCACATCAAGAGACAGGAGGGAAAAGATGAAAATGGAAAAATGTATCACAGTTTGCTCTGATTCAAATACCTAGACTGTCTTGTGGCTCAAGGCATGAAACAAAGTTAAGGTTCCCTATTTTTTTTCTTTGGAAGAAGAAAATGGGGAGCCAACCCTCCATGAGCATCTGTCTACCGTGCGGCTCCTAAGGGCGTGGTCACAGTGGGATAAAGGGTGTGGGGACCACTATCAAACCGCCTCGGCCTGGATTCACATGTACAGCTGACTGGACTCCTTTCTGGTTAAAAATCAGACCCAAGTGGGGCTCTTTTTCTGACTACCCAGCCCAGACCACTGGACAGACCACCGGACAGACCACCCAGACCGCTGTCCCAGACAGCAGCACACGTCAATGCGATCCAAAACCAGGAGCAAGCATCACCCTTGTAGAAAACCCGGAAACTGGGGATTTAACAAAACCAAAGTCTAAGTTTCACAACACTACCCTGCCTCCTGGAGGCAAAAGTAAGTGGAGAGGCGAGGTGCATCTTCAGACTGAAGACAGACTGCAGAGGCTGGTGGACGGGTGCCCAGGGCCCACAAGGAGGGAGGGGGCAGTGCGTGGCCAGACGGGAGAAAAAACCGTTCTCAGGGCAGGCAGGGCAGGACGCTCCCTGGTCACTCTGAAGTCTGGCTACAAGGGAGGGGTGCTGTTGCAGAAGTGGAATTAAGGGGGGGACATACGTATGCTGAATTTTTCTCTCATCTTTTTAGAAAGCAATCCATAAGGGAAGTTGGAGGAAGATAAGGGAAGATATAGACATAAAATTCAAGAAAAAGGTTAACGGTTTATACAGCCAATTCTAGTAAAAAATTAAAATATATAAAATTCAAATCATAGATTTAGCAAAGTAAATACAAATGTCTCATCAATTTTATGAGCAAACCAAACATTTTAAATGATCCAAACGAATAACTCCTCACCCACCCCGATGCTGCTGCTTTGAAACCCTCTTCTCTCAACGGTGGCAGCTCCGCTAGAAGGCAGGAGCCCTGCGGTGCCTCTCTCTCGTCTCCTGCAGACAAATCTACCTGTGCAGGCTGACATGGTGCAAAGCTTCCAGACCATTCCCTCACAAAAGGACCAGCCTGCTGCACACTGTGCCCCTTCCTTCCCAACACTGTCTCAGGCTGCCTCTGGCTACACCTCCAACACTAGTCTTTGAAGATAAGTTGGCTTTATTTGATTTATGGATCAAATCCCCTGAACATCCACCCACTCCCTCAAATACATTCAGTGCCTAGGGAGTAAGAGTGTGCTGGATGCTGGGAACACAAGCCGGAGCAGGCATGCTCAGCCTGGCTGCCCGTGGGTCTCACAGGCAAGGCGGCAAAGCAGGAAACACCGTCCTATGAGGCACAGGGAGGGAAAAAGCGAGGGCTCTACCCACACAAGCTGAACTAATGAAAGTCCTAAGGGCTAGTTTCACTCAGGCCTCTGTGATCCACACGAAGTCCCGGAAACGAGCACAGGCCACCCCGCGCCGCAGGTGGACGGCCAGGACGGGACTTCGAGGCTCAGGGAGGAACGCGCGGAGGCGGAGCGTGCCACGGACCCCTACTCTAGGGCTCAGAGGGAAAGACGTGTGCCGGTGCGGGCGAGGCCACT
>CM052900.1:165108666-165127980 GCA_028534135.1 Potos flavus | reverse complement strand
TTTCTGTAGCTTCAAAATTAAAATTATTCCAAATTAAAAGTTAGGGGAGAGGAGACTATTAAGACCAATGAAAAGTAAATAGAGGGGCGCCTGGGTGGCTCAGTGGGTTAAGCATCTGCCTTCGGCTCAGGTCATGATCCAGGTGTCCTGGGATCGAGTTCCGTGAGGCTCCCGCTCAACGGGGAGTCGCTTCTCCCTCGGCCCCTCCCCCTGCTCGTGCTCTCTCTCTCAAATAAATAAAATCTTAAAAAAAAATTAATATAAATTTCCTTTTAAAATGCCCTTGACCTTATCTAACAAGAGATAACCTACAGATCAATTGGAGGGAATCACTATGTCTTCGTAGCTCTCAGGCAGAGGAGCTTCTTCACCAGCCAGGGAACTCCGTGACCTACTGACACCATCAGTGAGTGCACTTTGTTTCTATGGCCACTGTGGGAACCAGATGAATCAATAGTCATGCTTAATTTTCATATTTAACTTCTCCTTTTAATAGTGCTTCAGTGTTCTTTTTCTCAGGCTGGCTAGAGATTTATCAATTTGTTCTTTCCAAAACACCAATTTTCAGTGTCACTGATTTTCTCTACTACACCTGTTTTCACTTTCACAGATTTCTCCTCTTACCTTCATTTCTTCCTTCTGCTTGCTTTGTGCTCAACGTGCCTTCTGGCGTCAGAAAGCGGAAGCCGAGCTGGCTGAGGCCTCATCTGCTTCTATCGCACGCGCTTCAACCCATCACAGTCCCTGTGGCCCCACTCTCGCCGAACCCCACAAATGCCGAGGTGTGTGTTTCACTTTCATTCAAATGAAAGTATTTTCAAATCTCCCTTGTGATGTCATCTTTGACTTGTTTAATTTCCAGATAGTTGAGGATTCTCCAGGCACCGTTCCGTTACTGATCTCTAATGTAAATCGACGGCCATCACCGTTATTTCGAAGCCCCGTCTAACGGTCCCCACATCTGGGTCACCCCCCAGTCCGCTTCACTGATTTCTCTCTCGACAACAGACCACTCTCTGGGTACTGCGCTATTTCTTACTGCGTGGCAGAGAAGATCAGCAGCGACAGAAGTAAACGGCGTCTGCAGGGCAGATCGGCCCCCTTCTCCTCTGCCAGGCGTGGTACCAACAGTTAAGGCCCCCTAGTCTCTGGTGGAGCCGCATCTGTGTTTACAATGCTCGGTGCACGACAGGCTTCAAACCGCTCCCCTGGTAAGCTGCCTTAACCTTCACGCCAAAACATTTTTCTCACAAATTACTAGCCAAAAAAGGAATTTCTGCTGCAAGCTGGATGTGAGGCAGATGTGAGGATGTGAGCAGCACATCCTGCTTGTGCTCAAAATTCAGATTCACATCAAGATGTAGATGACTGCAAGCTGCCTCGGTGTGAGGGTGCCGTCATGTCATTTTGGCAGAACACGAATGTCTACTAAAGGGGCACTGGAATCAGAGAGCACGCAGAACACTCACCAACCACCTAGTGGCCTACACCGCGCTGTGCACACAGTCTCAGGCTCACTCTGAGCAGAAAGCACACCTTGCCCCACGGCTACGGAAGTCTCCAACGACCCCGTTCCCGCCGCAAGCTGGGGCTCTGCCTTGCTTCCACGGTGCATCCAGAGGCTCCCTGGCGACCATCCTCAGGGGCTACGCTGAAGACTCTGTACAAAACCTACTCCTGCCTATAAACAATACCAGCCAGACTCCCAAACTCACACCCTGCAACGGCTCCATACTGTCATCCGCTGAGAACCTCACATTTATACTTACTGTTTCTCAAGCCCTGAGAAATGTGAAGAACGTACTGGAGCTGCCATCCCAACCATCCCAGTGTGGGGTGAACCCAGTTGTATATTAAGGCATGCAGGGGATGTGAGAAGCACATTTAAACACTTGTGGGGGCATCTGGGGGGCTCAGGTATTAAGCATCTGCCTTCGGCTCGGGTCATGATCCCAGGTTCCTGGGATCAAGCCCACGTCGGGCTCCCTGCTCGGCGAACAGCCTGCTTCTCCCTCTCCCACTCCCCCTGCTTGTGTGCCCTCTCTCACTGGGTCTCTCTCTGCCAAATAAATACAATCTTTTTTAAAAATTAAATAAATAAAATAAACATTTGTGATAGTGCCTACATGAAATAGTTTTGGCTGACCTTAATTACTAAAGTAATAAATTTCCAAACATGTTCAGTTGTTCTTTTAGTTATCCTGTATTCCTGTGTTCATTAAAAGTTTTGGGGTTTTTTTTGACATTTCACTGTGGTTTCTATATGGGACAAAGTAAATCTTTCAAGGAAGACTTATGTTGGAAATGCTTTATTTTTTACAGACGGGTATTGATTATGCAATAAGCACTGAAAAGATTTCTCCAACTTTCTCCCAAATTAGGTTTTGCCTAGATGAATAGCTCAAATTCTGCAATAAAAAAACAACTTTGTCATCAAGCACGGTAGTTACCACTGAACATTCAACATGTTTTTGGAGGAACCATCAAGGAAATACATCTATAGGGAAGGTATGTAAAAGGCAGCAATATTCTTAAATTCAATAAAGAAAGATGGAGGCACATGAATGAGATGCCACCTCTTGTGGCTGACGACTTCATCCTAGAGCTGCCCGAGGCCAGTCCAGACTGAGAAGACAGGCCAGGACCAGAGTAATCGATGAAAAGAGACTGCTCTCCAGATGTGTCATATTTCAGAACACTAAGGACACAGTTAAGATCCTGCAAGTTTCCAGATGGAAAAACAGACGATATACAAAGGACCAAAAGTCAATGACATCCAACTTGCCGACAGTAACACTGGACACTGGAAGAAAACAGCAACGTCCTAAACTAATTCCAAAGAAGAATTCCATATTCAACAACATGATCAAGTATAAGGTCAGAAAAAAGACATACAAAGTTTAGGAAGCTACTAGGGGATATTTCCTCCCAAGAGGGGAACAAATGAGGAAGACATTACATCCTCAACTCAGAGGGCCCAGAGGAGACAGGACTTCCTTCTCGGTCCCGTCTAGCTGACTAGGCAGTCAGAGTGCTCACTGATACAGTCACCACGTGGGAAGGTCTGGTCCACGCGGCACTCAGGTGTCTGTAGGGCACTGCTCCACTCACTGCGCCTGTCATTTAGTGAAGTCACAACAATTTCATGAGTAAGCCTTATGAACAGAACTGTTACGTTAGGGATAACTAAACAGACTTATTCTAAGCCACCAAACTAGATTTTAAAAGTATAGCTGGAGGGGCATCTGGGTGGCTCAGATGGTTAAGCATCTGACTTCGGCTCAGGTCATGACCTCCGGGTCCAGGGATCGAGCCCTACATCAGGTTCCCTGCTCAGCAAGGAGCCTGCTTCTCCCTCTCCCTTTGCCTCCCCTCCCCGCCCCATGTGCTTTCTCTTGCTCTGTCTCCTGCTGTCAAATAAATAAAATCTTAAAAAAAAAAAAAAAAAGGTATAGCTGGAAAGAAGACACAGCTTAAGTTATTTTTCGCCAACCTTAAAATGTATCAAGTACTTATATGCAAAATGTTACAGTGCTAAATACCCTATGAATCACCTGATTAACCCCTCAGTAACCCAATGAGGTATCAACTGTCATCACTCCTTGTACTTTAATTTTTTTAAGATTTTATTTATTTGAGAGAGCGAGCGAGCGAGAGCATGAGAGGGGAGGTCAGAGGGAGAAGCAGACTCCCCATGGAGCTGGGAGCCCGATGTGGGACTCGATCCAGGGACTCTGGGATCATGACCTGAGCCGAAGGCAGTTGCTTAACCAACTGAGCCACCCAGGCGCCCCTCCTCATAATTTTAAATCCGTAAAATTAGGGATGCCTGGGTGGCTCAGTCGGTTTAAGCATCTGCCTCCTTCTCAGGTCATGGTCCCAGGGTCCTGGATCGAGTCCCGCATCTGGCTCCCTGCTGAGCTTCTCCCTCTGCCTGTTTACCCTGCTTGTGCTCACTTGTTCGCTCGCTCTCTCTCTGACAAATAAATAAATAAAATCTTTTTAAAAAATCTGTAAAATTATGAAAAAAGATATCTGAGGCAAAGAAAGGTCAGGATCTAACTCAAAGTTGTTTAAACAGTTAGTGTTATACCCAGCAACTAGACAAGCCCAGGGGCTTACCCTGATGCTATACTTACTCTCATTTTAAAACAATGAGTCTTAAAAATTTTTTAAAGGTTAATAAAAATTTTTTAAAGATTTATTTATTTGGGGGAGGAGGGAGCACGTAGGAGTGAGCATGGCGGGGGGGAGGAGAGGGCGAGGATCTTCAAGCAGAACCCCCTACCACAACAGAGTGTGGAGCCTGCCAATGATGACAGTGACAACAAGGACAATGACGTGGGGCTTGATCTCACAACCCATGAGGTCATGACCTCAGCCAAAACCAAGAGTCGGACACTTAACCACCTGAGCCACCCAGGCGCCCCCGAGTCTATATAAAATTTTTTAAAAGTAAGAAAACCAGATACAAAAATTAAGACTTGTCCCCGTGCTCGTGCTTTTCCCCTCCAGTCTGCATGTTCTTTGTCTTCTCGTTGTCTTCTTCCAGGAAAATCACTCAACCTTAAAGTCAGAGCTTAAAGACATGTCACTAAACCTTCCTGACCGCCTCTCTCCCAGCTAACAACTCTTCCTTACGTTCTCCCGATCCATTTCTATTTTTCTTATTCTACAAGACTGTAAGGAGGGACTGTGCCCTGCCTTCATTGCTATTTTGGACATTGTTTTGGATGGGGGAGCAATCTGTTCAGCTTACAAACAACTGTTTCTAGAGCTACCTCCATGGTGCCTCTTCCCGACCTGTTTTGGGGTGATCCCGCAGCTTCTGACAGCGTGTTTACACGACACAAGGCTGTCTCCCCCCACGGACCCCGGTCATAGCTGAGCAGACCAGAAATAGGAACCCAACTCAAATCAGACAGAACAGACTCTATTCCCTAATAATGTGGAAATCGAGGCCGCGAGTGGGGTAGACTGTCCATGTCCAGAAGTGGGACGTGAACTTGAAAGCTGGAGCTGGCTCCCCTTCACAACTTGGACACAGCTTTCGGAGCAGCAGAGCGAGGAACACAGACGCACAGGAGGAGCACCTGCCGCCATCCCTGTTCCTGTCCCTTCTCAGGCTCCTCTACGTTCCGGTCCTTACAATTATTCTTCCTGTGTTTGGTTAATCTAGAGCCTCAGTTGTTTGCTTCTTGCAATCAGATAACTCTAGTAACATGATCTGTATCCCATACCTGTGCCAGCACCAAGCACCCAGTCCCCAGGTGCTTGCAAAAAAGTACACCGACTCCTCATTTTATGGTTTCACCAATGGGCTCTGGAAGAGGTCTCCCAAATTCCACCTGTCTTCCTTTCCAAGCTCCAATGCTCTCTCTGCCTGCAATTACATATCCTACGTCTATCTCCCACGTGGATGATGGCAACCACAGAACCTTAGCCCTCCTCTTACTTGACCTATATTAGCAACATCTGACATACCCATCACTTCACTTCCTCCTCGAGTCCCATGTCAACTGGTTTAAGGGACACCATTCTCTCGTACTTCTCCCTCCCCTGACTGCACTCAGTGCTTAGGATCCTGAACACCGCAGTGCGCTCAGAGCTTAAGCTCCTGCTATCTTTAGAGGCCTTACCTTTCCAAACGGACTAATGGTGGCTTCACCACCCTCCTCAAGCACAGACTCAAATATACCCTTCCCACCAGGCTGCCACTCAGTTCTATCTGTCCCTTCTCCCACCCTTTGCACTCCACCCCCGCTGCCCCTGGCCTCCATCTCTGCCTAGCCTGCTACTGACTCGCTCCCCCAGCTGTCTCTTTTCCTCTTCAACCCACCCTACACATCACTGCCTGATTTATCTTTCTGACGGACAGCTCTGACATCTGACTCCTCCGCTCAAGTCTTCAAACATTCCTCCTACGTAAGAAAATCAAACTTTTCAGCCCAGCCTAATTTAAAGCTCTCCACCTTACCCACTGTGTCCCAGGTGTCCCCCACCCCCCCCCAACTCACGGCTCTGATCATTAAGTCTGAGGAGGGCCAGACAGATAAACACAAACACGCCAGGAGAGTCTGCTGCTCTCTGCCAGATTTGGACTAAGACCCTGACTGCTTCGACAAAATTTCTCTTAAACTTAAATCCTAGAAACACAAATGCATTTTTGACTTGAAGAATTAGAGACAATTTTAAAAAGTAAAATATCCTCCACAGTCAAGAAAAAGGACATGTTCTCAACATGTATGAGCTGAAGACATGAGTATCAGATTTCCTCAAAAAACTGCAAAACATGGAAAGCACTCTGAACTGGAAGTGTTTAGCTCATTCCTAACTGTGACTTACAGTGGGAACTGGAAAGAAGCAAGACCAGAGACTCCATACCTTCAGGCCGTGTACATTATGCAGCGCTCCTGACTGTAAAGCCCTGCAGACATCTGTATCTACTGCGCTGCCATTGTTAGAAAAGGATTGAGTGAGCCCATCCTTGTGCCAGGGACCAGTTTAGGCCAGAACGAGGTAAAAAGGAGTATTTACCTCCGGTCTGAGGACATGTACAGCCATACTACACAACAGCACTAAAAGTGGACGAAAGCTTTAAATTGTTGATAAAAGAGGCACCTGGGTGACTCAGTGGGTTAAAGCCTCTGCCTTTGGCTCAGGTCATGATCTCAGGGTCCTGGGATCGAGCCCCGAATCAGGCTCTCTGCTCAGCAGGGAGCCTGCTTCCCTCTCTCTCTCTGCCTGCCCCTCTGCCTACTTGTGATCTCTCTCTCTCTCTGTCAAATAAATAAAAATAAAATCTTAAAAAAAAAAAATGTTGATAAAAAGATTTACCGACATAATGGCCTTGATATCAGAGTTCATATTTGTGAGCCCAGCTCACACATTCGTTCATTCCACAAATATTCACCAAGACTCTATCACATGCCAGGCACTGAAGCAAGGGTGTTCCTCCCTAAACAAGTCCTAGCTCTTGCTGCTGGGGAGCTTACTTTCTAGTTGAGGAAGGCATACGTAAATAACCTAAGTATACAATTTTGGTACATCAGGTGCTGTCCAGTGTTAAGGAAAAACAAAACTGGGTGAGATGGTGAGGTGAAGTGGGATGGGGGCGAGCCTTCATAAAGGTGGCTAAAGGGCGCCTGGGTGGCTCAGTCGGTTAAGTATCTGCCTTCAGCTCAGGTCATCATCTCAGGGTCCTGGGGTGGAGTCCCCCATCAGGACCCTGGCTCAGTGGGGCCTATGCTTCTCCCTCTTTCTCTCTCTCTCAAATAAATAAGTAAAATCTAAAATAAATAAAGAAGGAAGGGAGGGAGGGAGAGAAGGGAAGGAGAGGGAACGGGAGGGAAGGGAGGAGGCTAGAGAAGGCGTGAAGCCATCTGAGCAGAGTCCTGAGGAGATGGGTAAACAGGTGCAAAGTCCCTGGGACACTAACTTTTTCCTGCTACTCAAGTTCCTACCTCCTTACACACTGATAAACCCTGCCACTTATCTTTGGATGTGAGAGCAAGTTAACAAATCAACTTTTTTGTCCCGCCCTGGATGTTTAGTCCAACTGCTATCCCTCTCTTAAAAGAAATGTTGGTACAAAAAAGCTCGGTCATAAAAAATAGAGGAAGGTGGAGGAACACAGTAGAGAAGCAAATACTCAAATAAGATAAAATTCCTTGATCAAAGAATCCCTAATCATTAGAAATTCACCAAGAAGCTTACCGAATGTAAGAAAACCAAATTAATTCCATCCAAGTTATTCATTATCGGGAATGTTTAAAAAGCTAAGGAGACAAACAAGACCCCCAGAGAAGGGATAACAGACGGAACCATTGTGAACTATGCAGGGAGGAAACCACTTGGAGGTCACCTGCTGTTTGTTTCCTGGTTTGAGGGGTGGGGGGCAGGGGGGTCCTTCCACAGAACTGGACAGTGTGGCGTGAGTGAGGTGACGCCCGAGCTGGGAGAGGCCGTGGGGGAGAACAGCTCCTGGGCGCAGGTGCTCAGGACCGCAGCCACACCGGCTCATTCTTCATGTGGTTGTGTGTCCAGGTCTAGCACAAAGTGGACTCCCAAACATCTAATATCAGCTTATACTTCTTTCTTCAATGATTGATTCTTCCTCCTCCCAATCCTACCGACTGTAGTAATTAGCAAGTCGATGACGCATTGGGGTGGTCACGAATACAAATTCTGACAACACCTGATTATTCTTTTAAAGCCACAAATAATAGCATTAATTTGGAAAGTATGAGAGGTTCATGTACCACTGAACCTTCTTGAGGCAAGTGTCCTAGAAAAAATTACATAGAAAAGGCACCCAAGAAAGATTCCACAGAGGGCATATTCTGATTTTTTAAGCACTTCATATATTTTCAGGGCATAAATTCATCGTCTGATCATGTGTCTTTCCTGTTTCCTCACAGGAAAACAGAAACCTGCCATTTACAACTACATCTTTTGGGAAATGGTTAACTCTAGAAGTGAAAAGTTAAAATGACTCCCGTTTCCTCCTGACTACCCTGCCCCACCCCCAAAAGTTTAACTGGTTTAGTCAAGGCTCTTCTGTTTGCCGAAAGAAAGAACTCCCACTGGGAAGTGGAGAGAGACCTGACAGTTCCCCAAGACTCCAGGGAAAGTTTCTGTTTTTCTGGGTACACTTTATCCTTCTACCACCCTCTCTCCGGACCATCTACTGTCATCTTGTGCACAGTCCAAAAGCACCTCCAGTTCCACATCCTAACCACCATCCAACGACAGCCATGTCTGTTTCTAGAAAGAGTCCTCTGCACCAGCTCACTGGCTGCCTGTCCTCAGAGCAGGTGGCCAGCCAGGCAGCTGTGGCCAGGAGAGGATGGCAGCCCCCTGCCACGGGCGCTCTGGATGGGGTCTGTAGAAGGGAATATGGCTAGGGCCGAGCAATGACTGGTGTCTTCAATATAGTAACAAACGTCCCCCTTTAAGTTATATAAGCATTTATTCCTCTACTCTGTCATCATTTAACTAGTTGAAAGGATGAGTCATAAAGTATCACAGACGAATCCAAATACACAATAATTCAGTTCCCCAAAACTTATGATGAACAGATACATGTGGCCCTAAAAAATAAAAAAGACAAGTACAAAATCTTTCAACCTTTTTTTTCTTTACAAGCATTCATGAATATCCCCAAGGTCTTATCTACTTATTGTGCCAAATCCAGGAGAAAGGAGCACGGCCAGAATCAGAGAGCATCTAAGAAAGGAGGCCATTTGCTCTTTTGATCCAACACACATTTTCAGTTCATCTGTCACAAGTGTCAAGAAAAACTACAGGCAACCTCCCCAAAATCAATTTTTAAGTAGAGTTGCTTAGATAAATTCCATTTTTCTCTAGAAGCTACATTATGAGTGCTGGTGAGGCCTGTTTCGTCGACATCTGTTGGTTGTTTCTGTGTGTCCTCCAATTCTCCCTCTGGTGGCAGACAGCAAGAAGAGGACTTAACTTTGACTCCTCCCACCCTCATCCAGGTACTCGCGGTGGGCAAGCCCCTTCTCAAGGGAACACACCACCCCCGGGCCGCAGCGACTAGCTCAGGCCGACCGCGAGTCATTGAAACCCCACCTCCCAAAGTGCACAGTGAGGTGCCTGGGACACTGCAGTGAACTCACAACACACCACAAGATATTCTGAAGCAGAGACACACTCAGCCAACTTGCCCGCGGACTGGCACCAAAGGGAGCAGCGAGCTGGAGCGGCTGGGTCACAGCTCCACCAGCAGATGGCACTACAGTCTTTGTGATGACGTCACATCCTTGCAAGCTAGGTTTTCAGTGGTTGCTTTGATAAAAAGCAAGCGCTGCAAGAACAGCAACATGGAACAGGAAATGAAGGCGGCGGACCCAGTCTTGGTGAGGCCTGAGGGGCTACACAGACTGCTACTTATCCAGTGGTTTATTCCACAATAAAATAAAAAATAGGTCTTTTTAAAATTTATGGGTATTATCTTTTTTCAAATGACTACTAAGTTCTTGGGACACAAACACTTCTGGAACTAACGACTCAATAAACGTAACTTCAGGTATTTATTTTGGCGTAGGGGCACTGTGAAAATGCTCGTGGCACTAAAGGTGCCACAAATTTGGGAATCTTTACACTGAGACTCAAATATGGACTTGGGAGGTCAGAATTGAGGGAGCGGGCAGCACCTGAGAACCTACACCACCACGCTTGGGCTCCAACTCCACTCAAGGAGCCTCGCCCCTCTCTCTGCCTCTCTGCTTCAGGTGGGCTGTAAAGTGCAGCCATAAACTATAAATTCATCAAGAGTGGGAACTTTGTGTTCTCTGAACGAAACCCCAGAGGGACTCAGTAACTGCTTACTGAAAGAGAGATCCGTTCCCATGGAGCCCTGAGGACAGGTGCATCTCAAAGACCTTGGATGCTTAGGGAGGAGACAGAAAAGAGCTGGAAAAGAAAGCCACAGAAGAGCTGAGGCTGGCTTCGCAGTGGGCCCGGCACGAGCGAGGCAGCTGAAGCCAAGAGCTGATGCAGAGTCAGACAAGGGATGTGGCTGGCCCAAGCGTTGAGGGCCTCAGAACGGACCCTCCAAGCAGTGCAGAGCTCCGGAAACACTAAGAGAGACGGCCCAGGACACAACCTTTCCATGGTATTCTGCCCAAAATGCGAACCCTGAATCTACCCTTTAGGAAGCCCAGACAGACCCGAAGTTGGGTCAAAACCAGCCTGTACTCTTTAAAATGTCAAGGGCAAGAAAGACAAAGAAAGAAAGGCTGTTCCAGATTAAAGAAGAGTAGACACGATCTCTAAATACATGTGTTCTGGACTGACCAGCCCTGGACCAGGACGGACACCCTGTAAAAAGACATTACAGGGACAGTAACAAAACGTAAAATAGAAAACAGCTTAGTATCAATGCTAATGGACAAATTTTGATGAGTGAACTGTGGTTTTATAAAAATACATCCAGGTTCTCAAAAAATACACACCTGGAGAGCCTGGGTGGCTCAGTCATTAAGCGTCTACCTTCGGCTCAGGTCATGATCCCAGGGTCCTGGGATCGAGCCCCGCGTCAGGCTCCCTGTTCAGCGGGGAGCCTGCTTCTCCCTCTCCCGTTCCCCCTGCTTGTGTTCTCTCTCGCGCGCTCTCTGTCAAATAAATAAAATCTTAAAATTAAGAAGATTTTATTTATTTGACAGAGAGAGAGAGAGAGAGAAAGGAAGCAGAAGCAGGGAGAGTGGGAGAGAAGCATGCGCCCCGCTGAACAGGAGCCTGACGCGGGGCTCGATCCCAGGACCCGGGATCATGACCTGAGCCGAAGGCAGACGCTTAACGACTGAGCCACCCAGGCGCCCCTCAATTCACATGATTTAAAATAAAAGTGGCACGCGCATTAGGACGGCAACCTGGCAATCACATTTAGGATGAACTGGAAAACGAGGAGCACATTCTCTGCTGCCCAGTTTGCTACTCAGTGACTACTGGGGACACCCTCTCCTTCCCCGGTCCTGGCAGCAGCCCCAGAGCCACCCCTTCTAGCAGGAAAGAGGATCTCAGCCAGAGGGGCTGGCTCTTTGGTTAAGAGTAGAGCGCTCCAGACACGAGCCTCCCAGATCTGGCAAACTGGGCAATCAGGAGACTAACAACCATCTGACTGGGGTGTGGCCACCCACTAACTCCTCCTCACAGTGTGGGGGCCACGCTTCTCGCTTCCTAAGTTTACTACCCAATGGTGCAAAGTACTTCATTTTTATAGAAGTAGAACTAATGAGCCCAGCAGAAAGATAAAAAAAACAAGGAGAGCTCAGTGGGGTGCATGGAATCACCCCCTGGAGACTTGTAGAAATATCATGGGGAGGGGACACCTGGGTGGCTCAGTTGGTTAAGCAACTGCCTTCAGCTCAGGTCATGATCCCGGAGTCCCAGGATCAAGTCCCACATCAGGCTCCCAGCTCCGCGGGGAGTCTGCTTCTCCCTCTGACCTTCTCCCCTCTCATTCTCTCGCTCTCTCTCAAATAAATAAATAAAATCTTTAAAAAAGAAAAAAAAAAAAAAGAAATATCATGGGGAGGGAAGGCAGTGCAATTCAAACTGCAGTGGACCAAGGCCACATAAACTGCCTCCATACATGGAAGGGGGAACCTACACAGCCCACAGCCCTCGACCCTCCAAGAGCACGGTGCTAGGCCGCAGGTAGAACAGAGGTCTCCCCCGAGGCACGGCTCACAGTGGGTAGTCCTGTGCACTGCAGGGCCTTGGGCAGCACCCCTGGCCTCCACCCAGTAGATACCAGTAGCACACCCCCAAGTTGTAACAACCCCAAATGTCCCTCTGAGAATTCAGTCATTGTTCCTCTCCACAGCCTGCCAACAGCGTCCCTGAATGGGCTGAAGTTTTCCCAACCAATCAGCTGAGTCAGAGCAGTTCAAGTGGGCAGGCTGAGGAGAGGGCCTGGCCTAGACACAGAAGTGAGGGCCGGAGAGAAGGAACAGAGAGTACGTGACAAATGCCCAAACGCGTCAGCTGTGTGACTACTATTCAAGGTAACCTGTTAGAACCCCATCCGCCAGGGAAAGCACACTGGCCAATTCGGGGAAGGGAGACGGGAGGGGGCGCCGCCACCGGGAACAAACACACTACAGACATTTTTACAGACTTAACCACCTTTACGAAGTGCCTCCTTAGAGATATAAATGCCTTTCTCGGGGCACCTAGGTATCTCAGTCGTTAAGCATCTGCCTTTAGCTCAAGTCATGATCCTAGGGTCCTGGGATCAAGCCCCGTATGGGGCTCCCTGCTCGGCAGGAAGCGCAAAGAGTTTGGGATCAGAAGGTGGGTTGGGTCCAACTCTGTGACCTCAGGTCAACTGCGTAACACTCAGACCTGCTTCTCTGCTGGTAAAAGGTCAAAACATGCCTTGCCGGTCAAGAGCTCAGAGCAGGGATGGCACTTTTTTCTGTAGAAGGCCAGATAGCAAATGTCTGAGGCTCTCAGGCAACCAGGCAAGGCTGCTGTGGATTCTGCGGTCACAAAAGCCGCCACAGACCACGTGAGAGATGGTGGCTGTGCTGATATGACAATCTATGGACACAGACTGGAACTTCCCAGAACTTTCCCATGTCACAAAGTATTCTTCCTTTGATTTGTTTAACCATTTAAAACATAAAAACCAGGGGCACCTGGGTGGCTCAGTCGTTAAGCGTCTGCCTTCGGCTCAGGTCATGATCCTAGGGTCCTGGGGTCGAGCCCCACATCTGGCTCCCTGCTCAGCAGGAAGGCTTCTTCTCCCTCTCCCACTCCCCCTGCTTGTGTTCCCCCTCTCACTGTCTCTCTCTGTCAAATAAATAAATAAAATCTTAAAAAAAATAATAAAACATAAAAGCCATTCTTAGCTCATGGGCCATACAAAAAGGATGGCAGGCTGTAGCTTGCCAGGCTCTGGCGTAGTGTGTGGTGCCCAGCACACGGCAGGTGGTCAATATACAGCTACAATTACCGTCTCGAAAGCTTTACAGGTCACAGTAACTACATGCTGTAAATCTCAATCTTAGAACCAAGAACGGACTTCCCCAATATCTTCAAGAATTGGTCTTCTCCCACCTACCAATTCTGTTCCCAGCCATTCTGCTTTGCAGTGGCTTCTGCTGGCCTGAAGAGTGCACTCACACTTCAGGTACACCTAGCACTCCTGCACTCCAAGAAATGAGCTTTTGATTCTTTAAATCAAATTATGTCATCTTGCCTATCTTGAAAATCCATTATACAAAAGATTTTCCCCCCTCGAATTTATACTTTAAGTGGAATTCTACCTTTTACAATTTATATGTTAACCAAAAGGTTACATTTCCACTGAACATCTACCCATATCTTCTGCTCTCTGCGTCTTCATCTCGGGTCTGTGACAGGCGTTGACACCTCTCCCCTTTCACCTGACCTGCGTCAGCGACAATGGGCTTCACAGACTAAATTCTACTCGGTCTTTGGTTTTGCCTGATTGCCTTGTACAGATTGACTGCACAGTGATACCATCTGACATCACTGAAAAGTATTGTTATTAAAAACCAGCAGGAAAAAATAAAAATAAATAAAAAAATAAAAACCAGCAGAGCGCCTGGGTGGCTCAGTCAGTGGAGCATGTGAGTCTTGATTTCGGCTTGGGTCATGATCTCAGGGTCACGGGATGGAGCCCCAGGTTGGGGCTCTGCACTCGGCAGGAGTCTGCTTGGATATCCTCTCTCTCTGCCCCTTCCCTCACTTGTGTGCAGGCCCTCTCCCTCTCTCAAATAAATAAATAAATCTTAAAAACAAAAAAACAAACAAACAAAAAACCCACAACTCGACACCTGGGTGGCTCAGTTGTTTGTCTGCCTTTGGCTCAGGTCATCGATCCCAGAGTCCTGAGATCGAATCCTACATCAGGCTCCCTGCTCTGCAGGAAGTCTGCTTCTCCCTCTGCCTCTCTCTCTGTCTCTCATGAAAAAATGAGGAAAATAAAAAAAACCCCACAACGTAACCAGAGAGATCAAGAAAAGAAATACAAAATTTCAATAATCAATTTCTATTTTAAAAATTAAACATAGAATTTAAAACATTCCCACAAAGGAAACTCCAGGCCCATAGGGCTTTACTGGTGAATTCTTCCATATAATTAAGTTTGAAATAATATCAATCTTATGTAAAATCTTCTCAAGAATTAAAAAAAAGCTCATTTAATAAGGCTAATATACCTCCATGTTAAATTCTGACGGTGACATTAAAAAATAGGAGAACTACAGGCCAATATCTCTCACATAGTCTGCTTGAGATTCTCTCTCCCTCTGCCCATCCCCACTCTCCCTCTCTTTAAAAGATAAATAAAAATTAAAATTAAAAATTAAAATCTTCAAAACACCAAAAACAAAAAACAGACTGCAATTGTTATATGTCAATAATAACAATACCCACGCATTAATTCTTTAACAAAACAATGAAAAGATGCAGAAAAAAACCACACCAGGAGCCGAAGATGCTATGGGAGAGTAGAGCACAGCACCAATAAAAACCTTTTACCTCAAACGCAAACTTAGTCAATTATACCTCAATAAAAAATAAAGACAAACTACAAGATTTCTGTAATACACTTACTTCTCTTCTAAGAAGAGCTTCTAATATGTTCAAACATAAATCATTTCCTTTTGTATTTCCTCCAAAATGAAATATGTTTTCCCAAATTATCATGATCATGGTAAATTCTCCACAAAAAATGCAGAGAAACCGGCATCTTACTACAGTATGTTCCTTGCCTCTATCAGCCCACAGGGGTGAACAGGAGCCTGTATTTCTTCCAGACTGTGATACATAGGTGCGTAATTTTTCGTAAATGAATCAAATAATATCATACATATTCTGAAAATTCTTCTTACCCCCCCATTTACTGCACTGTGGTCTTTGCCTCATGACCGTAACAAAGGGTCACCTTAAGTTCTTTTTAAGAGCTGCACAGTATTCTGTGAGTAACCGATCCCTACTGACAGGCAGTTAGATTCAACCACAAATCCATTCCACAAATATTTACTGAGTTGTATTACAGCAAAGGCACTATTAGAGTATATATCATGGAGATCTCTGCTCTCATAAAGAGTTTATATTCTAGCCACCACTGACAATTGTTTGCTTTTACCTCAAAAATTCAAGGTAAGGGTTTCTAACAACTGTTTTTAATATTCTGTTTTTATAATTAAAAATAAGTAAAATAAGTATTCTGGGTTTTCTCCCCCTTTGGATAAAGTCCTAAAACTAAAGCTGCTAGAATAATTTACTTTGGAAATGCCTCTTTTAATACTAAGGATATCAACCCTTTATCATATGTATTTCTAATATTTCCTCCAATTTGCTTGCCTTTGAGCTATAGTTCAAAGGTCCTCTATCAGGTGTCTTGGTATAGATAGAATGTTCTGAGTATTTCAGCAAATAATCTTTTTATGGCTTATAGTCTTAGTGTCAGGTGAAGAAACCCTAACCCAACAGACCCAATTGCGAAGGTTATAAAACATACCCCCAATAGTTTTCTCATACTTTCATTTAAAAATTTTTACATTAAAAATTTTTTTTTTTACATTTAACTCTTTAATCCAGGGGTGCCTGGGTGGTTTAGTCAGTTAAGCATTTGCCTTTGGCTCCAGTCATGATCCCAGAGTCCTGGGATAGAGGCCCAGGGCTCCCTGCTCAGCCGGGAGTCTGCTTCTCCCTTTCCCTCTGTTCCTTCCCCGACTCGTGTGCTCTCTGTCAAATAAAATCTTTAAAAAAATAATCAAATCTTTAATCCATCCAGAATCTGCATGTGCTATGGAATGTAGAGTTTCAACTTTCTTTTTTCCAGCAGACTACCACTTGATCCAACATCTTTCACTCATAATCCACCCATTCCCAACTGATTTCAGATGCCACCCTGATGGTGAACTAAATTCCCGTAAGGTTACAGATCATTATCTAGACTTTGTTCCACCTACATGTGTTTTATAGTACTTTTAAAATTTATATCAAATACCCTTGCCCACTCATCTTTTATAGAACGGACTCCTCTCAAATATTTATTCCCCCTGGGGCGCCTCGGTGGCTCAGTCCGTCAAGAGTCCACCTTCGGCTCTGGTCATGATCCTGGGGTCCTAGGATCAAGCCCGTGTGGGGTTCCCTGCCCAGAAGGGAGTCTGCTTGTCCCTCTCCCTCTGCTCCTCCCCCCACTCATACTCCCTCTCAAATAGATAAAATCTTTAAAATATATTTATTCCTGGGGCGCCTGGGTGGCTCAATGGGTTAAAGCCTCTGCCTTCGGCTCAGGTCATCTCAGGGTCCTGGGATTGAGTCCCATATCGGGCTCTCTGCTCGGCAGGGAGCCTGCTTCCCCCTCTCTCTGTGCCTGCCTCTCTGCCTACTTGTGATCTCTCTGTCAAATAAATAAATAAAAATTTAAAAAATATATATATATATTTATTCCCCCCAATTAAGTGCCATCTTTAAAATACGCCAGCATATGTATGCAGGAAAACTACATTCACATCTCTTCAAGTTCTCCTTTCTCTCCTCGAGAACACATCTAAATTTTCTCCATATAGTCTTATGACTGACTTAAATGTACTTTTCTCTAAAAAGAGAAAAGGTTCAGGCCTAAGAACCAGAAAAAAATGGCAGTGCTCTAGTTACCTAAGAATATAAAAAGTTATTTTTAAAGTTAATTTTATAAAAGAATAAGTTATTTACAAAAAAACAAACCTACAAACTTATAAAGACTCACGGCTCTTGTCATGAACCTCTGCCTTTTCTTTGAACCTTTGTCTTTTCTATTCATTATTTAAGACACATGACTCAAGTTACTGACTTTTGTAATAACAGTAAAAACAGAACTTCACTATAAAGCAACCATAAAGTTTATTTTGGCTAAACATTCAGGATGAACAACTTAATTACAGGCATCTGCTGTGGCCGGGCCCCAACAGGCGTCCTGATCCTCCCAGGGATCTCTAAGGTGGGATAAGGTCAATGGAAGGGGCAGGAGCAGCAGCACAGGTGGGCCCGGAGCTGGCGCCTGCTTACTGTCCCCGCTGCCGCCCTGGTGCGTCTCGGCCATCTCCCTGAGAGGAATAACATGCAGGAAAGACGAGGGGGTGGCAATGAGAGGAACCTGTTTGTCTAATCACAGGTATTCACCACGCCGGTTCCTCCTTTCTGCCTCTTCTCCCAGATGACCCGAATAGCCTCCAACTTTCTTCCCCAAGAATGTCCCTGATTTTAATAGGTCACTATGTATAAAACTTCAGGGCTACTTCCATGCAGTGTACCAGGGAGTATCTAAATTAACCTGCATCCACTTGTCGTGCTGCTTTGTCAGGAGCCTTAAATTAAAAGACAAAGACAATCTTTTGTTTGAAACCCCATCCCCCCCCAATCATCTGTTTTCTTTTTTAGGTAGGCTCCATGCCCAACATGGGGCTTGAACTCATGACCCAGAGACCAAGAGTTGGATGCTCTACCAACTGAGCCAGACAGGCACCCCTCAAAGCCATCTTCGAATCCTGAGCTTAGCAGGCACTGTAAGCAGACTTCTGCACAGGAGAGCTGCTGCAATGACAATAAGGTATTGTTTGCTAAAAGGTAACTGGTTCAACCCATTGCTCAGATACACAACAAATTAAATTTTATACAAAATCAAACTGCTTAACCTCACAAGAGTTAATGAGAAGAGGTCTAGCACATGTCCCAGGTCATGGCTAACTTGCTCAACTGGACAGAATGGCATGCTGTTTAGGACACCAATGAAAGCTGAGAGGCCGGCAGAAGGGAAAGGCCAATCCAAAGAGCTGGCATCAAGCATGAGACAGGCCTGGGGCTGTAAAGACAGATGAGAACCCCCCGGCCTCAAGGGGTTTAGCCTGCTGCTACACCTCTCTCCAAGACACTGATTTCCCCACCGGTTATTTCTATCTGTGCTTGCTTCTCAATGTGCAGCCCAGGGACCAGCAACACCAGAGGCACCCGGGAGCCTGTCAGGCCAACTCGGCCCCTCCCCACCAACTGAATCAGGATCTGCACCTTACAAGATCCTGAGGGATTTGCACGCACCCAAATAAACACGGCTTAGAGTCTCCCTCTTTAAAAATACAACTCTCTACTGCGCCCACATGACCTTCCAACGCCTCAGCTCTCTCCCTGCCCCCTCCATACAAAGCTTCTTGTCACCCCATCTACACAGCTGGCCTCCTCTTCCTCACCTCCCATGTTCCAACTCACTCCCATCTGGCTTTACTCGCCACCACGCCACCTCAAGGGCCCACCACCTAGTACCTACAGTCCTGAGGTCAAAGAGACCCTTCACCCCTTTGCACCAGACTCTTCAACGCACTCTAAGCAGTGGCTATCCACCTGCCCTCCTACTGAGGAGCTGCCCCTGTCCATGCCTCCTCGTTCAGACCTCTGACGGCTGGCATTCCTGCCCCCTCTCACCACTCCCGTGCACAGGTGACAGGATCCCTGCACAAGAACGTGAATCCTGGGGCGCCTGGGTGGCTCAGTGGGTTAAAGCCTCTGCCTTCGGCTCAGGTCGTGATCTCAGGGTCCTGGGATCGAGCCCTGCATCAGGCTCTCTGCTCAGCGGGGACCCTGCTTTCCCCCGTCTCTCTGCCTGCTTGTGATCTCTCTCTCTCTGTCAAATAAATAAAAAATGAAAATAAAACCATATTGGGGCGCCTGAGTGGATCAGTAGGTTAAAGCCTCTGCCTTCGGCTCAGGTCATGATCTCAGGGTCCTGGGATCGAGCCCTGCATCGGGCTCTCTACTTGGCAGGGAGCC
>CM052900.1:165084546-165108166 GCA_028534135.1 Potos flavus | reverse complement strand
GGGGGTGGCCACGCTGTGCGCCGTGTCGCGGCCGCTGCATCTCGTGCTGAGTCATGCCACGTCACGGGCCACGTCATTCCCAGGCTGCGGGGTCGTATCTGCCAGCCCGGGCCACCTGGGTTTTGACACAGGGGTACCCCCCAGCCCCCGGGGCGCCTGGCGAGAACGGCCCTTTCTCTGGGCCTGTATCCTGGTTGTTGTCCCAGTTGCCATTGTTCTCTTCTCTGGCAAGACTCGGAAGGACTGTCCTCCCCGACAAAAAGACCCCTCCATACCGCGTGTCCCCTGGGGGGGCAGGGACTTGGCACCATGGCCCGAGCACCAGGGTTCCCAGCCCACCAGCCCGGCTCAGGGGGTCGGGTCTCCATGAAGAACTTCCTGCCCACAAGGCACCCCATTTCCCCCTAACCAGCAGGGGAGACCCCTCAGGTACTCGCCCACACAGGGTTCCGCCGCGTCGGTTTTCTGTTTCAAATCACGGTAAACACATCACATCAGGTTTACCACTTGGACCCTCTTGAAGCACACAGCTGATTGGCATTCAGAACTTCCACATGCTTGTCCTTCCAGAACATTTTCATCGGCCAAGAAGGAAACCCCGTGCTCACTGAGCAGTCACCTCCCATTCCATCCCCCCGGCCCCTGGCAACCGCCGATCTTTGTTTCCATGAATTTGTGTGTTCCAAGTACTTTATCTGAGCAGAATCATCCAGCATGAGACCTTTCGTGTCTGGCTTCTCCCAAGGGGCGTCCACCTTACAGCGGCTGTCGGTGCCTCATTCCTGCCCACGGCCGAGCAGCCCCGTGCGCAGGCGCACCGCGCTTCATCGATCCTCGCCTCCGTTGCTGGGCATTTGCCCCGTTGGCACCTTTCGGCCATTGTGATTAGAGCTGCTACGATTGTTAGTGTACAAGTTTTTGTTTGAACACCTGTTTTCAGTTGTCGTTGTTTATATATTTATCTAGTTGTGCAACTGTGGGGTCATAGATAGCTCTGTGTCTACCCTGAGGAACCACTGAACTATTTCCCACAGCAGCTGATCTATGTTACATTCCCACCCAGCAAAGCACAAGGGTTCTGAACGCTCCACACCCTTGCCAACTCCTGTGACTGTCTGCCCTCTTGACTCTAGCCATCCTAGTGAGTGTGAAGTGTGTGTCCCTTGTGGTTTGGTTTGCACTTTCCTAGTGACCGGTGGTGCGGATCTTCTCTTTATGTGCTCATTGAGCATGTGCATATCTTCTTTGGAGGACTATCTATTCCAGATCTTTGCCTTTTTTTGAACTTGTTTTTTGTTGTAGTTGTTGAGTTCTGAGAGCTCTTTATATATTCTGGACCTTTATCAGATATGTGATTTGCAAATATTTTCTCCAGTTCTGTTAGTCGTTTTTTTCACTTTGTTGATAGTGTCATTCAATGCACAAAAGTTTTTAATTTTGATAACGTCTACTTTATCTCTTTTTCCTTTTTTGTTTCTTGGTTACTGTGTTTTTGGTGTCACATTGAAGAAACCATTGCCAAATCTAAGTCTACAAAGATTTACTCCTGTGTTTTCTGCTAAGAGTTTTATAAGTTTTTTTTTGTTGTTGTTGTTGTTGTTGTTTGGGTTTTATTTATTTATTTGACAGAGAGAGAGATCACAAGCAGGCAGAGAGGCAGGCAGAGAGAGAAGGGGAAGCAAGCTCCCCACTGAGCAGAGAGCCTGAGGCGGGGCTCTATCCCAGGAACCTGAGATCATGACCTGAGCCAAAGGCAGAGGCTTTAAACCCATTGAGCCACCCAGGCGCCCGAGTTTTATAGTTTTAACTCTTACATTGAGGTCCCTGATCCATTTGGAGTTAATTTTCTTTTTTTTTTTTTTTAAAGATTTCATTTATTTATTTGTCAGAGAGAGAGTGAGAGAGAGATCACAAGTAGGCAGAAAGGCAGGCAGAGGCAGAGGGAGAAGCAGGCTCCCTGCCGAGCCAGGAGCCCGATGTGGGACTCGATCCAAGGACCCTGGGACCATGACCTGAGCTGAAGGCAGCCGCTTAACCAACTGGGCCACCCAGGCGTCCCTGGAGTTAATTTTCATATGTGGTGTGAGGTAGGGGTCCAACTTCATTCTTTTGCATGTGGATATCCAGTGTTCCCAGCACTGTTTGTTGAGGACTGTCCTCCCCCATTGAATGGTCTTGGCACTCTTGTTGGAAATCAATTAACCACACTTGTGAGGGTTTCTTTCTACGCTCTCCATAGTATTCCACTGGTCTAGATGACTGTTCTTATGAATACCACACGGTTTCAATCACTGTAATTTTGCAGATTTTTTAAAAAGATTTTTTATTTTTATTTTTAAGTAATTTCTACACCCAGCATGGGGCTCAAACTTACAACTCTGAGATCAAGAGTTGCACGTTCAGGGGCGCCTGGGTGGCTCAGTGGGTTAAAGCCTCTGCCTTCGGCTCGGGTCATGATCTCAGGGTCCTGGAATCGAGCCCCGTATCGGGCTCTCTGCTCAGCGGGGAGCCTGCTTCCCCCTCTCTCTCTGCCTGCCTCTCTGCCTACTTGTGATCTCTCTCTCTCTGTTAAATAAATAAATAAAATGTAAAAAAAAAAAAAAAAAAAGAGTTGCACACTCCACTGACTGAGTCAGCCAGACGCCCCCAGTGAAACTCTAATTTCTGGGTTTTATGGCAGAAATGTTTCAGGAGCCCATGAGTGGAGTGTCCTGGGTCAGGTGCTCACCCCAGGCCAATTAGTGGAGGCCACAGGAGCATGTGGCCCACAAGGCAGGCCAAGGTGCACAATTTTATTTTTTGAGTAATCTCTACCCAACGTGGGGCTCAAACTCGTGACTCTAAGATCAGGAGTCGCATGCTCTACTGACCCAGCCAGCCAGGCACCCTTGTGTAAGTTTTAAATCGGGAAGTGTGAGTCCTCTGACTCTCCAAATATGTTCTTCTTTTTCAATAGTGTTTTGGCTATTTTGAGTCCCTTGCAATTCCATAGGAATTTGAGGAACTACTTTTCTTTCACTGAAAATAAAAGGCCATTGTCGTTTATCGCTACTTCTTAAAAAAAAGATGAACTCAGGAGAAGGCCGTGGGTGGTGTCTTAGTCTTTCTGACGTTCGGAGGTGGTCCGCTCCCTTAGGGCCTGTGGCAGTGAGGAGGACGAGTCCTGTTATGTGATGGGAACCCCTGGGGGGTCTGAGCAAGGGCGGGGCCCCCTCTGGCTGCCTCAGGGCGGGGTGAGCTGTGTGGAGGGTAGCCGGTGGACAGGCCCGACAGGCCACGTACTCCGGAATGAGGAGGCTGTGGGGGGTCAGGAATGAGGGCCTGGAAGGAGTAGGGGTGACACACGGTGCCTGTCCGAACAGCTGGGGGGCGAGCTGGGAGGGCGGAGAGGGGCGGCTGGAGGGGGTGGTCCGCTGGGACGGGGGAGTGTGTGCTGTGTCTTGGATCTTTCCAGTCTGAGACACTTATAGATGTTGGGTGGAGAAGTGGGTGTGTGGTGAACACGCAGAGCCGCGGGCCAGTGAAGGGCCCTGGGGGAGTGTGTGCAGCCGAGGATGTCCCTGAGCTGCCAGTGCCCCCCCTCCGCCCGCAGGGGCAGAGAGGTGAGAAGGGAGAGAACCGCAGAGAGAGGGAAGGGACCAAAGGGTGGTGTGGGCGGGGAAGTGGGGATTAGCCTGGCGGGGGTCCCAGAGCCGGCCTGGAGGAGACACATGTGTGAGCACAGCCAGGAGGCTAGGACCGGGAAGGGACTAAGCGGGAAGCCAGCTAATGGAGGCCTTGGGGACCAGGTTTGGGGGCACTTCAGAAAGAAGGGGAGGTCAGCTCTTCCTGTCACCTTGCCTCCACTCCAGTGCCCCTCAGTAAGCCCCCAGGGCAGCACCCCCCCCACCCCCCCACCCCTGCCCTCTTCCACTTCTTGGCAACCTGTTCTTATTTACTGGTTCTTGTGGTGTGGGCTGTCTGGGGAGCAGAGACCCCTCCTTCCCCAGGGCCGAACGCCCAGCAGGCCCTGAGTAAATGAGCTGCTGGCAGCACAGGTGGCCGGGGGGGGGGTGTCTTGTCCCCTGGAGGGCCCTCTGCCCCGATCCCCAAGGGGCGCCGTTCAACCAGCAGGGGGAGGACCCAGCCCCTCGCCTGGGCTCCTTTTTCCCTTCCCCACCTCGGGGCCTGAGGGAGTTGACCTGGCCCCTCAGCCCAGCTGCTCTGCCCCTGTGTGAGGCCGGCCCGTCAGGACAATGGGATGGCCTCAGGGGCCCGGACTAGGACCCCTGACTAGCACCTAAGGGCTGCCCCAATAGCCAGAACCCCCAGACCACCTCCTGAAGTGAAGGTGGGTGCTCAGGGAGCTATAGGGGCATCTGTGGGAACGGCAAGGGTGGGTCACTCGGTCCCCACACTCTTCTGTCCCCACTTGCTCTTGGCCACTAGGTCCTGCTCCACGTCACGTGGGCACTTGACACTCCGGCCAGGCAGGCCGAGGGTTGTGGTTCTGCGATCGCCTTGCTGCAGGGCCCCTGCAGCCCCCCAGTCTCCCACCCCCCGGGCTCTCCCTGAAGGTGCAGCCCGCCGCATCTCTGGAGAGGACCCCTGGGGCCTGAGGGCTGTTTGTTAAGAATCCTGTCCCTGAGGCCCAGGCCACCCGCCACCTGGGAGCTGATGCAAGGTATGCCTGGGAAGGCCAAGCGGGGGTGGGGCGGGGCGGGGCGGGGGCATCTGGCCGGGACCAGGGTGGTCTGCAAGGGCAGTGGTCTCAGAGGCCGGAGGACATGGCGCCTGAGGAGGGGGAGGAGGAAATGGTGGGCGGGGACCCCAAGCAGTAGGGCGCTGGGAGGAGCCAGGAGGCCCCCAGGCCCTGGGGCTGCCTCTCCTGAGGAGGCCGGGCCTGCAGGCACGGGGTGTTTTGGAAACCAGCAGGTGTGGCTAGGTGCGTGGGGCGGCTGCCTGGTGCCAGGGACCCTGGGGGCTCTCGCTGTGACGCCTGTCTGGGACCAGCCGGGCCCTGCTATATTCCCAAGGCTCATGCCAGGACGTGCTCTGGGGTACCCTGGGTGGGGGAGGGGATGGCTTAGTCTGCCGGGTCAAACTTCTAAGGGCCTGTTTTCCCGCCCCATTGCCCCTCCAGCAGCCCCCGGTGGCCATGGGGCCCAGACCTTGGGTGGGCACTCTGGGGCCCAGACCTCTGAGATAGACCAAGGGGAGAAAGCCACTGAAGAGGGTGCAGGGTGAGGAGCTTTGGGTCAGCCCCGACTGGGCACCGCCTGGGGCACGGCTGAGGCCAGGGCCATGGCTGTCCCACCCCCGCTGCCTGGCCCTGGCCCTGCCCCACAGGCCCCCACGGGGGCTGCTTTAGGCGAGGCTGAGTGGAGAGGTAAGGTAGGCAGTCCCCCCTGCAAGGGGGTTCACCTCGAGCCTGTTTCCCCTCTGTGCAGAATGGACCTCCAGACTTCTGCCCCAGTCTGGCCGCTGGGCCAACTGGAACCCCGCTGCAAAGGTCCGAGGAGCTCGCTCTCTCTCTCTCTTTTTTTTCCTTTTAAGGATTTTATTTCTTTGAGAGAGAACACAAGCAGGGAAGAGAGGCAGAGGGAGAAAAAGACGCTTCCTTGAGCAGGGAGCCCGACGAGGGGCTGGATCCCGGGACGCTAGGATCATGACCTCAGCAGAAGGCAGATGCTTAACTGACTGAGCCCCCTGGGCGCCCCAGGTCTGAGGCTCTTGATGCATTTAAAACCTCTTTTGGTTTTGGACAAAATGTCCTTGGTGTGGTCACGTGCAAACAAGACTGAAGGAGAGAGGGGCGCCTGGGCGGTTCAGTGGATTAAAGCCTCTGCCTTCGGCTCAGGTCATGATCTCAGGGTCGTGGGATCGAGCCCCGCATGGGGCTCTCTGCTCAGCAGGGAACCTGCTTCCCCCTCTCTCTCTGCCTGCCTCTCTGCCTACTTGTGATCTCTCTCTCTGTCAAATAAATAAACAAAAATTGAAAAAAAAAAGAGGTAAGGAGAGAAGAGCCTCAGAGCCCCTCAGAGGAGCAGGGGCACAGGGCACGCCAGCTGTGAGCCCCCGGGGGCCAGACGGTCACACAGCAGCCCGGCAGTGTCCCAGGACGCCAAGAGCAGGAGCCGTGGTCCCCCTGGTGCAAAGGGCCATCTGGGGGCCCGGGGGTTTCTCTGGGGCCTGGACCTTCAGGGTCGGAGGCCAGCCCAAGGCTCGCCGCGGCTCCGCTCTCCACGGTCGGCGCCCTGCCCCACTCCGCGCCACCTATGGGGTGCACCTTAGGGGTGAACGAAAGGGATTATTTATGCCTAATTTTCTCCTGACAAAAGTGGGACCTAAAAGTGAGGTTTCGAGGGCAGGGTTATGAGACGAGAGTCGGAAGGCGTCACAGGCCGGCGGCCCAGGCGGCGACCCTGGCCCAGTCCCAAGCCCTGGCTCGCCGACCCCAAACCCCAAACGCGGCGGGCGGAGAACCCGGGCCCGCCAGGCTCCACGCGGCCCACGGGCGCCGCCTAGTGCTGGCGTGTGGAGAGGCAGCCGGCCGCGCCGCTTCCGGGCGGGAGCCTCGGGCCGGCCCGCGCGGGGGCGGGGCCTGTGCGGCGGGGCGGGGCCGGTGCTGAGTGACGGATAGGGGCGGGGCCGGTGCTGAGTGACGGATCGGGGCGGGGCCTGTGTTTAGTGACGGAACGGGGGCGGGGCCGGTGCCCAGGGACTTGCAGGCGCGGCCTCCAGCTAGGCCGGGGCGGGGGCGGGAGAAGCCCCCTCGCGGACAGCGCCCGGGCGGTGCGCTGGGGGTCCGGCACTCCCCAGGAAGAGCCCGGGGGCTGCGGTGGTTTGTTCCGAGACAGCCTGTGCTTCGCTAGAGGCGCCCTGGTTCGGGGCCGCAGCCCCTCCCTCGCCCACTCCCCAGGCAGAAACAACCCCCTGGAACTCCTTCCGCTGTGTCCTCGGGTCTGGATTTAAAAATTAATCGGAATCTCAGTGGTCGGAAAAGGCAGTCAGATTGATGTTGATCTTCAGTGTGGGGATTTCCTTGTGAATCAATAAGTGATCGATATCGAGAGCCAGGGGGTGCTGGAGAACGATGTTCTGGGGCTGCGCCCGCACCCCAGCACGTGTGCAGAGCGCGGGGTGCAGAGGGGCTCCCACCCCGGGACACGCCCCCACAGAGACCAGCCCTGCATCCCTGCAGCCCCACCTGTCCCCCCGCCACCAGCCCTGCAGCCCCTCCAACCCCAGCAGCCCCCTTGGCCGCTCTCCCTCCCACCTTCCTGCTGCCTTGCTTTGAAGGTTGTGTCCTGTTAAAAAAAGCAGCTGGGATCTGGTTTTTGTTTTTTGTTTTTTCTCAGTCGGGCAGTCTGCTACTTTACGTGGTGATTGTTTTAAATGCATTGTTTTGATTATTGATGTATTTGGATTTCTTTTTAAAAATAAACGCAATTCTTTTTTTAAAAGGGGGCGCCTGGGTGGCTCAGTCGGTTAAGTGTCCCATTCTTGATTTCCACTGAGGTCTTGATCTCGGGGACCTGGGATCAGCCCCACATGGGGCTCCCGGCTCAGCACAGACTCGGCTTGTCCCTCTGCCTCTGCATGTCCCCTGCTCGTGCTCTCTCAAATAAATAAATAAATACAATCTTTAAAAAAAATTTAAAATAAAGTTTAAAAAATAAAACAGTTTGATTTTTTAAATTCAATTTAATTCACATACAGTGTATTTTAGTTTCAGAGGTAGAACTCAGTGATTCATCAGTTGCATACAACACCCAGTGCTCATTACATCACGTGTCCTCCTTAATGCCCATCCCCCAGTTACCCCATCCCCCCCAGACACCCTCAGTTTGTTCCCTAGAGTTAAGAGTCAAAATAAACTTTGTTTTAGAACAGTTTCAGTTTTACAGAAAAATTGCTGAGAGTACAGGGTTCCCATGCACTTTACACTTGGTCAGGACCGTTAGGAACATCTTACATTAGCATGGTCACTGTCAACCACTATTGACATATTATTAACCAAAGTCCGTGCTTTAGTCAGATTTCCTTGGTTTTTAACAACTATCCTCTTTCTGTCCCAGGATCTCACCTTGTATTGAGTCATCGTGTCTGCTTGGGCTCCTCTGGGCTGTGACAGTTTCTCAGACTTTCTCTTTATTTTGATGATGTTGATAGTTTTGAAGGTCAGGACATTTTATGGAATGTGCCTCTACTGGGATTTGTGCAGGGTTTTCTCACGGTTAGACTGGGATTGCGGGTTTCGGGAGGACAACTGCGGAGGTGCCGTGCCCTTCTCCTCACATCCTGGCAGGGTGCCTGCTGTCACGGTGACCCATTGGTGCGATGCTGACCTTGGCCACCTGATGGAGTCAGCACCCGTCTCTCCCTTTCCAGACTCTACGACTCTGTGGAAGGAAGGCACTCTCAGGCCCTGGGTTGCGTTCCGCCCGCCTGGGGCTAGAATATCAGCACGGATATTTAAAATTGCTCTGTATGGGAGATTTGACTCTTCTCTCCATTCGTTAATTCTGTCGCTTATACCAGTATGGACCCACCGATATTTACTTATGTTTATCGTGATGGTAAAATATATGTAACGTAAAATTTGCCATTTTAACTGTACAGTTTTGTGGCATCGAGGACATTCCTGTTGTGCAGCTGTCGCCACCATCCATTTTCAGGGCTTTTCATCCTTCGCACCTGGAACTCTGTCCCCACTGGCCACTAACTCCCCCACCCCCTCCCCCAGCCTCTGGTGCCCACCACTCTCCTTTCTGTCTCTATGAACTAGATGACTCTAGGGACCTCATACATGTGGAATCCTACAGTGTCTGTCCTATTCGTAAATGGAAGTAAAATTAACATAGTGTCACATTAGTTTCAGGTACGTAACGTAATGATTCAGCAGGTGAGCACATTTCTCAGGGCTCATCACCGTAAGTGTACATAATCCCCTTTATCTGTTCCCATCCCCCTCCAGCCTCCCCTCTGACAACCACCAGTCTGTTCCCTCCCTGTATTTAAGGGTTTTTTTTGTTTATTTATTTGTTCTGTTTCTTAAATTCCACATATGAGTGGGATCATATGGTATTTGTCTTTCTCTGTCTAACTTATTTCACTTAGCATTATACTCTCTAGGTCCATCCATGCTGTTGCAGATGGCAAGATTTCATGCTTTTTTATGGCGGAGCGACACACATGCCACCTTTTCTTTGTGTAGTCATCGATGGACGGACGCTTGGGCTGCTTACGTATCCTGGCTATTGTAAGTGATGCTGCAATAAACATAGGAGTGCATATATCTGTTTTTTTTTAAGATTTTATTTATTTATTTGACAGAGAAAGAGCACAAGCAGGGGGAGCAGCAGAGGGAGAGGGAGAAGCAGACTCTCTGCCGAGCAGAGAGCCCGATGCAGGGCCTGATCCCAGGACCCTGAGATCATGACCTGAGCTGAAACCAGGAGGCAGACACTTAACCGACTGCGCCTCCCAGGAGCCCCTGTGTGTTTTCTTCATATTTGTCCTTCTGAGGCTGGCTTATGTCACTGAGTATAACGTCCTCCAGTTTCATCCATGCCATAGCAGGGATCAGGGTTTCCTCGTTTTTAAGGCTGACTAGTAACAATTCCGTTGTATGTTGCATGGGGGTTCTCCGGGGAAACAGGACATACTTACGTATATGTGCGTAAAGTATAGCGACAAGGAGCCAGACTATAGGAGCTGACCCATGCAGTCGTGGAGGCCAGGACGTCCCACAGGCTGCCCTCCGCAGGCCGGAGACCCGGACAGCCGGCGCTGTGGTCCAGTCTGAGTCCGAAAGCCGGAGGGGCTGATTTCTGATGGCAGGCGATGGATGTTCCACTCGGGTACAGAGTAAAATCCTTCTTCCTCTGCCCTTTTTTGTTCCCTGGGCCGTCAACGGATTGGACAATGCCCACCTGCCTCGGCGAGGACGATCTTCCTTACTCGGTTTCCGGGATCAGAGGCTTACCTCCTGCAGAGACGCTCGCACAGACACGTGCCGAAGTTTGGGGTGCCTCAGCGCAGTCTGGCTGGCGCTTGCCATTAACCCCGGCGTACGTGTGCACGACGTTTCGGTCCCCCATCTGTCCGCTGGTGTGCATTTGGGCTGTTTCTACCTTCTACGTGTTGTGAATAACGCCGCGGCGAGCACGGGCGCACAAGTATCTGTTCAGGTCTCCGCTCTGCAGTTCTCGTAGGTACAGAATCGGAGGCGGAACTGCGGGGTCACAGGTCATCCCGTGCCTACTTCTGGGAGGAACCCCGTGCTGCTGTCCCTGGCGGGCGTAGTGTCCACACTCCCACCAGCTGAGCGCAGGGTCCCAATCTCTCCACCTTCCTAACACTTGTTTTCTGTTTTTTTGATCGTAGTCATCCTAACGGGTATGAAATGATAGATCGTTGTGGTTTTGACTTGCATTTTCCTAATGATCAGTGATGTTGAGCATCTTTTTGTGTGTTTCTTTGCCACGTGTGTATCTTTGTTGGCAAAATATTCAAGTCCTTCGCCCACATCTGAATTGGGTTGTTTATTTTTGTTGTTGAGCTGTAGAAATTCTTTACATATTCTGGATATGAATCCCTTATCGGGGCTCCTGGGGGGCTCAGTCGGTTAAGCCTCTGCCTTTGGCTCAGGTTATGATCTCAGGGTCCTGGGATCGAGTCTCAGATCGAGCTCTCTGCTCAGCGGGGAGCCTGCTTCTCCCTCTTCCCCTTCCCTGGCTCGTGCTCGCTCTCTCTCTCAAATCAATAAATAATCCCTTATCAGGTATATGATTTGTGAATATTTTCCTCCAGTCTGTGGGGTGCCCTTTCACTCTGTTGATGCTGTGCTTCGATGACCAGTGGATATTCGTTTTATGCTTGGGTTACAATCCGATCCTACTTGGTCTGTTTTCCTGCTGCCGTTGTTCCGGCGCTGGGCCCTGCGAACCCTCCAGGTGCCTGCGTTTAGCTTGAGGACGTTACTTACTGCTTTTCTCAGGCTTCTGTCTTCTTTCCTGTATTCTGTTGGGTTCGTTACATTTTCTTTATTCTTTTTTCCCCTCCACAGATATGGAAGTTATAGAACCCATTTCTAGTATTTTAATGGTTACCTGAAAGTTTCGCATGCATTTTAATCTCAATCACCCTCCCGGCCGTTCCCGAGCACCGCGGGGACCTTCCACGCGGATCCCTTCCCATCTGCCACGGTTGCTAGTCCAGAGCTGGGGTTTGTTTTCACCCCCCTTGTCCAGGCTGGGCTCCTTCAAGCAGACCCCGAGACAAAGACTCAAGACTAGGACACGGAGTGTTTCTTGGCGTTGTAGGAGGTAAGATGCTGAGGGTGGGAAGGGGCACTCCTGGGGCTGAGCAGGTGCCTCTGCAGGCAATGACCGGGGCTCAGCATGCTGGGACCCTGACCGTGTCGCGGGTGCAGCGCCGTTGCTGGTGGGCAAGGAGGCCGCTGCTGGCACCACGCAGAGTGTGGGTCCTAGACCGTGGCCTGCCCTGTGCTGGTTTGGAACGTCCCGGACAGAAGCTTCTGGAAGAGGGGCAGCCATGAGAACTACTGTATGGGTAGAGTCTGCCTAGGTTATGCTCCAGCCCCTCCAAGGAGCCCCTGGGGCTGCCCGTGCTACCCCCGCTCCTGCCAGCTCAGCCCATCGGTCCCATCATCCTTCGCTGTCCTTGAGCTGTCAGACCTGGCTCGTCCCCAGCAACTTACCCCGGTTGTCAGGCCTAGTGGCTAGGAGGGGAGGTGGCTGTCCTGGCAGGGATGATGTTGTCTGGGGGGGGAGTGGGCGGGGAGGCCTCGGAAGTCTATTTCGGCTGAGGCGGGGGTGCGGCTCTTCCCAGGGAGAGGTGAGAAAACTCTGGGGTGCGGCGGGGTCAGACGGGTCTGGGCCTTAGAGCCGCTGGGGACAGCCACCTGACGGCAAGGTCCCAGCTTTCCCCAGCAGGGTCCTGACGACAGGCCAGGTGCGGGCAGCCGCCGCCTGGTCTCTCGTCCTCCTCCTGCCCAATCCAGGACCGTGACCGTTGCAGCAGGTGAACCCCCAGGCGGGAGTGTGCACCTGTCCCCAGTGGTGCCCTGTCGCAGCCGGCCGGCGAGGAATGCATCTCTAATACCCCTTCCAGTTGTGCGGCGGGGCCTACGGAAGCTGACCCCGAGATGGAGTTTGGGTACAAGCCGTGTGCGAGGGGTCAACCCTAGAGACAGGGAGGGGGCAGGATCAGGCAGAGGGAAGGCCAGCTGTGCTGCCCGAAGCCTCAGGGCAGCCACGGAGACTCAGGACGCGTGAAATCGCCCCTCCAGAAGTTCGACCTGGGGCCAAAGTGGCGGGCGAGCTGGGTCTGCGCCTGAGGCTGCCCTGGAAGGGTGGGGGCCTTGCGCTGTCGTCTCACTGGGGACCCCCCAGTGCCGGTGTCTATGGGTTTCCACTCTCTTCCAGGGAGGGGTCCCTGGGGAGGCACTTGCTGGTAGGGAGGGGCTGGGATCGCTTTGCCACCCACACAGCCTTTCACTACACCCTGGCCTGGGTTTCCAGTCTGAGAGTTCAGCTGCCCTCTTCGGGGGCCCGCGCCTCCTTCCAGACCTGCCCACAGGAAATTCCATGTGCCCTGCAGTTGGGAGGGTGGTCCCGGAGGCCCAGATGCGGAGGCCCAGGTTCTTGGAGCGCCTTTCGTGGCCTTCTGTATCAGTCAGAATCTCCAGAAAAACAGGCCAGTAGGAGTGGGAGGGAGAGAGGGCGTGAGGGAGAGAGGTTGGTTTATTTTAAGGAATTGGTTCCCTTTGTGGCGATTGTGGGGCTGGTGAGTTCAGAGGGCTGAGACCCAGGGAGGAGCTGATGTTGCAGCTCGAACCCAGAGGCCCTCTGAAGCCAAATTCCCTCCTCCTCTGGGGAGCTCACTCTTTTTCTCTTAAGATCTTCGACTGATTGGATGAGGCCCACCCACATTATGAGGGTCATTTGCTATATTCAAAGTCTACTGATTTAAATGTTAATCACATCAGGGGCACCTGGGTGGCTCAGTTGGTTAAGCGGCCGCCTTAGGCTCAGGTCATGATCCTGGGGTCCCGGGATGGAGCCCCGCATCGGGCTCTCTGCTCCTCGGGGAGCCTGCTTCTCCCTCTCCCTCTGCCTGCCCCTCCTCCTGCTTGTGTTCTCTCTCTGTCAAATAAATAAATAAAATATAAAAAAAAATAAATGTTAATCACATCTAAAACCTTCACGCACAACTACATTCATTGCAGCGTGAATCACAATAACAAAGAAGTGAAAGCAACCTGAATTTCCATAGACAAGCAGATGGATAAACAAAATGTGGTCTTTCCACCCAGGGACATATTATTATTATTCTACCTTAAAAAGGAGGAAATGCTTGGGCACCTGGGGGCCTCTGTCAGCTAGGCATCCGACTCTTGATTTCAGCTCAGGTCACGATCTCAGCATTGTGAGATCGAGCCCCACGTAGGGCTCTGCACTGGGCAGGGAGCCTGCTTGAGATTCTCTCTCCTGCTCCCTCTGCCCCTCCCCCCCAAAAAAGGAGGAAGTGCTGACACCTGCTAGAGCATGGAGGGACCTTGGGGACATCATGTGCAGTGACATAAGCCAGTCCAGAAGGACAGAGCCTGTATAATCCCACTTCTAGGCAGGAGTCAGATCCATGGGGAAAGTCGATGGTGGGTGCCGGGGGCTGAGGGGTGGATGTTTCAGTTTGGGAAGCTGGGAAGCTCTGGAGACGGACGGTGGGGATGGTTGCCCAACAGTGTGTGTGCGCCATGCTCCTGAGTGTGCACTCACAAATGGCTAGGATAGTCAATTTTATATGTGGGTTTTGTTTTTTTTTTTAACCACGAATTAAAAAAAAAAAGATTGTGGTAACAGATATTCAGTAAATGGCGGTCCCCCTGAGTAGTATTTCATGTTGATTTCACCACTGTCATCAGTAAATTATGAGAACAAACCCTTCGTAAGGACATCTAGACTAGTGCCTGAGCCGAAGTCTGGGCTCTGCAGTCTAGCTAGCCGCGTGAGGTTAGCCTCCTGCCCGCTTCCTCCTCGGGGCCCCGCCCTGTGCCACCACCGCTGCCCGCGGGCTTCCTGCCTCCCGTGGGGTGCTTTGGGCTTGTAGATGGGACGAGTTGATTGAAACGTTCCTGACTCCTGTTCTGGGTTGAGGTTTTCAAGGGAAGCAAGTGGACAGGAAGCCTGAAACCAGGACCAGAGAGCAGTCAGAGCAAAGGGAGGGGACCCCCCCCCCCCAGACCCGGAGCCAGCTTCCCCTTCCACCCTGTCCCCTGGGCCTTCCGGCCTTGTGCCCGCTGCAACCATCCTGTTGGGCAGCACAAATCTTGCGGCCTCAGCAGCTGGCCTGGGCCTCCGTGGGGAGCGTGCCGGAGGGGGCGCGGCTCACCTCCCCAGCTCAGATGGCCAGGCAGTTGTGGACTGGGGCAGGCGCGCGCACGCGTGGGAATGTGTGTGTGTGTGTGTGTGTGATTCTGGGGGGCCACGCACAGGCCGCGAGGGTGTTAGATGGGGGCGCCCCTCCGCGACTGTCCCTGGGGGAGCTGGAGGCGGGGATGGGGGGTGTCCCCTCAACCCGTGAGCCTCCGAGCCCTGTGGCCGGGCCGGTGGGTCTTGTGCTCCATGCTGGGGGGGGAGCAAGAAGGCCCGCGGGGGCGGGGGGGAGGCTGTGGGTGTCCGAGCGCTGAGCGCACGTGCAGAGGCGTGTGCGTGCTGCTCAGGCGGCCTGACGCTGAATGGCTGGGCCGCGAGGCTCCCTCGGGAGCCAGCTCTGCTGTTCTGAGTGGAAGGGAGGTCAGGTTTCTCCGAGAAACCCCAGAATAGCCTCGGCTGCTCAGAGGAAACCTGGTCTGGCCCCTGGCAGCCAATCTGGCCCCCTGGCCCTGCCCGCCTCACCCCCTCCTGCCCCCACCCCGTGTCCAGCTGTCTCCCCCCCGGACTGCAGACTTGCAGTCCCTTCTGCACGGGGCGGCCAGGCCAGGGGATGCACTCGTTATCTCGGCCCGCAAAGCACTGGGCCCACAGGGATGGGGGGTCACGGGGCCAGGGTGGGCATTCAGAAGGAACGCTCGCGCGTGAGGACAGGCCGTGCGAGGGTCCCGCAGCAGAAGGGTGGAAGGGTCGCCACTGTGGGGAAGGAGATTGGAGGAGGCTGACATGGTGAAGAGGGAACAGCAAAGGGCAAACACATGTACAAACACTCTAGGGCTCCCGGGCCACCCGTCGGCCCCTTTCCTGCCCTTGGCGCTCTCAGCCCATGGCGTCTATCTGGGTTTTGGCTCCAGACGGCCGAGGCTAGGGCAGGGGTCTTAGCTGGGACCTAGGATCCGAAAGGGAGCTTCGGGGCGAGAGGACGCTCAGGCCAAGGAGGGCCAGAAAGGGGCAAAGTGGGGAAGGGCCAAGCCTGTCCCAAAATAGGGCTGCGGGATCTCCTGGCCATACAAGGATCTTGGACTCTGGACTCTGGGGACCCCAGGCAGCTGGGCCCAGCTAAAACGCGGCTGACACCTCGGCCCCTCGTCTCTGTGCCACTGCAGCGTTGTCCCAGCCGGCCGCAGACATGGTAAGGCTGCTCCCGGCACCCGCAGGGCCCCCGGTGGGCCGGCTGGGTGGCGGAGCGGGAGCCAGGAGCCGCGTCCGGGGGGAGAGAGGACGGCACAGGGTCTCCAAGCACAGGCACGGGCTGGGGCCACACCTGAGGGTGTGAGTGCCTCTCTGGGACTTGAGGGAGCAGTTCGGCAAGGCTGGAGGGAGAGGGAAGAGTGGGGGGGGGGGCAAGGCTGAGCGCTGCCGGCTGCTGACGCCACCTGCTCTCACCTGGCGCCCACTACCTCGGCCCCACCTGACCCTCCGTCCCGTGGCCGGCCCGAGCCTTGGGGCCCCACACCTGGCCTCTGCCTCGTGGGTCCTTCCCCTGAAGCCGCCTGACGGAGTCCCGCCCACCCCTCGCGACCCTCCCCGGTGCCACCTTGTCTGGAAGCTGCTCTGGGCCGGGGCGGGGGGGGGGGGGCCCTCCTTTAACCCCAGGCCCTGCAGGGTTGCCAGGTGGCGGGACAGGGTGGGGTGCCGTGTGTGCCGGGGCCTCCACCTCCCTCGGACTGAGGGGCAGAGGAGGCCCCGGTGCAGCTGGGCTGGCGTCCCTGCAGACGGAGCGCCTGACAGCCGAGCAGATCAAGGAGTACAAGGGGGTCTTTGAGATGTTCGACGAGGAGGGCAACGGGGAGGTGAAGACCGGAGAGCTGGAGCGGCTCATGAGCCTGCTGGGCATCAACCCCACCAAGAGTGAGCTGGCCTCCATGGCCAAGGACGTGGACAGAGACAGTAAGGCCGGGCAGGGGGCGGCCCTGGGTGGGGGGCCACCTGTGAGTGCGAGCGGGGGCGGGGGGCGCACCCGCTTGCCCTCACGCCGCCCGGCCTGCTGCTCGCTCCCTGCAGACAAAGGATTCTTCAACTGTGACAGCTTCCTGGCCCTGATGGGGATTTACTGGGAGAAGTCCCAGAACCAGGAGGGCGAGCTGCGGGCAGCGTTCCGTGTCTTCGACAAGGAGGGCAAGGGCTACATCGACTGGGACACGCTCAAGTAGGGCCTGGAGCTGGGCAGGGCAGGGGGTGGGCGAGGGCGAGGACCCCATGGGCTGCCGCTCAGCGCTGGGGCCCCGCAGGTACGTGCTCATGAACGCAGGCGAGCCCCTCAATGAGGTAGAGGCTGAGCAGATGATGAAGGAGGCCGACAAGGACGGGGACGGGACCATTGACTACGAGGGTGAGTGAGGGACGGGCCTGGGAGCCAGGCGGCCGCGCAGGCTGCTGGCTGACCTGCGCTTCCGCTCCCAGAGTTTGTGGCCATGATGACCGGAGAGTCCTTCAAGCTGGTCCAGTAGGAGCGGGTGCCGTGGCCCTGGGAGGCCTGCCGGAAGAAGGCCACTGCCTCCTGCTGCTGCCCACACCGCCACCCAGCCCACCCTGCCCCTCCTCTGGCCAATAAACACTCCAGCCGGATGAATGCGTGCTTCACTGTCCCTCCGTAGCCCAGAAAGGAGGGGCTGGCAAAGATCTGGGACTGGAGACAGGAGAGGGTTTTCCTCGGGCGGCTGTGGCACATGGCCCGGCACTCCTGCTGTGACATCTGACACCACCCACTGCCCAGCTCTGGGCTCTGGACACGAACGTGAAAGCCAGACTGGGGGCGGGTCGAAGACTACCGCGGGCCCCTCTGCCTGCACCAGGGTGGGCGGTCGGGTGGCTGCTCACAGGCCCCTCCTGGAGCCTTTTCCTACAGGTGGAGATCACTTAGGTACAAACTTTATTCTCTCTCCAAAAAGCTGGGGGTGTCACAGCCAGCCCTGAGCCCTGAGGCTCCGGCCTGTGGGGTCAGGGCTGAGCGCAGCAGCCCTCGTGTGTGTGCCCGCGTGTATGCGTGCCCGCGTGTGTGCGGCCAACGCAGGGCCGGCTGGCCGGGCGCTACACAGCAACGAGGCCACGGTCGAGGCAGTGTGCTGGACGGGCTGGCCTTCCCTGGGGAAGGACGGTAGGGGTGTGCTGGGGGTCCCCTCTGAGCACAGGGTGGCTGGCACAATTGGGAGGTTCAAGAGAGTGTTCCTCTGCCTTTGAGGGGCGCCAGGACCACAGCCAGGGCTGCCGGGCACTGGAGCCGGCTCCTGGAGCCGACGTCTCTAGGCCTCAGGCCCCAGGGAGAGGACGGGGCTACTAAGACGGGAGTGGCTCTTCCTGTCTGAATTTGGCCGTCTGGACAGCCTCTTCATAGGAGGGTGGCAGCTCAGGGGCACACAGGCTGTAGGCAGGAGGGGTCATGGAGTCGAGGTCCAGCTCCCCAAAGGGAAGGGGCAGCTGCACGCCCAGCGGGTACTGCACAGAGCTGTAAGCTGCGGGGAACCAGAGTGGGTTTGTGGGGACGAGTCTGCTCTCACCTGCCCCGCACTCCCCGCTGCAGGCGGGCAAGCCAACAGGTGAGGTCTGCAGGCACTCACAAGTCACGGTGCTGTGCACAGGGCTGTCACTGTCCATAGGGCTGACCGTCAGGTCGCAAGGCTGAGGTGGTGGTGGCAGGTGTGGCTGGCTGTGTACCCGTTTCCGGAGGCAGCAGAACCGGACACAGCTGGCTGTGACCCCACACAGCAGCAGCAGAAGGACAGCGAGTAAGATAAGCCTGTGCAGGGAGGAGCAAGACCCTACCACTGGACTGACCCCTGGCCACTGGGCGCCCACTCCCTGCGGGCAGTCATGGCCCGACCACCCACGACAGGACAATGGGCAGGATAAAAGAAAACCAGAGACTGTCTCTTCAGGCCAGAGACCTCCTTCCGGGCCAGAGCTGGGCCTGAGGAGCCGGCCAGTCCCTGGCATCCTGCTGCCGGGCCTGTCCTGGTTCTTTCCAGGGCTGGCCCCAAGTGCCTTGGGCTCACTCCCAGGACACACTGTCCCAGGCCATCTGCACAATCCTGTGCCCAGACCAATGACCATGTTCACAGGGGCCTCCTGCAGGGGTGAGGAAGGAGGGGGTGGGACGTGGGTAAGCAGGCTATGAAGGGAAGTCCTGCCAAGGGCCTGGGTGCCCTGAGCAGTCCCGGATTGGGGCAGGGCCTACAAGAGAGGCGCTCTGGTGCTGAGGGCAGGAGGCAGGGGTCAGCCTGGGAGGCTGCTGAGGGCCCCAGCACCTTCCCATCAGTGCCAGGAAGGGGACGGTGCTGGCGACTCCCCACCCGTGGAGCTAGGAGGGTAGGGGGTCTGGTGGGCCTGGCAGGGGGAGAAAGCCCGGCCTCCACTTACCCCACGTGCCACAGGCTGCTCCAGCGGGCCTGGGGCGGGCACCTGCGGGGACGGCGACACCTGGAGCAGGCGGGGCACCGGCCGGGCCGACGGCCCCGCCCGAGCCTCCCCCACAGGGCGGGGCCAGGCCCCGGCTCCCACCCCGCTGACTTACAGGTCCGAGGGGTCGCAGCTGCCGTCCGCGAAGCCCAGCGCCACCTGTGGGGACAGGGGTGAGCCCGGGCCGGGGCGCGCCGAGCGCAGACCCGCCCCGCGGTGCCCGAGCCGAGCGCCGGCGACCCACCTGCGGCAGCGGCAGGAGCGGCGGCAGCAGCAGGAGCGCCCGGGAGGCCGGCGCCCGCACCACCATGCTCGCCGCCGACGGGGAGCGGAGCCCGCGGGCCGCGCCACTTTATGGAGGCCCCGCCCCGCACAAACCCCGCCCCCGAGCCGCGTAGCCACGCCCCAGCGCCCCGCCCGTCGGAGGCCGGTCCCACGGCCACACCCCGGAACCCCTGGCCCGAAGCCCCGCCCACCAGCGGCACCGGCTCCCGAAAGCCACGCCCAGCGAGAGAGCCCCGCCCCGCGGCCCCGCCCACCACGCGGCTCTCCGGCGCGGGCGAGCCCGGGGTCGGCGGTCTCGGGGCGGAGGGAGGGGGTGTTGCCCTCCGCCCGCGAGGAGAGCCGGGGTCGCGGCCGGGCCAGGCCTGTCCTGCAGAGACGCTCGGTGCGGCCGTGTGGCCCCGAGACGTGGCGGACCCGCACACCCCGCGGGCGCGAGGTCCGGGGTCGCGGCGGTGGGATCTCGGGCGTTCCCAGCGGTGTTCGGGGCGGGGGGGGAGCATCCGGCGGGCGCGCGGGCGCTGACTGCCCGGGGCCGGCGGGGGCAGGCCCGCCGGGGGTCTGAGCGCGCCCCCGCCCCTGCGGCGCGCTGGGGGCCGGCCACGCTTCCAGGCGGCTTCGCCCAGCGGGGGCGTGTGGGCTCGGTGGGCTCCGGGCCCGGGGGCGACGGAAGGCCTGCCGTCCGCTCTGCGGGGAGAGACCGGGGCCGTTGCCGCCGCTCTTCTCACCAGGCCAGTGGCCCTGTTCGCTTGCTTCCCTCTGGCCTCTACTGCACCGTCTGGCGGTCAGGCTGAGGAGGGGGTCAGCCCTGCGAGGGGCGGGTGGTCGGCCTTGTCCGGCCAGGGGGGGGAGCCGCTACCCTTGGCCTGTCTTTTTCTTTTCTTTCCTTTCTTTTTTTTAAAGATTCATCTAGTTTAGACCGAGAGAGAGAGAGAGAGAGAGAGAGAAAGAGAGAGAGAGGGAGTGCGCGCGCACGCTAGTGAGCCTGAGCAGGGGGTGGGCCAGAGGGAGAGCGAGAGAAGCTGACTCTGTGGGCTTGAACCCTGAGATCATGACCTGAGCCCAAAGCTGAGCCATCCAGGCGCCCTGACCCCTCCCTTCCCTTCCCTCCACCCCTCCCTCCCTCCACCCCTCCCTCCCTCCACCCCTCCCTCCCTCCCTCCCTTCCTCTCTCTCTTTTTAAGATTGTATTTATTTGAGAGAGAGAGAGCAGGAGCAAGAGAGCACCTGCAGGGGGAGGAGGGGCCGAGGCAGAGGGAGAAGCAGACTCCCACATGTGCAGGGAGCCCGGACGTGGGGCCCGTTCCCAGGACCCTGGGATCATGACCCGAGCCGAAGGCGGACGCCCAACCGTCTGAGCCCCCCAGGCGCCCCAACCTGTCTTCCTTGACTGCATCCGGGACATACTCTCCACAGAGTCTCCCCCCGTGGAGGGGCCTCCTGGGCTCGGCTCTCCTGCCCGGATCTGCGGGGCGCCTGCCCTTTGACCTCCCTTGCTCTCGGCCCAGGCTTTGCCCCGAAGCTGCTCTGCACCTCCGGCTGTGCCGTGGCACCCCAGGGCCCCTCCTGCCCACTGTGCTCCAGCCAGGCTGGCTGAGCTGGGCCCCTGGTCGTCTTTCCTCCTCCTCCCTCTGCCTTTACTGGGTGGGAGGGAGGACGGTGGGCAGAAGTCCTGCCTGTGCACAGGCGATCAGGCAGGGCCTCGGCCAGTGAGTACCAGGGACTGTTCGCAGGAGAGAGAGGCCAGGGTTTAGAAGACGGGCCTGCCCCTCTTGCCCACCAGCCAGAAGAGGAGGCAGGGACCACACTCTGCAGGGAGCACCTCCCCCCGGGGCCTGGGTTTGGCCTGGGCTGCTGGAGCCTGCCTTCTCCTCTCATCTGGTGAGGACGTGGCTTGGGCTATGGCTGGTCAGCCCCGGGAGGGCCCAGACAGAAGTCCTGCCAAACTCCGCCGTCACTGGCCTCAGGTTAGGAAGATGGCAGGCTTCCAGGCATGAAGGGCACCTAGGAACTGGGGTTAGGACAGGTGGCTCCAGGCTGGTGTCCCGAAGCCTGTGCCCAGGAGAGCCCCCGGGTGCATCGCACCCTCCATTCTTGCTACGGAAAGTTGCGCGTTCTCTCCTGCTGCTGGCAGGCACGGGCCTGGGGCTGGTGGGCTGGGCACGCTGTGTACGGAGGGGCCAGACCGGATGGGCTCTGTGGGGACAGTGTCCGACCAGCACTCTCCCCAGGGGCTGGGGCAAGGGCACATTCTGAGCTCCCAGGAGTGTCGTAGGGCCTGTGGGGGTTTCTAGCCTCAAGGACCCGTTGGCGCCCAGAAGGCTGAGCCTGGACTCTGTCCGGAAAAATGGAAAACAGAACTCATGCTCTGGGCCTCACCCTGGACTCTAGCTGGACACAGGGCTCCCTCCTTCCTTGGGGTCATCAGGGATCCTGACACTTGGAAGGGGCAGAGAATCCTAAAGGGTCCCCTGGCTTTGGAGCCTCCTGTACGCTTCCCCATCTTTGCAGGGCCTCTCTGGGTCTGGGCCTCTGTCACCTTCAGCCTGTGTCCCCCGCACCCTGCCTTGCTGGTGGTTACCCCAACGAGCCAGGCACCCACCTCCAGAGGGGCAGAGCTCGTTGTTGACGGACTGATTTGTGTGTCTGGCTGTGGGGGGGTAGAAGGCAGGGGGCTGCCTCCCCAGGGCTCTGTCCCCCTCTCTGATCTGGTGCGCATCCCACACTTCAGGCCCGTAGGAAGAAGCCCAGGAGGTTTATTGACAGACCTGTGGGGGCAGCTCTTCCCCCCACCAGGGCTCGGAAAGGCTGGGCAGGTGGGTACTGGTGGGGCCGGGGGTTCCAAAGGGCTCAAGCGAGAGCACGTTGTGGCTCTGAGTGCGGCCGGCGAGGGAGTGCTCTCGGGCCTCTGGACTCACGGGGCCCCGGGCAGCAGGAAGTGGCCATGCCTCTGGGGTAGGGCGCCCTGGCCATGGGGCCACGCAGAGGGCTGCGCGTTTGAACCTGCCCGGCCGGCGAGATGCCCAGGTCCTGGGTCTGTGGCTGCTTTGGCCGGCTTACGGACCAGGGGAGGGTTTCGAGGGTGAGCAGGAGGGCTTGAGGGGGCTCCGTGCAGAGATTTCCTGGGGCCTCAGGCGCCTGTCACCACTTGGGCCACAAAGAGGACCTTGTAAGTCTCCTTCACGTCCCCCTTGAGCTGCAGCAGGGCTGACACCATGAGTGGGTGGTCCGGCTGGAATGGGAGGGGGAGGGAGGAAGGGGACCCTCGGTCAACCCGCCCACCGGACACGTGTGCTGTCTTACTGCCCACTGCCCACCGCGCCTGCCCGGGGCCCACCCAGCAGCCCCCTCCCTCGGTAGGGCGGCGGTGTCATCCCGCCAAGCTTTTGGCTTTTGCAGGCCTTCCTGCCCAGAGTCTATGGCACCTACGTCAAAATCGGCAGGCGGCATCCAGGAGATGCTGATGGTCTTGGTCTGGCCACGCTCCACGGAGCCCCTGGAGGGCTCGATGGTAAATCCCTTGTGCTGCAGAGCCGCGCCCCCGTCCAGGCTGAACTCGACCGTCTGCGGGGCACGGGAGCTGCGGGTGGGGCTGGGCGGCCGGGCGTGGCTCCCGGGAAGCCGCGGGACTGCGGTCGGGGGTAGCCTCGCCCTCCCAGCCCTCACCAGCAGGCTGCCCGCCCCACATCTACCAAGGGGCAAGGCCGGGAGGGGCCCAGGCTGCCCAGGCAGGGGGAGCTGTGGAGGGGCTGGGCGGGCCGTGGCGGTGCTGTGCTCACCTTCTTTGGGGACAGCTGGCTGGTCCGGATGCAGCCCACCTGCAGCTCTCGGGTGGCAGGCGGGGCTGGCGTGTCCGTGTCCAGCTGGATGTAATCCAGGGTCACCAGGATGGGCTTTAGCTCCTCTGCTTCTGAAGGCAGAGGACCTGGCTGGGGGCCGGCGGGGTGGGGGCGGGGCTGCCCCCGGAGAGTGACGGAGCTGCCGAGGGCCAGCTGGTCCTCAGGAAATCTCCCTCTCGCGTGACCCCACCCTCTGGGGGACGGGCCAGGAATGACCTCCCTACCCCTCCGGCTTCCTAGGGCTAAGGGTGCCGGTGGGCCGCAGGAGGGGTCCTCTTCCTGCGCCGAGCACCCCCCGCCCCACCAGGGCTCACCCTCTCTGTGCTCGGGGTCGCCGGTGGGGATCACGCTCAGGGACTCCACAGGCACGTCCAGGGGGTCCCCGCCCTCCACGAACATCATGTGGTCGCGGGCCGCGCCCTTCAGAAGGATCTGGCGGGAGAGTTTCTGGGAACAAGGAGCACATCAGCAGCATTCCGCGACCCGTGACGGGGGCTCCGGGAGGGTGCGGGCCCGTGGCACCTGAGATACTGGCCTCTCCACCTGACGACACCCCCGGTACGGAGCCCCCAGGAAGGCAGGCTGGGAAGGCCGGAAGGGCCCCGGACACCCGGGAAGAGGGGTCGAGGCTGGGCCGGTGGAGCCACACCTTTTCGAAGAGCA
>CM052900.1:165037446-165078298 GCA_028534135.1 Potos flavus | reverse complement strand
GGGACTATATTTGGTTTTATGACTGGACGTATGTCTAACGACGTTACTAAATCGTCTCAGTAACTTTAATAACGGATATCTGTGTGCCCGTTTGGATTTTCTGCACACACAGTCACGGGATCGGAAAACATTTCCACTTCTGAGCTTTTGTTCCTCTTAGCGGGCTCTGGCTGGGTGCCCCGGGCAGCGCTGAGTGGAAGCGAACGTCCTTGTTTTGTTCTCTGTCCTGCAGGCGTGCTTTTCATGGTTAGGACACAGGACGTTTCCTGCAAACAGCCTTTCCCACATTAAAGAAATCCGTGTCTAGTAGAGGGTTGCGAAGTCTTTTAAAGAGCCTAAGTGGGATGCTGAATTTTACCAGTATGTTTTTTCCACATCGATCGAGTTGATCATATAAGTCCCTTCCTTTGGTCTGTCACCCGTGGTGAGTTAAGGTGATTTCTAGTGTGAAATAAGCCCCCGGGGTCCCGAGGTTTCATCCACAGCCGCTGCGGGATTCAGGCTGCGGATGCCTCCCCCTCTCCCCTTTCATTGTCCAGCTTTGGTGACAAAGGTGACGGGAGCTCCAGGAAGTAAGTCAGGGAGTGGGCCTTCTGCTCCTGCGTCCCAGAAGCAGTGTGTGCGGCTCGCGAGTTTCCCGGAACTTGGCCCGGAAGCCTCTGCGCCCGGAGCTCCCTTCCTGGTACCAGCTCGGACTGTCCATTGAGTTTCTTTTATGCTCATGGGATTCTTCAACTTTTTTCTTTTCTTCAAACCATTTTGATTACTAATATTTTTCTAATAACTTGTCCATTGTCTACATTTTCAAATTTATTGGCATAAAGTTGTTGATAGACTTTTTTTACTTTTTAATGTTTTATGAAATATTTGTCAGTTTTATAAATCTTTAAAAAATCCAAACTTCTGGTTTTCAGGAGCCTCTCTCTCACTTTTGTTTTCGTTGCATGAATTTCTAATCTTTTTAATCTTCTTTCTTCCGCTTTCTTTGGGTTTCTTTGGCCGTTCTTTGTGTAACTGCTTGAGCTGGACGTGGAGCCCGTTCGCCGCTAGCCTCTTCCCGACAGACGCGGTTCCGGCCGCAGGTGGGCTGGGCTCCAGCTGCCCGGCCGGTCGTCAGGCGCTCCTGTCATTGCAACTCAGTTCTAGGCATTGTACCGTTTCCACGACAGTTTTTCCTTTGACCCGTGGGTCATTTAGAAGTATGCTTCTTAGGGGCGCCTGGGTGGCTCACTCAGTTAAGCTCCGACTGTCGATTTCAGCTCCAGTCTTGATTTCAGGGTCACAGGATCGAGCCCCGCGTTGGGCTCCACGGTCAGTGGGGAGTCTGCTTGGGATTCTCTCTTTCTCTCCCCCTGTGCCTCCCCCTGCCTGCACCCTCACTCTCTTCTTCGCTCTCTCTCTAAAATAAACAAATCTTTTAAAAAAAAGAAAAAAGAAGTATGTTTCTTAGTAGTTCTCTAAAAGTAGTTCTCTATTTGTTACTAATTTGGGCCGATGACTTTTGTTCAGAGAACAAGCATTTTAGGATTGTTTTTATTGAAGACTGACAATATTGTGTTCATTTCGGGCAGACACCGTAGTGATTCGATATTTACCTACCTTATGCAGTGCTTACCCTGATGAGTCCTGTCCCCATACAAAGTCCTCACGACATCGTCGACTCTATTCCCTACTCCGTACGAAGCTGTGTACCCTTCCAGGCCATTGAAACTGACCGAGACCAGCTTTGGGCCCAGCAGATGGGTTTTGTAGATGTTCTGTGTTCACTTTAAGGGAGCACTTAAAATTCTGTCATGTTCCAGATGTGTCTGTCAATTCGGTTTGTTAATGATGTTGTCTAAATGTATGTCGTCGATGACTTGTTTTATCTGGCTTTGTTATCAGTTCCGGAGAGAGGCGTGTTACAATTTCCCATCGGAGTTTGTACCTTGACCTTTCCCTTGTTCTGTCCGCCTTTGCTCTGCTTACTTTGTGACTGTTTAGTGAAGGCACGTGGATTTAAAATTGTTGCATCTTCCTGGGGAGCTGAACGTCCGGCTCTTTGTTGCTGTTGCTCCTCTTTGCCTCCAGTACTTTGTGTGTTTCTGGATAACTCCACCAGCTTCCTCTTTACGGTTTCTACCCAGTGCATCTTTTCCTGACTTTTTTTTTTTTAAGATTTTATTTATTTATTTGACAGAGAGAGAGATCACAAGTAGGCAGAGAGGCAGGCAGAGAGAGAGGGGGAAGCAGGCTCCCCGCTGAGCAGAGAGCCCGATGCGGGGCTCGATCCCAGGACCCTGAGATCATGACCTGAGCCGAAGGCAGAGGCTTTAACCCACTGAGCCACCCAGGTGCCCCTTTTTCTGACTTTTAAAACACAGGGCTTCCACATGCTTGTGTTTTAAATGTCTCTTCAATAGTGGACAGTTAGATTTTTTGGTTGTTATTGTTCTTCTCATCCAATTTAAAAAGACTTTTTTTTTTTTTTACTGTGGCCATTTAACCTATTTATATGCTTGCCTTCACTTATATTTTGACCTGAATTCTTATTTTCTAGTCAATTCTTCGAGATTCTTAAGGCAATTAAAATACAATTTTACCCAGCGTTTCTGCTTATTTTTAGTGCGATGGCTGGGACGCCGGGCGGCCACGCTGCCAAAACCAGGAAAGGCAGTTCGAGCTGCTTGTTCAGCATGTTTTAGCAAATCTCTTTCTGATTCTACTTCACCCCCACTTCGTAGACGCCCCGTTCTGGGGCCTTTCACTGGCGGGTGCTACGCCCGAAGGGTTTCGTGGTTCAAGTTCCTCCCCCAGAGGGTCAGTCGGCACCTCCTCCAGCCGGGGCGGTAACATCCTCCCGCCTCTCAGCTGCTGTTTGGTTCAAACTATGTCTTCTCCCATTTGCCTTGTCCTTTTGGATTCATGTGTTGGGAAAACTGAATCTTTCTGCTGTTGTTTTAATGAGAATTTAAGAGGGGTCAAAGGCCCCCTGCTAGAAGTGCCCTTTTTAACTGGACATTCAGAGTGTGTGTGGTTGAGGGCCACCTGGCTGGCCCAGTCAGTGAAGCGGTGACTCTTCCTTCTTTCTTCCTTTGTTTTTTTTTTTTTTTTAGAAAGAGGGAGATAAAAGGGGCGGGAAGGGGCAGAGAGAGAGAGAGAAAGAGAGAGAGAGAATCTCAAGCTGACTCCATGCCTGGCGCAGAGCCAGACGTGGGGCTCAACCTCACAACCCTGAGATCATGACCGGAGCTAAAATCAAGAACCCAGGGCTTGACCAACTGCACCGCCCTGGCGCCCCGCGACTCCTGATCTCCGGATTGTGGACTCAAGCCCCATGTTGGGTGTAGAGATTACTTAAAAATAAAATCTTAAAAAAAAAGTGTATGTGGTCTAATGTAGTCGTTTTAAATGAAACTGTGATGTCCCACCTCTTTTCAGACAGTCATCCATTGGGGGGTCAGCCGAACTACATTATCATGAGCACATGGAGTTCACGGCCATGAAGCAGAACAGATTCAACCGCTCTGTCAATATCTTCTAAAGGCTCTGCCATTCACGGACCAGTAGGTTAATAGATTTTTTTCAAACAGGAGGAACGTTGTTGGCATTTTACAAGATGCCTTAAAATTCTGCCTCTCAGAATGGAAACGCATGATTGTTTCTTTGTGGCATTTCAAAAAATGGATTACTAGCATTGACTTATTAATGATTTATCCAGGAAACATTATTAGGCTTTGAAAATACTTTTCAGCTAATTATTCTGAAGCAATCGCTAAATTAAGTGGTGAAAAAGAAATTCATCTACAATTTTAGCATCTCCTGCATAAGGTCAACATTTAATATCTATATTCTGTACCAAGTTGTACACAGACAAGCTCCTAACATTCCCAAAATGGTAAACGAAGTGTAACGAATATTCTGAAATTTCTTAAGAATTACTTTTGAGGGACGCCTCGGTGGCTTAGTCAGTTAAGCATCTGCCTTCGACTCAGGTCATGATCCCAGAGTCCTGGGATCGAGTCCTGCATTGGGCTCCCCGCTGAGTGGGGGAGTCAGATCCTCCCTCTCCCTCTGCTGCTCCCCCTGCTTGTGCTCTCTCTCTGACGCTCAAATAAATAAATAAAATCTTTAAAAAAGAAAAAAAAGAATTGCTCTTGGACTGTATTGTAGCTTACATCACACGCATATCACACACACATCTTAAATGTTCACTTGGATGAGTGTTGATAATTATATCCACCTATGTAACCACCTCTCCAAACAAGACCTAGGACATCCCCCACCCACCATGTCCCTCAAGCCCCCACCCTATTCCCTGCCTTTAACCCAGAAACCACTATCGCCGATGATTAATCGTGCCTGCATTTGGGTTTCCTCATTCTCTTTTGTGTCTCGCTTCGTCGACCTGACACAATGTTTCTGCGATCCAGCTGCACATGTGTGTGGCCCAGCTTCATTCTGTCTTGTTTCTGAGCAGTGTTCTATTCTCACAATGATGGATACTTGCGTTGTGTCCAGTTGGGGGCTATACGAGTAAGGTTGCTCTAAACATTCACGTACCAGATTTTTTTCAGGACATATTTCTGTTTCTCTTGGGCACATACCTCGAGTAAGATTTCTAGGTCACGTGGTAAGTCTATGTCAATAACATTTTGTGTTATGACTTTGTGTTTGGATTTTGGATTTTAGGCATTCTAATAGGTGCTCAGCAGTGTCTCGTGGTTTTACTTCGCATTTCTCCAGTGACTAATGCTGCTGTACGCAGTTTCACAAGCTTATTGGCCATTTGTGTAGCTCCCCTTACCATGTCTGTCCTAAAATTTCTGTGCCTTTTCAATTGGAGTTTGGACTTTATATTGTTGATATTTAGGGGCTCTTTATATATTCTGGATATAAGACTGTTGTCAGGTTTATGTGCTGCAAATGCTTTTTCCTAAGCTGTGGCTTATCCATTTTCTTAATATCTTTTTATAGGAGAAATTGTTAATTCTTATGAAATCCAGTATTTATGTTTTTTTTTAAAAACTATAACCTTATTCATCTATATCTGTAATAATTTTTTTTTTTTTTGTAGCTAAAATTTCTGTTTCCCAAGATGGAAGAAGATGCTAGCCTATTTCCTAAGAAGGAGGTTTTGGACAATGTCCCACTTATGGAAGATGGTAATAAGATCTTTTCACAAATAACAGTTGTTTCAGCAACAATGAAGATAAATGATGTGCTTCATAGTTTCCCTTAATTCCTTTTCTTCAGAAAGACTACATCTTTTAAGCTTATATTTTTTTTCCTCAAAGAGGGAGCTTATATTTTTCTGTCTTTAGTTGAAAGAAAGATAAATTATGGCTGAGAATCTTGAAAGTGGCAGAACGTAGTTTTCTAGTTCTAACATCTCTATTGAGAAATATGATGCCATTTTTATCCCAGTCCTTTGAATATGACCTATTTTTGTTTTCTTTCCCTGAAAGCTGTTAGATTAAAAAAAAATCACTGATAATCTCACATTTTTCTAAGATATGCTTTGATTTGGGCTAGTGCTAGACATCAGGCAGGACAATCCAACCTGGACTAATTTCCTTGGTCCTCCATTTAACCCCAGCATGGCTCCTTTCTCAGTACTGAAGTGAGGTGTAATGAGGCATGGTGATGCGAGGTGAGGTTATGTGAGGTATTGTGAGGTGAGGCGAGGTGAAGTGATATGAGGTATGGTGAGGGGAGGGAAGGTGAGGTGATCAAGTGAGATGTGTTGAGGTGTGATGTGTGAAGTGAGGTGAAGTGTGGTGAGGTATAGTGAGATGAAGTGAGGTGAGTTATGGCATTGTGAGGTGTGGTGAAGTAAGGATTGATGAGGAGCACTGATGTGAGGTGTGGTGAGGTTAGTGAGGTGAGGTGTGATGATGAGGTGCAGTGTGGCATGGTATGGTGATGTGAGCTGAGATGAGATGTGGTATGGTGAGGTGAGGGGTTGAGGTGAGGTGACCTGTGGTGACGTGAGGTGAGGTATGGTTTATGGTGTTGTGAGGGTTGGTGGTATTTGGTGAGGTGAAGTGAGGTGTGGTGATAGGAGTTTGGTGAGGTGAAGTGAGGTGTGGAGTGTGGTACAGTGATGTGAGGTAAGGTTTGGTGAGGTGAGGTGAGGTGTGGTGAGATGAGGTGAGGTGAGATGTGGTAAAGTGAGGTGTAATGTGGTGTGGTTTATGATGTTGTGAGGTGTAGTGAGGTATGGTGAGGTGAGGTATGGTGAGGTGTGGTGAAGTGCGGTTTGGTGAGGTGAGGTATGATAAGATGAACTGGGATATGGTGAGGTGAGGTCAGATGTGAGTTGAGGTGTGGTGTGGTGTAGTGAGAGGAGGGGAGGTGTGTGGTTTGGTGTGGTGTATTGCGGTGTGATGAGGTGAGGTGAGGTGTGGTGAGATGAACTGAGGTGACTAAGGTGAGGTGTGGTATGGTGATGTGAAGTGACGTGTGGTGATATCAGGTGATGCTTGGTGAGGTGAGGTGTGGTGAGGCAGGGTGTGGTGAGGTGAGGTATGGTGTGGTGTGGTTTGTGGTGTTGTGATGTGTAATGAGGTGAGGTGTAGTGAGGTGATGTGAATGAAATGAGGGGAGTTGAGGTGTGGTGAGGTGTAGTGAGATGAGGTCTGGTGAGGTGAGGCATGGTGTGATGAGGTGAGGTGAGGTAAGATGTGGTGAGATATAGTGAGATGATGTCAGGTGAGGTGAGGTGTGGTGTGGTGAGGTAAGGTAAGATGTGGTGAGGCAAGATGTGGTGAGGTGAGGCAAGATGAGGTGTGGAATGGTGTGGTATGGTGAGTTGAGGTGAGGTGAGTTGAGGTGTGGTGTGATGTGATGTGGTTTGTGGTATTGTGAGGTTTGGTGAGGTGAGGTGTGGTGAGGCAAGATAAGTGTAGTGTGGTGAGTAGAGGCAAGGTGTGGTGCAATAAAGTGATATGAGGTGAGATGAGGTGAGGTGTGGTAAGGTGAGGCAAAGTGAAATGAGGCATAGTGAGGTGAGGTGAGATGAGATGAGTTGAGGAAATTTGATGTGAGGTGAGTTGAGGTGAGGTGAGGTATGGTGAGGTGAGGTGAGGTGTGGTGATGTGAGGTTTGGTGAGGTAAGTTGAGGTGTGGTGTGGTGTGAGATGAGATGTGGTGAGGTGAGATGAGGTGTGAGGTGAGATGAGATGAGATGAGGTAAGGTGAGTTGAGGTGAGGTGAGGTGAGATTAGGTGAGGTATGGTGAGGTGAGGTGTGGTGCAATGAGGTGTGGTGAGATGTGCTAGGGTGAAGTGAAGTGATGCGAGGTATGGTGAGATGAGGTGAGTTGTGTGATAAGGTGAGGTAGGGTATGGAGAGATGAGGTGAGGTAAATTGAGGTGAGATTCGGTGAGGTGGGGTGAAGTGAGGTGAAGTAAGGTGAGGTGTGGTGAGATTAGGTGAGGTGTGGTGAGGTGAGGTGAGATGAAGTGAGGTGTGGTGAGGTGTGGTGAGGTGAGGTGAGATGAAGTGAGGTGTGGTGAGGTGAGACGAGGTGATATTAGGTGAGGTGTGGAGTTGTGTGGTATGGTGATGGAAAATGAGGTGAGGATGCTATGTGTGGTTTGTGGTGTTGTGAGGTTGGTGAGGTAAGGTGTGGTCAGGTGGGGTGAAGAGAGATGTGGTGTGATATAGTGAGGTGAGGTGAGGCATGGTGTTGTGTAGTGTGCTTTGCAGTGCTGTGAGGTGTGGTGAGGTGAAGTGAAGTGTGGTGAGGTGAGGCGAGGTGAGGTGAGGTGAGGCAAGGTGAAGTGTAATGAGGTAAGATGAGGTGAAGTGAGATTAGGTGAGGTATGGTGAGATGAGGTGAGGTGTGGTGAGATGAAGTGAGTTGTGATATGGTAAGGTGAGGTATGGTGTGGTGATATGAGGTGAGGTGTGTTGAGATGAGATTGGGTGATGTGTGGTGTGGTGAGGTGAGGTGAAGTTAGGTGAGGTGAAATGTAGGAGATGAGTTGAAGTGTGGCGATGTGAATTGAGGCGTGGCGAGATGAGGTGAGGTGTGGTGATGTGAGGTGTGGTGAGCAGAGGTGAGATGAGATGAGATTAGGTGAGGTACAGTGAGGTAAGGTATGGTGAGATGTGGTAGGGTGAAGTGAGCTGATGTGAGTTATGTGAAGTATGGTGTGATGAGGTGTGGTGAGATGAGGTGAGGTGTGGTGTAGTGAGGTGAGGTAAGGTGTGGTGAGGTGAGGCGAGGTAACGTGTGGTGAGATCAGCTGAAGTAAACTGAGGTGAGATTAGGTGAGGTGAAGTGTGGTGAGATGAGATGAGGTATGGTGAGGAGAAGAGGTGAGATGAGGTGAAGTGAGGTATGGTGAGGTGAGGTGTGGTGAGGTAAGGTTTGGCAAGATGAGGTGAGCCAATATGTGGAGTGTGGTTAGTGATGTTAGGTAAGATGAGGCGTGGTGTGGTATGGTGTGGTTTGTGGCATTTTCAGATTTGGTGAAGTGAGGTGTGAGGTGAGGTCAGGTGATGTTTGATGAGGTGAGGAGAGGTGAAGTGTGGTAAGGTGAGGTATAGTAATGTGAGGTGTGGTGGTGTGGTGAGGTTTGGTAAGGTGGGGTCAGGTAAAGTGAGATGAGGTAATGTGAGGTGAAGTGAGCCAAGATGAGGTGTGGGGTGGTGAGGTGAGGCGTGGTGATGTGAGGTGCGGTGACATGTGGAGTGTGGTATGGTGATGTTAGGTGAGATGAGGCATGGTGTGGTGTGTGGTTTGTGGTGTTGTGAAGTTTGATGAGATCAGGTGTGGTGAGGTCAGATGAAGTGTGGTGAGGTGTGGTAAGATGAGGTGAGGCAAGGTGAGGTGATGTGAGGTATGGTGAGGTGAGGGGAGGTGAAGTGATCGAGTAAGATGTGTTAAGGTGTGATGTGGTGAGGTGGGGTGTGGTGAGGTATAGTGAGATAAAGTGAGGTGAGTTATGGCATTGTGAAGTGTGGGGAAGTAAGGATTGATGAGGAGGGCTGGTGTGAGGTGTGGTGAGGTTAGTGAGGTGAGGTGTGATGATGAGGTGTGGTGTGGTATGGTATGGTGATATGAGCTGAGGTGAGACGTGGTGTAGTGAGGTGAGAGGGGTTGAGGTGAGGTGACCTGTGGTGACACGAGGTGCGGTATGGTTTGTGATGTTGTGACGGTTGGTGATGTTTGGTGAGGTGAAGTGAAGTGTGGTGATGTGAGGTTTGGTGAGGTGAGGTGAGGTGTGGACTGTGATGCAGTGACGTGAGGTAAGGTTTGGTGAGGTAGTGAGGTGTGGTGAGGTGAGGTGAGGTGTGGTGAGCTGCGGTGAGGTGAGGTGTGGTGATATGAAGTGATGCTTGGTGAGGTGAGGTGTGGTGATGTGAGGTGATGCTTGGTGAGGTGAGGTGTGGTGAGGCAGGGTGTGGTGAGGTAAGGTATGGTGTGGTGTTGTTTGTGGTTTTGTGAGGTATTGTAAGGTGAGGTTAAATGAGGGGAGTTGGGGTGTGGTGAGGTGTAGTGAGATGAGGTTAGGTGAGGTGTGGTATGATGAGGTGAGGTGTAGTGAGATGAGGTCAGGTGTGGTGTGGTGAGGTGAGGTGAGGTAAGATGTGATGAAGTGAGGTAAGATGAGGTGTGGAATGATGTGGTATGGTGAGTTGAGGTGAGCCAAGGCGTGGTGTGATGTGGTGTGGTTTGTGGTATTGTGAGGTTTGGTGAGGTGAGGTGTGGTAAGGCGAGGTAAGTGAAGTGTGGTAAATAGAAGCAAGGTGTGGTGAAGTAAAGTGATATGAGGTGAGATGAGGTGAGGTGTGGTAAGGTGAGGCATGGTGAGGCAAGGTGAAGTGAGACATGGTGAGGTGAGGTGAGATGAGATGAGCTGAGGAGAGCTGATGTGAGGTGAGTGGAAGTGAGGTGAGATGAGGTGAGGCGAGGTGAGGTATGGTGAGGAAAGGTGAGGGGTGGTAAGGTGAGGTTTGGTGAGGTGTGGTGTTGTGTTGTGTGAGATGAGATACGGTGAGGTGAGATGAGGTGAAGTGAGATGAGATGAGGTGGGGTGAGTTGAGATGAGATGAGGTGAGGTGAGTTGAGATAAGATGAGGTGAGGTAAGTTGAGGTGAGATTAGGTGAGGTATGGTGAGGTGATGTGTGGTCTGGTAAGGTGAGTTGTGGTGCAATGAGGTATGGTGAGATGTGCTAGGGTGAAGTGAAGTAATATGAGGTATGGTGAGGTGAGGTGAGGTAAGGTGTGGTGAGATGAGTTGAGTTGTGTGGTAAGGTGAGGTAGAGTGTGGGGAGGTGAGGTGAGTGGAGGTACGATTAGGTGAGGTATGGTGAGATGAGGTGAGGTGAAGTGAAGTTAGGTGAGGTCAGGTGAGGCAAGGTGAAGTGTGGTAAGGTAAGATGAGATGAGGTGGATTAGATGAGGTATGGTGAGGTGAGGCGAGACGAAGTGAGTTGTGACGTGGTGAGGTGAGGTGAGGTGTGGAGGTGAGGTGAAATTAGGTGAGGTGTGGTGTGGTGAGGCATGGTGAAATTAGGTAAGATGAGGTGTGGGAGATGAGTTGAAGTGTGGTGATGTGAATTGAGGCGTGGAGAGATGAGGTGAGGTGTGGTGATGTGAGGTGTGGTGAGCAGAGGTGAGATGAGATGAGATTAGGTGAGGTACGGTGAGGTAAGGTATGGTGAGATGTGGTAGGGTGAAGTGAGCTGATGCAAGGTATGTGAAGTATGGTGAGGTGCGGTGTGGTGAGATGAGGTGAGTTGTGGTGTGGTGAGGTGAGGTAACGTGTGGTGAGATCAGCTGAAGTAAACAGGTGAGATTAGGTGAGGTGAAGTGTAGTGAGATGAGGTGGTATGAGGTGATGTGAGTTGAGTTGAAATTACTGAGGTATGGTGAGGTAAGGTAAAGTGAGTTGAGGTGAGGTGTAGTGAGATGAGGTGAAGTGTGGTATAGTGAGGTGAGGTGAGGTGAGGTATGGTGATGTGAGGTAAGGTGAGGTGTAGTGAGATGTGGTAGGATGAAGTGAGTTGTGAGGTATAGTATGGTGAGATGAGGTGAGTTGTGGTGTATTGTGGTGAGGTGAGGTGTGGTGAATTGAAGTGGTATTAGGTGAGGTGTAGTGATAGGAGGTAAGGTATGGTGAGGTGAGGTGAGATGAAGTGAGGTAAGGTGAGTTGAGGTGAGGTTAGGTGAGGTTTGGCGAAGTGATGTACGGTGTGGTGAGGGTGAGATGAGGTGAGGTGAGCTGAGATGAGATTAGGTGAGGTATGGTGAGGTGAGGTGTGGTGATATGACATAAGGTATGGTGAGGTGAGGTGAGATGAGATGAGGTAAGGTGAGTTGAGGTGAGGTGAGGTATGGTGAGGTGAGGCGTGGTGTAGTGAGGTAAGGTGACATGAGGTGAGATCAGGTGAGTTATGGTGAGGTAAGGTGAGGTGTGGTGATATGAGGCAAGGTGAGGTGAGATTAGGTGAGGTATGGTAAAGTGAGGTGAGGTGAGGTGTAGTGAGGTGAGGTGAATTGAGATGAGATTAGGTGAGGTATGGTGAGGTGAGGTGAGGTGTGGTGATGTCAGGTATGGTATGGTAAGGTTAGTTGAGGTGAGATGAAGTATGGTAAGGTGAGCAGTTATAAGGTGAGGTATGGTGGGATATGATGAGGTAAATCAGTACCCACCTTTCTATCTTCTGAAATTGTATAGGGTTTTCTTGTCCACTCTCTTTCTCATATTCCTTGTGATTTGCATTGATGCCTTTTTTAGTTCCTCTCATTTTCACTGAGATTTAATGACGGAGTGGTGATATATGCTATTGGATAGTTCCATTGGCCATGTTTTGCTGGAAGTCTACAGAGATTCTCTAAGACAATATTTCTCAAACTTTTCTGTCAGAGAATCTCTTTACATTCTTAAAAATTCTTGAAGACCCAAAGAGCTTTTATGTTGATTGTATCTTTTAAAATTTACTGTACTAAATGTTAAAGCTGAAAATTTTTTATATTTATTCACTTAAATTAGCAAAACTGAACCTATTATATGTAACAGAAAGAACCTGGTTTATCAGAAGACGGTTGGATTCTCATATCTGCATCTATGTTAGTCTGTTGTGATATTATGTATCACGAGACCTTCTCGAAAACTCCACTGTACACTTATGAAATGAGAATGAAAAAGACACATGATGTTTTAGCATTATTAGAAAAATCGTTTTTGATTTTGCAGACACTCTGGAAGGGTTTTTGGCACTCCCACCATGGTTCCCTGTGCCACACTTTGAGAACCGTTGCTCTAAGACACCATCAGTTTCGTTGCCTATCAGTGTGAGCTTGTCTAGATTTATACCTGTGCTTCAGACTTAAATGACTGTATCTGCTTTTTGTTTTTTTCTCTTCCCTCGATTTCTAGAAAGAGACAAACTAGAGGATCCAGAATTTCTTCCTCCGGAAGCTGGGAAGAGTGCTGACTCGGGATGCCTCTGGTAATGAACCTGGGTGGGCAGCTTGCTTCCTCGCAGCCCAGCCTGGGCAGCCTCTGCGGAAAGGTGGAGCTGGGCTGCGAGGGCAGTTGGTGTCCTTTCTACATTAAGCCCAGAGAAAGAGCACAACGCTGATGCTGATACAAGTAAGAAGAAAACAGCCACCCCAGATGGACTGCAGGCGTGCCACGTGCGAAAGACCTTGAGCCACCTAGAGAAGCTGCGCGAAGAGAAAGAGCTTTTCATTCAGAAAACCAGGTGAGGGACGCTTGGGTGGCTCCTCAGTTAAGCATTTGACGGGCTGAGGTCATGACGTCGGGGTGCTAGGATCAAGGCCCGCCACCTGCTCCCTGGCCACCCGCTTGGTGGTTGGCGCTGAGTGCTCAGTGGGAGGCTGCTTCTTCCTCTCCCTCTGACCCTCCTCCCCATCCCTCCCCTTATTCTCTCTCTCTCAAATAAATTTAAAAAGAAAAGTAAACCAAGCTGAGGGGCCAGAGCTGGGAGGGAGCAACGGTGAATGCCACACGTGGCAACGGGGCGTGGCAAGTGGTGGGCGTGGCCATAGGCAGAGAGCTGCGGTGGGCGGGGCAGGGTGGCCCTGGGCTTGGGGAGTGGTGGGTGGAGCGAACGATAGTGGGCGGAGAGAGCTGGGGTGGGGGTGGGAGTGAGAGGTGGTGGCGTGGCGAGCAGTGGACAAGGCCGGATGGTGGGCGGGATGAGCGGCGGTGGGCGGGGCGACCCTTGTTCGGGGCGATGGCGGCGGCCCAGCCGTCCGACCCTGCTGACCCCACAGGCCCCAGAGCTGGGCCCTGGTCATCCTTGACGGACAGACTTCCTCCTGCCTTCTGGGCTGTCACGGAAAGCGTGCAGAGGGTGCCCTCTTTGTTCCTGCCGGGCCTCGGCCGGGCCGGTGCCCTGCCTGCGTGGGGCTTGCCCTCAGATGAGCCAGCCGCGCCCCTCCACGCCCCTCCCGCTCCACGGGCAGCAACGCTGATTCGGCGTGCTCCCCAAATGTCTGTGAAGAAAAGTTCAAACATACAGAAAAGTTGGAAACTTTTGGAAATGGTCATAGCTATCACCCGTACACCGCTGATAGCCTTTTCCTGTCATTTCTTTCTCTGGGCATGTGGGCATTTATGTGATTTCTTTTTGCTAAGCTGTTTGCAAGCAAATTGCGGAAATCGCAATACTTTACTCCTAAATACTAAAAACACAGAAACATCCTTGTGCAGAACCTCGGCTTGGTTCCTTCCCTTAAGGAAAAGGACGTCTCACCAGCACCGCACACCCGCAGTTCCCTGCGTGTCCTCCAGACGTCATTTAGAGCTAGTTTGGTTCTGCTGTTTTAATCCCAGGAACTAGAGTTTTGAATTGGGATTCAGTCCAGGCCCGCACACTGATTGGTCGTCCTGATGGGTCTGTGAGTTCTAGATCACCGAGGAGGGGTACAGCTGTGTGTCCTGTGCACAGCCCCCCAGGGCTCTCCCCCGTGCCCTTGACATGCCTGAGCTCATTCATTTCTGCTGCTTCATGTTAATTCTCATTTGGGCTGAGGTCACCCAGGTGGTTTTCCGAAAGCAGATGTCCAAGACCGTGATCATGCAGCTTGATTGTGTGAGAGAAATCCCTGGAAAGATGATGTGACCTCAGCCCCTGGCCTGGGCGAGGGGGACAGACGACTGTGTCCCTTAGTCGAGGCAAGGGGAGCTGGAGGGAAAGGCCTCGCTCTGCCCTGAACCCCACTGTCGTTTTCTGAAGATGGGTAACTGTCAGAGGTACCTGGGGAGAGCAATGCCGAGAGACCGGATTCCGGAGAACCATTCATCCAGACTCTGGCTTACTTTCAGAGGAGAGCTGCGCGCTTGCCGTCAGAGGATAGATCTCATCACCAAGCAGCAGGCGAGCGTGGCGGCCCAGGCGGCTGCGGAAAGAGAGGCCAACAACACGTAGGTCATGCGCCCGGGCGCTGAGGGGGGCAGGTGGTCGGGGCTCAATCTAGTCCCACGAAACCAGGGTCTATGCTAACCCCTGCGGCCTGCAGGAACTCGAGGAAGCAGACTAGCCGCCCTCCAGTGTGGGAAACAGACACAACCCAAAATGGAAACAAAGAAACCAGTGATCACGAGGACAAGAAAGCGGCGGTGATCACTTTGAGGCAGGTGGCCAGGGAGGCCTCCTGAGAAGTTACCTCCAGGCTAGGACCTGAGTGGCAAAACCAACTTGCCTGTAGTGACCAGGAAAGAACATTCTGGGGGGTGAGGATGTGCAAAGCCCCAGGAGCGCCCAGCAGAGGGGCCACTCTGTGGGGACAGTGCGGGGATGCCAGTGGGCTTCGGGGAAGAGGTGTCAGGCCTGGCTTTGCCTTGAACAACCAGCCAGGTGGTGCCTCTACCGAAACTGCGGGGCAGGGCAGGAAGGAGGTCGGACGTCTGCGTGGCTGCTGCACGGACACACCGGCTCAGAGCTCCGCATGCACGCGGGGCTGGTGTCCACAGATGTCCCCTGAGTCCCCGTGAGCCGGATGGCATCCACGCGCTTCAGTCCTGTAATTTCACAGCAGCCCTTGAAGGGACTTGGGGACACTGGGTGACCTTGGGCAGGTCCCTTGCTGAGAAGGGACGCCATGGGACCTTGGTGCTGGCGCTCTGAGCTGGAGTCTGAGGGCAGCTGCTCCACTTGCTGCCGGGGGAGGGAAGAGCGCCGGCCGCAGGGGCGAACTCCCGGCCGCACTGGCCCCGGGAGGGCTGAGGGGCTCCCGGCCGCTGGGCTCCCGGCGGCCACAGGACAGACAGGGCCGGGAGCCAGCTAGTGCTTGCAGCAGCAGCTTCAGGAGGCCGGCACCCCAGCCCCCGCAGGGCGAGACAAGCTCTTCTGTAGGATTTTGAAATCCACCCGATTCTGTGGGACGTAGCAGGCCAGGTGTCCGGAAATGATGCCCGGACTGGCCGGCTGCTCGCGGCCCACTCCCCAGCCGTGCGGCGGGTCTGGGGTCCTGATCCCAGTATCCACAGCCGGGTCCTGTGGGCAGTGTCATCCTAGGCTCTTCCCGCAAGGCTGCCCCACCCGGTTCATCCCAGCGTCCCTGTCATTATCTCAGAACACACCTGGGGGTTAGGATGAGTGGGGGGTGCGCTGGGCGGGCCCCAACTCCAGGACGCAAGAGGGGAATGACGTGAGAGGATGCAGAGTGGGCTCAGGACTGAGAGCCTCCCACTGGCTTCTCGGCCCCCCGGCTGTTCGCGGTCCTGGGGCGGGTGTGCCGGATCCTTCCTGGATCGGAGTGGGCCGGCAGTTCCGACAGGCTGGAACCCGGGGAGCCGGCTCTCCGACCCGGGGGGAAAGTGGGCTGTGCCGTGACCCGGGCGGGTCCTCTAGCAAATCCTATGCCCGCAGCCAGCAGTGGGCGTAGGACGTCACACCTGTTGCCGTCCCCGCTGGCTGGTTTAGACAGATTTCTGTCAGGAAGATGGAAAGGCCCCGAGAAGGTGGCCCCGGGAAGGCCACTGCAGGGTGGCGGCTGCAGGGGGCTCTCGGGCCAGGCTGACGCCGCCGCCCCCCCCCCCCACTCCCCTGCCCCTGTGTCTCAGCAGCGCAGCCGGCGGCCGCCTCCAGGCCATGTCCAGACGCCTCTGCAGGGAGCTGGACAACGAGCGAGACCTGCAGTCGAAGATCAGGGCGCTGCTGCAGAAGAGCGAGTGAGTGGGGCGGGGCGGGGGCGTCCAAGCTTGACCTCTGAGCGGCCCCGAGCCTGGAAGGAGCTCGGTCCGTCGCTGAAAGGACAAGACTTCATGTTTTTTGAAGTGTTTCCCACTTTCTCCATGTTTGTTTACACTTCGAAGGCCCTCTGAAATCTGCTTTTCCTGTCTCCCCTTTCCTGCCTTGTGCTTCCATAGACCTGCCAACACCGTCTTTAAAATGTGCTTCAGGGATGCCCGGGCGGCTCCGGCCGCTAAACATCCAGCTCGATTTGGGCTCAGGTCGTGATCTCAGAGTCCAGATGGAGCCCCGGCCCAGGCCCTGCACTCAGTGGGGAGCCGGCTTGAGATCTCTCTCCCTCTCCCTCCACCCCTCCCAGCTCGCACTCTCTCTATTAAAAAAATTATTTTTCTGTTTCACAACCCCAGAAAAGAGACCGTTGCATTGTCCTCAGTACTTTGCAGACCGGGTTGCAAACATCAGCTTTGCCCCTAGTTCCTTGAAGCAAGAAAGGGATTTAGGAGGGGAGTCAGATCCCGCGTGTCTCTCATGGCCTGCTCCCCCCACACAGGGGCCCCCTCCCCTGGGCGCTGGCCAGGCGGCCTCTGGGAAACACACAGAAAGGCACAGAGAGGTCGGGGATGGCGGTCTGCTGGAAGAACCATGCGGCCCACCCCCCACAGCAAGTCTCGGGCCGGGAATCAGTCTGGAACCCATCCCTCCTGGAAGCTCGGCACAGTGCAGTCTGAGCCCTGGCTCCTGTGGGCTAACGCACAGCCCCCTCCCCATAATCTAGTGAGAAGGGGGAGGAGAGAAAGGTGGCTTGGATGGTGGCTCTATCTGTGAGCGAGCCAGGGAGGACGATGGCATTTACGTGGCCCTTGCTTGACAGTTGGCCCCGAGGCCGGAGCTCACCAACCAGCACCCAGCTGGGCAGTCGTCTTCACCAGAGCCACGAAAGCGCTGCGGTCCTGCCTTGTCAGATTCCCAGATGCATCCGCTCTTGTGTGCGGTGGGGTCTGGGTGATCCGAGATCTTGTGCGCGGCGGGGTCCGGGCGCTCCGCGCTCTTGTTCGTGGCGGGGGTCCGGGCGCTCCGCGCTCGTGTGCGGCGGGAACCGAGTGCACCCACGGTTGAACGTGACAAGCATTCTCTCAGCCTTCCTAGAGGGTTGGGAAGCCAGGAGCAGTGTGGCTGAGAGGTTCTGACTCAAGGCCTCCGGTGAGGATGGCAGCCATGGCTGTGTCATCTGAAGGTTCACTGGGCTGGATGGGGGATCAGATTCCAAGCTCACTCAGTCTCCCCAACAGCGGCCTCCTGCTAGGGCTGCTCAGAACAGGGCACTGAGCCCCCGTGGTGAGCATTGTGGAGGGGGAGGGGAAGTAGCAAAGCCGAAGCCCCAGTGTCATCTCGGAAGTGACATGCCATCCCTTCCTCCACATTGGGATCCACCGTGAGGCCAGGCGAGGGAGGCACTCGGGGCGTTCGTGCAGGAGGAAGGGTCACGGGTCTCGTCTTGGGACCTGGGCTCCTCGCACTGAGTCTCCAGTTGGCGGTCGGTGGCAAAACCAGCTGCCAAGCCCTCGAGGCGCCCGGCCCGTGGGGAACTGAGCGTTCACGCCACCCGGGCACGTCGGTCTCTACGATGACGTCTTGTGTGGGAGTCACAGTGACGCAGGGTGAGCTGAGCGACTTTGCTTGTCAGAGAATTGCAGCAGTGACAGGGACACAGGTGAAGAAGGAAGCCCTGTGTCCAGGGAAAGTGACCGTTGCCGAGAGCACAAATCGCACGCCTGGCTGGGTGCGGGGCCGTCTGGGGCGTGAGGGGCGCGTGCAGAGTGGGGCCTGGCCGGCTCCCTGCTGCGGGCGGACTGGGCGCTCGGCGGGCGTTGAGGCCCGCTCAGCCCCCGAGGGGGCGAGTCTGTGTGCCCCCCCATCCTCCAGCGTCGTGTCTGGCCCCCTGACCTTCCTGCCACGGTCACCTCTCTCTGACTGACCATGCTGGCTATTCCGAGAAAGTGGGACCTTAGTAAAACCCCCAGCTCTCTCAGGCCCAGGGACCCCATAATCAATCAGCCAGACATTCCTGCCGCCCGTCCATACCCAGAGCCCAGAACCCCCCAGAACGCCAGCCCCCCCCTCCATGCCCGTGCCGCCCCGCCCTGTCTCTGGCTACAGTGTCGCAGTGACTCAGGGAGCCCCCGTCAAGGGCAGCGTCTCCCACCTGCGTCCCTGGCCTGTTTCGGGGTGCGGCGCCCGTCCTCAGGCCAGGCGGGGGCAGGAGCAGCTGGGTGCCCGTGGACCATCCAGGTGGAGACCCAGGTTCGAGCGGGGCAGGGGCCACTGGCGCTGAGGCGAAGGGGGAGCCTCGCTCTCCAGCAGCCGAGCTGCCCCTCGGCGGTGTTTGTCGAAACTGGATGTCCAGGCCCTCCCAGACCCCTGCAGTGGACACTCCACGGAGGGTGCGGCCCCGGGTCTCCAACGCCTTCACCAACATAAACAAAAGTGCCTCTTGTTTGAAGGAGCACCATGTGGCACCTTGCCATCCAGGAGAGACAGCTCGAGGACGTCCAAACGTCTGCCCGGGGGGAGGAGGTGGCCGGCAGGAAGTGCCCCTGGGAGCAGGCAGCCCGGCAGCTCCGCAAGGAGGAGGAGGCCGTGGAGAAGGCTGAGCGGAACCGGCTGCTGAGGGCCAGGTAGGCGGTGAGGACCTGCGGGCCGTGGGGGGCTCCGGAGAGAGCGGCTTCCCCAGAGCCAGCTCAGCCGCGGTCCCCCCTGAACCCCGCCCTGCCCCGCGCCACCGGCCGGAGTCCGCAGTGCCGCCCCTCCCTCTCCTTGACCGGACGTCCGCCTTCCCTTCCCCTTCCTGCTCTGGCCGCTCCCTGGGGCTCGGTCCCTGCAGTTCCCTGGGTGCCGGGGCCTCCTGTTCGGCCAGAGTCCTGAGCAGGGCAGGGCGGCGTCCGCACGAGCGCCACAGCACCGCCCCCCCCCCGTGAAGGGAGCACCCCGCTCCCGCTCCCTCGGCGCAGCCCCCATCTCCTTACCCCCCATCCTTACCGGAGGCCACTCGTCCCCTCCCCACCCCAGCCAATTCATTGCCAGATTGCTCTGCCAAGTCCCCGGTCACTCGCAGGGTCCTCGGCCAACCCTCCCCACCAGCTCGGTCCTGGTGCTGCCCGTGGTGCCCGCTCCGCCCCGTGTCCCCCTCTTGGGCCTCGACCCGAGCACACGGGTGCTGCCGGCCTGGCCCGTAGGGACGCCTGTGCCCTGCAGAGCCGAGGCTCACGCGTCTGCTCCCACTGCCCCACGCCGCCGCAGGAAGTCCGTGTACCTCCAGAAGGAGCACGGGCTCAGGCACCAGAAGCTGGTGGAGGACGCGCAGAGGAATCACAAGATTGCAGTGAAGTTCCTGAAGGCTTCCCTGGGAAGGTAGCGTTTCCAGACTCTCCTCCCATCGATACCCAGGAGTGGATCCTTTGTTTTTGTTTTAAAATCCCCCAATTTTATTACTAAATCATCACCTTACTGTTAAAAAATAATCAAACTGTGTTTTAGTTTTGAGCTGCTTGCCTGCTTATTCTCGCGGGAGGGCCTCCCGTGAGACGGCGGGCGCCTCCGGATGGGAAACGGGCTTCAGCGCGTCCTTGTTACAGACGCTCAGCCCAGCACTCTGCGTGTCCCTTTCATGTCCCCACATTCCATTATTTCCTTGGCGGCATGACCAACCCCCCGGCTCCTTCGGGTCCTGTTCTTGCGCGTCAGTGTGACCTTCTGGTGAGAAATGCGCCTCCCCCCAGAGTCCGCGAGCAGGAGAGGAGGGAGGAGAGGAAGGCCCGGGCGCACGTGAGGAGGCGCATGGACGCCGTGCTGGCCCTGAAGCACAGCATCTCCGCCAACAGGGTAGGCACCGGTCACAGCCGTCATCCCCGGAGGGACAGCCCGAGAGCCTCCGACGCCCTCAGGGCCCCGCGCGAATCCTCGGGGAGCCCGTCCCTTCCAGGGAGCGCTCCACGCCTACACACCACTTGGCCCGCCCTGCCCCGTCCCCCTGAGTCCCTGCTCCTCTGGACGGGAGTCCCGTGTCCTCAGACTCACCTCTCAGCCGCTCCCCCAAGGATCTGTTGCCCCCCCCCCCGGTCTGTGCCGGCCCTGGCCAGGTCCTGGCCGGGCAGGAAGAAAGCGCAGGGACCGGTCCTCAGGGGGCCTGGTCCGTGGGAGGAGTGAGGCCGCAGCAGGGGTCCAGGATGTTGCTGGAGGAAGTGACACCCCCTGGGGCCTCGGTGTGGCAGTAGGCCTGGAAAGTGGAGAGGGGAAGAAGGGGAACAGCATTTGCAAAGGCTTAGAGGCAAGAGAGAGCAGGCCTCTTGGCAGGAAGCCCAGGGAGGCCAAGAAACAGCCCGGGGCAGAGGAAGATGGCAGACAGCCGGGTCAGTACGTGGGCTGGGCCCGGTGAGGGGGCAGGGCTCTGCCAGCTTCTGTTCAGGAACCTCAGAGCTAATTTAACTCCCCGCGTGCGATGGAAGGTTCTGGGGTGTGTGTGCACACGCGTGTGCCAGTGCTGTCTATTCCCAAGGAAACGCTCCGGAAATTTCAAGCATGGAGCCGGGCGAAGGCGGAGCTGGCCGAGCGGAAGGCCCAAACCGAGAAGGAGAGGATTCTGGCCCAAGGTGGCGACGCCTTCAAGCACCTTTTCCATCAGCGCAGGTGCCAGGAGCTCGAAGCCCAGAACCGGTGAGTGCGAGGTGCGGGGGAGGGGCCCCTGGGCCCAGGAGTCCAGCCGGCACAGGTCGCTCCCTGGGCTTCCCCCTCATGCGGGGGCTCCAGCCCTCCCGCCACACCCTGCTCTCCAGACCCCAGCAGGCGGGGCCTCCCCTGCGCCCCAGAGCCCTCCGGTCCTGTCGCCCCCAGTGCGGCCCCCTCGGGCTCCTGGCCTGGTTTCCTGGTTCCTCAAGAGCTGCACCAAGGCCCCAGGCGGCTCGCTCGCTGTCTCCAGGCAATGCGGGGCCCTCCTCTGGGGGGCTGCGGGCAGCCTGGGCTCTCCTTTCTGATTTCCTCCAAATGGGCTCTCGGCGCTGAGCCTCCTCACTCTGTCCTGCGTCCCCGTCGTTTATCCTGAGACCCCTCGGCCCTGCGGGACCCCTGTATCTCGCCCCCCAGGCCACCCCCCGCCCGGCCTCCTACCCCCAGCCCCCCCACAGGAGTGGGCTCCCCGAGATGCCAAGGTCCGTGTTCTGCCCCTGCCCGCCTCCTGCAGGGCACATCCCTTCTCCTGCCCCCAGCCCCCCCCCAGCCCCCCGCCCCCAATCACGGCCACTGCTAGGGTCTACCCAGGGGTGGCCTCCCAGTCGTCTCACTCTGGGGACGGCATCTCCAGTCTGGGAGTCACTGTGCCCTGAGTGTCACCACGGGGGCTTTGCCGTCACCCCGCCCCACTAGGGGGTCCGGGGGCAGCTCCACCGAGCCCCCCAGCCTGACACAGGCCTGCCGCACAGGAAGAGCCGGCGGGGAGGAGCTTGGATGAATGGGCGTGGCCTTGGCTCGTGCCCCCGGGGGCCGGGGGCCGAGCCCATGGGGTCAGGGTTACTGTGGGGCCTGGGCCTGGGCCTGGGCCAGGCCGGGCTGGAATTTCGAGTCCTGGGTCCTCGGCTGGCGGCCGGGCTGGCCTTACCTGCTCCCTCAGGGCAGGGGGCTCGCGCCACGATCAGCTCCTTGCAGCCCTGTGCGCGGGGGCCGGACCTGTGCCCCCGGGAAGGGGCTCGTGCGGGCCGCTGAGCTGAGCCTGGGCCTCCCCCCGACCCCGGAGGCAGATGGAATCGTGCATCTCGCCTTCTCTGGGCCCACACAGCGTTTTCCCACAGCACCTTCGAGGAAGAGCAGAAGCTCAGAAAGCAGGAGATCGTAAGTCGGATTCTGAAAGAGGAGGCCGAGGAGGAGAACAGGAAGAAGAAACGGTCTTCTCCTGCCAAAGCCACGGACCCGCTGAGGCTGCGGGATAAGACGTGGAGCTACGTCACGGACGTCTGCGAAGGGCGGGACGCAGCAGTGCTTTCCTGTCACCTGCTGGTGAGCGGGGAGCCCTTGCCGGTGCACCGCGCACACCTCCGGGGGAGCAGGCCGCTGACCCGAGGGCCCGGGACCCCCGGTCGTTGTATGCGCCCCTCCAGCTGAGATCCAACAGAACAAACTGCCCGTCCTGCCCAGGGTGTCTCCCTTCCCTGTGCTCGGCACGCTCTTCCTCCGGCCGGCCTTGCCGGGAGGCCCCGCGGCGGCGGCGGGCGTTCCTCTCCGCAGGGGGCGATGGCGCACGGACCGGACAGGCCCAGGTCTCTGGTGCCCCACCCACCGTGGCAGCCACCCCCCGGGGACAGCACTGCAGGTGGGGAGGCCCGCGGCCGTGGTGGCACCCGCGACAGGGTCGGCTCAGGCCGCCTGACCTGTCCCCGCGTCACCAGACAGGCCAATGACCACAGGCCAGTCCCGGCCCAGGGGGTGGATGTGCCCAGACACCTGCGTCTTCCCTTCTGTGCGTTTCCTCATCCGTTCGCACCATCATCCCCACCGAGGGCCGACCCTGGCCAGCCCCCCGGGGCAGGTGACCTGTTTACCTATCTTGGGGGGTGTGGGGCAGGGACATCAGGCTCCCCTCCTGAGCCCAGTGCAGCCCTTCTGCCCTTGTGCACCCCGAAACCTGGAGGTCCGGGGCACTGGCTCCAACAAACGCGCTGCCCGTATAAGCCCCTCGGCCTCTGCGGGGCCTTCGCTCTGTCCCAAGGTGGTTTTCAGTCTTGGCCTGTTTCCCAGCCCCTCCCCCTCGCCTCCAGGCCTTCACCCCTGCCGCTTCCTCCCCTGGCCCCCGGCCCCCAGCCCCAGGCCAGAGTCTCCAGCCAGCTGCCCCAGGAGCCTTCCCTGCCTGTCCACACCAGCTGCCCTGGAGGGAGGCTGCACCCCGGCCCCACCAAAGCCCGGTCCCAGGACCAGGCCACCCCCAGGGTGACCGCGAAGGACGTTCCCAGGGTGTGGTTCGTAGGAGCAAAAATTAGAAATCATGCAAAACTAAGGGTCGATGAGGGGCGCCTGGATGGCTCAGTGGGTTAAAGCCTCTGCCTTCGGCTCAGGTCGTGATCTCAGGGTCCTGGGATCGAGCCCCGCATCGGGCTCTCTGCTCAGCAGGGAGCCTGCTTCCCCCTCTTTCTCTGCCTGCCTCTCTGCCTACTTGTGATCTCTCTCTCTCTCTCTGTCAAATAAATAAATAAAATCTTTAAAAAAAACCCAAAAAACTAAGGGTCAATGAAAAGGATCCCAGTAGGTCCATAAATTAGTATCTTCTGGATTCTTTTGTGGGTGTCGGAGAAAAATATTTAATGCTGTATAAAGATACTTATGTTTTAAATGGGAAATGTTACAAAACAGACTGTGTTCTGGTCCCCAGGTAAACCCCAAGGGGCTCGCTGTGACAGTTACTTTCTTCTCGTTCATCTGTAGTGTCCCTACTTTCTGTGATTAGCTACCACATTCCTTTCCCCAACAACAGGATGGCGAGGGGGCCGCACACCCCAGAGCCCCTCAGTTACTGCAAGCCATTTCCAGTGATTCTGTCCAGGGGGACCCTGGGAACACCAGCTGGGAAGACGACACACTGGCCGAGCCGGAGATCCCCGGGCTCTGGAAGGAGGACTATAAGCCGTACCAGGTGAGCCTTCCTGCTTCCAGGTCTGCGAGGTCGGAAACGCCGGGCGCCTGCTGGCCTAGAGCCACGGCCGCGGATCAAGCCCCGTCACCCGGTCACTCCTGTCACCGGGTCACTCGCATCGCTCAGGGAGACACTGTTATTTGTGCCACTCCCTGCTGCATGTTTCAAAACCTTCCTCTTGGCCCGATTTAAAAATCTAGGAAGCTGGCGTTCCTCCTGCTCGTGCTCTCTCTCTATCAAATAAATAAATAAAATCTTTTTTAAAAAAGCTTAAGAATCTAGGAAACTGGGGCGTCTGGGTGGCGCAGTCAGTTAAGCATCCAACTCTTTTATTTGGCTTTGTTGCTACTGAGACGTTAGCTCTTTATTTTTTTTCTTAAGATTTATTTATTTATTTGATAGAGAGTAAGAGAGAGCATGGCGGTGGGGGGTGGGCAGAGGGAGTGGGACAAGCAGACTCCCCACTGACCGTGGAGCCCGACCTGGGGCTCCATCTCTCAACCCCAAGATCATGGCCTGAGTCAAAATCAAGAGTCAGGTGCTCAGCCATCTGAGCCCTGAAGTGCCCACGCCCAGCTCAGAGCCTGCTTAAGATTCTCTCTCTCCCAGGGCGCCTGGGGGGCTCAGTTGTTAAGCGTCTGCCTTTGGCTCTAGTCATGATCCCGGGGTCCTGGGATCAAGCCCACATCGGGCTCCCAGCTCGGCAAGGAGACTGCTTCCCCCTCCCTTCGGCCCCTCCCCGCCCCCAGGCGCACACTCTCTGTCTCAAATAAATAAATAAGATCTTAAAAAAAGAAAAATAGGGGCGCCTGGGTGGCTCATTGGTTTAAAGCCTCTGTCCTCAGCTCAGGTCATGATCTCAGGGTCCTGGGATCGAGCCCCGCATCGGGCTCTCTGCTCAGCAGGGAGCCTGCTTCCCCCTCTCTCTCTGTCTGCCTCTCCACCTATTGGTGATCTCTCTCTCTCCGTTCAATAAATAAATAAAATCTTAAAAAGAAAAAAAAAGTATTCTCTCTCTTCCTCTGCCACTCCCCTGCCAAAAAATAAAAATAAATAAAATGAATAAAAACAGATAAATAAGTAAATTGTTCAAAAATCTAGAAAACTCTGGCCTGCCATTACTTCCCAGAAATCTGCCGGGACCCTGGACGTGTCTACTCTTCCCATCCTTCCTTTCTCTCTGAAGTAAGGACCGCCGGCCTCGCTATCGCCGGGGCTCCCTCAGTGGCCTGCAGACGGTGCAGGCTGTCCCCAGGCCTGGCCTCTCTGGGCCCCGGCTCTGTGCCGCTAACTTCTGCGGCCGCCGAGCAGCCCTCGGCCACGGAGAGCCTCTCTGGACTCAGGCTGGCCCTCGAGTGTCGGCCACTGTTTCCTGGAACCTCAGGTGCCCAAAGAGGAGGTGGACCGGAAGCCCGTGGGGGGGACAAAGATGGACAAGGACATCCTGGCCCGTACCATGGAGCAGCTGCGCAGCAGAGTGACCCACAAGCAGGTGGTGTCCGGGCGCGAGTTCAAAGGTCGCCCCTTCAAGAGCAAGCCGAAGCTCATCCACTTCAAGGTGAGCCCGAGAGCTCGCTTGGGCCGCGGAAGGAGGGACATGGCACTACCGGCCCGCCTGTGCCTGAGGGTGTTGTGGGGGGTCAGACGCCAGCCCCAGGGGGCCTTCGTCCCAGGGGACGGCCTCCCTGGGAAGGGGCATGAGGAGGTCAGTGCTCGCACGTTGTCTTAGCCACCGGACTCTGCAGGAGAGGGTGCCGGTGGGCTCTGAGGACGGCACCCGGCCCCAAGTCCGTGAGACAGAGCAGGGCGCCAGCCCCGGCCCCACACTGTCCGAGGTCCCCAGAGAGCCGTTTCCTGCTCCCGCTCTCCCTGCTCTTCGTGCATCCCGGAGGGGCCCTTCCTAAGTTGCGAAACCTTGGGAATTGTTCCTGGTCTCTTAGGACGCTAACCGTGTCGTCTCCGCCACTGTCCCCGTGTCGTCAGCACACGGGCCATCGGGGATATGAGGGAGACGCTGCCACATGCTCAGAAGAACGTCTCTGGTTTTTCCAGGATTTCGATATTGGCAAAGTGTACAAGAAAAAGATCACGCTGATAAATGCCACCTACACCATTAACTACTGCAAGCTGGTGGGTGTGGAGGAGCATCTCCAGGACTTCATCCACATCGAGTGAGAGGCCGGGGGCGCGGGCCCGGGTGGTGGGGCCCCTGTGCGTCAGAACTGCTGCCCTCACGCCCACGCAGCCTTGGTCTGGGCGTAACGCCTTCCGCTGGGAGGCAGCTCGGTCTGTCTGCTTGGGTCGACGCTGTCTGCGTGATCAGGGCTGTGGCGGCCACGTTCCCTTCCCTGTCCGTGTTTTGGTGTCGCCCACTCTGGGTAAGATGTCCCTGGCGGTTGTTGAGCCTTTTCTGTGTGAAGGTTAAAGCCACCCCTGCCAGGACTGTCCCTGCAGCTGCCTTTGCATGTCCTCTCTGTCACCGTGCTTCTGTGTCCTTCCTCTACGACCCCACTGGTGCGTGAGTTGGACCTTCTTTCACGTCTATCTGGTCCCCTTTAACCTGGCTTCTCCCCTGCTTTATTTTTCCCTCCTTTCTCTGGTGCTGATCTCCTCGTGTCTGCTGCAATGTCTCTCTTTGTTCTGCTCCTCAGCATTTTCCCTGTGGTTTTAAGAAAGCTGCTTCCTGGTTTCTGCCAGCTTTTATTTATTTATTTTTTCAATTTTATTTATTTATTTGACAGAGGGAGAGATCACAAGTAGGCAGAGAGACAGGCAGAGAGAGAGGGGGAAGCAGGCTCCCTGCTGAGCAGAGAGCCTGATGTGGGGCTCGATCCCAGGACCCTGAGATCATGACCCGAGCCGAAGGCAGAGGCTTTAACCCACGGAGCCCCCCAGGCACCCCTCTGCCAGCTTTCGGTTGCTGGGTGTGGAGGCCCACGATGACCTGGGACAGCTCTTGGGCTCCAGGCTGGAGTGAATGGGTGTGGGGCAGGTCGCCACCGCCTGTCCCTGCGATCTGTGCTCGCTGACCTGGGTCCCGGTCAGCTTCTCCCACACAGGACACGCTGTCCACTTCCGGGGCTGCTTGTAGATCAGACGTGGGATCTGCATTCCCTCTTCTCCCTTTCCGGCAGCGTTCTAGACTCTTGCACTACCTGCGAAGGCTTGTGTGGCCAGGGCACGGCCGGGAATCGCCGCTGGGCACCATTGCTCTGTCCTGCAGTCGTGCCGGAGGCGCGGGATTCACTCGTGGTCCACTTGTTCTTCGTGCTGGTCTGCGGGTCTCTGGGGGGCGTCCACTCCCCGGCAGCTGAAGCACTCCCCACCGGGGCTGGAGCTGGAGTCCCTGCACCGAGGTTATGCCCCTCCGTCTCCTGGTTCCTGTGGCTGCTGCCGCCAAGTCGGCTTCCAGCCCGAAGGTCCCGCCCCTGGTGCGTTGTGTGGCTTCCCTCTGGTCTCCTTGAGATGCCTTGTCTTCCGGGTCTCGAAGCTCCTCCATGGTGCGTCAGGTGTGGGTTGGTTGTCTTAGATGCGTTCGGGCTCACTGAGGACCCTGACCTCTGTCCAGCTGTGTGTCCAGGTGTGTTCTCGAGCCAGACACTCAGTCGGCCCTTCTCTCTCTGCATCTAACTGGCTGTGGAAGTTGTGTCGGGGGCCATACTTCTCATTTCCAGAAGCCCCGCATCCTGCCTCAGGCCAGCAGCTACTTCTCGACGGCGTCTGGTTCCCTTCCCATGTCTGTGGTTCTCTGTTTCTGTCCTGGGTCGTCTTAACGTCACATCTTTTAAAGTCGGCCTTCAGTCGTTCTCTCATCCGAGGCTCTCGGAGTTCGGCCCTGCTGTCTGCGCGCGGGTGTTGGCATCCACGTGTCCTTTCCAACAAGGAATCCCGTCTTCTCACCAGTGGGACTCAGCCCTCCCCCAGGGGGTCTCTGATGTGGCATCAAAAAAACCTTCCTTCCCACCCAGACAAGTCTTGGTTCTGCCTGGTGCTGTGGGGTCACTACCAGCCACGGAGGAGACAATGACATCCAACTGTAGCTTGTGTCTTTCTAATCCAAACACCAAATACACCGCACTGCAGGGATTCTCTGGGAGCTGCTTTTCCTCACGCAGGATCCAGACCAAGACAGGCTGACTGCCCTCAAATCTCCCTGTGAAGCTGGGGCTCTTTCCCGGGATCTTTCAGTGCAAGTGGGGTTCCGAGGGTCCCGGCCGGGTGCGGGGTCAGTGCCTGTCCCCTGCCTGGCTCGCACCCCTCACACTGGTGCTAAAACCCTGCGCTTGGTTCCAGGCGGGCACACGCGTGTCCCCTGGGAACCGTGGCTGCTGCTCACCCTGTGGCACCCGGCCCCTCCCGCACTCTGCACACATTACGTGTGTCCTGGGCCGTGGGACCTGGGGCACAGTGCCCAGGACAGGCAGGAAGGGGGCCAGAGGGCCCACTCGGTGGCTGCCCCGGGCCATGGCTGCTGCGCACAGTTGATTCCAGCCGAACTCACCTTCCTTGTCGATCTGATCACGTGTCCCACGATGGTTGTGCCTGCAGCTTTGACCCCCCTGGCCCCATGTCAGCCGGGATGTCCTGCGAAGTACTTGTCACCTTCAAGCCCATGGTGAGTGTCCTGAAACCAGACGGTGTGAAGCGGGTGGTGGTGGGGCCGGGGCTTTGCAGACACTGATGTGGTGACAGAGGAGGGACGCCCGGGGCTCCGAAGGGCTCCCACGGACCCCTGTTCCAGTTCCAAACACATTCAGCCATGTTCCTGATGTTAGGAAGAATTACAGGCTGCCCTGATGGTTTGCTAGCCAGCAGGTGTGATCGGGTTCTTGGGTCTAAGTGGGGCATGCTGGAATGTTCTAATGGGCCCCGGCCAGTGAGAGGCTCCTCCCGGCCCCCACGTGGACGCCCAGGTCCAGCCCCTGGTTCTGGAGCCACAGCATGTGGCTGGGTCAAGTTACAAACGTTACGGTGGTTGGGGTTCTATTTTTTAGATCAACAAAGATCTGGAAGGAAACGTCTCCTTTATGGCTCAGACGGGTGGATTTTCCGTCCCGCTGAAGTGCTCCTCGAAGAAATGTGCGGTAAGTCCAGGGAGGCCCTGCTGGCATCTGCGCGGCACATCCCGTGTCCCCACCTCCGTCCCACGCAGCCCAGGTGAGGCTGGGGACGGGCCCTGGGCAGGTGAGCTCTCACGCCGACGCTGGGAAGCCCAGACCACGGGAGACCTTAGGGCTCGTCTCAGGAGACACCAGGCTCCTGGCAGCTCTGTGATGTCCCTTTGATTTCCCTTTTATTTTTTTATTTTTGTTTTTTTAAGATTTTATTTATTTATTTGAGGGAGCAAGACAGTGAGAGAGAGCATGAGAGGAGAGAGGTCAGAGGGAGAAGCAGACTCCCCGTGGAGCTGGGAGCCCGATGCGGGACTTGATCCCAGGACACCTGGATCATGACCTGAGCCGAAGGCAGATGCTTAACCCACTGAGCCACTCAGAGGCCTCGATTTCCCTTTTAAATGACAGTCACCGTGGGGGGGGGGGGCGTCACATCCCCAGGCCTGATAGCTCAAATTTGCACTTTGGACCACCTTCCGGTTTCGCCCGGCCCTGCCTCCCGCAGCCACCCCTCTGCTGTCGGTGCCTGTGAGCTGGGTTTTGTAGATTCCACACGGGAGTGAGGTCACACGGTATCCGTCTTTCTCTGCCTGGAGTATCTCACTTCACGCGGTGCCCTCAAGGCCCATCCATGCTGTTCCAAACAGCAAGATTGCCTTCTTTTTTATTCCTTCGTATGTATACCCCGTCTTCTTTATCGGGTCACCCGTTGACAGACACTCAGGCTGTCCCCACTGGTTGGTTATTGGAAACAATGTTGCCATGAATCCGGGGGTGCAGATGTCTTTCTGAGTTAGTCATTTCCTCTGGATGTGTTGCCGGAAGTGCCATTGCCGATCGCAGAGTAGCTCTACGTTTAACTTTTCGAGGAATCTCCACACGGTTTTCCCAAGAGGCTGCACCAGTTTGGTTCCCATTTCTCCACGTCCTTGCCGACCCCTGGTGTTTCTGGTGTTTCCGAGTCTAGCCATTCTGACGGCTGGGAGGTGGTACTGCATGGTGGGTTGACCTGCATTTCCCTGACGATGAGCCATGTTGAGTCATTTCCATGTGCCCGTGGGCCGTGCGCGGGGCTCCTTTGGAAGAGCGTGTGTTGGGTGTGGCGAAGGGCCACATCCCCAGCGATCACCTGATGGCCCTGTCAATAAGAACTGCCTTAATTTTATTCTCTATTTAAAAAAAAAGAAAAATGTCTATTCGGGTCCTCTGCCCATTTTGAACCGAACTATTTGTTTTTTGCTGTTGAGTTGTATGAGTTCTTTATATATTTTGGATGGCAAATATTTTCTCCCATTCTGTAGGTTGCCTTTTCATTTTGTCTGCCTTTGTTGCATGGAAATGATTCTTTTTAAAATCTTTTTTTTTTTTTTAATTTTTATTACTGAGTATCGTTGACACAGGAGGTTATATTAGTTTCAGGTGTATGAAACTAATATATTTGGCAGTTCCATGCCTTAGCGCTCATCGTGATTCATGTAGTCACCTCTGATCTTTTTTTCAATTAAGAAAAATTTCAAACATAAGGAAAGCAGAAAAAACAGCACAAGATATCCGTGTGCTGCCCGATCCCATCTCTGTAGAAGTTGGCCACATTTGCTCCTCAGTCCGTCTGTTTCCTGATCTGCTTTCAAGTAAATGAGCAACATTGTAACACTTAGAAAACTTCTACCAGCCTGTGGGATAAAGAAGGAGCTCCTCCCGCAGAAACCAGCATTTCATGGCCCCTCATGAGTGAGCAAGTCCACACTCACTGCGATGACGCCGTAGAACCACCCCTAAATTCCGTGGCAGCGAGCGTGTCGTCCAGCGGTCGTGGGAGTGCAGGCCGGGCTCGGCCAGGCAGCCCCGTCCAGGCCGCAGGTGACCGGGCAGCAGAGTCCCCGACCGTGGCGGGAGCTCCTCGTGGGCTCCGACCGAGGCGTGCAAGTCCACGCCCCTGTAGATTCCGTACAGTCATACGGGCAGGCACTGCCACCATGCCTTCCAGAACTCTCCCACCTTCCAGAACGGAAGCTGTCCTCGGGCAGCGCTCCCCGCCGCCCCTGCCCGGCCCGGGCGCCTCCTCGCCGCCTTCTGTCTCTAGGGATCCGAACGTGCTCGGTGCCCTATGGCAGTGGAACCCCTTGGCATATGTCTTCTGTGACGGTCCACAGGAGTCACCACGTTGCCGCGTGGGTCAGAGTGTCCATCGCTGTTGAGGCCCACTGTGGGGAGGCCCGGCTTCCGTCCTGCCGGCCCTCACTTCCTGCGTCACTGTCTTCTTCTGGGTTTAGCTGATTTTTTTTATAATCAGGTGTTTAAACTCCTTCCCATTTCCTTCCATGTACGGTCTGTAGCTATTTCCTGTGTGGTTACCGGGAGATTACATTCAACGTCCCGAAGTTAAAGCACTCTGGCCGGGGGTCACAGCGGCTCCGGTGCCACAGCGCAGACCGTCTGCTCCTCACGGCTCGGCCCCGCCCCTTCCGGGTGCGAATGTCACCGAATTACATCTCTGGGACCGTGTGTCCGCAACCACAGCTCCTAATGTTGTAAATGCACTAGTCTCTTCATTTGTGTAGAAAACAAAATGTGGATTACAAACCAAAGTGACAATAACATTAGTTTTCAGACTGATACCTGCTTTAAAGAAAAAGAAGGAGGAGGAGGAGAAGAAAGAAGACGGAAGAAGGAGGAGGAGGAGGAAGAAGAGGAGGAAGAGGAGGAGGAATACACAAAACTTTGTGGAATTTTTGTGGAAATTTTGAGGAAGAGGAGGAGGAAGAAGAAGAAGAAGGGGAGGAGGAAGAGAAGGCAGAGGAGGAGGAGGAGGCAGCATCAGCCTCCTAAATCGTGGAGAGAACAAAACCCACAGTTAAAGCACCGTGAGGAGAACACTCACTTTTCTGTCGCCCGTGTGCTCGCCTCTACTGAAGCCGTATGTCTCTGGGTGGCTTCCACTAACAGTCTCCCCAGGTCTCCGTCTGGCCTCGGGGCTCCGGGCACATTTCCTGCAAGGCCCTCGGCTTTTGTTCATCTGGACGTGTCCTGGTTTCTCTCGCTTTGGAAAGACGGTTTTGCTGGAGAAGGTTTGGTCGACGGTGGTTCCCTTTCGGTCGTTTGTACACGTGGGCCCGCTGCTCTCCCGCCTCCGGGGTTTCTGAAATCCTCTGACCTTCTTGGCGTGGCCTCGTGTGCGCTGGGTCACCGCTCTCCCCCTCTGTCTCAAAGGGCTGATTAGAACGTGTCCCCGTGTGGGTCTCAGAGTTCAGAGACCTACTTGGACGTTCATATTCATGTCTTTCATCAGACTTGGGCGTCTCGGGGTGTATTCCTCATCTCCTGCCGCCGGGATCCCCTGATACCGGGACCCCCTGATGCGACACTGGCCCACAGTCCCCTAGGCTCTGCTCGCTTTCCTTCAGACGTGACACCCCATTGTCATGTCTCCGAGTCCCCTGAGCCTTTCTCTGGCCAGCCACTGGTCCTGATGCCAAGACCGGCCTCCCGGTCAGGCGGTGCCCGCCCACACCCTCTCCGGAACCCCGGCGTGGCACCAACGGCCCTCCCCAGCGAGTGTGGCCATCACCTCGCGGTTTGAGCAATGCCCTCGCTCCTGCCTGAAGCAGCCCTTTCCGTAGGCAGGACAGGTCTCCTGGGGCAGCTGTGCTCCCTGGGTCCCCGCCTGGGCCTCCCGTCCCCCCGGGAAGGCCGACAGTGCTGTTTTCTATACTAAGCGGCTGCTTTCTCTGTTTTCACTTGTTCCCTGGCCTGCAGTGTAAGGACGAGTTGGGACGGTCAGCACTTGTGAAGGTGGGAAGTTAGGTTCTCTTTCTTCCTGTTTCCTTGTGGATTCACAAGTTTTGTGTATTCCACATGTTTTGATGGTTTAGTCTCCATTCTTGGCACTCACATTGCCCCGCCGTGGCCGTGGCCGCCCTGCTTGGGTTCGCACACAGCGCGTGTGCTATGGCCCCGAGGCCATGGCTTCTGTGCTGGTGGCTGCCGAGCCTCATGGAGGCCGTGGGGAGCCGGCGTTTGCTGGGGCCTCCCGCCTCCAGGACAACTCCCTCCTGGGCTTGGAAGCCACCCCCACTGTGTGGACACTGCCTTCTCCTGAGCGTGGCCACGGCACGGGGCACACTACCTGCTGGGGAACGGGCCCTCAGAAAGAGCGAGTACGTGGGGGAGTCAAGCGTCAGACCCCAGACTCGGCCGTGGGAGAAGGCCGGGCACCTGGAAGCCCGGCTCCCCTGGAGGGCGAGGCCTCAGGTTCCTTTCTGGACGGACCCGGAAGGCACTCCTCTACAGCCCGACGCGTCGCCAAGTCCGCAGAAGGCCAGCATCCCCCATCTTGCACGCCGGCCCGACGCGTTGCCAAGTCCGCAGAAGGCCAGCGTCCCCCATCTTGCACGCCGGCACAGGGGCCCCTCGGGGTTCTTCTGCACTTTGGTCATGGAGCCACTGGGCGGAGCTGCGGTGACAAGGGTGCCCAGGACCGTAGCTTCGTTAAGCAGGGACTCGTTTCTGCCCCAGAGGTGAGGGTCTGGCTGGCACGCTGCCCGGCCACCCTCGAAAACTGGCTTCCAAGGCATCATCCCTTCCCAGTCAGAGGGAGGGGGAAGGCGAGGTCCCCGCCTGAGCCGCAGGTGCTGGTCGCACGACGAGCCCTGGCAGACGGGGCGGCGTCTTCACCGGGCAGCCCGTGTCCCGCTGTAGGTCAGGGGCCCCGGCAGGAACGGGGAGAAGGGAGAACAGCTGGAGGGGCACAGCGAGGGCCCCGCAGGGCGGCCCCCCAGCCACCCGCTTTCACGTGGGACCTTCTGTCGCCCCCACACTCAGAACACACAGCCCCTTCCCAGGGCAGCAACGCAGGCCCACCCAGGCCCTGCCTCCGGCTCAGCATGTTTGGGGAGGGCCCCCTCCATCCTGTCCAGACGAGGCTTCTGGACGTCTGGTGACCCATAACCAGGGGACAGGTCACCCTAGTCCACACACACGTGCACACCCACACATGCCACACACCCCACCACGCAGCCACACACGAATACACACATTCGTATTCACACACCCTAGATGCACACGCACACACACACGTGCGCACCCACATACGCGCACGGGCTGCTCTGTCTGGTCTCCCTCAGCAGCTTCGGTCCTGCAGGGGTACAGGGGAGAGTGGGGCCCCCGGACTTCCAAACCCAGGGCCTAGAAAACCTCACAGGAAGGCAGCCCGCCCACGACCTTCTTAGCCAGCGCCCAGATGGCCGGTTGCCTGTGGGCCCTGAGGGCGAGGGGACGTGTGCCCTGCAGGACGTGTGCCCTCCCAGGAAGGAGGCGCCTACAGCACGCTGATGTCACCGGGACGGCGGCCGCCTTGCCAGGCCCTCTGAGCACGAGCCCTTCCGATCCTACAACTCCCCTCGACTGACTTTTTCATAAATGGCTTTATTGTTTAGAATAGTTTTAGCATTACAGAAGAAACAGAATCCTGGCTAACCTACAGCCAGATTCCTCTGTTAATGTGTTAGTGCATCACAGTCATCAAAATTACTAACCAATGTTGACATATCACAATTATTAGCTGAAGAAGACACATTGTTCAGATTTCCATAGATTTTACCTAATGTCCAGTTTCTGGGCATCACATCCTGTGTAACACGTTCCTTATGGCAGCTTTTTTTTTGTTTTTTGCTTTTTTTAAAGATCTTATTTATTTATTTATTTGACAGAGAGAGAGATCACAAGCAGGCAGAGAGGCAGGCAGAGAGAGAGGGAGAAGCAGGCTCCCCGCTGAGCAGAGAGCCCGATGCGGGGCTCGATCCCAGGACCCTGAGATCATGACCTGAGCCGAAGGCAGAGACTTTAACCCACTGAGCCACCCAGGCGCCCCTATGGCGGCTGTTTTGCCTGGGTCCTTGTGGCTGTGACAGTTTTTTTTAATTAACATGTATCATTTGTTTCCGGGGTACAGGTCTGTGAATCATCAGTCTTACACATTTCACAGCACTCACCATAGCACATGCCCTCCTCAATGTCCATCCCCCAGCCACCCCCTCCTTCCCACTCCCCTTCCCCTCCCGCAACCTCAGTTTGTTTCCTGAGATTAAGAGTCTCTTATGGTTTGTTTCCCTCTCTGGTTTCATCTTGTTTCATCTTCCCTCCCTTCTCCTATCATCTCATCTTGTTTCTCAAATTCCTCGTATCAGTGAGATCATATGATAATTGTTCTCCTCTGATTGACTTATTTCACTTAGCATAATACTTTCTAGTTCCATCCACATCATTGCAAATGGCAAGATTTTGTTTTTTGATGGCTGAGTAATATTCCATTGTATATATGAACCACGTCTTCTTTATCCATTCGTCTGTTGAGGAGCATCTTGGCTCTTTCCACAGTTTGGCGATTGTGGACATTGCTGCTATGAACATTGGGGTGCACATGCCCCTTCTTTTCACTACATCTGTATCTTCGGGGTAAATATCAAGGAATGCAATTGCTGGGTCGTAGGGTAGCTCTATTTTCAACTGTCTGAGGACCCTCCACACTGTTTTCCAGAGTGGCTGCACCAGCTTGCCTTCCCACCCACAGTGTAGGAGGGCTCCCCTCTCTCCGGCTGTGACAGTTTCTGAGACTTTCTCTTTTTTGACGACCTCGACAGTTTGGAGGCATGACGATGAGTTATTGTGTAGAGTGTTCCTCCGCTGGGATTTGTCTGAAGTTTATCGCCTGAATGACTGAGGTGGTGGGTTTGGGGAGGAGACTGCAGGGCTCTGGCTGCATCACGTCGAGGGCACCCCTACCGCCGTGCCTCACAGCGCGACGTGACCCTCCTCGCCTGACTCAGTGTGGCCGGCAGGTCTCCTCCCCGCGATGTTCGTCGGACTGTGCCCCGCGGGAGGACTCGAGGGGCGGGAGGTGCGCTCTGGCTCGCTGCCGACTGACCAGCCACGTGAGTTATTTGGAATTCTGGGAGGGAGAGTCATCTCTTCCACATTCATTAATTTATAAAATCATGTCTTTATTTCGCTCTCTGAGTTAGAATCAAATACAACATTTGCTGCTCACATTCTTCCCGGGAGCCGTTCAGCCTTCTCCGCGTCCCTGGCGCTCAGTCGTCTCACAGCAGAAGTCCTTTCTTCCTAACACCAGGCTCATGTGTGCACCTCCTGCCCCCGTCCTGGGGCGAGTCCTTTCCCCAGACAGCCGGCTCCTCGGGCTGGAGGGCGCCGTCAGCCGCCGGCCACCGGGGCGCCCGCCGGGCACAGTCGGTTAAGCTTCCGACTCTTGATTTCGGCTCAGGTTGTGCTCTCAGGGTTGTGACATCCGCCCCACGTGCGAGTCCATGCTCAGTGCAGAATCTGCTTATGACTCTCTCTCCCGCTCCCTCTGCCCCTCTCCCCCCGCTCACGTGCACCCAGGCTCTCTCTCAAGTCAATCGATCAATCTTAAAAAGAAAGAAAGAAAGAAACCGGTATCTCTACAACTGGTGTGGCCGCCGCTGCCGGCCTGTCGCCCCTTCGGACGGCAGCTCGGCTCTAATGCATCCTGCATGGACCATTCCGGCCTCTCCCCCTTGCTCCCCTGTGAGCTCCGGTCCCACAGCCACGGCGTGGCTCCACCCGCACCGCCCATGCCCGGGTCATTGAGCCCAGCGCGTGTGCAGCGTGGACGGCAAGCCCACCCTGTGACAGCAGCGCTCCCACCAGAGCCCCCGCGCCCCGCGCCCCACACCCCGGGCTGGCCCTTCGGCCCACAGACTCCACGCCTCCCTGGAGTGACTCGGCACAGCACCTTCTCGCCTCTCTAGTCAGGTTGTTTCTTCAAACTGTGACCAAGCGAGATTGTTTTCTGTCATCCGCATGCCATCGGATTTCCTCAAACTCCCAAATGATATATTTTTCAATAGACTTTATTACTGAGAGCAGCTCTGGGTTCACATCAGACTCGAGGGGCAGCCGCAGAGATTTCCCGTGGGCCCCTGCCCCCACCGTCGCCCTCCTCCCAGGGGCCGTTTGTTCCAGGGGACACGCGGTGCGGACACGTCCCAGGGGGCCGGGTCTGCCGCAGGGTCCCTCACGGCGGTGCCGTCTGCAGTTTGGACAAAGCTCTAGCGACGTGTCGTCACCGCTGTGGTCACAGGGAGCGGTGTCGCTGCCCCCGGACCCCCAGTGCTCCGCCTGCTCATTCCTCCCTCCCCCCAAACTGCTGGCAACCCCTGATCTCTTTACTGTCTCCTTAATTTTGCCTTTTCTAGAAGGTCGTACCGTTGGAGTCACCGGATGTACCCCCTCCAGGTTCTTTCCTTAGTAACGTGCGCTCGGGGTTTCTCCGTCTTTTCATGGCTCGATCGCTTATTTCTTGTTAGCTAACTTGACTTCTTAGATCGGAGCTCAGCAGCTCCCAAATCGTCATCATCAATCCACAAACCAGCGATTTCCAGGATGTGGACTGGGGTGTGCAAAGGCCCTGAAGGGACCAGATCCAGGACTCGGCCTCGCGCAGGAGGAAGGGCCGGAGCTCCTGGTCCCCTCGGGGCTGCAGGGCAGCAGGCGGGAGAGGAGAGTTTGCCGGCCACGGGCACCCTGGCTCATCCCTGGTCTTTCGGCAGCTGTCCCTTGACAAGGAGCTCATCGACTTTGGCAGCTATGTGGTGGGGGAGACCACAGCCCGGGCCATCACGCTGACCAACACCGGGGGCTTGGGCACCAAGTTCAAGTTCCTTCAGGCATCAGAGTCCTGTGAAATGGACGTCTCCCAGTCCGTCATGAAAATGGTGAGTGTGTTGCCCGCTCCCGGTCGCTAGCCGGGGCTCCTCAGCCGGGGGCGGGGCGTGTGCCTCCCCTGACCTGGGACAGTCCTGTGAGTATAAAACCAGTGGTGGCGGGAAGGAGGCTGTCAACGCAGGGCTGGGTGTCATTGTCAGGCAAAGTAGGAGGAATTGGCTCCATAAGGGGCCACCTGGGGCCACCTGGCAGGTGCAGCGGCAACAGGACCCTGACCCCTGCCGAGTGTGTGACGACTGGCAGGCCAGTGGCCGAGAGCGCCAAGCCTGAGGCCGCAGGGCACCTACCTTTCTCCCGATGTACCTGTGAAGCCCCAGCTTGGGCCAGGCCAGCCAAGGGGACACGGCCTGAAAGCCACAGGCAAACGCTGCCCACGTTTTCCGAAGGCATGAGTGAGCCATGGTCTTTCCATGGAAGGCCGTGCAGACGTGCTGCTGAGTGAATGGACACAACCTCAGCGACACAGGTGGGGGCCCGTCTGTGGAAACAACTTCCGTCACACTCACGGACGCTGGGAGGCCTTTCGGGGATGAGGAGGGTGAGAGAAACTTCCTACAGGAAGCACTGAGCTCCCTTACAGTTTTGGTCTCATGGTGAAGGGGTCTCAGCAAAGCCCCTGCCTGTGTCTCCCCCAGGGAGGGACGGGCCCGGTGGGGCAGCGGCAGAGGCGGAAAGGGCTGGGGCGTGAACCCGGAGCAGGGCCAGGAGAACGGTGGGTGAGGAGGGGGGCACAGGCTGGGTCCGCTCTCGGGCCTGCCGGCATCTGAGCCAGAGGAGTGTGGAGCCCGGGCCTGGAGCACCAACCCTCCGTGGGGAGAGGAACCAGGCGTCCCAGGAAAGGAGGGCCGAGCGTCAGCATGGAGGGAGGCCGTGGAATGGGCTGGAGGACCCCAGACCCGCCGTCAGTGCCCGTGGAGAAGCAAGGAGCCAGGCTGAGCTGGAGACGGGCGGCCGGGCCCTGAGCCCCTGGGCCAGCCGCTGCCGTGGTCCTCACGCCTGGCTCAGGCCAGAGATGGATCCGGGGAGGAGGATCATGGCCGGGCTCCCCACATGGCCCTGTGGGCAACAGGGGTCTGGGCAGTGGAGTGGGGAAAAGCATATGGGAAACTGCCAGTGAGACGGTCATGTTCCCTTTTCAGAGCAGTGTGTTCACAGATGAAGATAAAAGTTTTCACGATAAAATCATCAGCAGCATTTCTGAGCAACAGATCGAGGGCAACGAGTCCTCTCCCACGGACATGCCAACCCAGAAGGAGTCTGGGAGGCTGGACAGCAAGGAGCAGGAGGAGGGGCGGCCCACAGGTGAGCTGGGCACGGGGGGGGGGGGCAGGCACCTGCTGCCTCCTGGGGGGCTCTGCCATGAGCCCGCGTCGTGCCAGAGGGCTGGACTGTGCGGTGTTTTTCTAGGACTTGGATGTTAAGTGATAGTAAATAAGGAAATACATACATTCAAAGAAATACTGGCTGTGGAGTGGATTGAAATTTGCAGCCACAGTTAAGGTACCAGAATATTTAAAGGAACTCCCGCTTTGGACCTCCAGGCTGGCCACAGGAGGCTCGGGGGTCCTTGTTGGGACAGTTGAGGAGCCCTGCCCCCCGGGTGCAGCCGCTGGATGGAGTGAGGGGGGCGGGGAGGGAGGCGGACCGGGAGGCTCTGCTGACAGGGTCGTGGGCACCATGCTGTCCGGGACCACGACCACCGCCGGCTCTGCTGTCCAGAGTGGCACATACCACGGGAGGGCAGTTTACAGACAGGCCCCGCCAACAGCCCCGAGCCCCGGCGGGAGAAGGAGTTCCCCGCAGGCCCAGCCTCGCCCGACGGCTGCTGGCCACGTTCCCGTCACCTCCCTGCCTCCCTGGACAGTCCCCCTTCCACGCACACCCAGAGACAGCGGATTCCTCGTGTTTCGGCCTCAGGGGAACAGAGCCCCGAGGACTCCCATTGCTCGGGCCGCCATGGGAGCTGTTCTCCCTGTTTCCGCTGCTGTGTGGCGCCCGCTTTCGTGCCCAAACCCGCCGCCCCCAGTCACACACAGGGTTTGGGGTGTGCGCCAGCGTGCCCCCCGCCACCACGCTTCCCGCGTGAGTGTGCAGGCCCACCCGCTGCGTTCTTGCTGCCTCTTTTGTTCACTCACGTTAAGTTCTTTTTCAACACGTGGGTGCTAATTCCGACTCCCAGCAGCGGTGTCTGGGACCGAGCTGCCCAGCACAGCGGCCCGCAGCCACGTCTGCGGAAATCGACAGCTGATTCTACAATTCGTACGGACACCCAAAGGACCTAAAACCTCCAAAACGGTTGTGAAAAAGACTGGAATACTTGGGAGACTCAGACTACCTGATTCCGGTACTTTCCCTAAAGCTACAGGGATGGGACAGTGTGGTGACCACCAGGGGAGTGACACAGAGACTTGATGGGACAGAACAGAGTCCAAAAATAGGCCCGCACCAATACGGCCAATCCGTCTTCACTAGAGATGCAGAGGTAACTCCTTGGAGGAAAAAACAAAGCAAAACAGTCTTTTCAACTAATGAGACCTCAATCAGAGAAACATACACCCCAAAATGAACCTCTATCCATTCCTCCCGCTGTAAACAGAAACCACTCAAAATAAACCATAGACCTAAATGTAAAATATAAAATTTCTAAAACAAAACATAGGAGAAAATCTGTGTAATCAGATTTTTTTAGGGGGGGCAAAGATTTTTTAGAAATGACATCAAAAGTGTGATCCATTTTTTAAAAATTACCGCCTACATTGGGATACAGCAAGAGCAGTTCTGAGAAGGGAGTTTGAGCACTACAGGCCTACCTCCAGAAGCAAGAAAAGCCTCAAACAACCTGAAGTTACACCTAAAGGAGCTAGAAACAGAAGAACAAACAAAGCCCAAACCCAGCAAAAGGAAGAAAATAATAAAGATTAGAACAGAAATAAATGATACAGAAACTAAAAACCAGACAGAAGGACAGATTAATGAAACTAAGAGTTGGTTCTTTGAAAAGATCAACAAAACTGAGAAACCTCTAGCCAGATGAGAGAGAGAGAGAGAGGACCCAAATAAAATCACTAATGAAGGAGGAGAAATAACCACCAACACCACAGAAATTCAAACAATTAATTATAACAGAATATTATGAAAACC